>CM077146.1:0-1250000 GCA_039645545.1 Dendrolimus houi
GCCGCCCCGCCTCAGAAGGACTTCAGCGGGACGGCCTCCTCCAAACGTCGGAAGGGAGGGGTGTTTGAAAAGGAGCGAGTTTGGAAGGAAGGGAAGGAATACAGGGATTTGGAGTGGATAGGTGGGACACCACTGTCACGGAGTGAAGGGGGGATGTGACAGTGGCGGCTAAGGGCCCCGGGGACGCATCCCCTTGTACCGCTTCCTGGACGGAGACGTGTCCAGGGCGGCACCCCCTGGGGGGAACCTAACCTAACCTAACCTAACCTAACCTAACCTAACCTAACCTAACCTAACCTAACCTAACCTAACCTAACCTAACCTAACCTTTTTTTTTTTTTTTTTTTTTTTTTTTTTTTTACATGGGGAAATGCGTTGCCGCACCGTCAGCCGCGAGGGGGATGTCGCGGCCGGTGTGTGGGGCTCCCCCGACGCCGATTAATCAATACGACCGGCGCCGGGTATACCCACTAAAACCCCATGGGAGCCTTCTTCCGCAAGAGTGCCGGGGTCACGGTATGTAGCGTGAGCCTTGATCCGCGACCCCGGCGAGCGGTGGGCCGCCTCATAACCAGAGGCGGCCTCTCCTGTGTGCGGGCCGGGGAAGTGTTCCCCGGCCCTGAGAGGGTCGCGCGGCTACCTCTCGCGCCCTCTCGCGGCATAGTGCGGGCGGAGGCCTGACTGGATCCCCCGTGGCCTCGACGCCCGCTGCCGCCCGCCCGTGGCTTTGCTGCCACGGGCGTTACTCCGTGCCGCTGGGCGCGGCGGCTGGTGTTGTTGCCGCCGCGGCCGCGGCCTTGTCCGGCGCCTTGTTACGGCTGGCCTTCTTTCTCCTGGTGGGCTTCCGGGATCCGCAGGATCCCCCACCCAACCTAACCTAACCTAACCTAACCTAACCTAACCTAACCTAACCTAACCTAACCTAACCTAACCTAACCTAACCTAACCTAACCTAACCTAACCTAACCTAACCTTTTTTTTTTTTTTTTTTTTTTTTTTTTACATGGGGAAATGCGTTGCCGCACCGTCAGCCGCGAGGGGGATGTCGCGGCCGGTGTGTGGGGCTCCCCCGACGCCGGTTAATCAATACGACCGGCGCCGGGTATACCCACTAAAACCCCATGGGAGCCTTCTTCCGCAAGAGTGCCGGGGTCACGGTATGTAGCGTGAGCCTTGATCCGCGACCCCGGCGAGCGGTGGGCCGCCTCATAAACAGAGGCGGCCTCTCCTGTGTGCGGGCCGGGGATGGTATTCCCGGCCCTGAGAGGGTCGCGCGGCTACCTCTCGCGCCCTCTCGCGGCATAGTGCGGGCGGAGGCCTGACTGGATCCCCCGTGGCCTCGACGCCCGCTGCCGCTCGCCCGTGGCATTACCGCCACGGGCGTTACTCCTTACCGCTCCCCGCGGCGGCTGATGGTGTTGCCGCCGCGGCCGCGGCACTGTCCGGCGCCTTCCGGCTGGCCTGGGTTTTTCTCCTTGTGGGCTTGGCCCCGCAGGACCTGGAGCCCACCTGGTGACCGGCTGGCCTGCCCGCGGCGGCGCACACAGGACAGTGCGGCTTCGCTGAGCAGGGGCCGGTCACCAGGTGCCCGGTTTGTCCGCAGCGGTAGCAGTGCCCGCTGCGGTCCATCTCAGAGGTGCACGTCGCCGCCACGTGGCCAGCCTCGTGGCAGCGGTAACACCTCTGGGTCCTGTGGGGCAGGGCCTTCAGTGTTGCCGAAGACCAGCCCACTAGGAGTTTCGTCCCCTTCGCGAGAAGATTTTTGGCGGCCGCCACCGGGCAGGCCACCACTGTCTGTCCCAGCCCGTCTGGGCCGGGGCGGACTTTTGACGCCTTTATGCCCCCGAGGGGGCATCCGGTGGTCCGCGCGATGGCAGCGGCCACGTCTTCTCCGTGTACGTGGTCATCCAGGCCCGAGACGCGAAGACACACAGTCTTCTCGGGCCTGGAGACACGCACGTCCTCGGGGTAGAGGACGGTCCGAAGCTGTTCGGCGAGCGCGTCAGCTTTGGGGGCGGTGTCGGCGCCAGGTAGCACCAACATCCGCGCCCCAGTACGCGCGCGCTTCAGCCGAACGCCGCCCTCTATCCCGAGGTCGGCCAGCCGGATGTTGCTCTTCGCTTTGGAGAAGAGGTTCGCGTACGTGACCCCTCGTTCCGCCGCGCCTGGCTGTAGAGTCAGGACGACGGCGGCGGACTTCGGGGCACGCAGGCGCGGCGACCTCTTCTCCTTGGCGGTTGTCTTCTTTGCAGGGGCAGGGGAGGAGGAGGGGGCTGCGAGGCCGGAGCCTGCGCCACGTCCCCCTTACCTTTCCCCCCGCGACCTCTTCTTCCTCGCCGCTGAGCGCGGGTGGGCTGCGCTACAGCGGCGGTCGTGGTCGGTGGTATGCCGGACGACGGCGGGGCCTTGGTTTTGGCCCTCTTCTTGTGGCCTACCGTCGTCCAGCCCTCGACCGCAGCTACGGCCGCAGGGGGGAGGGGCGCCGGACAGGCGGGCGGTGGTGGCACAGGTGCCAGCGACACCGCTGTCTCCGCTGATTCCCTTCGCGAAGGGAGCGGGGGGAACTCCCCGACCGAGCGCCCAAAGATGAGCGAGGGGCTCGGCGGGGGTGTGGGTCTGGCTCGAGGAGCAGGGCTCGACCTAGGGGCTGGTCCCGGTGGGGGGGTAAGCCGGGCCGAGCGCATCTGCTCCTCCATGGCCGCGAACCTGCTCTCCATTGCGAGAGTGAGTTGGTTCAGGCTCGCGGCCATCGTCTTCTCCGTGGTAGACGGTGGTTCAGCCGGCGGCGGCGCAGGAGCAGCTCGCGGCCGGGTGAGTTCAGTCTGCAGGCTCCTCAGCTCCTTCCGAAGGTCAGCTATCTCTACCTCCATACGGCTATTTGCCGCACGGAGGAGGGCGACCTCATCGGAGGATGTCCTGCTGAGGAGCTCTTCTGAGGCCTCCTGGATGGCCGCAGCCGCATCCTTTAAGGCCTTTTGAAGGGTCCCTTTGAGACCCTTCGATACTTTGGCCACGTTCGTGACCACCGCCAGTGAATCAGCGATCTGTCGCTGGAGGCCCTCCGCGTGAGCAGCACGAGCATCGGGAGGGGCCTGGCTCGCGAGGGTTAGCCCAGTTTGAAGTCTGGTCGCCCTCGCGGTAGCCATCGCTGCGGCCTGCTCCACGATCTCTTTCTCCGCCTGGAGCTCTAGCTCCGCGCGTTGGGCCTCCACGAGCGCCTTCTTGGCGTCCGCCAGACCCACGTATTCCCCTGTGGTCGGGGGACGGCCTCTGCCCCGCTTGGCATCTGGCGCTTTGGCGGCGGCCTTTGCCTTGACGGGGGTTTTGGGGGCCAGTCTCTCCTCGTCCTCCGATGACGAAAGCGACGACGACTCCATCAGGGCGTCGAGGTCATCTAGGGCCAGGTATCGACGCATCGCCTCATTGCGCGCGACCGTTTGTCTGGCCTTTTCTCCTTTGGTGGGGGGTGGGTTATTCGACGCCACCCTGGCCTCGTCCTCGGATGGAAGTTGAGACGAGGCCACCGATTCGATTTCCGAGTCGGCACGCTTCCTACTCCGCGTGACGCGGGCTTCTGCACCTTGATTGCTACTCGAGGCCTCCGGCTGTGATGAAATAGCCGAGAGGAACCTCGAGTAGAGGGTCTTGTCGCCGCCCTTCTCGGGCCCTTTCGAGTTGGGTTTGCCCTTCGCGGGCACATCTCCTACTTCAACACCGCCCTTCGCAGGCACGTCGTCGGGTTTTTTGTTTTTAATTGTCTCCATTCTGTTCCCACGAGTATTTACTGGTTTATCGTCTTAAATTGGGTGGTCCGCAGTAATGGCCGGGTTTACCCCCCCGACCTCAAAGCCTCTCGCCCTGCGCCGCAGCTTAGGCATTAGGGGATTTTTTATTGTGGTGCTCATCCACTTGGGCCAGCCGGTGAAGGCCAGCCCCGCGGTCCCGTGTGGCCGCGAGACGTGACCACGACACCACACGGGATAACGCTCGGCGGTAGCGCCCATTTCTGGGCCCGCCGCCACTGTCCACATCGTTGGGGCGCACGGGGCAGAACCGTGCAGCCCTCTCCTGGCAACGGCGCCAGCGGAGCGAGGTGCGTCGACGCTGGGCCGGTGCCTACCGCTCCTCCATGGAGACCGGTGAAGCGGCGTTCTCCTAACTTCGGAGGGGAAGGGTGTTTGTGAAGGAGCAAGTTTGGGAGGAAGGGTAGGAATACAAGGATTTGGAGTGTGGATAGGTGGGACACCACTGTCACGGAGTGAAGGGGGGATGTGACAGTGGCGGCTAAGGGCCCCGGGGACGCATCCCCTTGTACCGCTTCCTGGACGGAGACGTGTCCAGGGCGGCACCCCCTGGGGGAACCTAACCTAACCTAACCTAACCTAACCTAACCTAACCTAACCTAACCTAACCTAACCTAACCTAACCTAACCTAACCTAACCTAACCTAACCTAACCTTTTTTTTTTTTTTTTTTTTTTTTTTGATAACGCAGGGGGAATGTCTTTTCTTGTGACACTGCCTCGGGCCCGGGGGGGGGTTGACCGAGGGGTGTGTGAGACTCCCAGCGGTCGGAATCTCCACGCATGACTAGCAACGGCTAGTAGTCGCGAGATTCCGTCCGCCAGACTACCCACTAAACCTAACCTGCGCCCCTATCCTCGCGCTTTTACGGGGCGTCACAGGATATAGACCAGAGGTACACAACTGTGACGCCCCAACGCCTGGCTAGACCCCAAGGTGACCTACGGGGAAGGTCACCCTCTTCACCAGTAGGGGGGGAAGTCCCGCGGGTTCCCCCGGTCCCCGCGGGCCCCTACGGTGGAATCCTAGGGTGGGAGGAGGTGAGCATACCTGCGCAGGCGGCGGCCTGTGCGCCGCCGGCGGATCGGGTCCGCTAGCGCATCCTCCTCCCTTTCCCTCTCGGCGACCTCCTTCTGGAGCATTGGAACCTAACCTAACCTAACCTAACCTAACCTAACCTAACCTAACCTAACCTAACCTAACCTAACCTAACCTAACCTAACCTAACCTAACACAAGCCAACACATCCCATCCCAAACCAACCAAAGCCAGCCTTTTCCAAAAACACCTTATACATGTAATACACAATCACACACGTATAAACACATGCACAATATTATATTAGTAAGTTTTTTTTTTTTATATTAAGAAATGTAACAAATAAAAATAGTAGCAGCCCAGACATATCTTGTTCATCCGGGCCCACCAGATAAAAAAAAAAAAAAAAAAAAAACCGCGCGCTCGAGATCAGTCGATTTAAGTTGAGCTCCGAAAAAAAAAAAAAAAAAAAAAAAAAAAAACCGCGCTCGAGATCAGTCGATTTAAGTTGAGCTCCGCAGAAAAAAAAAAAAAAATCCTGAAAATAGGATTTTTTAGAGTTAAAGACCAGTGCGATATATCGTTGTGTGCGCGTAAGTGAGGCGCATGCGCCAGTGCTTTTAGAATTGTGCTAGCACATCGGCACAAAAAGTTATCGCGGAAAAACAAAATTTTAAAACTTTGTCGATTTTTAAAAAAAAAAAAAAAAAAAACTAAAGCGGTGAGGTGTGGTTTTTAAGGGCGGCTTTTGTGCGCCCCGTGTGCCCCTACAGGACTGCAGTGAAAGTTACGGTTTCCCAACTCAGTTGGAAAAGTTTTTGGCTAAAAACTGTGAAAGCGTGGTCCGAAAATTGAAGTTACTGGTCGGATCAGGGAAAGAAAAATACCATCTGATAGAGCGCGAAATTCTAAGGGAAGTGGCCAGAAACGACCTTAAAATTTTCCCATACCAACCGGGGAAAAAATTAAAAAAAAAAAAAAAAAAAAACTCGGAAATTTTTTCCAAGTTTTTTGTTTTTTGGCCATAACTCCAGAAATTTCCAAGGGACCGAAAAATCCAGCACGGTAGCCTTCGAGCCCTCGTCGAGACGCGTCGTTTGACACCCTGCTTCCGAAGATCGGATAAGACTCCGAGGAACTGGAAGCAAAAAAACAACTTCCTAACCTCAAAATTGCTCCGGAACTACTGGAGCGAGCGATTTGAGGTTAGGACAGTTTGAAGACCTGTTGGAGGACGGCGCATTTCCGGTTTGAACAGAATTTTAAGATAAGTAGTTTTAAGTTATTTTTAATTAGAAAATTAAGCTTTGACCCCTTATATCTCCGAAACTATTAGAGACGCGCGGGATTTGAGACTGCTAGTTTGTGCGGGCTAGGGAGCTCTACCTAGCGGCACCCAAATCCCATAGGGTTATCAAAGAAAAAGTCCGGAATTTTTTCAAAAAACTGAAATTTTCAAAAATCTTTAAGTTATTTTTATTATTATTATTAGGGCAAAATTATTAAAAATCACCATAAAATAGAGCACTCTTTAGCGGACTCTCCGGATATTTTTCGGCAATTTTACCTCTGATATTTTCGGAGTTATAATAATTTTAGCATAAAATTGTAAATATATAAATAAATACAATAGGTAGCGGCACATAGGTGATACCAGCGGAGAGATCTCGTCGAGCCCTATAAGCAGAACCCAAATTTGGGCAATTTCGGCCCATAGGGAGCTGAGAAACGACAAACCAGTGCTTTTCGGCTAAGGGCCGACGCCATTTTGTTTTTCTACGATCTCCAATATCTCGGCCAATATTGGACGTATCGAGCTGCGGTTTTCACTGTTGGTACTGCCTAGTGATAAGGAACCAGCCTAGCCCATAAAAAGTGGGAAAATTTTTTGACACAAGTCCCCCCCCAGCGGGGTGCAGAAGGTCCAGTAGGTGCCCTCAGTCGAAGTCCGGTCTCAATAGGACGAATAACACCGATACTGTGACGATTTCTCGCCACACTTTGACAGTTGTCCGCCATTTTGAAAATTTTTCAAAAGGCGTTTTCTCCCAAACTATTGGACCTAGAGAGACGGGACTTTGACTCTGGACACTATAAGAGGCTACTCTATCATATTATTCTAAAATTGGGGTCAATAGTTTTAGAATAAAACAAAGTACACAGAAGTGTAAAACAGGTCGGGGGAAGCAAAACGAGCCCAAACTCGAGTACCGTCGGACGCCTGGTGGCTGTAGAATTAACTTTCAAAAATCGGTGGCGGCCATCTTGAAAATTTTCAAGCTACAATAACTCAGTGGATATCCACCTGAGGAAGCTCGGACTTCCACAGGGGTGGCCCCCAGCACCAGGCGCATCGGCTGGACCCGTTTTTGGGACCGTTTATTTTGTAAAAATTCCCACCCATTTTCTTAACCCAATCGGTAGATCTCGTCGGGGCGAGCAGATTGAGCCCAACCACGTACTTCTGGCACCACTATTGAGTGAGAAACATTGAATTGAAAGTTGCGAAGTTTTATCCGGTTTTTTGGTAACAAAACTTCGGAGCTTGTTTCTCAGCCAATTTTGAAGCTAAAGTGGTCGAGATTGGTATCAATCAACTCGAGACGATAAGATCTATCGATTTTTTCCCCTCCCCCCCTTCTAGCTCCCCCTATAATTTCACTTACCTTTAAATCCACGATCCTCGATCCAATCCCGGCGTGTGAGGTGTCTATCCACTCGTAGTGACGCGGCGAATCCTCCTGTGCTGCTCCTCGCTCCCGGCACCTTACCTCCTCTGCTCCGGACCTGAAACAAAGAAAAATAAATATTAGTGTAAAAATTTAATGTGTAAATAAAATAGTAAATAGTAGTATAGCAATAAGTAGATAGTACGACAGAGATCTAACTCTGCCTATTTAGGCATAGAAAATTTTAATATAAATTACTTATCTTAAGCAACTGAGATCCCACTGTGTGGAGACAAGTTGACTGCAGGGATACCTGTAAACAAAAATAAAGATTAGTGTGCTATTGTTTTATTTCTATTTTATAATTTTGACTGTGTAATATAATTCATAGACAAGGCCTATTGGCCAATTATTTAACTATACTCTGCTTACCACTTTTGTGGTAACAGATAGTTGTAAGCTCTTTTGAGCACTTTATATTTGACGACACTCTCTTCAAGAATGTTTAGGACGCCGAAGAAACCTTTGATGAGATCACGTAACGCGCGCGAAAGCGCAAGTGATGACGAAGTGGAGTATGTATCCCCACAAGAAGCGAGTCAGATGCCCTCTATAGCAGAGGTAAGCGGCCAAATAGACGCGGTAGTAGAGGAGGGAAGGAGAATAGCTCCACCCCCAACCAAGAAACCGGTGACATTAAAGTTCACTTCCCCCCCCCCTGGCAAAAGTACAAAGGTGACGGCCGAGGTCACCAAGAAGACAACGGAATGTCTAAATAGGACATATGTAAATAGAGCAGTGACTGAAGAGAAGGTAACTGCAGCCTCGACCTCAGCGGCAGAGCTGACTAAAACTCAGAGCGTCTCTCCAATGAAAGAGAGATACCCGAGTAGGGAGGCCGAGGCTGAAGCTTGCTTAGACAAGATATTGGAACATTTACGTATCTCACGCAATCTCAAAACAGAGATAAAGAGCGGGGTAGTGGGGCTAGTGAAAAGGTTACGTGAAATAGGGAAAGAAAGGGAGAAAGCCATTAGAGAAGCAAGGAGCATAGGAGAAGAAAGGGGGAAGGACAGCAGGAGAAAACCAGATATAAAAAGGAATGTCCAGACTAAAGACCAAGGGACCGAAGTCCAAAAAGACCTAAATGGGAATAGGAACGAGATGGATATGGGTAAGGAGGAACTGATGCGTAAGTTGGAAGAGCATGCTGCCCTAATGACGGACAACACAAAACGCATCAAGGACCTCCAAGGGGATTTAGATAGGCACAAAGAAGAACTTAGGGAGAGTCGAGTGAGTTACGCCAGTGTAGTGTCAGGGAGAGAGGGGGCAAGAGCACCCATGCGCCCAACACTGCACTCGGTCGTAATCACTGATAAGGATCAGGAAAGATCTGGGGACGAGGTGCTCGACAATGTGAGAGGAATACTGAAAGCAAAAAAAAAATGGGGAGTTTGAGATAGACAACGTCAGAAAATGAAGAGACAGGAAAGTTATCATTGGCTGTAGAACAGCCAATGATAGAGAGAAGGTAAAAAGCCGACTGAAGCAGAGCGAGCACCTAAATGTAGAGGAAGTAAAAAATAAGAATCCCTTAGTACAGATCACCGGTGTACTAAAGATCCATACCGATGAGGAAATCTTCCAGGCCCTGAAAAATCAGAACCGTAAAATATTTGAAGGGCTCCAAGAAGACGAGCAAGAGATGGCGGCAGCTTACAAAATAAGGGGAAGAAACCCTCTTACCCACAGGGTCGTTCTTAGGGTAGCGCCTAGGTTGTGGAAGCGCCTGACAGAAACTGGAATGGTCAGAATTGACCTGCAGACGCTCCACGTAATGGATAGATCACCACTGGTGCAGTGCTCACAATGCCTGGGCTATGGCCACGGGAAGAGGTTCTGCACCGAAGCACAGGAACCTAGGTGCAGCCACTGTGGGGACCCCCACATGAAATATGATTGCCCGGACTTTAAGGCGGGAGCACCACCCACTTGCTGCAATTGCAGGAGGGCGAAGAAGGTGGAAATAGACCACAACGCTTTCGATAGCAGGTGCCCGATACGCAGCAGGTGGGAGGGAATAGCGAGAGCCTCGATCGCCTATTGTTAAGGGCACCCCGGGCAACCAAGCGGTCTCTAAGGGGCGGAAGCCGTACCGCGTCATGCAAGCCAACCTGCAGCGGATGGAGCTCGCAACGAACGAGTTGTTCAAAACCGCCAGCGAGAGAGGTGCGGCTTTCGCTCTGCTCCAGGAGCCTTATGTAGGAAATTCGGGCAAGGTGAGGCGCTACGGGAGCACTAGAGTCTACCAAAACACCAAGCCGTCTAACAAAATAGCCAAGGCGGCGATTATTGTATTTGACCCAGAAGTACAAGCGGCCATAATACCGGAGTACACCACAGACAACCTCGTGGTGGTTAAATTGGGATGCGGACCTAGTGCACTTGTAGTCGTCTCCCTTTACTTCGAGCCCGATAGTGACCTGGACCCCTACATGGATCAAATCAGAGACATCGCGAGAACATTGGGAACCCGGAGGATAATAATAGGCGGCGACGTAAACTCCAAAAGTCCGTGGTGGGGTAGTCCCACAGAAGATCGACGAGGTAAGAAGCTGGCAGGACTCCTGAACGAGCTTGACTTGCAGGTGCTCAACGATGGTAACACTCCCACCTTCGACACCGTGCGTGGAGGCAGAGTTCTCACGAGCTTTGTCGACATCACGGTCTGCTCTGCGGACCTCCTCAACTTCGTGAACGACTGGAGGGTGGACGACGGAGTGACGAGCTCGGACCATAATACCATTCTTTTTGCCATCCAAACTGCACGATTAAATGGTGTTTGCATGGCCAGAACAACCCGTATCTTCAATACGCGGAAGGCAAACTGGAGCCACTTTCGTGAGAAAATGGACCAGCTTATGTTTGAAAAAAAAACTGACTACGGACGAAATTGAAAAACTGACTGACACGACGGACCTGGAAAATAAAGTTAACGTTTTAAATAACACAATTATAGAGGCATGCAAACACAGTATACCGCAATTAAGTCAGAATAATAAAATAAACTTACCTTGGTGGTCTGAAGAGCTCGCCAACCTGAAGCGTGGAGTCGTCACGAAGAAGAGAAGAATCCGCGGCGCGCCTCCGTCTTGTAGGAAGAGTGTGGTCGATGAGTACCTGCAAGCAAAGAAAAACTATCAGATAGAGATCAGCGCCGCAAAAACAAGGAGTTGGAAGGAGTTTTGCGGCAAACAGGATCGGGAAGGAGTCTGGGAGGGAATATACCGGGTGATTGGACGGACAAAGAAGAGGGACGAGGATGAGCCTATTGTGAGTAAGGGAGTGGTACTGGGGCCGCAAGAATCAGCTGCACTACTAGCAGAGACTTTTTACCCCGAGGACTGTGCCGAGGGTGACAACCGAGGACACAGGGCAATCCGTGAGCAGGCGGATAATTTAGGCAATAAACTCGCTCTGCCAGGGAACGACAACCCGCCCTTTACTGCCCTAGAACTGCGTCAGGCTGCACACCGGTTCAACCCCAAAAAGGCACCCGGGGCAGATGGATTGACTGCCGACGTTTGCGCCCAGGCCATCTACCACAACCCAGAATTCTACCTATCACTGGCCAATAAGTGCCTTACACTCGGATATTTCCCGGCGGTCTGGAAACGCGCGACCGTGGTCGTACTCCGGAAGCCGGGAAAAGAAGACTACTCCAACCCTAAGTCATATAGGCCCATCGGCCTTTTGCCAGTGATGGGTAAAATTCTCGAGAGGCTGATAATAAGCCGTTTAACGTGGCACCTCGTGCCTAAGCTGAGCACCCGTCAGTACGGATTCTTGCCCCAAAAAAGCACGGAAGACTCCCTCTATGATCTAGTGAACAGAATACGCGACAAGCTGAAACTCAAGAAAATTATAACACTCGTTTCGCTAGACATAGAGGGAGCGTTCGACAGCGCATGGTGGCCTATGATTAGAGTCCGGCTGGCGGAGGAGAACTGCCCAAGAAACATCCAGAGGATTTTGGGCAGCTACCTGGAAAACCGAAGTGTCTCGCTTAGGTACCTAGGAGAAGAGGTGGAAAGACGAACCACGAAAGGCTGCGTGCAGGGATCCATTGGGGGGCCTATCCTCTGGGACCTGCTCCTCGATCCCCTTCTTAAAGGACTAGAAGAGCGCGGAGATTATGTGCAGGCATTTGCGGACGATGTGGTCCTGCTCTTCGACGGAGACACCGGTTGCAGCATTGAGAGAAGAGCAAATGCTGCTCTCACCTATGTTCAAGAATGGGGTGTCCGGAATAAACTCAAATTTGCCGCGCATAAAACGAAAGCTGTAACTTTCACCCGGAAATTGAAGTATGACACCCCAAGATTGAGCATGGGAGGGGTCAGCATTGAGATGTCCCCAGAGGTTAAGGTCCTAGGTGTAACCATTGACAGCAGCCTAACCTTTAACTCGCACATACGTTCAGTATGTGCGAAGGCAATAAAGTTTCATCAACAGTTGTCGCGTGCCGCGAAGGTCACCTGGGGACTTAATCCTGAGGTCGTCCGGATTATGTATACAGCGGTGCTGGAGCCAGTAATCCTGTATGCAGCGAGCGTCTGGGCGCCTTCGGTCACAAGGTTGGGTGTGCGTAAGCAACTAAACACGGTCCAGCGAGGATTTGCACAAAAAATGTGTCGAGCATACAAAACCGTCTCTCTGAACTCAGCAATGGTGTTGGCTGGTCTGCTCCCCCTTGACCTTCGTATAAGAGAAGTCGCTTCCTTGTACGAGGCCAAGAGGGGGGTAGAGCAGCCAATGCTTGGGGACAGAGAGATGGAAATGCGAGTTGCTTACGCCAACACAACTCACCCGGCCTCACAGATCGAGTTACAGTATAGCTGCCTGACAGACCAGGAGCAGGTAGATGCGCAACGCCTACAAGCGGTGCGCATCTTCACGGACGGCAGTTTAATCGACGGCCAGGTCGGAGCCTCATTATCCTTCTGGGATAATGAGGCCGAGACTAAAAGTCGGAAAATTAAACTGGCGTCCTTTTGCACGGTCTACCAGGCAGAGATGCTGGCGATACGTGAGGCTACGGCGTCGGCTTGGAAGCGTCCAGAAAGAAGCTTTGGAATATACAGCGATTCCAGATCGGCGTTGCAGGCGCTGTGCAACTGGTGCTCCGTAAACCCGCTTGCAGTAGAAGCCAGGGAAAACATAAGGCAGTGTGGTTCCCAAGGAAAGGTCATAAGCCTGTACTGGGTGAAGGCCCACGTCGACGTCAGAGAAAACGAGCGGGCGGATGAGTTGGCGAAAGCGGCAGCACTTTCTCTGAAAGTGAGGCCGCTTTACGACAAGTGTCCGGTTTCCTTCGTCAAACGACAGTTCCGAATGGGAACGGTGGACGAATGGAACCGGAGATACTGTCAAGAGTCAACGGCATCCGTCACGAAACTCTTTTTCCCTGAAGTCTCGCGGGCCTATAAGATAGTTAGGCAGATCGGCATCACCGGTCTGCACACCCAGCTCTTCACGGGACACGGGGGATTCTCGAAGTACCTGAATCGTTTCGTGGTGCGATGAAAGAGAGTCCCTCGTGTATCTGTGACGACGATGAACAAGAGGATATCCCGCACCTAATATTTCAGTGCCCGGTATATTCCCGGGATAGATACAACTATGAGAGCAAGCTTCGTACTGAAATAATTAGTAAATAAGCAAATAGAAAATAAGTCTATAACACAAAAACAAGTAAAAAACCACAAAAATGTTAAAAAATTAATAGTAATAAATAGATAAATAATAGTAGACGGATAGGAAGACATAACTGTATAAATTATAAATAGAGATAAGAAGCTTGTTAATAGTGTAAGTAAGATGGGAAAACTAAGATTCTAGTGCCTAAAATAGAAATAGATTAGATATAGTAAAACAGCAGAAGTGTAAAATACAACGTAGTTAAAATTTTGTATTAACACGGAAAAAATTGTTTGGAAGTATTATAATAGTAAGTTTTTAAAATTGTAATAGAATTAAGTGAAATTGTAAAAATTTATTTTTTGGAATTAAAAGACAAAAGAAAAGAAGTAAAGAAAAGAAAATAAAAGAAAAGAACAAAAAAAGATAAAACTAAGAATAAAAAACCCCCTATGTTATAAGCCCAAGCAATCTCGTTCGCTTGGAGAGAGGAGATTTAAAAAAAAAAAAAAAAAAACCTAACTTTTTTTTTTTTTTTTTTTTTTTTAACATGGGGAAATGCATTACCGCACCATCAGCCGCGCCGGGGAAGTCGCGGCCGGTGTGTGGGGCTCCCCCGACGCCGGTTAATCAATACGACCGACGCCGGGTATACCCACTAAAACTCCATGGGAGCCTCCTACCGCCTGGGTGCCGGGACGCGGTATTTAAACCTGAGGTATTACCCGCTTCCCGGCGGCGGTGGGCCGCCCCGCTAGCGTGGGGCGGCCTCTCCTGTGCGAGCCGGGGAGGTGAGCTTCCCCGGCTCTGAGAGGGTCGCGCGGCTGCCTCTCGCGCCCTCCCGCGGCATTGGTGCGGGCGGAGGCCTGTCAAGTCCCCGAGGCCTCGACGCCCGCTGCCGCTTGCCCGTGGCTTGTTTGCCACGGGCGTTGCTCCTGACCGCTGGGCGCGGCGGCTGGTTGCGGTTCAGCCGTCGCGGCCGCGGCCTTGTCCGGCGCTGTCCGGCTGGCCTGGACCTTCCTCCTGGTGGGCTTCTTGGCCCCGCAGGGCTTGGAGCCCATCTGGTGATCGGCTGGCCTGCCCGCGGCAGCGCACATAGAACAGTGCGGCTTCGCGGTGCAGGGGCCGGTCACCAGATGCCCGGTCTGTCCGCAGCGGTAACACATACCGCTGCGGTCCACCTCGGAGGTGCATACCGCCGCCACGTGACCAGTCTCGTGGCAGCGGTAGCACCGCTGGGCTCTGCGGGGCAGGGCCTTCACTTGAGCGGAAAACCAACCGACCAGGAGTTTCGTCCCGGGGAGGAGGAGCTTTTTGGCGGCCGCCACCGGGCAGGCCACCACCGTCTGGCCCATCCCATCTGGGCCGGGACGGACCTTCGACGCCTTGATGCCCCCGGGGGGGCACTCCGTGGTCCGCGCGATGGCAGCGGCCACGTCCTCCCCGTGCACGTGGTCGTCCAGGCCCGAGACGCGAAGACACACAGTCTTCTCGGGCCTGGAGACGCGCACGTCCTCGGGATAGAGGACGGTCCTCAGCTGGTCGGCGAGAGCGTCCGCCTGGGGGGCGCTGTCGGTGCCTGGCACCAGCAGCATGCGCGCCCCCGTGCGCGCCTTCTTCAGCTGGAGGCCTCCCTCTATCCCGAGGTCGGCCAGCCGGATATTGGCTTTCGCCTTGGAGAAGAGGTTCGCGTACGTAACCCCTCGATCCGCCGCGCCTGGCTGTAACGTCAGGACGACGGCGGCGGACCTCGGGGCACGCAGGCGCGGAGACCTCTTCTCCTTAGGCTTATTCTTCTTGATGGCTACGGGGGGTGGAGGAGGGGGAGGCTGCGAGGCCGGAGCCTGCGCCTTCTCCCCTTTTCCCTTTCCCCCGCGCCCTCTCCTTCCTCGTCGCCGAGCGCGGGTGGGCTGCGCTTCGGCGGCGGTCGTGGCCGATTGGGGGCCAGACAACGGCGGGGCCTTGCTTTTTGCCCTCGTCTTGTGGCTGACCGTTGTCCAGCCACCAGCCGTAGTTGCGGCCGGAGGAAGGGGCGCCGGACAGGCACTTGCAGGCGGCGTGGGAGCCGCCGCCTCCATCGAGTCCCGCTGTGTGGGAAGCGGGGGGAACTCCTCCGTCAAGCGCCCAGAGATGAGCAAGGGGCTCGGCGGAGGGGTGGACCTAGCTTGGGGAGCGGGGCTCCGGGTCAGTACCGGGCGCAACCGCTCCTCCAAGGCCGCGAACCGACTCTCCATTAGGAGAGTCATTCTGTCGAGGTTCGCGGCCATCGTCGCCTCAATATTGGGCGGTGGTGCTGGCGGCGCGGCTGCTGCGCGCGGCCGCATGAGCTCCGCCTGGAGGCTCCTCAGCTCGCTTCGGAGGTCAGCGACTTCTGCCTCCATGCGGCTATTCGCCGCACGGAGCAGGGCGACCTCCTGGGTGGCGGTGCGAGCGAGGAGCTCCTCCGAGGCCTCCTGAATGGAGGCCACCGACTCTCTCAGGGCCTTCTGCAGGGTCCCCTTTAGGCCCTTCGAGACCTTCGCGACGCCAGCTACCACCGCCAAGGATTCGGCGATCTGCCGCTGGAGGCCCTCCGCGTGGTTGGTGTGCGCGTCGGGAGGGGCCTGGCCCACAAGGGGAGTTCCGGCTCTTGGCCTGGTCACCCTTGTGGTCGCCATCGTTTGGGCCCTCTCCGCGATCTGGGCCTCCACTTGCGCCTGTTTTGCGGCTGCTAGGCCCACGTACTCCCCCGTTGTGGGAGGGTGGCCTCTGCCCCGCTTGGCGTCCGGCGCTTTAGCAGCTGCCGGAGCTTCAGGCGGGGGCTTAGGAGGAGGAGGCATTTTCCCTTCCTCGTCGGATGACGTAAGAGGGGACAGGTCATCGTCCTCGATGTCGTCTAGAGCCAGGAACTGTCTCAGCCGCGTGTTGCGGGAGGCAGCCTGGCTCTTGCTCGTCCCCTCCGGCCCGAGGGCCGGGGCCTTTGGTGGGGCCTGAACAGGGGCGGCAGTCCCGTGCCCGACCCTGAATGGGCCGGACGGGGGCAAATCCGTCACATCAAGCCGCTCTAACTGCACGGTGCAGGAGCTGGCTTGGCTGGAAGAGCTTGGCGCTTCCGCCGGCAGAGAGATCGCCGACAGGAAGCGCGAGTAAAAGCTCTTCTCTGCTCCGCCCTTCACGGGCCCTTTCGGGTTGGGTTGCTGGCCCTTCTCGGGCCTCTCCTTCACATCATCACCGCCCTTCGCAGGCACTTCTTCGGGCGTGTTTGTTTGTTTAAAATCATGCATTCTGTTCCCACGAGTAGTCGACGAATACAAGCCAATTTTTTTTTTTTTTTTTTTTTTTTTGGTAACGCAGGGGGAATGTCTTTTCTTGCGACACCCCCTCGGTCCCGGGGGAGGTTAACCGAGGGGAGTGTGAGACTCCCAGCGGCGGGGATCTCCACGCATAACTACCGCCGGCGGCGGTAGTAGTCGCGAGATCCCGTCCGCCAGACTACCCACTAAACCTAACCTGCGCCTCTTTCCCACGCTTTTACGGGGCGCCACGAGAACTAGAGCGTTGCTACTGCATTCGTGACGCCCCTACGTCTGGCAATCTTCAGGACACCCCGAAGGCAAGGTGCCCTGCTTCATCAACAGGGGAGGAAGTCCGCGGGTTACCCCGGTCCCCGCGGCCCCTGTGACGGCACTAAGGGAGGTGGAGTGCGTAGCGACGCCTCCGACCGCCAGTCCGCCGTCGTCGGATGGGGTCTGCGTACGCATCCACCTCCCTGGTCCTCTCCGCGGCCTCCTTCAGGGACATTACCGTCTCGCTGAAGGAGGAAGCCGCTTTCCATCCGTCCTCGCTCGACAACATGGCTTCAACCAGATGTTGGAGCGAGGACACAGGACCCACAATGCTTTCCAGCTGATGACGCTGAGGTCCCCAGGCGGCGCACTCCACCAGCGTATGGTACGCCGTGTCGCTGGGTGCGCCGCACTCCACGCAGTCTGGCGTTGGTTCACGCCCCGCTGTCTGATGCAGATACTTACCGAAGCAGCCGTGCCCGGTAAGTATCTGCGTCAGCCTGTACGTTAGGGTCCCGTACTTCCTCGAGACCCAACGAGACAGGTGGGGGCGGACCGCCTCCACCGTCTCTCTTCCTGCTTCTGGGGACCTAAGGTCATCAGCCCAATCTTGGATCAGGGCCTCGGTCGCCAAGACCCTGATCCTCCTTACTAATGCCGGACACGGCCTCTCCTCTGTCTCTGGTGTCCTGTCGGTAGCGGTGCACTGCCGCGAGCACCTCCGCCTGGAGCTCCCAGGGCGGATCACTCGCGAGCAGTGTCGCCGCCGTCCACGACACTGTTCGGTAACCCCGTATGGCCCGCACCGCCAGGACCCTCTGAGAACGTCTCAGAAGGGTCCTGTTCTTGCGGTGGAGCGAATCGACCCATACGGGGGCACCGTACAGTACCATACTCCGCAGGACACCAGTGTACAACTTTCTACAGACCGTGCCCGGCCCTCCCACATTGGGTAAGAGTCTGGCCAGGGCGGCAGCGGCACCTAGCAGTCTCGGGGCCAGCTGGGTGAAATGGGCCCCGAAACTCCACTTTCCGTCTAGGACAAGGCCCAGGTACTTCATCTGGGCCTTTACCGCTACCGCCACTCCCTGGACAGCGACGTGCGTGCCCCGGGGCGGTTGTCTACGTCGTCCGTGGAACATGAGGGCCTCCGTCTTCTCTGGGGAGACCCTCAAGCCTAAACGGCGCACTCGATCTACTACCAACGCCGTTGCGGCGTTGGCTAGTTCCACGGACTCCTCGTAGGTTCCGCCCCGGGCCGTGATGAGGGTGTCGTCGGCATAACAGATCACCCCCATCCCGGGCAGGACTGGCTCGCGGAGGAGCCAGTCGTAACCAATGTTCCACAGGATCGGGCCCAGCACCGAACCCTGTGGAATACCGCACACGACACGTCGCCTACCAGAAATCTGACCAAAACCGCCCTCCCAGAGGATATATCTGTCTTGGAGGTATGCCTCCAACAGTCTAACAAGGTACAGAGGCACTCCCTGAGACCGGAGTGCCTCTAGAATAGTTTCAAAGGGTAGACTGTTGAAGGCATTTTGGATATCCAAAGATACCACCAAGACAGACTCCTCTATGCTCTCCGCCTCTCTCGTGAGGCTCCTCAACGCGAACAGGGCGTCCAGGGTTGAACGCCCCGTCCTGAAACCATACTGAGCCTCCGAGAGTCCTGGCCCGTCGGAATCCAGGTGCTGGACGAGGCGGCTCGCCAAGATCTTCTCGAACACTTTTGCCACCTCGTCCAGCAGCACGATGGGCCTGTAGGCGGAGGGATCTTCGGGAGGGCGGCCCTCTTTAGGGATGAGGCACAGCCGGCCCTCTTTCCACTGCTTCGGGAACTCACCTGTCCTGATGCAGGCGTCGAAGAGTTCCCGAAGCTGGCCGCCTAGGTGTTTGGCGGCCATGAAGAGGACTCGGCCTGGGACCCCGTCCGGTCCCGGTGCCGTTTTCCGGCCCCGGAGTCTATCCAGGGCCGTTTCCAGTTCCTCCTCGGAGACTGGGGGAGGATCAGTCTCCGAGGGTATTTCCAGAGGAGGACACATCCTGGGAGGGGAGAAAGCTCCCGGGTCCGGGAAGAGCCCGTCTATTATTCTGTTCAGAACCCCGTCTGGTAGGGACTCCGTAACCGGTGTGTAGCAGGCGCGCATTTTCTTGCGCGCCACCCGGTACGGACGTCCCCAGGGGTCCCCATCTAGGCTGGATAGAATTTCTTCCCGGGCCCGGGTCTTCGCCTGACAGATGGCCACCTGAAGAGCCTTCTTGGCAGCCCTGTACTCCTCCCAACGATGTTCCTCCTCACCTCTGTCCGGAGGATGCCGACGCCGGCAGTTCTTCAGAGATCGGCGAGCCCGAAGGGCTGCCTCCCTCAGACTGCCGATCTCCGCGGTCCACCAGTAAACCGCTGGTTTCTGCCGACGTCGACGCGACCGTGGCATCGAGGCATCGCAGACCCTCGTAAGGGTTCTGCGCATGTCCTCCGCCAGATCCTCCGGACAGGTGTTTCTTTCTAGGTTGGTCCAGCCCTGGACGACGGCCATCTCCTCAGCCAGCTCGGGATCGAGCCGGCTGATGGCCCATCGGGGGAACTGGCCGTGACTACGTGGGGGGTTTGACCCTATTCTGGTAGAAGGAGGGGAGACTTCGAACCTTGTATAGAGGTGGTCCGACAAAGTCTCCACCTCCTCCTCTACTTTCCAATTCATCACCCTGCGTGCGATCGCATGGGTGGCAAACGACAAATCAACGACGGAACCACCCCGCGCTCGCACGCAGGTGTGGACCGAACCACGGTTCAGAAGGGTCAAACCACTTTGTAGCGCCCACGTTTCCACAGCCAGTCCCCTCAAATCGGTGACAGTTTTTCCCCAGGAACGGGATTTGGCGTTGAAGTCGCCGAGTACGAACGTCGCCCTCGGCGACTGTCTGCCCACGGCGTCCCTGACAGAGTCCAAGAAGAGCTCGAACTCTGCCAGGGGTCGGTTGGGGGAAAAGTACACACCTATGAAGGTGTGCTCCCCCCACCCTGCCACCGTGTAACCCCGCCCCCTCTCGATCTCGATGAGTGGGGTGCCAGCGCTCGAACTGGCAACGACTGCCACCGTGTCGTCCAGGTCCCCTACCCAGTTGCTCTGGGAGGGGACGTAATACGGCTCCGAGATTACGGTCAGACCAACCTCCCACTCCGCCATGGACTGCAGGAGTAAATCCTGGGCCCCGGCGGAGTGGTTTACATTCCCTTGCAGGAGTCTAGTATGTCGTCCGGGCATATTAGTGGGACATACTAGACTCCTCCTGGTGTCTTCCGATTCCGACGTTCGCCGGAGGTATAAACTTGCCACGGACGTGTGGAGGGAGGCAGCCCCTCGACAGCGTCACGTGGTTTGCGTCAAGACCCGACTCGGCGCAAACCACACAGTGAGCATGTGGCTCCGTACATTGGGCGACCCTGTGTCCGCTTCTGCCGCAACGGAAACACAGGGCCGACCTATCGATCCGCCCATCAGGGCACATGACTGTTATGTGGCCCGTGTAGAGGCACCTCATACAACGTATGGGCCGCCTCTCGCGGGCCGAAACCTCCGCCGAGCTGAAGCCTACGCAGATGTGCTTCAGCTCGGTTAACATCCTCGCGACCGGGATGGGGCATTGGATGTAGGCAGCGCCCATCCCCCCTGGCCCCACACCGATCCCGCCAGATCGTACTTGGTCACGAGGGCAGCCCCCTGCGCGAGCGATGGCCTCTTCCAGTAACCAAGGCGTGACCGAGTCGTCAAGCCCTGTGACACGAATGTCTCCTTTCTTCACAGGCCTGGCGACCTCAGCCACGCCTGTCAATGCCGCACTGAGGGCCACAGCCAGCCGGTCGGCCTTCTCGATGCCCTCCGGCCCTGGCGGCAGCTGCAGGAGCCGGGCATCGCTGGCCGTCCGGACGATCTTGAGGCCCTCTTTCAGGCCCATTGCTTGCAGGTCCACTGTCCTCGAGGCCTGCTCAAACATCTGGCGGTAGGTCAACCCGTTCTTGACTGCGTCAGGCAGCAGCGTCACCATGACCGCTGCTGCCTTGGCCTCCATTAACGGAGCCGGCCTCCTTCGAGGGGGTCGCCTGGCCGGCTCGTTCCTCCATTGTGGAGCAGAGGATAGGGGCGCCAGGATTGGGGCGGGGTATCCCCCCGCTCTTGCTTCGCGCATCCTTCTCCCTCTGCCCCTTCTACCACCTCCCACCACCGTCCATTCATCCTGGCCCTCCTGGGCATAGGTGGGGCCAGTGGGGGGAATTGACCACATTGGGGGGGTCGGAGCCACCCCCTGTCTTCTGGGGGCCCTCTGAGCTCCAGAGGGACCCGGTTTCTGAGTTGGGCGCGGGGGGCCCACAATTTTGGCATAAGACGGGGCGGGGACCGCCGCCGTCCGTATTGGCTCTACCTCCATCGCCATGGACTCCGCCAAGTCGTCGGAGTCCCTGGGAGGAGGAGCCGAGGTAAGTTTGGCACCCGAAGTCCCGGGTGCCGCTTTCGACCTCTTGTCCGAGGCGAGAGGTGGACGTATGATCGTGGGGGGGAGTAGCCGGTCCTCGAGGCCCGCCAAGCGGGCGTCGACGAACTCTCCCATCGACATAATGAGGGAGCGTTTAAACTCCTCCACGTCGAATGGGAGAGATTCCGTATGGGGTCTCCCCCCCTCTTTCTGGGACGAAGGCCCCCCGTCACTAGCCGCGGCCTTCTTGGCTGCCGCTTCTCTGGCCGCGGCCTCCTTGGTCGCGGCTTTTTCCTGGCGCTGGCCTCCTTAGCCGCGGCCTTCTCCTTTGCCGCGGACTCCTTGGCCGCGGTCTTCATCTCTTCGAACTCCCTACGGTATGACCGAATCTCGGCCCGTAGGGAGTCCACCTCCGCTTGAGCTTCAAGTTGTCGAGGCTCAGCTTCCTCGTTTCGACGTCGACGGTCCTCCTGGAGAGACTCTCGGTCACCTCCATGAGGCCGCCGCCGCCTCCTTTAACTTCTTAATGTAACCCCTGAGGGTTACCGAGGTCTGGGCAACGTTGTAAATCGTTGCCACGTGGACGCCGGCCATGGTGCGGAGTTCCTCCGCATCCAAGAGGTCGACGTCCGTCTGCCTCGGGTCCATCTCGGGGGGTACATCGGCCAATACTTCAGGCGCAGAGGCCTTTGCCTTCTTCTTCGTCTTCTGGCGAAGGTCGCTCACAAAGGCCTCTGCCTGAGCCTCGACGTCCGCGGTTTCGTCACGGGATAGCGTCGTTCCGACGCTCCATCCCCGATTACGGGCCCCCAGGAGCACCTTGGTGCGCCGGGTCCCTGGTCTCTGGGTGTCCTCCTGGGTCACCACCTTTCTTCCCGACTCGTCCGAGTCGGAGCCCTCATTATCTCCGCGGGAGCGTGCGTTAGTCCGTTTCCGGATCTCGCACACCCCCGAGGCGCGACTCTGTCCCGAGTCGGCCATTAGTGGTCCCCCCCCCCCATGGGGGTGGAGAGGGATGTGTCCGGAGCAAACAACAGGTTAAAATCACGCGCAAAACAAAGTCCAGTAAGAAAAGCCAGTAAAACAGTCTAAAACAGAAATCGATCCAAAACGAGCAAAACCGGGTCAACAACTAGGCAAGAATGTCAAAAGTCCATTAAGCAAGCCGAGTCGTCAACAATAATCACATAAAACACCATCCGTAAAAAAATCCTCTGAAAGTTGATCGTCAAATCTCCTAAATGTTGTTCGAATTTTTTCAAAAATGTTGTTCGAATTTATCCACCACTTATCGCACCCGTGCAATGAGGCTTCAGCTCCTGGCACAGTTGGCCGGGCCCGGGCTTCCCCGAGTAAGCTATATCACACTCGTGGATGCGATTAGCCACAAATTCATCTTTCTAAAGCTAACCGACGCACAGTTTTTCCATGTCCGGGCTTCCCCCATCCATGTACTGACTGCGGCCAGTGTCGCTTAACATTCGTGATCGGCTAGAGCGCGGCATTCCGCCTTTTTTTTTTTTTTTTTTTGGCCAGGGGAAATCCGTTTGAGGACTAAGCCGCGACAGGCACAGAAGCCTGGGGGGATGTTCGCGACCGGTGTGAGTGTGTGGGATTCGCCAGATCGGGGGTGGCACTAGCGTGCCCGGTCAAGACCGGTGCCACGCTATTGCCACTCCCCAGTTAGGGATACCCACTAAAACCCCTGGGTGTTCCGTCCTGCGCCTTAAGCCAGGGCTACGGGTAAATGGGATACCCAACTCCGCTGTGCCCTGGCAGGCGTGGGCCCCCCTCACTGGGCCTCTTCCAATGCCGGGGAACTACGTCCCCGGCGACATCATAGTCAAGTCCAACGTGGGGCGGTTTGTAACGCGCCCCACGGGAGGAGAAATGAGTGCGCGCGGAACACTCGCGCTCTCATCTCGACGGCATGTGCGGGTGAGTGAGAACCCCTATACCCCAAGGGGCCCCACCCGCGCCGCCCGCTTACGGTGGCCGAAGGTCGAGGTCCGACCTCCGGCGTCGGCGCGTCCTCCTTTGGTGGGAGCGGAGCAAGGACGTACGCTCACGCTCCCGCTCCGCCTCCTCCTTCGCAAACATAACGTGCTCGCAAAAGGAGGAGACGGCGTCCCATCTGGTGCGGCTCCCGACCATGGTGCGAACCACGGCCGGGAGCGAAAGGTCAAGTCCGGTAAAGGCGACGAGGTCTCGGCGCTGCTCTGTCCATGCAGAACATTCCTGCAGTGTGTGCAGCGCCGTATCCTCGTCGCCTGTGTCGCAATGATGGCACCCTGACGTTGCCTCACGGCCGAGGCGACACAGGTACCTCCCGAAGCAGCCGTGCCCCGAGAGGACCTGCGTCAGCCTGAACGTCAGGGTGCCGTGTGTACGTCCAATCCATTCGCGCAGAACGGGCCTCACCGCCTCGATAGTGGCGGGGCCCGCGCTGGGGCGTCTGAGGCGATCTTCCCAAACTCCCATGGCGACCTGGCGGAGCTCCGACCTGCACGCCTCGATTTCACGAGGCGCGGGTCTGGTGCCCCTGGCTAGGGTCTCTTTGCGCCACACATACAGTGACGCCAGGACCCTGGCTTCCAGGTCCCATGGGAGGGATCCGGCGAGTAGCGAGGCCACTTCAAAGGACACCGTACGGTATCCTCTTATCGCCCTGACGGCCATTATACGCTGGGCTTGACGCAACAGCGGAGCGTTGCGGGCCGTCAGGCGATCCGCCCATACAGGGGCCCCGTAGAGGGCCATCGACCGTACGATGCCTTCGAAGAGCTTTCGGCACGTGGCGTTCGGCCCCCCGACATTAGGGAGCAGGCGTGAAAGCGCGCCCGCTGCCCCCTTAAGTCTGGGGAGCAGCTGCCGAAAATGGCGGCATTCCGCCTGCGTCAACTAGCCGCTCAATACAAGCCAATCTTTTTTTTTTTTTTTTTTTTTGATAACGCAGGGGGAATGTCTTTTCTTGCGACACCCCCTCGGTCCCGGGGGAGGTTAACCGAGGGGAGTGTGAGACTCCCAGCGGCGGGGATCTCCACGCATAACTACCGCCGGCGGCGGTAGTAGTCGCGAGATCCCGTCTGCCAGACTACCCACTAAACCTAACCTGCGCCTCTTTCCCACGCTTTTACGGGGCGCCACGAGAACTAGAGCGTTGCTACTGCATTCGTGACGCCCCTACGTCTGGCAATCTTCAGGACACCCCGAAGGCAAGGTGCCCTGCTTCATCAACAGGGGAGGAAGTCCGCGGGTTACCCCCGGTCCCCGCGGCCCCCTGTGACGGCACTAAGGGAGGTGGAGTGCGTAGCGACGCCTCCGACCGCCAGTCCGCCGTCGTCGGATGGGGTCTGCGTACGCATCCACCTCCCTGGTCCTCTCCGCGGCCTCCTTCAGGGACATTACCGTCTCGCTGAAGGAGGAAGCCGCTCTCCATCCGTCCTCGCTCGACAACATGGCTTCAACCAGATGTTGGAGCGAGGACACAGGACCCACAATGCTTTCCAGCTGATGACGCTGAGGTCCCCAGGCGGCGCACTCCACCAGCGTATGGTACGCCGTGTCGCTGGGTGCGCCGCACTCCACGCAGTCTGGCGTTGGTTCACGCCCCGCTGTCTGATGCAGATACTTACCGAAGCAGCCGTGCCCGGTAAGTATCTGCGTCAGCCTGTACGTTAGGGTCCCGTACTTCCTCGAGACCCAACGAGACAGGTGGGGGCGGACCGCCTCCACCGTCTCTCTTCCTGCTTCTGGGGACCTGAGGTCATCAGCCCAATCTTGGATCAGGGCCTCGGTCGCCAAGACCCTGATCTTCCTTACTACTGCCGGACACGGCCTGTCTCCTCTATCTGTGGTGTCCTGTCGGTAGCGGTGCACTGCCGCGAGCACCTCCGCCTGGAGCTCCCAGGGCGGATCACTCGCGAGCAGTGTCGCCGCCGTCCACGACACTGTTCGGTAACCCCGTATGGCCCGCACCGCCAGGACCCTCTGAGAACGTCTCAGAAGGGTCCTGTTCTTGCGGTGGAGCGAATCGACCCATACGGGGGCACCGTACAGCGCCATGCTCCGCAGGACACCAGTGTACAATTTTCTACAGACCGTGCCCGGCCCTCCCACATTGGGTAAGAGTCTGGCCAGGGCGGCAGCGGCACCTAGCAGTCTCGGGGCCAGCTGGGTGAAATGGGCCCCGAAACTCCATTTTCCGTCTAGGACAAGGCCCAGGTACTTCATCTGGGCCTTTACCGCTACCGCCACTCCCTGGACAGCGACGTGCGTGCCCCGGGGCGGTTGTCTACGTCGTCCGTGGAACATGAGGGCCTCCGTCTTCTCCGGGGAGACCCTCAAGCCTAAACGGCGCACTCTCTCTACTACCAACGCCGTTGCGGCGTTGGCTAGTTCCACGGACTCCTCGTAGGTTCCGCCCCGGGCCGTGACGAGGGTGTCGTCGGCATAACAGATCACCCCCATCCCGGGCAGGACTGGCTCGCGGAGGAGCCAGTCGTAACCAATGTTCCACAGGATCGGGCCCAGCACCGAACCCTGTGGAACACCGCACACGACACGTCGCCTACCAGAAATCTGACCGAAACCGCCCTCCCAGAGGATATATCTGTCTTGGAGGTACGCCTCCAACAGTCTAACAAGGTACAGAGGCACTCCCTGAGACCGGAGTGCCTCTAGAATAGTTTCGAAGGGTAGACTGTTGAAGGCATTTTGGATATCCAAAGATACCACCAAGACAGACTCCTCTATGCTCTCCGCCTCTCTCGTGAGGCTCCTCAACGCGAACAGGGCGTCCAGGGTTGAACGCCCCGTCCTAAAACCATACTGAGCCTCCGAGAGTCCAGGCCCGTCGGAATCCAGGTGCTGGACGAGGCGGCTTGCCAATATCTTTTCGAACACTTTTGCCACCTCGTCCAACAGCACGATGGGCCTGTAGACGGAGGGATCTTCGGGAGGGCGGCCCTCTTTAGGGATGAGGCACAGCCGGCCCACTTTCCATTGCTTCGGGAACTCACCTGTCCTGATGCAGGCGTCAAAGAGTTCCCGAAGCTGGCCGCCTAGGTGTTTGGCGGCCAGGAAGAGGACCCGGCCTGGGACCCCGTCCGGTCCCGGTGCCGTTTTCCGGCCCCGGAGTCGATCCAGGGCCGTTTCCATTTCTTCCTCGGAGACTGGGGGAGGATCAGTCTCCGAGGGCACATTCTGAGAAGGATACATCCTGGGGGGAGTAAAAGCTCCCGGGTCCGGGAAGAGCCCGTCTATGATTCTATTCAGGACCCCATCTGGTAGGGACTCCGTAACCGGGGTGGAACAGGCGCGCATTTTCTTGCGCGCCACCCGGTAAGGACGTCCCCAGGGGTCCCCGTCCAACGTCACTAGGATTTCTTCCCGAGCCCGGGTCTTCGCTTGGCAGATGGCCACCTGAAGAGCCTTCTTGGCAGCCCTGTACTCCTCCCAACGATGTTCCTCCTCACCTCTGTCCGGAGGATGCCGACGCCGGCAGTTCTTCAGAGATCGGCGAGCCCGAAGGGCTGCCTCCTCAGACTGCCGATCTCCGCGGTCCACCAGTAAACCGCTGGTTTCTGCCGACGTCGACGCGACCGTGGCATCGAAGCATCGCAGACCCTCGTAAGGGTTCTGCGCATGTCTTCCGCCAGATCCTCCGGACAGGTGTTTCTCTCTAGGTTGGTCCAGCCCTGGACGACGGCCATCTCCTCAGCCAGCTCGGGATCGAGCCGGCTGATGGCCCATCGGGGGAACTGGCCGTGACTACGTGGGGGGTTTGACCCTATTCTGGTAGGAGGAGGGGAGACTTCGAACCTTATGTAGAGGTGGTCCGACAGAGTCTCCACCTCCTCCTCTACTTTCAATTCATCACCCTGCGTGCGATCGCATGGGTGGCAAACGACAAATCAACGACGGAACCACCCCGCGCTCGCACGCAGGTGTGGACCGAACCACGGTTCAGAAGGGTCAAACCACTTTGTAGCGCCCACGTTTCCACAGCCAGTCCCCTCAAATCGGTGACAGTGTTTCCCCAGGAACGGGATTTGGCGTTGAAGTCGCCGAGTACGAACGTCGCCCTCGGCGACTGTCTGCCCACGGCGTCCCTGACAGAGTCCAAGAAGAGCTCGAACTCTGCCAGGGGTCGGTTGGGGGAAAAGTACACACCTATGAAGGTGTGCTCCCCCCACCCTGCCACCGCGTAACCCCGCCCCCTCTCGATCTCGATGAGTGGGGTGCCAGCGCCCGAACTGGCAACGACTGCCACCGTGTCGTCCAGGTCCCCTACCCAGTTGCTCTGGGAGGGGACGTAATACGGCTCCGAAATTACGGCCAGACCAACCTCCCACTCCGCCATGGACTGCAGGAGTAAATCCTGGGCCCCGGCGGAGTGGTTTACATTCCCTTGCAGGAGTCTAGTATGTCGTCCGGGCATATTAGTGGGACATACTAGACTCCTCCTGGTGTCTTCCGATTCCGACGTTCGCCGGAGGTATAAACTTGCCACGGACGTGTGGAGGGAGGCAGCCCCTCGACAGCGTCACGTGATTTGCGTCGAGAGCCGACTCGGCGCAAACCACACAGTGTGCATGTGGCTCCGTACATTGTGCGACCCTGTGTCCGCTTCTGCCGCAGCGGAAACACAGGGCCGACCTATCGACACGCCCATCAGGGCACATGACCGTTATGTGGCCCGTGTATAGGCACCGCATACAACGTATGGGCCGCCTTTCACGGGCCGAAACCTCCGCTGAGCTGAAGCCCACGCAGACGTGCTTCAGCTCAGTAAGCATCTTCGCGACCGGGATTGGGCACTGTACATAAGCAGCGCCCATCCCCCCCGGCCCCACGCCGATCCCGCCAGATCTTATTTGTTCGCGAGGGCAGCCTCCTGCTCGAGCGATGGCCTCCTCTAACAACCAAGGCGTGACTGAGTCGTCAAGCCCTGTGACACGAATGTCTCCTTTCTTTACCGGCCTGGCGACCTCGGCCACGCCTGTTAATGCTGCACTGAGGGCCGCAGCCAGTCGGTCGGCCTTCTCGATGCCCTCCGGCCCTGGCGGCAGCTCCAAGAGCCGGGCATCGCTGGCCGACCGGATGATCCTGAGGCCCTCCCTGAGGCCCATCGCTTGCAGGTCGACTACCTTCGCGGCCTGCTCAAAGATCTGGCGGTAATACAAGCCAATCTTTTTTTTTTTTTTTTTTTTGATAACGCAGGGGGAATGTCTTTTCTTGTGACACTGCCTCGGGCCCGGGGGGGGGTTGACCGAGGGGTGTGTGAGACTCCCAGCGGTCGGAATCTCCACGCATGACTAGTAACGACTAGTAGTCGCGAGATTCCGTCCGCCAGACTACCCACTAAACCTAACCTGCGCCCCTATCCTCGCGCTTTTACGGGGCGTCACAGGATATAGACCATAGGTACACAACTGTGACGCCCCAACGCCTGGCTAAACCCCAAGGTGGCCCTCGGGGAAGGCCACCCTCTTCATCAGTAGGGGGGGAAGTCCCGCGGGTTCCCCCGGTCCCCGCGGGCCCCTACGATGGAATCCTAGGGTGGGAGGAGGTGAGCGTACATGCGCAGACGGCGGCCTGTGCGCCGCCGGCGGATCGGGTCCGCTTGCGCATCCTCCTCCTCTCCCTTTCGGCGACCTCCTTCTGGAGCATTACCGCTTCACAGAAGGAGGCCACTGCAGCCCAACAGTCCTCGCTCCGCAGCATGGCAGCTACCATGCCTTGGAGCGAGTCGACTGGCCCAACCACGTTTATTAGCGAGTGACGCTGAGGTCCCCAGGCGGCGCACTCCATCAGCGTATGGACCGCTGTGTCCAAGGGTGCGCCGCACTGCTTACAGTCCGGTGAAGGCTCCCGTCCCGCAACACGATGCAGATACTTACCGAAGCAGCCGTGCCCGGTAAGTATCTGCACCATCCTGTACGTTAGGGTCCCTCTATTTCGAGAGACCCAACGAGACAGGTGGGGGCGAACTGCCTCCACCGTCTCGACTCCAGCCACTGGGGACCTCAGGTCCTCTTCCCATTTGACGATCAGAGCCGCGGTCGCCTCGGCTCTGATCTTCTTTACTTCTGCCAGGCACGGCCTAAGGCCTCTTTCCCGGGCATCCTGACGGAATTGGTACACCCTGGCGAGCGTCTCCGCTTGGAGCTCCCAAGGCGGATCGCCCGCCAGGAGCGTTGCCGCTGTCCAGGACACCGTACGGTACCCTCGAATGGCCCTCACCGCAAGGACGCGCTGACAGCGCCGTAGCAGCGTCCTGTTCTTGCGGTGGAGGGCTTGACTCCACACGGGGGCACCGTACAGTGCCATGCTCCGCAGAATACCCGAGTATAACCTCCTACATGCCGCGCCTGGCCCTCCCACATTCGGCAGGAGTCTGGCCAGGGCAGCGGCGGTCCTAATCAACTTCGGGGCCATCTGGGTGAAGTGGGCCCCGAAGTTCCACTTCCCGTCCAACGTGAGGCCCAGATATTTCATCTGGGCCCCGACCGCCACTGCCACTCCCTGGACGGCGACGCGCGTGTCCCGGGGCGGTGGCCTACGACGCCCGTGGAACATCAGGGCCTCCGACTTATCCGCGGAGACCCTGAGGCCTAGTTGTTCCACCCTGCCAACGACTAGTGAAACAGCGTCGTTGGCCAGCTCCACGGACTCCTCGTAGGTACCCCCCCGGGCCGTGATGAGGGTGTCGTCTGCGTAACAGATCACCCCCATCCCGGGCAGGACTGGCTCTCGGAGGAGCCAGTCGTATCCGATGTTCCACAGGATCGGACCCAGAACCGATCCCTGTGGAACACCGCACGCGACACGCCGACGTCCAGCAATCTGACCAGAGTCGCCCCCCTCCCAGAGGACGAACCTGTCCCGGAGGTATGCCTCCAACAGCCTCATGAGGTACCGAGGCACTCCTTGGAACCGGAGCGCCTCGATGATGGTCTCAAACGGGAGACTGTTGAAGGCGTTCGCGATGTCAAGCGATACCACCAGGACAGACTCCTCGATCCCCTCTGCCTCTCTCGTGAGGCACTTCAACGCGCTCAGGGCGTCCAACGTGGAGCGCCCTGCGCGGAACCCGAACTGTGCCTCAGAGAGGCCAGGCCCTACGTCATTAAGGTGCCTGACGAGGCGACTAGCCAAAATCTTTTCGAAGACTTTGGCCACCTCGTCAAGCAACACGATGGGCCTGTAAGCAGAGGGATCTCCTGGGGGGCGACCTTCCTTAGGGAGCAGGCAAAGCCGGCCCTCTTTCCACGGCTTCGGGAACTCACCTGATCTGATGCAGGCATCATATAGTCCCCGAAGCTGACCGCCGAGATGTTTGGCGGCCAGGAAGAGGGCCCGGCCTGGGACCCCATCAGGTCCCGGTGCCGTGCGACGGCCCCGAAGGCGGTCCAGGGCCGTCGCCAGCTCCTCCTCTGAGACGGGGGGAGGTTCCGTCTCAGAGGCTACTATTCCTGGAGGAGGATCCATGGTCGGAGGAGTATGGGCTCCCGGGTCAGGGAAGAGACCTATACAAGCCAATCTAAACCAACCTCTCCCAACCAGTATATAATATATAAAATAACATATTAAATATATTTCTTGTAAGTTTTTGTATAAAGTGTATGAGCAATAAATAAAAAGAGTAGCAGCCCGGATATATCTTGTTCGTCCGGGCCCACCAGAAAAAAAAAAAAAAAAAACCTCTCCAACGACATCGCCTATAAAGCAGGCGGAAATATTTACAACCCCCAGACTATGCGGGGCCAAGTAGGAGTCCGGTAAACGATATTACGGGAGCACGGCATAGCGATAGGTCGAATCATGACAGATCCCAATCCCGGATAAGATCAGTCACTCTCAAGTTTAGTTCACCGGCGAAGAGCAGAGCGGCCTTAGGGGAACCATTCGGGCGACAGAAGAGAATGGCCAGTAAAACCTACACGAAGGTTACAACCCTGTCTCCGGTTCCAGATTCGGCGACTGAACAAGAGCCGCCCAAAACTCAAATACAGCAGGCAGAATTCTGGTATAAACATGGGTCGACAAACTTGGGTGAGTCGCGAAACCTGAAAACGGAAATTAAGAATGCTATGGAGAACGCCTTGGACAACCTCTATAGGTTAGTAAAAGAGGCGGAAAAGGATAGGAAGAGAGAAAGGAACAAGGAGAATATAGGTAAGGGACAAATGAAGGACTCAGGGACGATGACGGAAGAGAATAGGGAAAGAGAAGAAGTAGAAATAATAGAAGAATCACCCCGAAGGGAGAAGAGAAATAGAGACGAGGAAGAAAAAGCCCTTAAGAAACAGCTGGAGGAACACTCCAAACTGCTGATGGAGAACAGTAGAAACATGAAAGAGCTGAAGGAGATGATGGAGGGACATAAGGAAGAAATAAGGGAAGTACGAAACACTTACGCGAGCGTAGCGGCAAAGCCGAGAGAAAAGCCCATCGAGCGGGCAACACTACACTCGGTAGTCGTTACAGCCACGAATGGCGAAGAGACAGGGGATGAAGTGTTGACTAGGGTTAGAAGAGCGTTAAACGCTAAAGAAGGGGGCATTGAGATAGAAAGGGTGAGAAGAGCAAAAGATAAGAAGGTCATCGTGGGGTGTAGGACAAGAGAAGAACGAGAGAAGGTCAAGGAAAGACTAAATAGGGAAAAGGATAATCTTCAGGTTGAGGATATCAAAAAAAACAAAGACCCACTGGTAGAAGTGACCGGCGTCCTGAAAGTCCATAAGGACGAGGAAATTTATAAAGCTCTCCTCAACCAAAACAAAAGAGTCTTTGAAGGACTGGGCGAAGAGGATAGAAGAATGCAAATAGCATTCAAAATACAAGGCCGCAACCCTCTCACCCATAGAGTGATAATGAGAGTGGCGTCAAAACTGTGGAAACGGCTAACGGACATGGGAACTGTTAGGATAGACCTGCAGAACCTACACGTAGTAGATAAGTCTCCACTAGTGCAGTGCACCCAATGCCTTGGGTACGGACATGGCAAGAAGTTATGCACAGAGGTAGAACCGAAGTGCAGCCACTGTAGCGGTCCGCATTATAAGTCCAGGTGCCCAGAGTATATAGAAGGAATACCGCCTTCATGCATAAATTGCACGAAGGCGAAGAAGCAGGAGATTGGGCACAACGAGTTTGACGGGAAGTGCCCAATAAGAATAAAATGGGATGCACTAGCAAGAGCGGCAGTTGCGTATTGTTAAGGGCACCTCTGGGATCCACAGCACAACAATGACAAGAGGAGCACTAACTTTGGTTCAGGCAAACTTGCAGCGGATGGAGCTGGCAACAAATGAGATCGTCCGGGCCGCGAGCCAGGGAAAGAAGGACCTCGCGCTGCTCCAGGAACCCTACGTGGGCGGGACAGATAGAATGAAGGATTATGGTGGAATGAGGGTCTTCCAGTGCACGGCATCCGTTGGCGCTGTAAACAAGGCGGCGATAGCCGTATTTAATAACGAGCTAAGAGTGACACTACGCCCAGAATATACTACCACAAACATTGTTACAGTGACAACGGATTGCGGTGATTGGGAGACGACGATCGTTTCGTTCTACCTGGAACCCGACACGGAGATAGGGCCATACCTGGAGCAGATTAAAAAGATTGTTGTAGATGTGGGGGCCAGAGGGGTCCTTATGGGTGGAGGACCTCCTTCGTAGGTCTTGTACATAGTCCGAAACACAACTTGGAGTGTTGTGTTTCAACACAACACTCCAAGTTGTGCTCTCATGAACAGCCGTTCGATACGCTAAGAAAAAAAAAAGGGAGATGTACTCATGCCAGTCTCGTTGGTGAGAATCCACAATCTTTGCCAGATGCCGTTCTAAAGTTTGGTTAAACCGCACTACCATTCCATCAGATTGTGGGTGATACGGAGTAGTTCGAGTCTTGTGTATTCCAAGTATCTTGCAGGTTTCTTGAAAATCTTGAGATTCAAAATTGCGACCCTGATCACTGTGAATCTCCAGGGGTAAACCAAATCGGGAGAAAACTTCTTTCGTTAATTTATCCGCTACCGTAGCTGCTTCCTGGTTTGGAATTGCAAACTTCCGGCCACTTAGTGAAATAATCCATAACCACCAAAATGTAACGATTTACTTCTTCTGTCGAAGGAAATGGTCCCGCTACGTCAATTGCAATTCGTTCCCAAGAGACACCCACGTTGTATAATTTTAATCTACTCCGACTTCGTGTTTGGGGTTCTTTCACAGAAGCACACCTCATACTATCCCTATACCATTCCTCGACGTCTTCCCTGCAACGAAGCCAGTAAAATTCTTGACGCACTTTCATCAAAGTGCTTTTCGCACCAAGATGTCCTATTTTTTATCTAGATTTTAGACTTGGGCGCTACTGTTTGCAAATGACTTTCATTATTACCAAATGGACTCTCCCATTTTCGACATAATGGTTCTTCATTAAGCACCAAACTATTCCGTTGCACCCAATAGGCCTTAGTTGTTGCGCTAAATCCAGCAATCTCACTCCAATCAGGTCGAGATCTATTAGCCCTTTTCCAAAGCACAATCGTATTCCTGGAGTTGTTCAATCCAATGCACAACTTGGCCTTCCGGATTCTTAAATTGCTAAGTTCTAACCAGGAACCTTCGTCCTAATAAGTACTTCTTAAAATGCTGTAAAATTTTGACTACTCCTAGCAATTCTCTCCGTGTAACACAGTAGTTTTTTTTTCCGACCTTAACAAAAACTTACTAAAATACGCTATAACAACTACCTGATCTTCTTTCCTCTGAGGAAGTACTCCGCCAATACCCGTATTACTTGCGTCACAGTCAACTATGAAATCGTTGACTCTGTCTGGATAGCCAAGTATTGGTGTGTTACATAAGCGCTGCTTCAGGTCCTCGAATGCCACTTGACATTCCTGGTCCCAAATTGACATCATTCGATTTCAACGAATACCTTAGGAGATATCGCAGTTTTAAAATAACATCGCAGCAAAATAATGATCAAGTACTGCGCGCGCATTTGTGATGTACAAGGCCGGCGGGCAGTCATGAGGGGGGAAGGACGATGGCCCCAGTTTCCATCACCCCGCGGGCGAAACCGCGGGCGCAGCCAGTACTACATATATATATAGTATGTGCCGATGTGCGAAGGGCAATGACGACGAGTCAACGTCGCCGATAGGAGCCGTATTTATTGCATTCGGTTCGATGGCGTCACTCCCTCTTCGGCGCTGCTGCAACACGCTCCGTGCTGCATAACCAAGGTGAGAAACTTCAGAGTCATATTTAGTCTTGCAAAAGCCTTTCCAACTCTCTTCATGTTGTATTTTAATATATTTTATTTATATTCTTTGCATGTAATATTTAAACAGTACAATAAAATTATTAACGTTTAATATTTAATTAATATTTAATTTTAAAATTAAAAAAACTTGCATAATAATATGGTACCGTCGATTAATGTTACAGAACACCATGGCATTCATGGGGCGTACAATTATATGAATTTAATGAGAATTATTATAATTTACTTTTGACTAGTATTTAACTGGTATTTAAATTACTGAAATTAAATTAATTAAAATAAAATTAGGCACTAAAAATAAACTATGTATTACAAATTAAAATGACATATAATATATTATACGAGTCCCAAATCGCCGTCAGATGGAAACGCTGCTCGCGTTTCCTCGTTGAGTGGTCAGAGCAGTATAGGTCACGCAAGACTTCTATCAAACGTGTTGGTAGGTCTCGATAAAGCCGACGAGCCTCGGGACCCCATGGCCCTAGAGTGTCTACACTGCAAGCCACAAATATGTGTCCATTGCGGCGTTCCAGGCTCTTCTGACGGTCGGCTGCCACGGCCGTGCCTGGAAGATGGGAGGGAGCCGAAGTGCCGACGCACGTGGCGTCCCTTACACGTGTTCCAAGGCACAAACACGTCCCGTACGGTCTCGAGCCATCGTCGCGGCGCAGTCCGTTCGGTACCCCTGACGATGTCACTTATAGCAGCATGGCGTGGTCTTCTTCCGGCACTTCCGGTTTGATTTTTGAAAAGTCAATATAAGCGCGCGTAACGTATGATGTCAACTGCGGAAGAAGGCGAAGTTCTAATCCTACCTAATTTATTTAGACTAAGATATGCCCGCGACTTCGTCCACGCTCGACTTTAAATTGCCGCGGAATTCCCGGACACAAAGTACCTCAGCATTCAGAAAAGAATGTAAGCTATTGTTTTGGTGAAAACTGCGCCAGAATACGCTAAGTTTTATGCACCCGAACAACTGCAAATTGCTCCCCGAAAAATTCCCGCGGGATTCCTAGGATAAAAAGTAGCGCAGATTTTAAGTCTAAGAACTGAAGGTCGATCACCGAAAACCGCATCGAAATCCGCCCAGTAGTTTAGACAAGAAATCTAAAAAAATTTGCATCGTGTTCTCCATCGTTTGGTATAGTATATTCCTGTTGTTTTTTTTTTAATAGGTTCAATGTACAGACACGGCATGCTTAGAACTTTATAATATCATAAATTTTCTTTTTTCTTCGAATTTCTTCGATAAATTCATAGTTATTCTGCCATTTGAGGAGAAAACAAATTTAACAAACTAAAGATTATATAAATCGGTCCAGCCTTTCTTGAGTTATAGATGGTGTAATTCTCTGTCTATCAGTCTGTCTGTCTGTCTCTTCCGCTTTCACGGAATAAGCATACTTTTATCTCGAAAAACTAAACTATCCCAAGTTTACTGGATAAAAATAGTATGTTTGTCTATTTGTTTGTTATGCTTTTACGGAAACATCATTAAACATTAAAAACACAGCTGATTTTTGGGGTATATCTTTAAAAGTATTAAATGACATAATAGACACTATCACTAGTAGAAATATTTAATCGATGTGTAGATAAAGGAGTATTTCCTGACTTAATGAAAGTTAGTAACGTCATCCCTGTATTTAAAATTGGAAACAAAAACGACCCCTCCAACTTTAGGCCAATTTCTATTTTACCAACCCTAAGCAAGGTCTTTGAAAAAATAATTTCAAATCAACCGCTCTCACATTTTAATATTAATAAATTATTTCATGCTAAACAGTTCGGGTTCACCGAAGGTCGATTCACTACCGATGTAGGTGTTGAGCTCCTAAAACACATTTATGATGCTTGGGAAGGGTCACAGAATGCCATTGGTGTATTCTGTGACCTGTCCAAGGCATTCGATTGCGTTGAATACGTGACCCTCCTAAAAAAGCTCAATTATTACGGTATTCATGGCGATTCTCTCAACCTATTATCGTCTTACTTAAATAACAGATCCCAAAGCGTTGAAATTAAGAATGTCAAATCTCGTGATACTGGCATAACTATGGGTGTGCCCCAGGGCTCTATTCTAGGTCCCTTCTTGTTTTTGATATATATTAATGATTTTCCAGATTTTATTAATGATATGTGTGAGGTGGTGTTGTTTGCTGACGACACGTCACTTATATTTAAAGTTGACAGAAATAAACAGAACTTTGACGACGTAAACAACGCCTTATCCCAAATATCTAAGTGGTTTACTGTAAACAACTTATTACTCAATCCGAACAAAACTAAATGTGTTAAGTTTGTTATGCCCAATGTAAAAGAATACGATATTAATATCTCTCTTAACGACACTAGACTTAATCTAGTAGATTTAACTGTATTCTTAGGCATTAATCTAGATGAGAAGCTACACTGGGAAGAACTTATTAAAAAAAGAATACTTGAGATATAAATAGAATAAGAAACTTAAAGAAAAACAATATTTAGCTAGACGTGTTGCTGGGGAGTTTCTTGCCGCTTTTTCTCCTTAACAGCAATAACACGTTGCGAAGCGGTGTACATAGAATAAGAAGTAAAATTAAATTTTAACTTACCACGTATCAAAAAGTGTCCTCCAGTGGAACTTATTTTGAATAAAAAAACTGAATTTGAATTTGAAAAACCATTTGACCGATTTGGATGAAATTTGGTATATATGTAATTTTAATACCGAAGGTGGACATGGGATACTTTTCATCCCGCATAATGTGTAGATTTATGTAAAGGATGACCTTTACATAAATCTATCTGGGATGACGCAGAGAGTAGGGTATGGTTTTCTTTTTTGTGATTTGTCATTTTCATCATTTTTCCATTTATGTAGTGTTCATAGAGGGGGGAATATATAAGTATAGATAAATAAAACTAGGACGGTTTCAAATAGAGGATGAAAGTTTGAATGAGACCAATCATTTCTCAAGTTTATATATATAAAAATTCATCGTCTATAAGAATGCGTTAGTAACTCGATATGTCTTTCTGTTAAGTTTTCACGGAAAACTACTAATACTGGATCGGTTTTGCTGTAATTTTGTTTAAATGTAGTTTTAATACCGAAAATGGACATGAATAATTTTCATGCCGGGAGATGGGATAGTTGGCGATATGAAATGAAATTAACCTTCCGGGTGCAAATTATAGCACTAACGTAAACATTTAGTACAATTTAACCTGTTTTAACGCCTGCTCTTTAAACAAGAGGTACGTACTAGATTACCCGGCGGCCGCGCCGCGGGGTAAACTCTAATATATAGATAAACAATTTACTGAAGAACATTGTCATCAGGTTCCAAGATCTGAGAAACGATGCCACACGAGCATATGATATCAGCTCTTAACGTCCCACTGCTGGGCTTGGGCCTCCCCATTTTTCACGGGAATGAATATTCAAACATTGTATTCCGTCCTCGCCTATCCTACTCATCATTGTCTGATCCCTTTCTCCCATCACCTTGGTGCTGCAAACGTGTATAGGGGACGGTAACCACTTTCCATGAGCTAACAGTAGCATCTAAGCAATAAAACAGGGATTGAAATAGATGTATAAATTTAATTTACTATTTTTTATCAGGTACTGACCAAAGATGTTCAGCAACAAAGTAGTGATAATAACTGGCGCAAGCGCAGGAATTGGAGCAGCAACAGCTTTAGAATTCGCCAAACTGAACGCGACTCTGGTGGTAACTGGGAGGAACAAGGACAACCTGATCGACATCGCCAAGCAGTGTGAAGAGATCTCACCAGACGGACTAAAAGCGCTAGTTATTGTCGCTGATATGCTCAAAGAAGCAGATGTAGAAAACATTGTTAAAGAAACAATTGAGAAGTTTAACAGAATGGATGTGCTTATTAATAATGCTGGAATATTAGCATCTGGAACTATAGAAACTACTTCTTTGGGAAAATATGATAGTGTTATGAATACTAATGTAAGGAGTTTATTTTATTTAACAATGTTGGCAACACCGCATCTGATTTCCAGCAAAGGGAATGTAGTGAATGTATCGAGTGTAGCTGGCATAAGATCATTCTCGAACGCGCTAGCGTATTGTGTATCCAAAGCTGCTGTAGATCAGTTCACGAAGTGCGTTGCTCTGGAGTTAGGTCCTAAAGGTGTCAGAGTCAACTCCGTTAATCCTGGTGCTATAATCACCAATATCTTCTTGAAGGGTGCTATGACTGAGGACGAGTTTAAGGCGTATATGAAGAAGTCCGAAGAAATCTCTCCTATTGGACGGCCAGGAAGACCAGAGGAAGTTGCCTCTGCGATTGTCTTCTTAGCAAGTGATGCTGCAAGCAATATAACCGGTGCTTTGTTATCTGTCGATGGAGGGCACCAGGCGTCGTGTCCTCGTTAACTAAAAGCTTACTTTTATTATCAAATGCAGGGCTTGGGAACCGGTTAAAAATGTTGAACCGGTTACAGCTTCAATGCATGGGAATTCTTCTTTTCGGTATTGTTCTAACTTTAACCTCACTCAAACGCTTTTTGGTAACGATAGTTCGTCTAATACGATTTGTGAAATAAACCGGTTTCGAACGGTTTCTGTGGCACACAAACATATGTTGAGAGCATATAGCAGCGGGTAATAAAGGTTTATATGATACTCTCATTAAGGACTACACTCCGAACGAAATAGGCGTCTGCAACTAGTTATAACCGGTTAAAACCGGTTATTTTTTAACCGGATCCAAGCTTTGGTTAAATATAGTTCGCGACAGGTCGACATGGCAGTTTTCTAGTGATGTGACATCACATTCCAGGTAGTCAATGTTGATAAACTTGTTATAGGTGCGTAGCAAAATGACAATAAGTTTATGTATTGTATGTATTATAATGCGTAATTACTATTATTAAATAATCTAATAATTAACATATATTGTTTTCTTTTGACAGCTCGATAACGGACCAATTAGTAATGTTCTAACCGCGTTACCAACTCGATTTGTTTTAAAAATTACTTCATTTATAAATAAGCTTTAATCAATTTAACTTATCCATCTACACATTTTTGTTAAAAATACTATATCGTATATTAAATATACCTACATTTCAATTACGTTCATTTTTTTCGACTTATTTAGGTATAGTGTCGATAGTTTAACAGCGTTACAACAGACAAAAAGCGTTTTTCGATCGATTTCTCAGCCCTTGTTACAGTAATTATACGTACTTTATTGTGGTGAAAAAAATATATGTCAATCTTGATCATATTTCTGAGGTAAACTATGTACTCAAAACGCATTATCGATAAATTTTCTCGATAGAAAATAATTGCAAAGTAACCTCTAAACGTGTTCTTCAATCTTGTGTCATGTTATTACTGTTAATCGTACATCGCCAAAATATATAACAGTAACATATCATATAAGAAATATACTTATTATAGTTTGTTTATTCGGTTACTTAGAGAATTTTCAAGTAATTAATTATTTTATTATAAATGACTTCAAAAATCACGCTTGCCGGTCCCAATGTATGGAATTTATCAATACGCCGGACGGCTCGGTGCTGTGTACACGCGTCGCTCTGCTCGAGCGTGCTATTCGAAATTAAATTTTAAATAAATGAAGGAGCAATAATAACCACAATTTCGAGTTATTGTAGCTTTACTTATTTGGCGCATACGGTAGAGGACTGGTCTAATCATAGACTGTGTGGGTTCGAATCCTACTAGCTTCACTTGATCTAGTAGATTTTTTTATTTTTATATCAAAGTTGATAAAATGGTCTTTTTCTCTTCTTAAATAATTTTATAAAATGCAATATAAATACTGTTCTATTAGGTTGGGGAAATTTTATATAAAAATTCAAAAGATTTTTTTTTATAAAGTTTATTTATATTTGACTAAAGTATGTAAGTGCCATTTTGTTGGATAACTTTTTGCCATCTTGTGGGTAGGGACGTGCTCCCATTGCTATAATAATTTTGGGGCTTCTGATCAAAAAACTGCGACAAGTGGTTTTGGCAGTCCTCTCGTGATGTTAACCTGACACTGCCTAAGGAATTCTGCAGAGACCGAAACAGGTGAAAATCTGAAGGTGCAAGGTCAGGACTATACGGCGGATGCATTAACACCTCCCAGCCAAACTCTCGTCATTTTTGCTGAGTGGCTAAACATGTGTGAGGTCTAGCGTTATCATGGTGAAAAACCACAACCCTTCTGTTGATTAATTCCGTCCGCTTTCTCTCAACTTTTTGCTTTAATCTCATCAGTTGTTCGCAGTACAGTTCAGAATCGATGGTTCTGCCTGGCGGTAACAGCTCATAATGAATAATGCCCTTCCAATCCCACCATACACACAGCATCAGCTTGTTGCGAGTTAACCCGGGTTTCGCCGCAGTCTGTGAAGCCTGACCGGCCTTTGACCACGATCTTTTTCGCGCGTTCTTGTCGTACGTGATCCACTTTTCATCGCCAGTTATCAGCTTCTTCAAAAATGGTTCGGTTTCATTACGTCGTAATAAAGAATCACAAATGAGTACACGGTTCATTGGGTTTCTTTCAGTGAGCTCATGAGGCACCCAAATATCGAGCTTTTTTGTGTACCCAGCTTTTTTCAAATGCACCAAAACCGTTTTGTGGTTAATTGCCAGTTCTCCAGCTACATCGTAACTACTAATATGCCGATCATGCTCCACTTTTTTTATCCTTTTATGGAAAGACTATTGAACCGATTTGGATGAAACTGGGTACATGTGTAATTTTAATACCGAGGGTGGCCAAGAGATATTTTTCATCTCGAAAAATGAGATAGTTTCCGGGATGAAAATATATGTGGCCGAACGGGCCTAAATGATAAAATGAAATGACCGAAATGACTGAAAAAGAAAACCTGTTCTACTTTCTGAGATAACCTTTACATACATCTATCCCATTACCCGGGATGAAAAGTATCCCTTGTTCACCGTCATTATTAAATTACATATATACCGAATTTCAGCCAAATCGTAATATTTTTTTCCGTAAAAGCAGAAGAAACAGAAAGACAAATATATTTTTATCCCGGAAACTATCACATTTTCCGGGATAAAATGCATACTATGTTCATTCTCGGCATCGAATATATGTATATATATATATATATATATATATATATATATATATATATATATACCTATATATGGATTCATTGTTGTTCCATAATACAACTACATCATTTTAATAAAGTTTACTCGTCTAAAAATTATTAAAAAATAAAAAGAAACTTAAAACCTGAGGAGGATTCGAACCCTGTACAACCTAGTTACTATTACGCTCGCTGAACCGTCGAGGTAAAGGCGCTTAGGGAGTTATGTCAAAATTTCAATACCTATTAAGCTTATAAACGATCTGTCTCACTTTAGGATATTTTGTCTCGCTCTCGTGCTCGTCAGCCTTAGAATGAAATAAATTGAATCGAGTTGGTATGGACACGGTGCGCGTGCGCGTGCGCGTGCGCGTGCGCGTGCGCGTGCGCGTGCGCGTGCGCGTAGGTATGTTCAGTTGCAACATTTCGCCACGCTCGAACTTTTATTACGCGCGGTTTCATCGAAGTAAATATCGGCCGTGTGGGGTTGATTTTCTGAAACACCGATTTGAATCAGGTGTATATAGCCTCTTAATAATCTGTGCGTTACTTGACTCACAGAACATCACTATGACGTCACCCGCAACAAAAAAGTACGACGATTATGTCATTTACACTATCGCAACACACTATAACAACTGCTTCTGACTCGGATCCCAATTACACTATCATATATTTATCATACAAATATGATATGATTTCATATCAGTCGAGTTCTATGACCATATGTAAATTGTTCTTCATTTTATAACTCCCAAACACCTCTTTCTAACTCCCTTTCTGTAAACGGATACTTTATCAAGATGGATGACGATTGAGCTATGGGTGTAACTTTATTAAATGTATTAAAAAAAAAGATAAAAACAGTATTTGGGTTAGATGATGAACAGCAAGGCAAGCAAGCAAGAGGAAGATAAAAAGTCTTACAAGATATTGAATTGTGACGCCATTTTTGAACGGGTGATACGATCATATTGCTTGCTGTCACAAAGGTCCCTTCATTATGGTCAAAGACAATATGACTCACATGTAGTTATTATAGCGTCATAGATTCGTCATATAAGAATGACTCTGATCATATTTCTGTGATAGTCTAATAAGGCTCTTAAAACAGATCAAGGTACCACTGCGCTGCCGCTCTCTAAAGGGCGACTGGACCCGGCAACTCAAGGTTGTTATGGCGGCTTACTCTGACAAAGTGGATTGTGAAATGCGCTTTATATAGCGATATATGTTGATTTTAATATAGGGCCAAGTTAGCCCTGCTATTTCCCTTCACTTAATCAAGGACTATATGAACAGTTATTTATTTTGTATGACTTTGTATTATTTATTTATTTATTATATGTATGTAATCTAATATATAAAATTCTCGTGTCACAGTTTTCGTTGCCATACTCCTCCGAAACGGCTTGACCGATTTTGATGAAAATTTTTGTGCTCATCCGGTATCTATGAGAATCGGCCAACATCTATTTTTCATCCCCCTAAATGTTAGGGGTAGTCCACCCCTAATTTTTTTTTTTAAATTTTGGGACATTTTTTTTATAATGTTGCATTAAAAAATACATACAACCCTAAATTTTCACCCTTCTTGATAGAAGGGGTTGGTGATCCAACCCCTATTTTTTAATAGCGATTTAAGTACTTTAATAATTTTCTACTCTGTTCAAGTTGATTCGAGTTCAGATTAACATTTGGTCGCGGTAGATGACGCTGTAATCGGGTTCTAGGCAGATTTTTTAAAGGCAGTACAACGTATGCCGGGTACAGCTAGTATTATATATTATTATGAACCAACTTCCTTAGGACTACTTGTAAATATAGTATATCTAGTATAGTCATGTTTATACAGTTGTTTCATCCACTATATATATATATATATATATATATATATATGTTGTTGTGTCAGCCTGAATTTATCTTGTTTTATTCCTCTTAGCAGTTCCAGAAGTGGTCTGGCCTGTTTATCCCCTAACATTAAACTTAGACTTTGGTCCGACATTTCCATTTCTGTGGCTGTTCCTAGATCACTTTGCATCGCCATCTGCTGGCCTGTCAAAGCAAAAAGAGATCATTTTGGAGCTTCCTCGTGGAAATGACCTAGGAGTTCAGCCACGAAATAATCGCTTCGAGGTTTATCGCCGTAATACATAACGGAACATATATTTTAAACACTTCTAATTTAATAAAACTACCTTTCAACGGTTTCAAGCGCGGTAATTTATTCCAGTATCATTATGTCCACTGAAAAGTGGCCGAAACGTCGGAATAATGAAAATCAAATATATTACCGCGCTTAAAACCTTTAAAACGTAGTTTTATTATGTATACAAGTCGCGAAAACTTAAGAAAATTTACTTCTAAGTTGCAAATCATGCTTTTAAACAAGTATAAAAAGACATGATTTGCGTCGAAATTGGTTTGGCGTTTTTAAATTACCCAATTGCGGAGTGTTAATTAAGCACTAGCTGTTGCCTGCGCCTTCGCTCGCCTAGATTAAAAAAGTAGTCAAGTAAGTACCTCTGTTGCACCCCCTTAAGGGTTGAATTCCCAAAAACGCCCATACAAGAGTCTATAATATTATAAAAGACATGCCGTGTCTGTACATTGGAGCTGTTTAAAAAGAACCATCTGGAAAACACGATGCAGTTTCTTTAGATTTCTTGTCCGTTTGTTCGGGATTCACGTAAAAACTGCTGGGCCGATTTCGATGCGGTTTTCGGTGACCGACAACTAATTCTTAGACTTGAAATCTGCGCTACTTTTTATCCTCGGAATCGAGCGGACATTGTGCTGGGAACGATTTAAAATGGCCACATGAAGAAATAAATTGAATTCCAATGCAATTATTTCACTGATCGATAGCAAATTTCGTGTAATTTTTAAAATGTAATAAAATTAAATTCTCAACTTTGAGTCCCGGGAATCCCGCGGGAATTTCAAGTCACGCGTTTCGTGCTTCATAAATGTTTGTTTTGTTTGTTTGTAAATGACGGATTTTAACAGAAACTTTCAAGTCCTTTTCCAACCTGTTAGGGGTTGAATTTTCAAAAATCTTTTCTTAGCGTGTTCACGACCCTGGCCCCAGTTGTTTTGGCTGCGCGTTCACATACCTTCATACACCTTGCTTTCTCTTGCAACATATTTCTTGGATACATTTTTAGTTAAGTTGTGTCTTTAGACGATTAATATAAAATAGTTTCGACTAGAATTTTCTCGAGTCTCCGCTACTAGATGTTAATGGATTGTGCCGCGCTTAAAACCGTTAAAAAGTGGTTTCATCACATTTTCTACCATATTAGTTAACTTTAGATGTGGCTTAAGTGATCTAAGATATTGGATTAAGCATCCAAATAGTGCAATTCAGTGCAAAATTCCTGTTTGTGCGAACATGATCTTTTGAGGATACACAATTGTCAAAACAACAGCTTTTAATTTGAAAATATGTGTTAAAAAAGCAATGTTAAAAATTTTCGTCTGTCTATCTGTTTGATGAGACCTTCACTGGCAGATAGCTAATATTAGGAGTAAATTAGGCATTTTTTTGGGGGAGCCGCAAAAATATACTACACGTGGACGAAGTCGCGGGCCCAGCTTGTATATTTGTAAAACACCTATCCTTAAAACTATATAAGGGAAACAAATGGGGTCTTTTATATGTCTAATAGTGTAAAAAATCATTAGGGCTAATTCAGACTAGCAGATTTACGAAAATGCAATTTTCAGAGTTTTCGTCTGTACTACATGAAAACTAATGGACGGATTTAGATGAAACCCGACAAACAGCTAGCTTATGCCGCGACTCGGGACATTGTATACTTTTTATCCCGATGAATGACGTCATTCCCGTGGGATAAAAGAATATAGCCAATGATGACGCTGCGGTCGCGTTGTTCTTGATGCCGTCATTGCAATTCTCTAAAGGCCGGTTCCTATATTTTGGTGACCGTTAGCTTGCCTTACTATCGGTTACAATTTACTCTTTACTCCATACTAATAAGAATAAATAGTACTACTAGTGAAGATAAGAAAATAATGAATTCCTCAATTAGTTATTTTATTTATGTAATCGCGTGTTTTTGTTATCTTAATTGCGTTTTTAATCTCAACGTTTCATAAATATAAAAATAAACAACAAATACCGAATCTAATTTTGTTAAATTGACCTTTTGTTATCTGTTTTAGTTATTTCAAACATGCAACATCATTTACGACTGTTTGTATTCGTCGGCATGTGGCCGAGAATTAAAAAAAAAAACATGATTTTATATCACTGTGTCATCTATATCGACGGCCTCTGTGGTTGAGCGGGCTAAGCCGTTGCCGGCTACCTCACTGCGACGCAGAGGCTCCGGGTTCGATTCCCGGTACAGTGTTTTCTTCGATATTTACTATGGTCTGGGTGTCTGGGATCGGCCCCAGAGTGGTCCGTTGTATATTACCCATAACACAAGCGTAACTTGCTTAATTTCGGGATACACAATATGTCTCTTTGTCTGCCGGTTATTATTATTATTATTACTATATACAAAAATAGATGTTTGTTATGCTGTATGTTTATCATTTACATAAATCTAGTTTTACTCAGTTTTCGGTGAGAGTAGTTGCAAGTTTATCTCTATCACTTTGGTTTTTCTCCCACTTTATAAATATTTCAGAAACAATAGAATTATTAGATAAATAACTTTTGGCTACTTTGATTAATGATAAGAGTGCATGCAGACCATATGTTACAATAGAGTTTACCTCCTGCCTCTCCCCACGTACAGTTGTGGTGGCGTAAACCACGCGCTAACAACGATGAAGGAAAACGGCGTGGAACCTGCCAAGCCGCCTTGGACAAGCGTGGCGGGTATACTGTATCCCACAGGAACGACGTCATTTTTCGGGATGAAAGGTATCTCAAGTGTTGACACGGGATATGAGGTAGGTCTATGTCGGATTTCAGTTAAATCCGTTCAGTAGTTTTCACGTGATGCTCTAAAAAACAAATGTGTCTGCAGAAGCGTGCTATCCGCTCAATTTACAACATGGTAGCACGGGATTCCTTGCGTGATAAGTCTAAATGGATCAGCCGGTTCGGCGGCGGAAACAGCTGATTTTCACAATTTTTCAAAAGGACCAGTCGACTGTTCGGGCGACCAGAGGGCTGGTGCTTCCCTCGCGGTGCTGCAAGAGCCAGTATGGCGACCCAGCGAGGAAACGGAGCCAGCCTTCTGGGGGGCACCTGTTCAATTGTTTTCTTTTTCAGAGTTTTTTTGTGATGGTGTTTTATGCGATCATTGTTGACGACTTGGCTTGCTTAATGGACTTTTGACATTCTTGCCTAGCTGTTGACCCGGTTTTGCTTGTTTTGGATCGATTTCTGTTTGGACTTGTTGTTTGCTCCGGACACATCGGAGAAAATGTTGGCTCCGACTCGGACGAGTCGGGAAGGTAGGCGGTGACCCAGGAGGACACGGACCCGGCGTGTCCAGGTGCTCCCGGGGCCCGGAATCGGGGATACAGCGTCGGCATGTCTACTTATAGTCTTGAGGGGGACTATGGCTAGAATACAATATAAATAAGTTAAGTTTTCTTTTATTGTATAACAGAAATTAGAAACTCTCACGTGTAAGCTCCATAAAGCTTACAATAGTTTCGTGGGGCAAAGTAAAATGATTGCTCTTCAACAAAATCCCAGACAACGTCATGCGATTTTATGCGAGAAGGCTAATACGACGAAAGATTTCTGCACGAAGCTCTGTTCAATAATTATTTAAAAAAAATGCTGTGTTAAACCTTGTGTTAGTATTTAAACTACATTTCAAAAAGACGAATATTAATACAATTATGATGTAAAGATATGTAGCAGTAATTGAGATTGCTTTGGTTGCGGTGGTAGAGTCGCGACTTTCAGTGAGTAATCGGTAGATTCCATTTTCTCATTTTCATTCGATGAGTGAGAGTTGCAAGGGCCCTTCAGTCAGGGGCTGGCGGGGTGTGGGGCTGGAGCCTCGCGGAAAGGTTACATGTTTGTGCCGTTTGGGGTTGACGAGTCCGTTGGCAAAGAGTTTCTTTAAAGACATAATCTATAAGAAGGCTGGCTCATGCCGTCAGCGCGGCAATGCAGCCAACCTTCCGGGCACGCCTGTTGGCAGTCATCTGCTACATAGTGTACTTTAGTTGTCATTCTTTTGATATGAGCCTATCTGAATAACTAGTCGTTTCACTCGGAGATTAGTTAAAGAGAATATATGTAATATTTTATTCAATTTTGAAAACAAATATCTTTCCATTTTATTCATCTACTAAGATAATGTTTTATTTACTAAACGTAAAAGACAGTTTGTACGACTTGTGAGAGGAGGAGTTCCGTGCATCATCGTCGTTACATTTACTTGAGTGCTCTTTTTCATTGACACTTTCAATTGTATCGTGTTCCTTTAAGAAAGCTTTCAATACCTTTAAAAGACTCAGTTTATTAATATCATTTTGAGCTTCTAGAATTTGTCTTGGATTTTTACGTTCAGGAATAAACTTAGTTAATTCTTCTTCTTGAAACTTCTTTGGCTTCTTATGACTCATTCTAAATATATTTTCTTGACTTTCTAGTATTGGATATTCGCTTTCTTCTGATAGATTGTTTTCATTGTGATTAATAATATGACATAAATCATCAAAATTCTCTTTTGCTTCATTACTATCATGAATGTTATGATTTGTCATTTTTGCATTATGTGCATTTAAATTCGAGTTTTCTGTGCAATCCTTTACGTGCTTAATATGTCTTAAATGATAACTACTTAGTTGGTCACTATCTGATTGAAAATCAGGAATTTCTGGATAAATAATATGTTTTTCATCATTATTATGATTTTCTTCGTAAGCAGTGTTTTCAGGTTTATACGAATTTGCTAGAATATGATTATGTTCTAATGAATCAGGATCTAGATAATTATAGTTGTTTTCTGAATGTAAAATAATTTTTGGATAATGATTTATTTCTGGAAAAACCTTTTCTAGATGTTCATTATCTTCTAAATCAGCTTTATTTTGATACGTCTTTGGGACACAAAGGCAATGCGTATTTTGAAGATAATTATCGTCAATATGATGCTCTGTAGACACATCTTCATGTGAAACGTAAGTATCTCCTATAATATGAAGTTTCTCCGGATAATAAACATATTGTACGCGTATATTTTTTTCTTGTTGCTTATCTTCTGGATGTTGGATTTCACTTATTTGATCAGCTTCTTTTAGATTATAATAACTAAAAAGATGCGAATTTTCCAAATTCTGATCATTATATGAATAATTATTATTTATAGGTTCATTATCATTACTTATATCAGGTTTACGATATTGAATATCATTTTACTGATAACATTTTTTGCATTAGGTGGATTATGATCTATATTTTGTGGACTTGGAGTTTTATCAAAGTTACTAGTGCGTGTAAAATTATCTTGATTTAAATTCTCAATATCTTCTGAAGAGTTAAACGCTGTGTGCCGAAACTTTGAATTTATTACGGGGCTTAACCCAATCGTATAAAATGATTTTTGACTTTTTCTAAACTATTTACTCTCTGAAGGCTATTTGTTTGAGTTTTATATGGATGTGATATATCAATGTTTCTATTCGGCATATTATTAGAAACATTATCTTCGGAATTTTCTTCAATATAACTTACATCGCTATTTCTTTCTTCGCTTTTAGCATCTTTATTTATAGCGACTGAATGTATCTCGTGATTCCCCTTTTCAAGAAAGACACTATCATTGGATATGTTTCTACTATCATCCTGTGTTTGAATTCAGTCATTACCATTATCCAATACAGTTTGCACTGCGTTACTTTTGTTTTTTTCTATAGTCATATATTCTTCAGAATCAAATTCATTGGCAGTAGTTTGAATATCTTTAAAATTTACATAATTTTTCGCTTCATCACCTAACTCAACGTTATCAATCGATTCAACATCATTTTCTTTAGGAATATCTATAAAATTTTCTTTGCTCGTAATATCTTCTTCAGCATTGTAATTGTTATCGATTCGTCAAGTCGATGTCACTTCACACATCACTACGAAACCAGCAAAGCGCTAAGTGTCTATACTCTCTGCAGTCCGCACTCTCTGTGGTTTCAAAAATGTAAAATGTACAAAAAACAACGAATAATAAATTACTTATATTAATAACAATCTCTTAATCAAAATAAAGAGTATTAAGAATATTTCAAATACATTGAATGCGACAACAGATAAATATTACTAAGCAACGATATTGGAAAAGAAGAAATAAATCATAATTACCAACCAATGTCATCATCAGCCAAATCAAATACAACAGGACAGAAGCATAGTTGACATGACAATCTGATGACCCTCGAGGGAAGTATGCCCAGACTTGGTATAGTTCGATGCAAACTTTATGGCGGCTCGGAATATCGTACTTTCCGTTGCGCAGAACGTGGTTTTAGGTGTTAGAGGGACGAGGTCGTCGGAGGACGAAGTATATTTACGGGACTTCCCCGGATCTCGGCTCATCAGGGCTGCCACTTTAGCGCTTTGAGAGCTAGATGTAGATCCAGCGCGAAATCTTGCATTTTTTATGATACAGAAGGAAAGACTTTATTTGAAGAAATAACGCCACAATTACATTCCTTATTACATTATTATACACAGAGCATATTTTGAGAATTTGTACGGCGCATTTTCAACGAACAAGGTTTGCATTCAGCATATTGCTGTGCCGGAATTATATCCGACACAACGCTGATTTTCAGTGCAAACCTTCCTTTTGGCGTAACACCGAAACGACCTGATTGACATGCAAATATCTTATTAATTTTACGTTGTTTAATGTACATTAAACTTAAATGACCCAAAACTATACTATATAACATGTCATAGCAGTTGATTAATATCTCATTAGCATCACTACAATATGAATTCCTTTTTTGAGGAATGTCCAACCCTATATACTATATCTTCTGGGGTTCGTAGTCAAACGACAAACAAAGTGGTTGGCTTCTACGGAATCCTCCAGTTTACGTGGTACGACAGATACTTGCTGGATATGTTTTGTAACTTTGATCATGTAACAGAACATCTAGCAAGCGCGCCCGCCGAGGTAGCCCTGCCGCCATTACCACGTGGCTACAGTAGTGTCGAGCTACGTCCGTACACAGCACACACACACGCGCGTCTAAGCTGAGTACAATAGAGCGCAAAAGTTTGTTATTTCTTAATTGTTTTCTTATTATTCCATTAAGATTTGTTCATTTTCATATTCAGTTAAATTTATTGTTGTTATTGTCTGAATTTTGGAATTAAATTGCGTAAATAATTATGAAATAAAAAACTAGTCCAAAAACAGCAAGCTTCCGTACACATGGTAAGAAAACGAATGGAAAGAAATGACTAAGTAGCTTTGTGAAAGTAAGAAGGCTATATTAGAGGAGTACAAAAAGATGACGTTGTTATCGACACGACACGATGATAGAGACGAATGTATCATCCATGTCCGAATCCATCACTGAATAGAAATCCTGTTCAAGCGAAACGAACGATGAAAGCAAGTTCTGTAGAAAATGGCTCCTCCGCAAACAAAACAGTTTTATGTGACGTCGACTCGGGGAGTCCTATGTCCAGCAATGGAGTGCGGTAGGCTGACGACGATAGAGGGAAAACATTATACAGCCTTTTTATACGTGACAGAGCTATGCTGGAATCATTATTTTAACAGCAGCTTTTAGGGCCGACTAGTCTGGTGAGATACCACGCTCTCTTAGAATATCGGCTTGAAACGGTTAACGCTGAGCTAATTGTATTTCAAACGACGAATGACAGTTCTGATGCCCACTTGCCACTCCTTATCATACATTCCTAATCCAATCCTCCTCTTCAATTCCCCACACATACCACATCGCTATTGTAAATGCGTGTCATTTTTATATTAAAAATGTTTAAAAAAAATTGGGACTTTCTGACTCATATTTATGTTGGTTTCATTAGCTATTATACTGTTTTCTCGCATTTTTTTTCGGTTTTGACAAACTGATTTGCAAAAGTCAACTTACCGCACTAGTATCCCGTATATAATAAGTACCAGCCGTCAGCACTCTCAACATTACTTTTCCATGAACCAAACTGTAGACTACAGGTAATACATACCTCCGAAATAATAATTCTTAATTTTATGAATACTCTAAGATATAATAAAACAATTCTAGAAAAAAAAGAAACCGACTCAAGAGTAATTAAAAAGAAATTACTATTTTCTGCAACATCTTGAAGTCGGTGCGAAGTAAAACATAAAAGTTAATTTATTTTGCATTTTTTTTGTTTTTTATTTTTTATTAGGCACCTACTCCAAAGTTTTAGAAAATACTTATTTTTGCTTTTTAATTTCTTGAAGTCGGTGTATTTTTTGCTAGAAAATATTTATTTTTCACTTTTTAGTTACGTATATGCTGCCCAACAAAAATTAATGATTTATATAAATTATCCCGATGCCACTGAATCTAAAGCAAAAGGAATCGTGGAAATCGGTTTAGAAACAAAAATGCTTGGTTGAACATACATTAAAAAAATATTTATATGAATTGAACCTCCTTTTTTTAAAGTCGGCAAAAACAGTAGAAACATAATTAGCCCTAATTAATTTCAACTTGACTGTACCTGCGCACGCCTTTGCTCGCAGCTTATGTCGTAGCCGCCATAAAGTTTGCATCGAACTATAACTATATTTGTGTTGTTTAACTTTCGCGTAACTATTACCAAGCTTATGATTGCCTCTTATCATACTAAAATTACGCTCACCCACTTTATTGGAGTCAGATATACGCCGTACAATAATGCAATTTAACAACGAATTCATTCAAGCAAGTTTACAAAGGCCTTTGTACCCTAGGGTGGCTTCTTGTTTTAAACAAGCAACCTTTATTCAGCAAGTGAAACATTCTTGCAACATAATTAGAACATAAAAACATATATTTTTTATATAAATAGTGTTAATATTAAGAAATTCGTAGCAATAATAAGTGAAGTGCTGTGTTCATGTTTGCAGTAAAGTTGTAGTTTGAAAATCGACCTGGTAAAGGTTATAACAGTATAAATACCTTAAAAAACTCTTTTACCATTCGTTTATTTACATATATAATCTCTGTTAGTCAGAATAAAACATAAAAATAAACGAAAAAAGGAAGTGATAAAACAAAAACAATTCGACCCGCTAAAAATAAATAATCAGCTATACTACCCATTTTATGAGAACTGTGCGCCATCTATTATCGTCTCAGTTGTTGTATTGTGCTCAACTATAAATAAGAGAGGGCAGCACGTGTACTATGGAATGTTATGCTAATTGTAAACAGCGTATTCAACCAACCGACGACTGTTTACCTTGCAAGGGGTGTTCGGGTAAATATCATCGACAATGTTTGAACATTAAAAAAGATCAATTTGTTGCACTCACTGTGCAATACAAATCGGCCTGGACCTGTCCCGCGTGCAACATTAATATAACGACAAGGCGCCCGAAAACAGATTGCAATACACCAGTTCGTCAACATCAAATACCGTGCGCCGATGTAGCTAGTTCAAACATGTCACTTGATAGCAGTTTGCTTAGCGCCAATGATAGAATAGATAGATTGCGAACCACCTAGTATTATTTTAAATGCAGATAATGAAACAGTAACTATGCAGAATAATAGCCAATTATTAGATCAAAAAACTAACAGCTCGATAACTTACGAAATAGAGGAAATTCTACGAAAAATCTTTAAAATCGTTCACGACATCTCTCCGAGCAGCCTTACAAGACGATATCGAAACGACGGTTCGATCGGAAATAAAGTCTGTAATAAAAGATCTTGAAACCAACTGTACTGCTACTTCTGACTTCATCTGCTCTAAAATCACAATCAGTAGATAAGAACAAATGCATTCAGAAATTAGAAGAAGAGAATAACAAACTTCAGTCGGAAATTCAACATATTAAACATCGCTTCTCAAATATCGAGAATATGTCTCGAAGTAAAAATATAGAAATTCAAGCTGTTCCCGAAAGCAAAATGGATAGCAAATCCGAGGGATCACGTAATATCTTAATCTCGCTTTCTTCCCCTTGACTTCGTGACACTATTCTTTCTTTATCTAGACGCTTTAATAAATCGAAATCTGGCAAATTGGATGAAACGCTTAATAGCTCGCACTTAGGTATAACTACGGATAAAGTCAAAATGTATATAACTGAACATAACTCTCCCGAATGCAAACAACTTTATGCTGAAAGTAGAAAAATTGGAAAGCTTAAACAATATAAATATTTGGCTGAAATATGGGAAACATATATACGTAAATACGACGAATCCAAAGCCATTACTATTAAAAATTCAGATTGCTTAAAAAGATTGTAATGAAAATTTTATATCCTATTTTTTTCTTTCTCTCTCTCTCTTTAATCTACTTTAATGCTATTATGATTTTCTTTTTTATATTGATTTTATTATGATTTCGTTTTATCAAAATGTTAACCGAGTTAGAAGTAATTTAAAAGATCTTTATTATATAATATTCTCAACAGCAACTATGACATAATTTGCTTAACAGAGACAAATTGAAATAATACTGTATTTGATGCGGAATTTTCGGACACTAGGTACCAGATTTTCCGCAGGGATCGTTGTACTTCTAGTATAAAAAAGAATGAAGGGGGCGGCGTTGCTATGGCGCTTCACAATAGCATCACCGCTCACCGCTTAGTTTCCTGGGAAAGTGGTGTTGAGGATATTTGGATATGCATTGAAGTGTCTTCTAGTTTAAACTTATTTATCTGTCTATGTTATTTACAACCAGATCTAGAATTAGAAAAATTAAACAAATTTTAAGCAAACTGCCAAAATAAGGTATTGTTGTCAAATGTAGGCTCTGAATTTATTTTTATTGGTGACTTTAATTCACCCAATATTCACTGGACCAAGTCTGATAATTCTTTAACGATGGCTCCAACACCTGCTTACGATAGAAAATCTACTTTTCTGCTTGAAACAATATTTATATGTGGTCTCAATCAATTTAATAACGTACCTAACCCTAACAACCGGTTTTTAGACCTCGTACTGTCTACCGTAGCCAATATTTCTGTATATGGATCTACAGGACTAAGTCGCATAGATCAACACCACCCTCCCTTGATTGCCGATATTTCATGCTTAACTCCTCTTATAAAGACCATTGAAACCAAGTCTGTTGAAAGGCCAAATTATTATAAATGCAACTTTCAGGAAATCCGCAAGGAGCTTAGCTGCATACAGTGGAAAAACATTTTAACTAGCGCAGACATAAACATTGACGTACGCATTTTTTATAATACACTAAATAAAATAATAAACGATACACACCGATGATAAAAAAGAAACCTGCAAAGTACCCTGCTTGGTTCAGTCCTGGGCTTATACGTTGCTTAAAAGAAAAATTAAAACATCACAGGCGATATAAAAAATTCGGCAAACCTCTGGATTACGATGTTTTCAGCATGTTACGAACTCGATGTAACAGACTACTCGACAAGTGTTATAATTCCTACATAGAAACTGCTGAAATGAACATTAAAAATGACATAAAACAGTTTAGGAGGTTTATTAATGACAAAAACAATCTCACTCGATACCTACCGCCATGAAACATAACAATATAGTAGCATCTAACATTGATGAAGTTTGTGAACTATTTTCGGACTACTTTGGTTACGTATTCGAAGATTTTTATCAACCATCCGCACGCCACTCAAATATCACACATCATACGAACACTTTACACCACACTTACATAAATTTAGATAGTATAAAAATTAAAATGAAATCTCTTAAATGTGAAAAGGGAGCTGGACCTGATTGTATTCCACCATTTTTTATAAAAAAAACTGCTATTTAGAACTGAGCCACCCTCTGCAATTAATATTTAATAAATCAATTGAAACTGCCGTCTTCCCATTTCTTTGGAAAATTGCTCACGTTATCCCAATCTTTAAGTCTAGTAGTAGAGACGAATGTAAAAACTGTAAACCCATTAGTATTTTGTCCACATTTGATAAATTATTCGAATCTCTACTCTATAACATATTTTACACACATTTTAAATCTATACTATCACCTTCTCAACATGGTTTTGTCTCTAAGAAGTCTACTGTCAGCAACCTCTTAGTCTACAAAAAATATCTCTGTTCTGCATTTGCTAAAAAATGTCAAGTAGACTCGACATATACAGACTTCGCGAAAGCTTTCGATAAAGTCAATCATTTGATACTTTGTTTTAAGCTTGAAGAATATGGTATTCACGACAATTTACTGCGGTGGACTCAATCATATTTAAATAACAGAAGCCAATTGGTTAGCATTAAAGGTCATTTATCAAATCCACATAAAATAACTTCTGGAATCCCTCAAGGATCGCATTTAGGACCCTTGTTTTTTTGCAATATTTATAAATGATTTGATCAAGCAGTTATAATGTTCATGCCTTTTATATGCGGATGATCTTAAGATATATCGCAAAATTTTAGATGATAAAGACTGTCAAGATCTTCAAGACGACCTCACTCGTTTTGAAGAATGGTGTTCTGCTAACCGGATGTATCTCAATATAGAAAAGTGCTCTGTGATTTCTTTCTCGACTAAAACACATAAAGTATATTATTCATACACACTCAGTGGTTCAACTCTTGAAAGAAAAGCTGTAATTAGGGATTTAGGTGTATATTTTGACGAAAAGTTAACTTTTCACTCGCACTATGATTATATTATCACAAAATGTAACCAGTTAGTTGGTTTCATTTCACGCTCAACTAAGGATTTCAAAAACCGACATACAATCATTTACCTTTTCTATTCTCTCGTTCGAACAATATTGGAATATGCCTCAATAATCTGGTCTCCTTTCTACGCTGTGCATAGCGAGAGAATAGAAAGAGTACAGAAAAAAATGTTAACTATTATTTCGTATAGATTTCATCTTGGCCGCGAATACAGATCCTGCATAAAAAGATTAGGGAAATTTAAAATTGACTCACTCAAATCACGTCGTGAATGCAATGAACTACTCTGTTTGTTTAAGCTCCTAAATGGTTCAATTGACTGTCCAGACATACTTTCCTTTATTAATTTTAACACTAGATACAAAACTCGTAATCCTTCACCTAGACTCTTTTCCCTTCAAGTTTTTAAAAATAACACATCGTTTTATAATCCCGTCACTAGAATGTGCAGGCTATGTAATGAGATTGCAAGTACAAATAGATCCATTGGTATTTTTAATTCATCCTTCATTAAATTTAAACGTGAAATTCGGGCTATTATTTGCACCAATGTGTCTGGCATAAATGCATAATAATTTTGTTATCTAATCCACCGTAAAACTAACATTAATAGTAAGTCATACTAATAATACTAACCCCTAAATATCTGGTCAATATATGGTACATTATGTGCTCACGTGTATAGAGTCACGGTTTAGACCTAATAATTGGTACATAATATGAAATATGTAACTTTTAGCTGTTTCTTGTTTTGTGTGCCAAATAAATAAATAAATTGAAATATATGTTTATAAGCTACAATTAAAATAAACATTAACTACAATAAAAAACAATAACAAATTACAATATTATAAATATCAACTATTACAAATTGAAATACAAACAGTACATTCACCAAATAACACCTAAATTTTACAGTACATCTGTGAGCTTTCTAGTAAAATCCCACTGAAATATAGCTGCTGCTGGAATTCAATTGTAACCTGTTTGCCACCTACTATATTCTGAGGATCACATCTTCATCGCATGCAGACTACTGATCCAGATTATCCCAAGTAAACTTGCAGTGGCCACTGGTTAGCATTTCAGCTTATTCACATACTGTTCAATTCATTTTATTTATTACCAATTGCCAGTTATTTCTAAAATAATAATTGGTTTTATACTTACTATAAAAAATGACAGAAGAATATAAAACTTTAGTCCGTCAACGTGGAGCAATCAAGTCTAGAGCTACATTATTTCAAAAGTACAACTAACCTTATACCACCTACTAACTTCACAAAGCAATGTCTTGGAGAGCTTCAATTAAAATCTACTCGCTTTCAAGAGTTGCTGAGTGAATTTGACACAATTCAAAATAAAATTGAAAATCTGTGTGGTGACAACTTAGATGAACAAATATTGGAACGACAGAGAGTAGAAGACTTATTTATTCAGTTAATTTCATTGTCACAATCAATTATTGAATCACACCAACCAGCGGTAGAGGGAGACCGCATGTCTGTAAGCTCAGGTCATACAAAAAATGGAGGTTCTATGGCATCTGCTGGTACATCATCACATGTCAATTCTAATGTAATATTATTACCAACAATTCAGTTGCCCACCTTTGATGGAAGCTACCTCAAGTGGATGGAATTCCGCGATACTTTTGACTCACTAATAAACAAAGATGATTCCAATCCCGCCATTAATAAGTTCCACTACTTGCGTTCTTTCTTAGAGGGTGGAGCCTCAGTAGTTATCAAGTCTATAGAATTCACGGCAAGCAATTACAAAGTAGCATGGGACCTCCTATGTGAGCGTTATAATAATGATATGCAATGCGTGCCTTGAGTACGCCCACACAGCATTGGGACACTTTAGTCATTTACATGATGTCCTCAAAACTAGATGGCGCCACTAGTAGGAACTGGGAAGAAAACAAAAACACTTTAAAAACTTCACCGAGTCTCGATGATTTTTTACAATTTCTGCGAAATCGTGCTGATGTTTTAGAAACATTACAATACAACATACAAAAAGGAGACAAGCAATTTAATCTCAAAGAAAATCATCAAAAACATGTCAAGACTTTTATTAGCTCAACAAATGAGATGTCATCTTATAATGTCAGTTGCACGTTTTGCAAGAAAAATCATTTGAATCATGAGTGTACCCAATTCAAGCAACTGTCAGTAGAAAATAGGCAAAGTGAAGTTTCCAAATACAAATTATGCAAGAATTGCCTACGCCCTGGCCACCACCATATTCGCTGTCGATTAGGTCCATGTAAAATTTGTAAAAGAAAACATAACTCATTGCTGTATATGAATACTCAAACGAGCACCGATTTGCCAGCACCAGAAAGTTCAAACAGTAACACGAATAGTCATGTTATAGCTAATCCAGTAGCGTTGTCATTGTTCACTCCATATCAAGTGTTGCTCTGCACCGCAGAGGTGGACCTTATAAATACCAATAACAACAATAGTATTCGTGCGAAGGCTTTATTGGATAATGGAAGCCAGTCTTCCTTTATAGCAAAATTAATGCAACAACAATTAAATCTTCATACAAATCAAACAATTTTTGTGTCAATATCTGGCATCAATGAACCTAAATCTAGTACTACAGAAACATGTCATTTACAAATCAAATCTTGTGTTAACTCTTACACTGCAAATATATCATGCCTTGTGATCCCTAAGATTACTTCACTAATACCTAGCGTAGAAGTTGACATATCACAATCCAATATACCTACCAACATTTACAACATTAGCACATCCCAGTTTCTTTCAGCCTTCTAAAGTATAAATATTATTAGGAGCTGATATATTTTGGGATATAGTCAAGCCAAGGCAGATAAAATTGCGGCGAAACAAACCCAAACTACAAGATTTAAAGTTGGGCTGGCTGGTAACAGGCCCAACTGGTGGTAGCCCTAGTTCTACCATCCATTGTCATTTTTCACAAAAAATTCGTGAAACTTTAAAAAGGTTCTGGGAAATTGAAGACATTCCTGTACAACCAAAAATACTCAACAAAGAGGAAGAGTTTTGTGAGACTCATTTTGTTCACACCACTAATCGATTGCCAAGTGGTAGATTTTCAGTGACGTTGCCTCTACGCGAATCTCCGAAGGATGTTTTAGGCGATTCATACAATATAGCTAGAAGGCGTTTTTATAATTTAGAGCGAAAGTTAAAGAAAACTAATATGAAAAATGACTATGCAGAATTTATTCATGAATATGAACAACTAGGACACCTTACTGAGATTCAGCAGCCAAGTTTTGGTTACTACATCCCACACCATGCTGTATTGCGCGAAAACAGCGAGACAACAAAGCTACGAGTCGTTTTCGACCCATCTTGCAAAACAAGCACTAACGTATCTTTTAATGACATACAGATGGTGGGACCTGTGGTCCGAGATGACTTGCTATCTATATTGCTGTGCTTCTGCCACCACACGTATGTTGTCAGAGGTGACATTGAAAAAATGTATCGCCAGGTTATGGCGGACGAATCACAGCGCCACCTACAATTAATACTTTGGAGAGATCAAGAGTCCAAGCCATTAAGAACGCTGCAATTAAATCAACAATCACATATGGCATTGCGGCAGCTGCATTCATGAGTGAGTACAAGATGTTTAGTGCAGTTGGCTAACGAGTGCACCGATGAAACTAGCGCCAATACACTTAAACATGATTTTTTAGACGATCTCAATACGGTTCTGATTCTAAAACAATCTTAACGGCTACAGTCATAGGCGTGATTGCTAAATTAAACGAAGTTTGTTTTCCACTAAGAAAATTTTGAATAAATGCTACCGACATTTTTGATGACATACACACCACAATTCAAACTCAAGATTTTTGCAAACAATCAACTGTTTTAGGTCTAAAATGGTGTCCTACAAGCGATACCTTGCAGTTTAATTCAGAATTTACAAGTATTTCAAAGATTATAAAGCGAAGTATTTTATCAAACTCGTGTAAAATTTTTGATCCATTAGGTATTTTATCTGCTTGTACTATTTTTCACAAAATAATTCTATAAAAACTGTGGCTTACAAAACTAGATTGGGACGATCCCTTGCCTGACAATCTTGCTACTTTATGGCTTGATTTCGTTGATGAATCACACAATTTTGCTAAATTAAAAGTACCACGTCATCACACACTTTGTGAAACACCTGAAACTATAGAAATTCACTATTTTACCGACGCATCAAAAGATGCTTATGCAACATATATTTATTTGAGATATAAAGATAACTTAGATAACATTTCTGTCCATCTTTTGTGCGCCAAAGCCAAAATTGCTCCTTTAAAACCAGAAATGACCATTCCGCGTTTAGAACTAATGGGAGCTTTATTAAGTGCTCGATTATACACAAAGACAAAAGAGGCTTTGAGAATCGTCATATCCAAATCTATATTCTGGACAGAGTCAACCATCGTATTGGGTTGGTTGCAAACCCAGCTTAAAACTTTAAAAACGTTTGTGTGCAATCGAATCAACGAGATTAGAGAAATGACAGACAAAGACGAATGGCGTCACGTTCCAACAAACGCTAATGCAGCTGATCTGGCATCAAGGGGGGGTCAAACCAAGTGACATAATCAACAATAGTTTGTGGTGGAAAGGACCCTGCTTCCTATTGAAGCCAGATACCGAATGGCCTTCTGTTAAGCCGGACGAAACCATTTTGCCAGAAATTGTTACTAAAAACTTTACCATATAATGTAACGTCAGCTTAACACCATTTTACAAATTTTAGAAATTACACTCTATACAAAGGGTGTTTGCTTATGTTCTTCGCTTCATCAACAGTTCAAGAACAATACTAATCAAAATTTCTCAGCGGGAATCTTTCCAAAAACATCAATTCACTCAAAACCAAAACCGCACTGCACTGCAAATCCAGATTACTTAATTTAAATCCATGTTTGGATGAGCAAGATATCCTACGTGTAGGCGGACGAATCGACAATGCCCCAAATTGCTCTTATGAGCAACGGCATCCCATTTTAATTGACAGCAAACATACTTAAAAAACTCATTTTCGAAGCCGAACATCTCCGTTAGCTTCACTGTGGTCCTCGGCACCTTTTAAACACAGTGCGAGAGCGCTTCTGGTTAACTGGCGGTAGAACCTTAGCTACGAGCACAGTTAACAAATTGATTAGATGTCAAATCATCGTTAGATGTCAAAAATTCAAAGCTACCTTAATGAGACCTATAATGGGAGACTTGCCTGCTCCTCGCGTCACCCCGGCACCACCATTTGAGACTTGCGGAACGGATTTCACGGGTCTATTCTTAATTTCGAACAAGGCCGCGGGGCTAAAACATCCAAATGCTATTTATGCGTCTTTGTATGTTTTTCAACAAAGTCCGTGACAATTCAACAATACCAAGATCACTGACAACCTCAAGGTTGTCAGTGATCTTGGTACAAACGGTTTTATCATGTGTTTACGTAAGTTTATCGTCCCTCGTGGTAAGCCACATAGTATATATTGCGATTACGGCAAAAATCTTGTTGGGGCAAAGAACAAAAATTGAACAGAATGCTCAAAGGTTATAAGCGACAGATCACAGAATTTGCATGCGATGAAGGTATTGTGTTTCATTTCTCGCCAGCATACGCGCCTAATTTCGGTGGGATTTGGGAAGCTTGCGTAAAATCTGCCAAACACCATTTAAAACGAATCGTGGGTAATACCAGTCTAACGTTCGAAGAATTATCCACTCTTTTCACACAGATCAGATAGAGGCAGTCATGAACTCGCGTCCTTTAACATCTTTATCAGCTGCCCCCGCTGACTTAAACCCCCTCACACCAGGGCTCTTCCTAATTGGGCGTTCATTAACCTCATTACCTTCTCCAGTTGTCGAGAAACTCACCGTTAATCGGTTCGAGCTTATACAACGACTCCAACAACACTTCTGGTTATGCTGGACAAAGGACTACCTCAGAACCTTACAGCAACGAGTCAAATGGAAATCCACTCAAGGAAAATTAAAAATTAATGACATCATCTTGGTGATTGATGAACAACTACCACCGCTGAAGTGGAAGCTAGGCCGCGTGGTCAAATTATACCATATCAAGAGTTGTTGATTTACAAACAAAACTGGGATCATCAAGAGGGCAATTTCTAAGATTTCACCACTAGAAGGCATCAATTAGAATCCCATGAGCCGCTTGAAAGTCACTCTTTCAAGGGGAGGGAATATTTTATCGATTCATCAAATTGATGAATCACTTCACACATCAATACGAAACCAGCACAGCACTAAGTGTCTATACTCTCTGCAGTCTGCACTCTCTGTGGTATCAAAGATGTAAAATATACAAAGAACAACGAATAATAAATTGCTTATATTAATAACAATCTTTCAATCAAAGTAAAGAGAATTAAGAATACGTTAAATACATTGGATGCAACATATTCAACAGTCATCAATATCAACTTCAAAAGTACGCTTAGTACTTCTTTTGGTTGTTCATTACCGAATTTACGAATGTCACTATTTTCAGTGTTTATATTATATCTCTCATGTTTGTTTGTAATTTGTATAATATTTTTGAAATAATGCATATCTTGCGTAATTTTTCTATAAGCATTATATACATTTTTGGCAGATCTATTTGGTTTTATCGATAAAATTGTTATTAAGCTGACTATCGTAAATAGTATGATGCACTTTACTATATTCGTTAGATTCTCATGCTTTATCGAGTTTATTTTCTGAATCACTTTCGGTGTTGTTATCATCTGACTGATCATTATTGTTGATAACATAGCTTATATGATCAGTAACTTCATCTAACGCTGTATCAATATCCTTGTGTGGTAAATCTGAACCTAATATTACAGCCCCGGCATTTGCTTCTCCTGTTTTTAAGGGCATAATCTTAACTATCTGCTTCTTATATTTCATGGCATTCCAAGGGGTGATCTCAGAGTGGTTGTAGGGTAACAACTGGATGACCTTCTTGACGTTGGTGTCATGTTTGTCGAATGTTCCCTCCATGCTCCAATAATGGAAGTAACATTTCCGCGATGTTTTCTTTGGAAGGTTCTTCCAGTTTTCGGCGATGTGCCAAATCGATGGACCGGCTCTATAGGTCTCCCACTTGTACTGCTATCAGGAAAACTGAGAATACTAAATTTTTAATTAAATCAATCACATCCAAATTATAGTACAGTAGTTGAAATGCCTGTAATTACATTTGAACGGCGCGGCGTGGTTTCGAATCTGGGAAATTTTGTTTTATCAGTTTTTCTGGCATATATGCATACTGCTTTAATTGTGTATATTATGTTAAAAATAATTAGTCCAATTCCCAACTCCGCGTACCCTGGCAGGCGTGGGCCTCCTTCACTCTTCCAATGCCAGGGGACTAGGCCCCCGGCCACAACTAGGTCTTTTATAGGCGTGGGGCGGTCTGTAACGCACCCCACGGGAAGAGAGATGAGTGCGCGCAGAACACTCGCGCTCTCATCTCGACGGCATGTGCAGGTGAGTGAGAACCCCTATACCCCAAGGGGCCCCACCTCCGGCGTCGGCGCGTCCTCCTCATCTCGACGGCATGACATGGCCGAGGTGAGGTGTGAGAAGCTCCCGGCGCCCATCCAGGCTACTCCCAGCGCCGTGTCCTCGTCGCCCGTGTCACAATGGGGCACCCCCTCGCGACCGAGGCAAAACCCTGGCAACCATGTCCCGTGAGCACTTGTGTCAGCCTGAATGGTGGCGGCCATAGCCATTCATGCAGGACGGGCCTCACCGCCTCAATGGTGGCGGGGCCCGCGCTGGGGCGTCTTAGGCGCTTCCCAGAGGACCTGGCCTCCGACCGGGCCTCGATCTCGCAGGTCCCATGGGGTCACTTTGCGCCACGTGTACAGCGAAGCAAGGACCCTGGCTTCCAGGTCCCATGGGGTCACTTATGAATCTAACCCATGCATGGCCCACACACAAAAATTTCATCAAAATCGGTCCAGGGGTTTAGGAGGAGTTCAGTTATATTAATAATAAAAACATTTTTGGGTATTTCTAATGTTTAATTTCGACAATTTGACTGTATGTAGTAATATTGAAGGGCTTATTTATAAAAAACTTGCTAAGAAATGTTTAACCACCTCCTAATAGCTCTTCAGTTTCTAATCAATGCTTATCTTTGTTCACTTATAAACTTGAGTTTGCTATTGCTTATCTAAGAGACGTACAGATAAACAAAGTCTGAATGATAAACACGGCTTGTACAAAAATACAGGAAGTAGATTGTTAAAACGAGTAAATATTCGTGCCAAAAGTACAAATTTTTGTATCTGTATCGCGTGATTTTGACGTCTGACGAATCAATATTTACAATTTTTGACAATCAGTCAGCGAGATAATTCTCGCATTCAAAAACAAACCGCCATCTTGTCTCTTAGCCATTGCTTAAACTAGGTACCGGTGTTGTTCAATTTTGACAGGTATTTAAACATTACTTATATTTAGAAGGTGTTTACATTCGTCATTCATTATAACTTGGCACACAGAGTTACCAACACCCAAAAATGAATATGCTTATGCAATAAAATTGTAAAATTAAACATTCTCGTTATTTTTTGAGAGCGATTTCTTAGTAATTTTTGTAATTTCAAGTGTTTTTGGTTTTATTTTTAGGATTAGTATTTTTGATCGTTGTTAACTCTGCGTGTCAAATCATCATGAACGGAGTTTGCGTAAAGTCTTTAATTAACATTTGCTTAGCAATTGTTTAAACACTTAAGAATTGTTTATAAGTACAACCATTAATGCCTTAAATGTTAAAATAGGAAGGCTTTGGAGTTATTTCAATTTTTAAACCTTATTCTTATGCGATTAGGATAACAATTTGTATGGCAGCATCAACTCTCATAGAGGAAAATATATCATCTAATATTTTAGTAAACGAAAGAGTTACATCTACTTAAGGGCACTAGATTCGCGAAATTAACGCTTCTCATCGGACTTCTATATTTTCAAACTTAAGAGCCCACCCTACGTATGTTTACCTCATTAGAAAGTGAAATATAGCGCTATCCACTTTCACGTTCAATAGTTTATTATATACATATAACGCAACACTCTGGGCCCGTTCCCAGACACCCAGACCACAATCAACAAAGGAAACTTCGTTTAGGAAATTGAGCACATCAGGAATCGAAGCCGGCACCTCCGCCAGTGACCCAGGCTGTAACCACGGAAGCTGAACAAAAGTTAAAAGTCAACACGATTAGATAGGATGGGCTCTTAAGGACTTTATCAAGTTGCGCGATTTTAAACTTGGTCCAATAGAACAGCGTTGTCAGCGCCATCTTAAAGACACGTGCTTATATTTCAAAGTAGTGTCATTTGTATTGATTGATTCTACTATACAGGTGAATTTTTCAAGTGGGGCTTCAAGGCCAAATCCCAGATGAAATGACGAAAAACACTCGACTCGATAGTCTTGAGGCTGACTTTGATGTAAACTAAAATAATATGGTTAGAATTTTGAAAAATCAATTACCCCAATCACGAATAGAGTGGGCTAATTTAAAAAAAAAACTCACTGAATTTCAGTTTGAGATTGACCCATACAAGCCTCTCTTGAAAAAATCACTCTGTATACAATTATATTAAAGTTAAAAATTCGGAAGAAAGTTCTTAAAGCATTAACTAGAAGGCATTTTTAGATTACAACATACTACAGTGAACCGGGGCAAATGCGTCATTGGGGCAATCGCATCTATTAGGAATTACTTAAAAGCTAACAATATAAACCGCCGGGGTGTGAAAATCAGCCTGCACCGCCCTTTGCTAACAATAAAAAACTTGGTTTTTTTAAAAAAACCTCGCCTCTTTATTGGCTTATCAAATGAAATCTGGTAGCAATAAGATCTAAAGGCTTGCACATCGCAAGTCAGAAATTGTGATAAAAACTGTATCAAATTATGATATCGCTTCCTGTTAGCTTGATAAATAATTTTAAAATGGCATGTAGTTGAATTTCATGACACTTTTTGTATCATATTGTAAAATTTCTCAACAAGCACTTGCTGGGTGCCTATCTAAGTTAAGGTTACACATAAATATATTTAAAATACATTCATATTTAGAAAAAAATTATATTAATTTTATAGGCAAAGTTAAACAAATTATTAAGTGTATGCTTAAAATGTGACGCAATTGCCCCAACTCACTCTATCTAAAATTTATAATACTGAAATATTGCTTGGAAGGTTTATACCTACATAATTATATCGATGGGCATATTTGTTGTAAGCGACATTTTGGGACAGGCCTAAGAAGTCCTTTTTTATATTAATGTCACAAACCTATGGAAGTATAATGAGTCTGGTTGCCAATTCATGTCTATAACATCAGTTGTACAATTTCAGAACTTAGCAAGTGCTTTTCAATAAATGTTGGTACATAGCACAAAAAAGTGACATGGACTTCAATTACATATCTTTCACAAATTATTTATTACTAGTTTATTTTAACAAAGTATAATATTGTTACATGCCGTCAAAGATAAACAACAGCACAGCTGCCTGTCGTAAGCGCAGCTTATTGTCTTCCTGGATTTAGGAATCCTTTTATGTTTTGAATTTGCAATTAAGAAAAACATGCTATTGTTTTTCTACTTGTTTTATAACCATCATTAGCGTCGAACTAATCCTTATTGTTATTGTTTTCGACTTTGTTACCCGTTCGCAGGTGTGCAAATTGCTATTTCTCGGAAACTCAGTGCGCGCGGCCAATTTTTTTTGTACTGTGTAGTTGACATAAGACAATGCCCGAATGGAGGGGTGGGCAGTCAAGCGACGACTACGAAATGAGTAAGACGTTTTGTAGTACTCTCGATTAGCGATATAGACGACGGACTTTGCGCGTGTCGAATTGCATTGAATCGTGCAGTGTGAACTGGTTGCATCCAGTTTCACTTGTATTTGTTTTATACGTGTTTGTACAGTTCTAATAAATTCTATAGTAGTTCCAACGGCATTTTTAATTCGAGTCCTGTAGCTCGTAACAATATAATAGCTTACTGGGAACAATGCTATATTGCCTTGTTACAGTGTTCGAATGTTTTGGCAAACCAATGCTTAATGAGGTAATAAATGCACTAGCATTAATTGAAGTGATAATATCAGAAGCTACATTTCGAAATTGCACAGCTGACAAGTTTTTCTTTTTCAAAACAATACAAAATTTCTAACCAATTTCTAACTTTCATCTTCGTCCGAATTTTCTAAATGTCGCTTAAAACAAATATCTTTTCAGCCGTCGATATGTTTCTTACATTGTTAAAAGTGTTCGATGGCATCGACGCAATCCAGTTTAGGTAGCATTTTAGGGTTTAATAATAATGTTGACAAAAACAGAATCCTTAGCGCGCGTGTACACGACACCGTTACGACGTTGCTGCCGCACTTTCGCCGCTGAGCAGACATCAGCAGTAAGGCAGAACATTTACATATTACATATATAGGAGTTCACAGAATAGCAGCATAGCCGGTGTGTCGTCTACACAACCGCTTATGTTTCGTCTTGTGACTCTGTCCGTGTATGTTGCAGTCATTTTTATAAGTTTGAAATGGGACGTTACCAAATTTAGGACACCAGCCCCCCCTTAGCACCCTTCGTCGACCCCTTCCCCCCTTAACGACCTCTTCTTATCGTGTCGAATTGATAGTATGTGTTTTCATATGATTAATTGTTAAAATTTATTCAAATGAATCCATTATGGTAGTCGACCACTTATATGTTATTCATGCTTTATTATTATTGTGATTATAAGTCATGATAAAACTACGTTTTAACGGTTTTGAGCGACACCCAACCAGTACATCAGATTCGATAACCCACAAATCGTCGCGAAAGAGAATCGTTTCATACCTAGAATAATGCGTGGGGCTATTGAAATCAAAAAACACCCAAATTTCAACAGAGAAGACGGTTGGCAAGAACCACCTGCTTGGGATCCCATCACCAAAACCATCAAGACCCAAGCCCAGCAAAAAGCAACTGCCAGACCTCAGGACACTGTGAGCTCTTTCTGCGTGCACCTGCAGGTAACCTCCCACCCGTTTTAATATTATATAAAATGATTAGAGCTAGGTCTGTTGCTGAAGAGGTCCCTGTACCACTTCTTCCCCTCCCCTGATTAGGCTTCCCTAAAGTAAATAAATAATAACGAGAAACAAAATTAAAAGTAAATAATTAAAATGAACAAGTTGGCGGTAGGCTAAATAAAACTTTAACAATGTTAATTGACACTTGACGGCAAACGTCGGAATAATAAAAATCAAATAAATTACCGCGCTTAAAACCGTTAAAACGTACTTTTATTATTTGTTGAAATCTATTCAAATAAGTTTATTATGATATCGATAACTTATAATTAATTATCTTTACTTTATTATTATTGTGATTATAAGTTATGACTTAAAAAAAGCGTTATATTTTATCTGGAAAATGTAAAATCTTAAAAAAGTCACAAATAAAATAAGTTATCGATTTATTTGAATTAATTTTGATAATTCGCAATTTCATGTTGTAATTATGTATATTTTTGAACCTTAAACATGCTTATTTAACCTATGTCTGTCCGTCCTAAAAATAAAGCTGTTTCCGTTCTTTCTTTCGATTCATCACATTTCTCTTCTCTTCTTTCCTTTTTCATAAAAAGTATTTTTTTAAGTCTAAGTTCAAGCGTTCGAGGTTAGCATTTGAAAATCTAACAATTTATAAATATCTATTAAAACGAATGAAAAATGTTGAAAAATGATTTCACACCAAAACTCTTATATTTAATATCAACTTTTATTAATTAAAATTAATCTTAACATTATTTAATTATTAGAGAAATAGATTAATTCTAATGTAATTAATTGCGATATTATAAGTCACGTCTTAATAATCCTTTGAATTAATTAAATTTATCAATTAATACTGTGATTTAATTATTACTAATATATTTTTAAATGACATTTTAAGTTTTGGAGGAATTTAAATTATCTACGGCTCGAGTTTAAAGATTGCTTATAGGTTCAGTCTTACATCAAACTACTGTCATTATTTCAAACGACATATATTTAGCAACATAGAGGAGTATTCTAGTTAGTGTTATAATGCAGTGTTTTTTTTCTTCAAAACCATAATATAATAATAATTGAATATATATGACAGCACTTTAAATTTTCACCAAAATCGGTCCGAGGTATGTTTTGCTATTTCGTATAGTTTGAGATTTGGCCTTGGAGGCCCATTTCAAAAAAATAGCCTTCCCCAAATCCTTTTTTGCTTTTGCATTCTTTGATATAAGAAATCATCAGCAGACTAACATTTAAATTTTATTACTCAACGTATGTATAAAATTAACTACTTATTAAAATTAAATTAAACAAAAAATAAGCTAAATATAAGAAATTTTTAGGTTGAATCAGTCGAACTCAGAAAGTTCGTTTAAAAAAAATTGCCATGCCAGGAATGAAAGCCGTGAATTGTTTATTTTTCAATAACATCTGTAGAAGACTACATTCTCGCAAGTAAAGTTATTGTATTGTACTCTGTTTTCCAGTGACCTTAGAATCCCTAATTATCGGTCAATTACAATATAAGAAAATAATTTGTTAAGTTTTTTTGTAAAAATGATATGGTTTCACCCTTACGACAAATGAGATAATATCTATTCTTTTAGCTCACTTTTGGTAGAAAAATGACATTATTTCTATGACGTTTTATCGAATTTTAACGGTCAGATATAATAATCCAGCGGGTACCGGATATATGCGAAATAATCATATGTTTAATTCTCCCTCTATGCTTAGCGACACTAGTTTGACGTAAGCTTGACGTAATATTGAAGTTATGCGGTATGTCTTAATATAGCTTGAAATGAGACAATCCAAGAGATTTGAAGCCTTATTGCTTCAGAAATAGAGTCATTTTGAGTTCACCGCTTCGTCGGGGTGGACGAGCGGCGCGAGCGGCGCTTTGCTTTCCTCGGCGCAGGATCTTCTCTTATCTGAAAATATTAAATACAAGATGATTTTCTTTAATTAAAAAAAGTTAAAAATACAGCAGGCTGGGCAGTTGCGAGGGAAGTTAGTGTTTACATGCTCCCGCTGTCGACTTCCCTGCTCGCTGCCCTGGAAATGAACATAATGTTCCCAGGGTTAACATGTTCTTCTAACGTCTACAGTCCACACTCACCATAGCTTTGGCAGTCTCGATGACTCTGACAGTGACGGGCTGACATTCGGCCTGAGTTTGCGCCCCTGGTGCGCCGCCGTCGTGCTCCGGCTCGCTCAGGCCGGAGGCGCCCTCGCGCCGGAGCTCCGGGTGCACCTCGGCGTACGCCGGAGGGGAGTAGTTCTCCATGGCCGTAGAGCAGGAGGCGCGGGCTGAATCCTCCCTGAAATATATGACCGCAACAACATGAATGGTCGAATTTATTTCTTGCTCTCACAATTTACGCCCTTCCAGTCAACATGACTTATTACTCCGACTCCTATTCATAATACAACCTTTTTCAATAATTCTTTCACGGTCAAGGCTGTTCAACTTTAGAATACATTGCCTGTTGGTGTTAGACAAGCAAGATCTCTATTAACATTTAAGAGCATGGTCAGGAAATACTATCTACTAGTATTATATTGTAGCTATATGTTTATTATGTCTAAATAGTTGCATTTTATCACTATATCTTATATATAGGTTTTAAATATATATATATATATATATATATATATATATATATATATAACTTGTATATTATATATACAAGATATACATTTATTATTAAAATGTAAATATCCCCATTCCTAATCAGCGATATTCTTGGCACGGGTTGTCTGGAAGAGACCGCTTTTTGGCGACAAGACCGCACTTTGTACACAATTAGAATAATACTAGTTCGTAAGTTTTCTGTAATGGTGTACAATAAAGTGTTATCTATCTATCTATCAATTGAAATGATAAATGGATGAAGACATCATTTTGCAAGTGTTACATCTTATTTTGTTTCAATTATTTTGTATTTTTAGGTTAGAACTCTTGTTGCATTTGTACTCCTAGTAACGGCCCTGAAGTTTGAGCGTCAGGCATCGCTGTGGCGGATGTGTGCTGTAGAGATGGATGGGTATCTATTGTAAAAACCAGCTAAATAGCGATTCTTCATAAACAGCTAGAGCTAAGTTGTCCATCGGTTCACCAGCTAGCTAGTGGTTGTCGAACACAACCGAAAACCTAAGGACTCAGTGGAAGATCAGCGCTGATCGACAGACCAGCAAATGCCCTTTTTAGTACGGTTTATTTAACTTTAGTTTTAAAGTTAGCCTTTTATAGTATCTAATATAATTTCAACCACTGACAAGTGTACGCTTGCGGCTTAGCAATCAGCCGTCGGCTGTCGGTTGGCGAGTCATTCAGCCGTTAACCAAATAGCTATCAATTTGTTTTTGGACGGCTACTGAACCACCGTTAGCCGGTTGGCTACCCATCGCTGTGGTGTAGTGTAGTGTGATGTGTGGAGTGGGGTCAGTGGAGAGGCGGTACCCTCACCGGTGGTGGTGCGCGGCGCGAGGGTCGCCAGGGTCCTGGGGGCATCACAACACCGTGTCCAGGGTGTCGAGGGAGGAGAGCAGCGCCGGGTCACGGCTGCACCAGCGCGCCAGCTCGTCGGGGGTCACCACGCCGTCCGCGTTCGTGTCGATCAGCTGAGAACCAAACAAATTCGAAATTATTATATTAACCAGGCTAGAAAACTGTAATCAAGATAAAAAACAAGACGGCCTACCTGATGGAAAGCGGTTACCATCGCCTATGGACATTTGTAACACCAAAGGTGCTAGTGCTACTGATGCCGGAACACAACTCATGGTTGGTATGGCGGCACACTCGACCAGGGGTGGTAGCCATCCAGACGGGCAAAAGCCCCACCACATAATTCCAAATTGAATTCTTTCCCCATTCCTGAACAGGTATGGTGATGATAATGAACAACGATTCCAGCATTCCACCACCACGTCTAAATGGAGGTTCTCACATGGAATATCCTGTCGACGTGGTCCTCGGGTGCGGCCGCGTGCAACGGCGGCGCCGCCGCGCGCCCCATCAGCTCGTAGATGGCGCGCACCACGCTCAGCATCTCGGCCCTGGAGATGCGCCCGTCGCCGTCCACGTCGTACAACGCGAACACCCACGACAGCTTCTCCTGGATGGAGCCGCGCGCCACCCGGGACAAGATATCCAAGAACTCCTGGAAATGTACACGAAGAACATATTGTTACGAGTTGCTTTACTATAGAATTTATTAGAACTATACAAACACGTAGAACACAGGTACAAATACAACTGGACACAACCAGTGCAAACGTAATACACGATTCAATAACACGCGCAAAGTCCGTCACTATATAGATTATCGAATGTACACATGTCTTGTCTCGCTTGTGACCATCGCTAGACTGCCTCACCCCTCCGTTCGGGCATTGTTTTCTACTAAACTATACAATATGTCTCGACACGATACTCGACCGCCTAAACAATGATTTCCAAGAATCACACCTGGCTAAGACTACCATAAAATATTAAATTACACAATAGCCTTTTTTTCTAATTACAAATTTTAAACACAAAGTAAACAAAAGAAGTCCAAATGCCGAAAAGGTAATAAACTGCAGGTGTGAATTGTTCTTTGTCGGTCGTAACAATATCAAAAGGTCCAGAAATGTGAAACAGCATTACAATCCATTTAACACTTTATTGTATTATTCTTGCGATTTACACAGTACACTAAGCACTTGCACAGAACTTATTATCCTCATACTTAACTGCCACAGAACCTCACTGGCTTAATATTAATAATAAATCGGCAGACAAACACACATACTGTATATCCCTAAATTAAGCAAGTTACGCTTGTGTTATGGATAATATACAACGGACCACTCTGGGGCCGATCCCAGACACCCAGACCATAGTAAATAACGGAGAAATATGCCTATCCGAAATTTACCATACAAGGAATTGAACCCAGAGCCTCTGCGTTGCAGTTATGCGTGGTAACTGAAATGTGTGTATTTTAGTAAACCGTTCTCATAATTAAGTTTTTATAAAACAGAAGCGTAGTGGAACACAAGTCAATAGATGGCGCTGTGCAATAATTGAGGTCGCAAACGTTTCCCGAAACATACAAAGAATATATACAAATTTCCAACAGTAATAGAAAGGCTTAGGCCTACGAGCAACGAGATGAGGAGGAGCGAGATGGAATGCTCCTCCATCTTAAAGGAAGATCTTCCAACGAGACTAGTGTTGTTCCTCGCAGGTAGAGATGAGTTATAACTGGTCAATTTAAATATCTGTTACCCCTGTTACTGTTATCCAAAAATAACAGCATTGATTATCTGTTATTAAATAACATATTGTTATTGGAACGACGTTCCTTTACGCGGCTTGCGGTGCATACCTACTGTTGCCAACTTAGAGCTTCCAGAGTTAGGTTTATATCTCTATGTACACATAAAGTTATTATTCAGCGCTTAGCACCTTATTTAGCGCTTTTTTTAATTATGTAACTCTTCACTGAAATATCGAAGTATATTGCAATATTATCGTCAAAAGATCAAGTGTTTATAATAAAGCAAACTAAGAAAGTATCTAGTCTTACTACTTATTACTTTATTTTCAGCGCTTTTTCTAATTCCTTGCCAATCTAGCGCTTTTTAAGAGTTCTCATAGCATGCTTTCTCTAAGGAAAGTTGGCAACACAAAGGCCGCGTCCGATTATTTCCAAACGCGTCCCGTAATGTGTACGCATCTTAAATGCTTTACATTCTGTTGCCTTATAAATATTAGGTGCGTCTCGTTTTAGCTCGTATAAATCCTTGAAGTGTAAATGGAACACTGATGTGAATAATAGGTGCATCTCTTTTTAGCTTAATTATGATTTGCTTATGTAGAACGAGAGAAAAATAATAATTAACAGAACGGCTAGGTAGCTAATGTTTATGTTTGATTTGATATGTGCCTGTTATCGAGAGAACAGGTATTGTGTTCTAGAAATAACAAATGTTATCTGTTGTCTGTGAATATCTATTATTATTAACTGTTAGCATAAATATGCCTCACGCCTACTCGCAGGTTTAGGCCCATCTGTTATTGTTGGAAATTTGTATACATTGTTTGTACGTTGCGGGAAACGTTTGCGACCTCATTTATTGCACGGCGCCATCTATTGGCTTGTAAGTGTTCCACTACTGAAGTGAGGCGTGAACTCTTATCAGTATTTCATTTATTATAAATTATTTACATACACTGTTCATAAAAATCACAAAGTAATCAATATCAATTAATTTACGTTTGTAACCACAGTAAAGTAATAGATGAAATTAATAATCGTTTAATTGACATTTTCAATATTTAGGGACTCACTTAGTGAATACTTCTTACAATATTGTACGACCTAGGTGCCGACAAAGACAAATTTACACCTACAGCCCTGTAGAAAAACATTTTATTACCTTTTCGGCATTTGAACTTATTTTGTTTACTTTGTGTTTAAAATTTGTGATTAAAAAACAGCCTATTGTGTATATTGTGATCACTGCCAGGTATCTCGGATTTGAAAGTACAAATTGATTCTAAGAAATTCGGTCCACGAGGTCGGGCAGACATATTGCATCTATGCAGTATAACGCAATGTCTCAATGGGAAGATGAGCAGTCGAGCGATAACCACAAGCGAAGCAAGACTTGTGTACATTCGGTAATCTATTTAGTGACGGACTTTGCGCGTGTATTTGAATTACGATCTTCTGCATTACGTTCGGTTATATTTGTACCTGTGTTATAGGTGTTTGTATAGTTCTAATATACTTTATGATAGTAATTCTAACGGCATTTTAATTAGAGTCTCGCGACTCGTAACAATACATATTGTCACTCTATGCCCTTTATAGGTGTGGAGACGATAGAACTCCACTTGCTACGATCTTGTATGTATGTTTTGCTTCATCTACATTCATGAACCCCTTCATAGATACACTTATATTATAGGTGGTTTTTATTTGGCCATTCTTCCATTATATGCTACTAGCAGCGAAGATTTAAAAAATGTGTATTAAATAAAATTTTATAAAAGCTTAATTTAAACTTCATTTTAACACCGTTCAAACGTAGTTCAAATTAATCTTTCATTAAACTATATTCCACTTTAAAAAAATTAATTTCAATCTACCTTCTATTCTATGTACACTGCTTCGCAAAATGTTATTGCTGTTAAGGCGAAGAAGCAGCAACAAACTCCCCAGCAACACGTCTAATCAGCTTAGATCATATATATATCTCGCGCTCTTCTCTTTTTAAATTACAGAAGTATATTCTTCTTCTTCGGTAAAAAATCATTCTTCAACTTCTTGTCAAACGAAAAGCAATAGACAATAAATAAATGTAAAGACACTGATTATAGCTCCATCTAGTGGTAAGTAGTTTTATCAATTTACAAATTAACGGTACGCTACTTAATACTAGATGGCGCTTCTAAACACATAAGAAATTACTCTTAATTATTTATATAGTAATTTTCATTTTTAGAGGTTATAACCGTTGTTTTTTCTATGTGCGCCACTAAAACTTTGTTCGCGTTGCAATGACGATGACAGCGCTACCTTTTTGGCTATATTCGTCTATCATTCATTTTATCGGGATATGACCCGGGATATAAACTAGCTCTGTGCCGAGTTTCATTAAAATCTGTTCAGTAGTTTTCACGTGATGCTCCTACAGACAGACAGACAGCTAGAGAACAATTCTAAAAGTTGCATATTCGGAATCTGCCTGGTCCAAATCGGCTCCCATGACTTTTTGACATTTTTGAGTGTATTTACAAACTCGAACCATCAACAGAATTTTAATATAAATAACTAAATTATATCCATTCATCAATAATCTCATACAATCATACATAATGTACTTCATAACCCTTTTATACAAATATCTAAAAGCACATTTGAAAAGGACTAATGTATTATTATCACAAAATTACTTTTACCTGTGGCAAAAAATGGAACTAATCCTCAACCTTACATTTCTCAATGGATTTGAACAAGTCACATAGAAACTAGCGCCACTCTGAGCGGCATGTGTAAGTTTGTTCGCGTATAAAGCGACAAACTTAACAGAGTAGGTGGCCAAAAGTGGAAATAAATATCATGCTTCCATTTCACTATTGAGAATAAGAAGTTCTTTAGAAACTAGCGCTACTCACGACGGCAAATATAAGTTTGTTGAAGTATAATGTATTTTATTCAATCGAAGGTACAAAGGGACACTCCATTATTATTAATATCAATAGAGTTAAAGGATATCAGATATAATTCACATTAGGGATGTTTACACGACCTGATCTGGTTGGCCATGACCTGATTTACAACTATTTAGTTAATTGTTAGCCAGTTTATCCAAAATGGAATACTGTTCTTAAGTTTTCGCTACTAGTATACATACTACGTTTTAACGGTTTTAAGCGCTATATTATGAATATATATATATATATATATATATATATATATATATATATATACATATATATACATATATATATAGATTAATTTAGCTATTGAATTCAAATTCGAAGAAAGCCAGTTCTGACTTCATGCTGGCATCGTGTAAATTGATTTAAAGGCAGTACTAAACTACCAAGTCAGTGCTGATTTCAGTATTCCTTATTGCATATTTTGAAGATAAGTCCGCTCTTCGAGTCAATAGCTGGATCAGTGTAAATAAGCCTTTAAATTTATATTAGAATTAGGATATACGCGCGACTTTGTCCACGCTTGACTTGAAATTCCCGTAGAACTTTATTAGAAAGTTCAAATGTGTAAATTGAAAGTGACACGTTTTGAAGGTCATACATACACGTAAGGCAAAATTAAAATCTGCTTCCTATTCTAAGTACACCGCCTCGCAATGTGTTATCGCTGTTCAAAGGAGAAGAAGCGGCAAGAAACTCCCCAGCTACATGTCTAGCTAAAAAAAATTTCTTTATAATTATTTATATATAGAAGTTGTATTACAATAATTAGGGATGGGCCGAATGTGGTTTAAACCGAATACGAACTTCGGCTGAAGATTCGGTCAAAACAAAAAATTCGGCCGAACTTCGGTTTGATTTCGCCACGCTTTCTCAAGAGCAACACGCCGTGACTTGATAACGCCGAATCTTTGGCAGTTTTACACCATAACCTGCCTCTAGTAAATTTTAAGTATGAATAAGTGGATAAAAGAATAGATGTTTAGACTTTTTATTGCAAAAAATATCATGATTTCATAATTCTAAATTCATAATGTTTAATAATGTTTTAATTCGTAAAAAAGTGATTTCAATCAAAATTAAAGTTGTAATTGCTGATGTCCCTTAGAAGTGTTTTATTCAAGTTATGCATTATAATTAAGCAGTTGCACTACTTACTGATGTTTCTTACAGGAATAATAAGTTTATTTTATTTTTGTTTTAATTTGATGTCTATTTAATTTGGTAAAAAACTCAATCAAGAACTAATTTTATCACATTGCAAGTTAAGGTTTATAATTTGTCACATCCACATCCCATTTACCAAACACGTCTAGATCAGCCGGTACAGCGGCGGAAACAGCCGAATCACTCAAGCGGCGCAAGTATGCAACCCTCAGTGAGAGTTATATATTTGTGCCGTTTGCTGTCGAGACGCTTGGACCGTGGGGTCCTGAGGTCACGAGCCTCTACCAAAATTTATCGGAACGACTCATTGACTCTTCAGGTGACCAGAGGGCTGGTGGTTACCTCGGGCAACGGATCAGTATGGCGATCCAGCGAGGAAACGTAGCCAGCCTTCTGGGCACCTTACCCATAGAAGACGGTGATCTGGGCTCAGTATTCTACTTATAGTCTTGAGGGACTATGAGTAGAATATAATACGAATAAGTTAAGTTTTCTTGCATTGTATTGTCCATTGATATATGTAATAAAAAATTAAATGTAAAAAAAAGGTTTATAAGTTCCTAAATAAAATAATGACCATGAGTATATACTCGCAGATGCCAATTTTTATATTACGGTTATGATAGATATGATTTCTATTAACTTCAGTCAAAATAGTGCAAGTAGATATTTTACTTTTTTCTTGCACCGAATGTTCGGCGTTTAAACCGAATTTCGGCCGAATGTCGAAGTTCGGCTCAAGCTGCCGAATTCGGTCAAACCGAATGTAAAACGAATTTCGGCCCATCCCTAACAATAATTACTTTTCAAAGAATGACTGAATCTCCATAGATTCCTTACATGTTGTGCAAAATATAAACGTTATACAGAAGATAGTATAGAAGGCTGGGTGTGTAATTACAGAATATCCATCATTACATATAATTAGCTATCCCACTGGAATTAGGTTTTTTTAATCTGACCTTTTTATATAAGTCTTAGAAAAAATCCCGCGGGTTTCCCAGGATAATAAGTAGCGCAGATCTTAAATCTAAGAATTAGCTGTCGCCGCATGCAATCGCATCGAAATCAGCCCAGTAGTTTTTACGTGAATCCCGAACAAATAAGAATCTAAAAAGAATTCAATAGTGTTCTTTCTTCATCGTTCATATAGTCTATTCCAGTTTTTTTTAATAGTTTAATGTTCAGACGCCATTTTTGGAATGCTATAATATATATATATATATAGAGAGATGAAAGTTTCTCCGTTGAAGTCCAAAAATAGTCGTCCAGTGGAAAATGGCCGACACTCGATTCAGATCAATACTCCTCTAATATTTATAGAAACGGCCTTAGCTTAATTCGCCCTATTAACACTAGACTTCGCGCGCGGGTTTCCACGTACAAATTGGTGGCTGTTGTAAAAACCAGCCGTTATTCGGTAATTAGCTATTGCTAAGTTGTCCATTACTGACCGAGCTTATAAGAATCTAGGGTTTTTAATGCGAACTTGTAAGCCATTTAAGACTATGAAATGTTTAAATATGATATATTACGCCTATGTTCGCAGTCATTTAGAATTTTGCTGTACTGTATGGAGTCTTAATTATAACCAAAATTAAACGTATCCAAAAACTTTTAGTCAAACATTTGGATTTCAAGTCTAAAAATCATTTCAATGATTATACTGCAGCTTGTGTCTACATTATAATCTTACCCCCCTTAGTTAATGAAGGCATTACCTCGACGTGACCCTTTTGTACGATATCATAAATTCTATTATCGATTGTCCTGCTCTCACTTCGTCTTATATATATCTCTAACTCTTCCTCACTCTCCTGTTTCTAAAATCAACTACGGACAATATGAATGCGTCGTTGTATAAATACCTACAACAAATATTTTAGTGACAGACATTTTTAATAGTTCGAAACAAATATTTAAGTCACCAGTAGTTAGTAAACTTATTAATAAGATCCAAAAGGAATATGTTTGTATTTAAACTTAATCATTTAGTTGTGCTTAGTTTTCCCGTCAGAAGTTTCACAGTATTAGATAGATTGAATAATTAATATTAGTCTAGTGTAACTTAATATTTGGTTCTGTTCTTTTCTAGATTAGAAGTATCCAGTTTTGGTTTAGATTTATTGTTATGTTTTCTTAAGCCTTAAATTTATGTATATACTGTTGGATACCTTTCAATAATAAATAAAATAAAACTCGCCAGCTAACTAATGGTTGGTTGTTAACTCTCGGCGATTGGGTATTTAGATATTAGAAAAATCAACAAAGTTTAATTGAAAAGCAAAGAACTGGAACAATACTGTATAATTTACGTTAGTGAATTTATAAATCATTTTGGTTGATTCGTTCTAATCGAGAAACAGAAATGAACAGTCGGCTATAGCGAGTCACTCAGCCATTAGCCGGTTTTTTAGCTGGCTACCTGCCGAATGATTACTTTTTTGAAAATCCCGTAGGCTCCCCACTGCTATACATGTATACACGTTTCTAAACTTTTGATTGAATAACGCCTACAAAATTTTGTAAAAAATCCCAAGGATTGTAAAATCTGTAATATTATAAAATCGCGGGAATTTCAAGTTAGGCGTGGACAAAGTTGCGGCCATATTCAAATTCAAATGATTTTATTCAAAACAAGTTAAAATGTTCATTTACTTCCTAGACCTAGTTATTGCTGTTAAGGAGAAGAACTGGCAAGAACTCCCCAGCAACACGTTTGGCCAAAAATTGTTTTTATTTATGTTTTCTATTCAATTTTTTTAGCTTTGTACAGAAGTATATTACAGAATTACTTTTGAAGAATTAATGGAGTTGTAGTAAACAGTGCATACTCAGTAAAACAAAGACACAATAAAACGAAAGATTATATCATATTATTTATATAAGAACTAAAAGTTGTACGGTTGTGTGTATCCCTCACCTCGAAGTTGATCTTCCCACTTTGCTTGTGCTTGATGGTCTTAAACACGAAGTGCGCGTACGAAGACGCGTCTGTAATGGAACAAACAAACAAATCTTACGACTATATATTATTGGGAGTCCGCCACTTTGAAGGGAAAATTTTGTGATACGAAACTCACCTCCCAACGGGAAGAACTGCGAGAATATGTTCTTGAAGGCCTCTTCGTCCACTACGCCTGTGGGACACTCCTGGAAACGAAAAAAGCTTAGATACTAGGAGCACAATAACACCAAAGAGCATAATGTATTGCGGCGTCGAGTCCTTATCAACTCAGGAACTTCAAATACATGCGATTTACAAGCCAACTCATTTTCAATCGATATCTCTCTTCATTTATAAAACCTTGGTATCTCTAAATCTAGTAATTCGGTTATGTAGTAAATAAACTTAGCCCCGAATTTTATGATTAATTAAGTTAATTATGAATATAATTAATAAATATTAGTAATTAAGAAAATATTTCTAAAATTTATTGCTGAAATTAAGACTTTTGCAAAAGTAAAAATCTAGAACCCGATTCAAGCGCCACCTACCGGGTCTAGATGTGAGTCCAAAACCATACTGGGAGCCACTTGAACACACATAACATTTCATCAGATTTCCTGGAACCCGATTTCAGCGCTAAGTACTTTGTTTAGATTGATGGGTTCATTATTGAAGTTTTAGTAGGGATCCCACGCCAGGGATCGCTACCTACCTACTGCCTACCATAGTCCTTTTATGGTAGCCTTAGAAGAAAACTAATATCCTTCCATAAGTCACATACAGCAGTCTACTCTGGGGCCAATCGCAGACAAATATCAGAAAGTTCGTTTATAAAAATCATGCCCGTAATTGAACCCAGAGCCTCAGCGCTTCGGTAAGGCAGGCCTTGAAATTGGTGTTGCAGATGTCTATAGGCGACGGTAGCCACTTTCCGTCAGGGGGGCCGTGAAGCAGAAATCCGATTGAGGACTAGAAGCCGCGGGGGAAACACGGTGAGGGTGAGGGTGTGTGCGATTCGCCAAATTCCTTACTTCGCTTTATCTCAGTGGAAGCTTGGCCACCTGCGCGTGCCCTGGCAGGCAGGGGTCCTAGGGCCTGTAGTCCTTCTCTGACCAGCGTAGGGCGGGTAAATGTCTCGCCCCACTGGAGGTGTGCGCGTGTGGAACACGACGCGCTTTTCTCTTGACAGCGTTACTAGCTGGAAACTACTAGAGGGAACCCTTCCCCAGGGGGTCGCCCGCACCGCCCGCTCACGGCCGGCAGCAAGTACTGTTTATTGGTCACCTGCTTGAAGCCGCGGTACATGAGTTTGATCTCGTGGCGTGTGAACCGCGTGGACTCCGCGAGTGTACTGAGCGCCTCGGGCCGGTGCCGCGCAGCGCTCCCTGTGCACGCCTCCTCGCACTCCTCCTCTGCAACACACGAATAACACTCCACATTACACCTACAGAAGGGAGAAGTAAGGAGGTCTTCCTCTATTGCATGAGTTCAGCAAATAGGATGCCGGAACACAACTCGAGCTTGTTATGGCGGTATAACCTAGACCAGGGGTGCTAGCAATTCAAACGGATAAATACCCTACCTAGCGGCGAGTTGTTTTGTCGCCTCTTACGACAGGCCGTCTCAACGCAGGAAATTGTATTTTTTCTCTGTTCTTGCACGGAAAATAAACCGGCTCTATTGAGGGTAGAGCAATGTTTTGCAAGGTGTCGGACGCGATCTCCTGGGGTTTCTCAAAATCTCTACATAAAGGGTCACCAAATTTCAATATATGGGGTCAAAAATCTTCTCTTTAAAGGTTTAGAAAACCGCTGTATAACGGGATCGGAAATCCTCTCGCTAAGGGCCCAGGAAACCACTGTATAAGCAGTCAGAAATCCTCTCGATAAAGGTCGCAAAATCTCACTATCGCAAGGTCGCAAACCTTTTTATAATGGGTAACAAAACTTCTCTATAAAAGGCCAAAACTCTTCTTTATAAGGGGGTCGCAAACCCTTGGTCGTAAATCCACTGAATAAAGGGTTGCGAATTCCTCCCATAACGAGTTGGAAACCCTCATAAAAAAACAAAAATAAACGACAAAGTTCAAGTTATAAAGCCATTCCGCTTACACAAGCGTGGAGGGTATACGGGTATTTCGGTCTATTTGTCCCTAAAAGTGGGGAAGTCCTAGCCCTGCAGTGGGGTATTATGGGTTGTTATTATACCTATATAGACCTAGTTAAGAATTATAATAATAATTACCAGGCCACTCAGAAAGTATTGAGAAAAAAGTTTTAATAAGCGAGAATCTGGCCAGCTATAATCTATTTTGAAAATATTGTTACGAGTTGCAGAACTCGAATTAAAATGCCGTTAGAATTACTATAGAATTTATTAGAACCATACAAACACGTATAACACGGGTACAAATATAACTGAACACCACCAGTCAAACGTAATGCACGACTCAATAACACGCGCAAAGTCTGTCACCATATAGATTACCGAATGTACACAAGTCTTGCCTAGCTTGTGGTTATCGCTTGACTGCCCTTCCACAATCCGGCCATTGCTTTATATTGCACAAATGAAAATATCGTCTGTCGACGCAATTTCCCGAAAATCGTAATCCGCACACCTGCCTAATTATGCCTGCAGACGGCGATAAACGAGTGCAGGCTGCTCTCCACAATAACCAATAAATAAGCAAACAAAAGAAGTCCAAATCCACGTTGTCGGCACTAGGTTGTAAGAATATGATTGTTTATAACTAAAAATAGGAACATTCCAATTTCAAAATTTCCCTCCACATTGTTTGAGAGCTAATTTAAATGAACATTTTCGCGCCATGATTTCCTACGATTTCAAGTGTCGCCTGAAACCGGACGAATCGTATGATAGACTTCAAACGGCATCCATGGACGAAGGCCCTTCTAACGTAACCGCGTATTGTGTCAACATGTTTTAACAATTTAAATACAAGAATGACCTCACGCGGGTTATTATACTTTCTATATTCTAACTTATATCTTAAACGAGAATTTTATTTTATCTATATCTGTTGCGCTTTCACCGAAAAACCACGTTACAGATTTTGCTGAAATTCGATATATATGTAGCCTAAATACCGAGAATGGACATAGGACACATTATACCACGGAAAATGGGATAATTTCCAAGATAAAATCAAGCAAAATATCCGGGAGCGGATAGCGCCTTGACAAAATTTTAATTCAATGTAGTCTGTTACTCGCCTTTACCGCAGCGAAGCCGCAGGGGAATGCCTAGTATGTAATATAACATATAAAAAGGCAGCACGCGTGTGTCCGTCCGTCACTCCATCAGGTAATTGTGTACATCAATCACAGGCGGGTCACATAACGCACCCTACTGCCGGGAGCCTACTCTCGAAACTCGATCACAACTCATAACTACATTTTAAACTGAGCTTAGAGTAAAATAAGAAGTTTTTATAGTGTATACATTTCTTAGGTATTTTATTTTTTTGGGTATTAGCTTCTATAGCTATACGTACAACGCCAACTACATTGTGAAGAAGAAGAGAAGAAAATATCTATAATTAAGACTACATTTTAACGGTTTTAAGCACGGCATTTTATTTCATTATTATTACGACGTTCCAGTCAAGACGCAATGAGTAATGTTAGTTATTTCTAGCGTACCCCCAATTTTTTTCATTTTAATCATAGAAAAGACTTCTTCCATCATTTTAATTATATAATTTAAATTTTGTTCATGATTATTATCTACTCTATAGTAATTTAACCTAATTTATCACCGCTTAACAAAATTTTGTAGCTTATAGGGAAGAAGTGGTGCGTTGAGTCTTAAATGCAGTTTTGATGATCAGATCTAACATTTGGCACCTTTGTGCTACTGGTAAGTGGCCGCAACGTCGAAATAAAAATCAAATAAAATACTGTGCTTAAAACCGTTAAAACATAAATTTAATTAAGTAAAAAATATTTCATTCGAGTCAAAAATAATACTGAAGATTATCAAACAATTTAACAATAGATGTACATAATATAAGTCTTGTTCTTCCATTCACAACCGACAAATGGCTTGCGTCCGGCTACAGGTAGCTGTAACAGAGCTAGGCGAATGGTTTCGCAAATGGAGGATAGAGGTAAACCCGGAGAAAAGCGCAGCAATGTTCTTTTCCCCGGGCACGCTTCGCTCTCCCAAACGCGCTTGCCTTCGCTTAAAAGCCATCTCGCTCTACGAACAAGAGATCCCCTGGGCAAAGTACACCAAATACCTGGGTGTCACCCTAGATCAGAACTTGCGCTTCAACGAGCATATCACTATAGTCCGGAATAGAGCGCGATTTGTGATGGGTCGTCTAGCACCCATGATAGATAAACGAAGCAAAATGTCCCTCGGACACAAGCTTACTCTATATAAAACATGCATCCGCCCGATCATGACATACGCGAGTGTGGTATTCGGCCATGCCAAGCCTTCCTTTTAAAGAAACTGCAAATCGTTCAGAATAAATTCATGCGCAGAGCCGTCGGTGCTCCCCTCTATATGCGTAACGTCGACATCCACCGCGATCTGGAGCTTCCCTCCATCAAAAACTACATTACGTCGCTCTCGCGTAAGTATTTCGATCTAGCGCCGCACCATCGAAATCCCCTCGTCGTGTCCGCGTCCGATTATAAGCCTCGGCGAAAGGCTCTCGTGCGACGACCGCGTAACATCCTCACGGACAAGGTCGACGATATCACAAAACGGCTGGCTCGGATCAGCCCGCCCGCGGTTAGGACGGCAGGCTGGCAGGCACCGACAGACAGACACAGACGGCGGCGTCGACGCCGCCAATCACGATCTCTCCACGTCCCTGCGAGAGACGCCAGGAGACACAGCCCCCCCATAGGATAGACTAGGCGTGTTGCTGGGAAGTTTCTTTCGCCGTTTCTTCTCTCCCAGCCATAACACGTTGCGAAACGGCAGTAAGATAGTATAGGCCACCGCGAACCGCCGATCCCGGTCCGCCGGGATCCTTCCTCTCGGGCTTTATATTACCCGTCGCCCGCTCTCAATTAGTGCATTGTGTCGCCCGGTGGGCATCATTAGATTCATCCCCTCTCATGGCAACAGTCCAGCCGAGGTGAAACTCCCTAGGAGCCCCCTCGAGCAAGTTGCCTCCCTGGCTCGAGCGCCTTCGCTTCGCAAAGGCACTCGCCCCGAAAACCCCGGTAAAGTTGTGAGGTCTTCGGACCAACAACATAAAGTCAAGTCCAATAAAAAAAAAAAAAAAATGTTCTTCCATCTAGAACCAGGAAGTGAAGTCACACAGGACAATACAACACAAACAATAATAATAATTTGCAATATGCAATGAAGTTAAAAAATATAAAATAATATATTTATTTTATAATAATTATAAATAATTATTTTATTTTTGTAATAATTGTGTATTTCTAAAAATAATCTTAAGGAAACTTTGCACACCTCAGAGGCAAAACATGTGAGTCTTGTATCCTTATGTCACCTCAAATTTACGTACCGTGTTTAAAGCAAATAAATGAATTGATATTTAAAAAATAGAAAATAATATTATAGTAAAATAATATAATTTTACCATAATATTCTTTTAAAATTATATTATTTTACTATAATATTATGCTGTTTTTATAAACTCTATCTCTGACAAATTGACTTCTTCCTACCACCTATATGCTGACGATTTACAAATTTACACAGAAAGTGACACTGATGCACTAAATATTGCAATTAATAAAATTAACACTGACCTGGATTACATTCTAAGATGGAGCAAAACGTTTGGCCTTGCCGTAAACCCTCAGAAAACTCAATTGGTAATCGTCGGTAGCCCTAGGATGAATGCTAAAGTTAACTGGTCCTCCTCACCACAGGTTGTTTTTGACGGGACACATGTTCCTCTTAGCGATACTGTCAAAAATCTCGGCACAATCATCGATAGGGAGCTGTCTTGGCGGCCTCACATCACCGATTTAAGTCGGAGAGTCTTCTTATCTTCTAGATCCCTCAGAAGATTAAGAAACTTTTTCCCACTGCCAACAAGATTACGTGTGCTGAGTTTCTCTTGCTTACCATACTTGATTAAGCTGGCGCCTGCTATCTAGATTTAACCGTAGAACAGCTGAACAATTGTTTTTGTATTCATTTTCGCCGGAATACTCACATTCTCACTCTCTTTATAACATATTATTTACTCCTAATTGTCCCCAGTACCTTGAGGAACGTTTTAAATTCCTTCGCCTATCCACTGTCCATAATTTGCGCCATGATACGCACCGAAAACTTATGACGCCTGCACACACTTCATCCTGTTATGATAATTCTTTTACGGTGCAGGCTGTCAAACTTTGGAATATGCTGCCTCTTACTGTCAGAGAGGCCAAATACTTACTAACATTTAGAAATTTGCTCAGAAAACACTATTTGTTCACGAATAGCTGTCTGATTAACAGAATATAATCATGCCAATACATTTATTATAATAACTAATGTATTATTGTATATATATGACTATGTATATATGTTTGTATTTGTATATTCATTTCTTAAACTAGTTTGAGTATTTATGTATCTATTACCTTTTTCCTGCACCGCCTACATCGCCTGATTCGAATTTCTTTCATTTAGGTTGCCTGGAAGAAATCGCTTTGAGCGATAAGGCCGCCTCTTGTAGAAAAATTGTAAATATGGTCTGTTTTTGTAATTGTATATTTTGTTGTGCAATAAAGTGTTCTCTCTCTCTCTCTTTCTATAGTTTAAAAATAAAATCAATTTTTAAAAAACTTTTATACAATAATACGAACAAATTTATTTTCAGAAAGGTCTTTTCAAAAGGGTCAGCGAAAGATCTCTTAACTTCGTAACGGTTCCGTTTTTTACGTTGACGGAACTTTACAAACACGGCCTTATTGTGAAATAAAAGAAGTGATAAAAAAGTCCGCTAGTAGCGCCCAGGTGTTATCTTTAGCGGAACCCGAGTTGTATGGCTATGACGGGAAGTGGGAGCCAACTTTGCATTCACACAAAACGAGAATGTACTGGAAAGTCGCACTTTCAGTTCATTATCACTTGCTCTACTTCCACGGCGGCAGGTTGACGAGTGGCGAGGGAAGTGTGCGTTCACTAAATCGCGCTGCCCACTTCACTCGTTACTTTCCTGCCTGTTGCCGTGAAAGTGTGCATAATTCTAAAAATGCACGGTTCATTTCTATCTTTCAATTTTGGTAGAACTTTTACAAAATAAACTAACTTAATTGTTAAGTAACAAGCCAACATAAATAATACTTCAACATTTGGGATACCGTTTATCGATACAGATCAAGAGAGAGAGAGAGAGAGAGATATATATAATAAAACTACGTTTTAACGGTTTTAAGCGCGGTAGCTTATTTGATTTTTATTATTCCGACGTTTCGGCCACTTTTCAGTAGCCGTCAAGTGTCAAGTAGTATTGTTAAAGTATTATTTAGCTTACCGCCAACTTGTTTATTTTAATTATTTAGTTTTAATTTTATTTATGGTTATTATGTATACATATAATAAAACTGTAGAGGTCAAATTTATGTACAATTTAAAAAAAATGCTAAAAACCGAGTGAGGGGGATGTAAGAAGCGAAATAGAACTAATTTAGATTTTTTTCAAATTTTTTGTTTCTCTGTTTGTCTGTCTGTTTGTACGGGCTAAGCTCCGAAACGACTGGACCGATTTAACTGAAATTTTGTATGGAGGTAGCTTATATCCTTGGTCGACATATAGGATACTTTTGATCTTGAAAAATTAAAGAGTTCCCGTGGGATAGTTAAAAAAACTTTAATTAAACAGCTTATAACAGACTGAAGTAACTTCTCTGCAACGTATTATAATAGAAGCAGAGATTTTGACAGGGTATGGTCTCGGTGAGAGAGTTTTATCTTATACTAATATATAAAGCTGAAGAGTTTGTTTGTTTGCTTGAACGCGCTAATCTCAGGAACTACTGGTCTCATTTGAAAAATTCTTTCAGTGTTAGATAGCCCATTTATCGAGGAAGGTTATAGGCTATATATCATCACGCTAATACCAATAGGAGCGGAGCACTAATGAAGAATGTTTCAAAATCGCGGGGTTTTTTAACTATTCCACGCGAACGCAGTCGCGGGCAGAAGCTAGTTTACTCTATGGGAGCCTAATCTAATTTACCATCGCTTCGCAACATGTTATGGTTTGAGGAGAAGAAGCGGCGCAAGCAACTCTTCAGCAAACAGACCTAGTTCTAATCATTTTATATAATATTAAAACGGGTGGGAGGTTACCTGCAGGTGCACGCAGAAAGAGCTCACAGTGTCCTGAGGTCTGGCAGTTGCTTCTTGCTGGGCTTGGGTCTTGATGGTTTTGGTGATCGGATCCCAAGCAGGTGGTTCTTGCCAACCATCTTCTCTGTTGAGATTTGGGTGTTTTTTGATTTCAATAGCCGCACGCATCGTTCTAGGTATGAAACGATTCTCTTTCGCGACGATTTGTGGGTTATCGAATCTGATGTAGTGGTTGGGTTTATCCAGCGTGTGTTCACTGATCGCAGACTTCGTAGACCTTGTGTATGTTCTTTCACCCGTGTTTTTGTGCTCCTCTTTGTTTGCCCAATATATGATAATCCACACTCACAATCGAGCTTTTAGAGAGATATATCTAACAACAAGACCTCATTTGATGCCACCGTGATATTACATAACATCGAGCCTTTACCGCCATTTTATCGTAAGCACCAGTTTGGACCTAAGTATACTGTTATGAGTTACAGGACTCGAATTAAAAATGCCGTTGGAACTACTATAGAATTTATTTGAACTGTACAAACACGTATAAAACAAATACAAATAAAACTGGATGCAACCAGTTCACACTGCACGATTCAATGCAATTCGACACGCGCAAAGTCCGTCGTCTTTATCGCTAATCGAGAGTACTAGAAAACGTCTTACTCGTTTCGTAGTCGTCGCTTGACTGCCCGCCCCTCCATTCGGGCATCATCCTATACTAACTACACAGTACAATGAATTGGAGGCGCACACTGAGTGTCTAAGAAATATTAATTTGCACACCTGCGAACGTCCACAAAGTCGAAAACAATAACAATAGGGATTAGTTCGACGCTAATGATGGTTATAAAACAAGTAAAAAGACAATAGCATGTTTTTCTTAACTACAAATTTAAAAGACAAAAGAGTTCCTTAATCCGGGAGGACAATAAGCTGCGCTTACAATAGGCTGTGCGGCTTATCTTTGACGGCGTGTAACAATACCTATATTTTTGGTTGTAAAAGTTATGGTACACTATTATTTATTTTAACACTTTCAGTTTCTAATTCAGTAGCGGGTCTTATCTAACTAAAACTGAAACTCTTAAAATAAAATAATAGTTTGAAATACATATTGCAACCAAAAATACACTTGGCTCCAAATGTCGCTTACGATAAAATGAAGGTAATGCGATATATACCATCTAAACATTAATTTATTTACAGTAGCTAGTATATTTACAATTATTAGCAAATGATGTTGATGTTGTATTATTTGAAACTATTGATGTATAAGACTAATAATACTAAATAATGTACAATACTGCTGTTTATTATTTAAGCGGGAATACCTAGCATGGTTGCCAGACTACACTTTCATACATTACATAGTATACTCTTCTCTCTCTACTATAGTAATGTGTATATATGTCTATCTCCCTCCCCCCAACACCGAGTACGCGCCAAATGCAGCGGCGACGGCGCGGCTGCATCACTTCTCTTCGAACCTTTGCACACTAAACTTCGCAACAAACTTATATATATTTATACAAAACAATAACAAAGGCCGGCCCAGTGAACTATTCAACTTGTTTTTTTCTGTGATTGTGTAAAGTGTTAGCAGACGTGAATGTTCTACGTGCTATGTAAGTTATATGTATTCATATTTATTACTTTTTGAATACACAACAACGGACGCGCAAAGTTGAGCCATTTGCTAGCCAGCAATTTTATTCGGATGCCCGGATACATTCCTTAAGTATTCTTAGGAAATCGGGGCACATACAACTGCTATATTGTCCAATAAAAAAAATTCCAAATAAATTTCGTCATTTTACGAGAAAAAGAACTTGCATACAGAAACAGACAGACAAAAGAACTAACACAAAATGTTATGCTTCGGTTGTAGTCAATGTGGAACACAAAAAATATACAGACGATATGTGAAGCTGTCCTTTTTCAAAGTCGGTTAGCATAAAAAACGACTTCAAAAACCTTTTTAATTATTTTTGAAGATCATTATATTATCTTTAATTTCTACTTTCTTAGTTATGTAAATACTTGAATCCACTCATCACTTTGACTTGGTGACATTGAGACCACTACAAGAGCACGTACTCTTTCGAATGAAAAAATATTTTGAAAATCGGTCCATAATTGACGGAGAAATTGCGTAACAAACATACAAAAGCCATAGTCGAGTTGAATTAACTTTTTCGCAGTCGGTTAGCATAGAACAAAAAAATAAACAAGAAAGTTTACAAATTGCGAGGCGGTGTCAGGCGTGCGTCTGACACACGCTGACACGAGTGTCGCGACACTCGACACTTCACATATTAAAAATAACAAAGACACGGCTTTTTTTGTAAATGTAGGCTTGTTTTGATTTTAACTATATTTAGAAAGCAACCATGAAGTGTCCCATTTTCCGGGATAAAAAGTATCCTATGTACATCCCCGGTATTGAGACTACGTATATACTACAGGAAAATCAGTCCAGTAGTTTTGATAAATTGATTAGGAATTAGAACAGTGTAAAAGACAATAAAGAAAACTACTTAACTTATCATCTCACCTCATTATTCAATATACCACATATTATAATATTGTTATGAGCTACAGGACTCGAATTAAAAATGCCGTTGGAACTACTATAGAATTTATTAGAACTGTACAAACACGTATAAAACAAATACAAATAAAACTAGATGCAACCAGTTCACACTGCACGATTCAATGCAATTCGACACGCGTAAAGTCCGTCGTCTATATCGCTAATCGAGAGTACTACAAACGTCTTATTCGTCTCGTAGTCGTCGCTTGACTGCCCCACCCCTCCATTCGGGCATTGTCTTATACTAACTACACAGTACAAAGAATTGGAGGCGCACACTGAGTGTCGAAGAAATATTAATTTGCACACCTGCGAACGTCCACAAAGTCGAAAACAATAACATAAGGATTAGTTCGACGCTAATGATGGTTATAAAACAAGTAAAAAGACAATAGCATGTTTTTCTTAACTACAAATTTAAAAGACAAAAGAGTTCCTTAATCCGGGAGGACAATAAGCTGCGCTTACAATAGGCTGTGCGGCTTATCTTTGACGCCATATAACAATATCATCGCGGTAGAATAATAATAGAAAACAGTGGTACATATTACAATTATCAGAATTGTCCGTCAGTCGAGAACCATAAACATATATTTCGCGAGTTTCACTTACAAATGTTCATAAAGATGAGAGCTCTTCCACGGGCACGCCATTGGAATTAGCAGAATATCGAGAACAAGCAAACCTATTGACATGATAGTATGCGGTGTGTAATACTTGCAACAACTCAGAAGGGTTTACGGTAATAAAAGAACAGCAACTGGTCTTTATACTTAAAATAAGGCAACCTTAGGGCTTAAGTACATCTCACACACTCAACAGACATTTTTAGAACACCTCGCCATCTCTTCAACAATTTGACAGTACAAGGCACTGCAAATTGGCACAACCGACAGCGGACTGACGTCATTGAAATTGTTTGGAAATTTGAGATATCTTATACCTTTATTATATAAAATTATATTTAAAGTTCTACATGTCATTGAGCAGCATAGTTGTTCTTGTCGTGTTTCTTTTTGAAGTTAATAATTGATTTTGTTATGTACCCTCTTATTTCTGAACGATACAATCGGCCATTTCCTTAATTGAATCATAATGTTATATTTTTATTCATTAGGTAATTAGCGCCTGTTTTGTATAGAGTAGTTGTCAATAATTTACAATAATTTTGTTACAATATTTATCCTTTGTATTGTTACCTGCCGTCAAAGATAGCCGCACAGCCTATTGTAAACGCAGCTTATTGTCCTCCCGGATTAAGGAACTCTTTTGTCTTTTGAATTTGTAGTTAAGAAAAGCATGCTATTGTTTTTCTACTTGTTTTATAACCATCATTAGCGTCGAACTAATCCCTATTGTTATTGTTCTCGACTTTGTGGACGATCGCAGGTGTGCAAATTAATATTTCTTAGAAACTCAGTGTGTGCGGCCGATTTCTTTGTACTGTGTAGTTAGTATAAGACGATGCCCGAATGGAGGGGCGGGCAGTCAAGCGACGACTACGAAGCGAGTAAGACGTTTTCTAGTACTCTCGATTAGCGATAAAGACGACGGACTTTGCGCGTGTCGAATTGCATTGAATCGTGCAGTGTGAACTGGTTGCATCCAGTTTTATTTGTATTTGTTTTATACGTGTTTGTACAGTTCTAATAAATTCTATAGTAGTTCCAACGGCATTTTTAATTCGAGTCCTGTAGCTCGTAACAATATTGAGAAGATATTATCGATTTAGTAGAATACAAATTTTTGACACTATCGTAATAGAATCGTACTTTGAACATCTTCGCAATTGGGTATGTGTAGTGAAGATAATGATTCCAACATGGCTATATATTTGTACAAATTACCTTTGTTTTTATAGTCCTAGTACAAACTAAAATATCAAACGCGTGTTGTTTTAGGATTGTACAAGGACCACAAAAGCAGAGGTATGTTATTATGTTCTTCCTTGTGTAAGGCAAATATATTAACCATTTGGCATAAAAATATCCTTTGGATTGATTCCCCACTTTCAAACATATAAATGGCAACATAAGAAGTCATTTTAACTATATACGTACATTACGTTCTCCCAACGTCAAGTCAACGACTATTTACAAAGCAAAATGTATTACTTAGTGTTCTGCCTGTGATGGCTGGACTGCCCCAGAACTTCGCTGTAGGATCCTTTTATGCTGCCATTTTACCCTTGCAGTTACAAGTAGTGGGGCTCATAAATTACGTAATACAGTGACACGTTTGCATTCAGTGTGGCCACAAAAATAAAAACCTTGCAGTATTCGAATACCAGTGTTGCCAATAGCGAAACTCGGATATAAATATTAAGGTATTTACTTTTTGAAGTGACAACTTCTTATGGGAGGGTAAGCCGCTTCGTTGCATAACGCGTAACGGCGCCAGTCTGTCTGGCTTCCCTTTCTCTCACGCACACGGCAGCGGTAGGCAGGCTCCTCCTCTCTCACTCTAACCCACGCGCTATACAGTACATGCAATTTAAGTAACAACCTAAGCTTTTTTCAAGTTAAACAATTTCAATATTAAATCGGTCAACTTAGACTTCTGCCGGGCGTCCCGAGACACACAAATGTCTGTTTTTATTTTAGGTGTGTGCAGTCGTAACTTTTTCGTTTCGGGACCTATTTTGACGATTCTTTTGGGTGTTGGATTCAGTACAACTTGAGTAGGTATAGTTATACGAGTATGTGCATTTCATTGTAATGGATACTACATACGTCACTTAAAGGTGAAAAATAAAAGTTTTCTAACAAGAAAGAGACCGGCATCAAGAGAACTTCTTCTTCAGCCAATTTCTATCCACTGCTGGGCGTAGGCCTCCCCAAGTACGCGCCACATACCTGGTCTCCCGTCTTCCTCATCCAGCCCATACCGGCGACCTTGCGCAAGTCGTCAGTCCACCGGGCGGGCGTCCTACGCTACGTTTGCCGAGACATGGTCTCCACTCCAGGACTCGTCTACTCCATCGGCCATGGGTCCTGCGACAGACGTGACCGGCCCACTGCCACTTCAACTTACTAATTTTGCGAGCTATGTGGGTTACCTTTAGGATGTCCTCATTTCTGATTTTATCGATAAGAGAAACACCTAACATAGCTCCATAATTTGAGGACCAGACTCACTGTCAGTGTCCACGTCTCGGCACTGTATGTCATGTAAAGTAACTCTACCACTGAAGCAATCAGCAGGATTCGTATTTCGATTGCACATAAAGTTAAAATTTGTTTTCAGGCTTTCTAATGTCGTCAAAATTTCAGACACTGACTTTACTCCGTATTATGGATAGGATGTTTGCGCACTGCTCGAAGACTTTCGTCTTCAAGCATTGCGGAATAGTCGACTGAGAGAAGACCTGGTCGAAGCTACCGAATGCTGTCCAGCCTAACTGGATCCTCCTATTGGCTTCCTTCTTGAGGCCGTGTCTGCCTACCTGGATCTACAAACAAATCGAAATGTAGGCCATTGACTATATTCACCAGAAAACTGTGGAATAGTTATTTTAGGTAATTTCACATTATTATGGTTAGAGCAATTAACATGTTGCGATATTTGTGTTACATTTGTTGAAAAGCAGATAACTTAGATTTCAATACACATTTATACTCTACATAACACTCCTGGTAACATAAAACAAATCATCAGTTACATATTTTGTAGCTTGTAATAATTTAACATCACTACTACTAACAATGTTTGAATGATTACTCAAATATTGAGCCCACATTGCTTCTAACGATTCCAATCTAATTTCCATATAATCTTTAGTTAATCTTTCTTTAGAAGACTTTTTGAAATTCAGAAAACTTTTCTCAATTCGTTTTTGCAAATCGCATTGTAAATGTATCTTAGACTCCATCATAATTAAAGAAAAATAAACTAACTCCAAATTTACAATAACAGTTCAATTTCAATTTAAAGTTTCAATGATACAAATTCTTAAAAATTTTCTAAGTCCCAAACTACAAGTAAATTTTCTTCAAAAATATTCTAAGTGTTTGAAATAACACGACATCAAAAAAAAATTGGGCATAGGTTCCCCGTCTGAACCAAATTCTTAAAACTATTCTAAGTCTAAAATTAACTCTAAAATTTTACAAGTGACAAATCGATAAAATTATTTCAAGTCCATTAACGAATGAATTTAAAGTTCAAAATTGACTAACTTTTACCACTAATAATATCAAAGTACTTACAGTTTATTCCATGGATGACACTCGCACTTCACTACTGGATGACGTCACGACGCACACGCACTTAGCCACTTAATGACGTCACAACTTACACGCACTTAGCCGCTCAATGATGTCACAACGACCACGCACTTGGCCGCTTGATGTTGACGTCACGCCTTTGCCGCACCCCTTGCTGGACCTGATTGGTTGGACCCCATCTGGTCACAACCCTGCTCCTCCCTCCGACCACTGCCCTCCTGCGGTTATCGGACGGTCTACTGATCAGTACCCCGCCTGGTACTGAACTTCCTTGCTAGTAGGTTCCAAACGGCTCTTCACCGTACCCCGGAACCAAGTCCTTATCCACCCAGGACTTATCAAAAACGCTCTTTGATTTAATCCGTATCCGACTCAAGCAAGGACCAAAAAATGTATAATCAGTCCTGGGAGAGAGGGATTTTCTATACGATATAATAAAATTATAAACATATAGATCTCAAAGAATATTTTATTGCAGTGAGTGCCAACAACCTTCAAATTAAATGCACCCGTGTTATGCACATATAGAATGCAAACCATACCGCGATGTAACTTTCCAGTGGCGCCATCTAGTTTATACAACATTATCTACAAACAGTGGGTTACCTTTAGGATGTCCTCATTTCTGATTTTATCCATAAGAGAAACACCTAACATAGCTCCATAATTTGAGGACCAGACTCACTGTCAGTGTCCACGTCTCGGCACTGTATGTCATGATGGATAGGACGCACTGCTCGAAGACTTTCGTCTTCAAGCAGTGCGGAATAGTCGACGAGAAGACCTGTCGAAGCTACCGAATGCTGTCCAGCCTAACTGGATCCTCCTATTGGCTTCCTTCTTGAGGCCGTGTCTGCCTACCTGGATCTTTTGTCCAAGGTACACATATTCCTGCACAACCTAAAGGGGAACCATCGACGTTTACGGGTCTCGGCATGACATGACTTTCGTCTTTGGATTCATCCAGGCTGTTCAGCATCTCGGCAAGTTCCTCCAACGTCCAACGCAGTTACTAAAAAGCATAAGAAAACTAACAAATTTGCAAAATGCATCGACTTTAAGATGTTGTAGAAAATATTTATTATATTATTTTTATATACTCTTGAAGTTGGTTTATATTTTGTTAGAAAACTTTTATATATAAACATTGTTTCAGAATTTGTCGTGATCTGTGTAGCTACCTTATTAATGTAAAACGACTGTTAGTTATTTATACTGTGTCTTAATTTTGTGACGGCCCTGCTGTTAAACTTTGTTATCATCAAGCCATCACCATAATGGGGTAGGCAGGGTATATACCATCCCCTTTACGTGAATTGGCCACGTAACCACCAAGCTTGGAACGATTTATGTTGTTATATGGGTAACTAGGATATGCCCCCGACTTCATCCACGCTTGACATCAAATTTCCGAGATAATTAATATCACACATTGTGAGATGAAAGGGTACGCACCTTGCACAATTTGTCGTGTCCTTCGACAGCTTATTTGAGCAGGCACCAGTATCAAGCACTCTCACATCTTCTAATTTGAATATATTAAAGTATTGCACGCGTCGCGGCGCGGTGGATGGATTTTGAGCTCTTATTTAGAGTAGAAGCTTTTTAGAGTAGAGCGAGTTTTGCAACGTCTCTTTTTGGACGGGAGCGGGTAGAGGGGGGAGGCTTTGAATACGGAACAGGGAGGAGCGAGCGAATGGAAGGGATGGCGTGTATACACATTTTATTACATAAAATTTGCTTTCTGATTGTGAAAAAATCGCATTGGAATTCGATTTGAACATTATTGTAATATGTAATAACAGCCTATAAATGTCCCTACCCTGTACACCTCCGTTCAGGCAGTGTTGTATACTAACTATACAACAATCGACCGCGTGGACTGGATCTTCCAAGAACTACACCTGGCTAACGACCATCATAAAGGATTACAATACACAATACGCGGCTTTTCGAATTACAAATTTTAAACACAAAGTAAACTAAAGAACTCCAAATGCGGGCAGATGATAAACTGTGCTTTATGGCCGGTAGGTGTGCATTCACTTTTGGCTAAGTTGTAACAATACAAATCAGTTCAGAGTTTCTTTGTTTTCTCATATGTATTTATAGACATAATTATTTTTATAATGAGAGCTTCATGTTTGGGTCAGATAACTTAGTGCAGGTAGCAAATGAAAACCAGCGCCGAGTCAGCTCTTCTTGACACAGCATAATGCTGAGTTTTCGGCCTCATTGCCGTGTCATGTATGTCAATGTCATGTAAATATAAGCTCGTCAGAGGCGTATAAGCTCAGGAAGGCTTTATTCGTCAGAATTCATCATGGCATGGCAAGATGTATTTGGGTATATTTATGAAATTAACATCTTTTGTGATCTTTACCTAAATAATGTTTCTGTTGCTTAACACTTTCACAGCGACACCGATTTATATGTACTTTCCATATCTACGATACGGGGCGTTTTAGACCTTGTACCAAAACTACTATTGTGGCGACTCGAGGCCTACGAGCCTCGTAGTGTTTTAAAAACTAAAATCTTATTTCTTTATTATATATAATAGGTTGGGGAAAAAGTCTTATCGCATCTAGTATGTATGAACTTGTAATAAGATCTCTTTGGCTATACCGTTTGGATCTGGCTGGTTTTGATATCATTAAAAAGTTTTAATTTTAAAGAAGACAATTCCAAATTCAAATTAGGGAAATGTGTGATTTTCATTTGTTTTTCTTATTGTTTAAAATGAGTGAATGTAATGTAGAAATTCGATACATTTTAAAATTTTACTACAAAAAAGGTAAAAATGCAACACAAGCCGCGAAAAAAAATTGTGATGTTTATGGACCTAATGCAGTATCTGTGAGAGTAGTGCAAATTTGGTTTAAGCGTTTTCAATCCGGAAATTTTGATATCACAGATGCACGTCGCTCTGGTCGCCCTGTTGTGGACAAAATTGATGCCATTTTTGAAAAAGTGGAGCAAGATCGGCATATTAGTAGTTACGATGTAGCTGGAGAACTGGGAATTGACCACAAAACGGTTTTGGCGCATTTGAAAAAAGCTGGGTACACAAAAAAGCTCGATATTTGGGTGCCTCATGAGCTCACTGAAAGAAACCTAATGAACCGTGTACTCATTTGTGATTCTTTATTACGACGTAATGAAACCGAACCATTTTTGATGAAGCTGATAACTGGTGATGAAAAGTGGATCACGTACGACAAGAACGTGCGAAAAAGATCGTGGCCAAAGGCCGGTCAGGCTTCACAGACTGTGGCGAAACCCGGGTTAACTCGCAACAAGGTGATGCTGTGTGTATGGTGGGATTGGAAGGGCATTATTCATTATGAGCTGTTACCGCCAGGCAGGACCATCGATTCTGAACTGTACTGCGAATAACTGATGAGATTAATGCAAAACGTTGAGAGAAAGTGGCCGGAATTAATCAACAGAAGGAGTGTGGTTTTTCACCATGATAACGCTAGACCTCACATATCTTTAGCCACTCACCAAAAAGTACGAGAGTTTGGCTGGGAGGTGTTAACGCATCCGCCGTATAGTCCTGACCTTGCACCTTCAGACTTTCACCTGTTTCGGTCTCTGCGGAATTCCTTAGGCAGTGTCAGGTTAACACCACGAGAGGACTGCCAAAACCACTTGTCGCAGTTTTTTGATCAGAAGCCCCAAAAGTTTTATAGCAATGGGATCACGTCCCCACCTACAAGATGGCAAAAAGTTATCCAACAAAATGACACCTACATACTTTAGTCAAATGTAAATAAACTTTATAAAAAACCTTTTGAATTTTTATATAAAATGCGAAGAAACTTTTTCCCCAACCTAATATATATATAGGTATACCACGGAAATTTGGTTTAATAGCACATTTTAGATGTATATTCATCTTTTTTGTACACTGAACCAAATTGAAGTTCGCCCTCCGCACCACAGAAGTCTATGTTTTTCTTAGTCGCATCGCAAATGAGGCACGTTCGGGGTAGGGTTGCCAGATAGTAACTTATCAAATCCGGGACAATTCTAGAAAAACAATGTCGGGTCGTGGCCATTGTACAAAATATCATATATTTTTTTATTTTTTTTATTTTCAAAGGATTCATATTTGTATTTGAAAAGAAAAATAGCATTTATTTTCAAATACATACTTTTATTAGATAGATATGTACTCTGTACTTAGTAGGTAATTAACGCCAGTTATAATTCTAAGATGAAGCACTGTGGTAGTAAATCGACACGTTAAACTATCATAGAATTGAGCACTTAGCTTAAATTAGCAAATTTTAACTTTAGTAGACAATGAATACTAAATTACAATTTAAATAGTAATAAACTGAAGAAAAAAAGCAATAATAATAAGACACTACCATAAAAAATGTTAAAACAATAAATTCCAAACTTAAGAAACAACCAGTAAGTGTTTAGAAACAGAAATTGTTTTGGTACATTTTGTTGAAAAATAGTAAGCTTTCAGAATCCGGGACAATAAGCGCTAATTACTGGACACGGGACAAGAGGCAAAATTCCGGGGCAATCCCGGATTTCCCGGCGATCTGGCAAGCCTAGTTCGGGGTGACTTAAACCCCGTTTCGCAGTGAACGTATTAAATAGCAACCATCTCTCTTGATTTTAACACTGATTACGTTATAATTCACTTTGATTGAGGCAATGGATCGCGGTTCGTCGAGCACTTGGTGCGCTGGCGACCATTCTCTAGAAGAGGTTGTATACCTTCTTTGTTCCGGCCGCCGCGCTTCCTTCGCCACGACGCTCCGCGAGAGTGACATTGACAACCCACTCTTGACAATGTGACAGTGACGTTTCAATAAACCCTCTACATACATTTATTTTGTGTTTTATAAAATACTTGTATTACTGTGAATTATGTTAGTTTTTCACTATTGTTTTTTTTAGTTTGATGTGCTTTCATTCTCGACAGTAAATGTTACTTTCCTCCTTTTTTTAAGGCGGATAAAAGTTCAACCGCCCCAGAAGATGTATGAATGTTAAATTCAGCAATATATCTCTCCGGCACCCCATTTATTTGAGACTAAAGTGAAATAAATTATCCTGGCAAATTGGAAAGTCGTATTTCACTCCGCATTCGGTTAGCGAAGGGGCATCCCTAATTTGGTCGGGTTAAATCAGATTCACTCTTCATTACTTTCCTTAAATCCATAAAGTCTGATTTATGTTGGCATTAGTTAGTTGCTAAACTGGCATAAGCTGTCGATTAAAGAGATGTCTAAACTAAATGATTCACAAGTTGCTGAACGAATGTAAATTAGAGTTAAATTTTCAAGAAACAGGTTAGTTTAACAGTTTACGTATAATAGGGTTGCGGACGGGGTTGATTTTCCAAAAATCCTTTCATTTTTACACGGACCTAGCCCAAGTGAGTTTAAGTAATTATATCAATGTATGTAATGATTACCGCCATTATGATTAACGCTATAATCAAGTCGTGGTAGCGTCCCGAACTCAAAGGGCGTGGGTTCGATCCTGGCCGGAACGCACGCACCACTTGGCCAGTTTTCTGACCTAATGTGCATATTGTTACAATTACCACGCGCTAACAACGGTGAAGGAAAACATCGTGATGCAACCTGCACATCGAGATAACCGATGTGTGAAACCTGCAAAGCCGCCTTGGACAAGCGTAACGGGTATACTGTCCGTTCCCCTATAATGGGAGGCCCGAGCCCAGCAGTGGGACATTTATGGGCTGTTATTATATATAATATATATATAATAATAATAATAAATAAATCGGCAGACAAGTACACGCACTGTATATCCCCAAATTAAGCAAGTTACGCTTGTGTTATGGGTAATATACAACGGACCACTCTGGGGCCGATCCCAGACACCCAGACCATAGTAAATAACGGAGAAAATACGTTTCCGAAATTTACTATAACAGGAATCGAACCCGGAGCCTCTGCGTTGCAGTGAGGTAAGCTGGCAAATGCTTAGCCCGCTCAACCACAGAGGTCGTCCATATATATATATATATATATATTGTTACGAGTTGCAGGACTCGAATTAAAATGCCGTTGGAATTACTATAGAATTTATTAGAACTATACAAACACCTATAACACAGGTACAAATATAACTGAACACCACCAGTCCAAACGTAATGCACGATTCAATAACACGCGCAAAGTCCGTCACTATATAGATTATCGAATGTACACACGTCTTGCCTCCCTTGTGGTTATCGCTTCACTGCCTCCCCCCTCCGTTGGGGCATTCCTGTATACTGTTTAAATACAATATGTCTGCTCGACCGCGTGGACTGCATTTTCCATTTTTTTTTGTTTTTCCTATCACAAATTTTAAACACAAAGTAAACAAAAGAAGATAGTTGATGTTATTAGCTCAAACGCCGACGGGTAATAAATGTGCTTTGTTGACAAATATGCAGGTGGCCCAAATTGTAACAATATATATATATACAAAACGAAAATTGTTCTCTAAAATTTCAGTTTTTACGATAGCACCCTATTTAAGCAAACAGACGATATACGCACAGATGTAAGAAAGCATTATTGGTGTGACAAATGTTCATAGGCGATGGCCGTCAGCCTGTCTGCTGTACTCCAGCAATATAAATAAAAAAGGTCGTCTGTCAGTCTGTCTGCTGAACTCATGCAATGTAATCAAATAATTTATTGCATAAAAACATGGTTATACAAAGAGGTCTTGTTATTTTATACTGAGCACATGTTCTTTGCCGGTTGGGCGTACAATTTTTTGAAACTTATATAGGTACATACTTATTTGGTTTTAATTATTATTACTAATTATGTATAACCTTAAATTTAACAAAATAGAAAGAGAGAAAAGAAGAAAGAAAAACTTTATTCGAAGAAACTACTCGATGAGACACAATTTAATTTAGATATGTTTCTAATGACAAATATATAATATATATGTTGTTACAACCTAGGCCCTGACAAAGACAAATTCCACGTACAAATTTGTAAAAGCACATTTTATTACCTGTCGGCATTTAAACTAGTTGTAATATTTTATGATCGACTTCTTTTGTTTACTGAGAACAGCCTATTGTTCTATTGTACTCGTTTACGGCCGCTTGCAGGCTGCATCAATTGCCAGGTGTTGCGGATTACAAATTACAAGCAAATTCTAGGAAATTGTGTCCACGTTGCCGGGCGGGCATAATTGCATTGGTGAAGTATAAAACGATGGTCTGATTGAGATAGGGAAGTCAGTTGAGCGACAACTACAATCTAGGCGTGACGTGTGTACATTCGGGAATTTAATAATGACGGACTTTGCACGTTTTATTGAATTACGACCTTCTGCATTACCTTTGGATTTTTTGTGTTCGGTTATATTTGTACCTGTGTTATACGTGTTTGTATAGTTCTAATAAACTTTTTAATAATTCCAACGGCATTTTAATTCGAGTCCCGCAACTCGTAACAATATTTAAAACTTATCATTAAAGAACTCCGTTACACTGTAGTAGCTTTTCCTTATTAGTAGTTTTTTAATTGTGATTTGAATAATTTAGTCTTCAGAGCTTTCAGCTGTTTTGGGATTTTATTGTATATTTTTGGGGCCAGGCATACTAAAAAAAGTACACTATAAGCAAAACACATATGGCCAGAGTCACTAACATTATCAGAGCAGGGTCATAAAGATATCCGCCGTGAATCCAACATGGCGGCCGGAGCGCCGGAAGTGACGTCACAGCGCGGATGCAATCAAATCACTGCTTCCGGCGCACGTCGATAACATGTCAGCCGAAGGCTGTATTGCTGAATATGTCGTACCTAATCACAAATCATTTTATTGGTAACATTTCAATTGTTTGTATAATCCAAATGTATGCCATGAACCCATCATATGTGTAAAAGGAGCGCTCGACTAACCGCCTCTTGAGCCGTATTTCTAACAAAGTGACAGATGGTGTGTTGTATTTACCGGGAGTTTATTATATTATATATCATCTGTCCCATGACATGTGTCAATCTGCCCGACTTCCCAAGATTGCATTTTATATGCCTCATATCATTCCCACGCATAGTGAAGCGCGAAAGCACGTCACGCTCTTGGCGTAGGAATTTGCATTGAGTCGCGCAGAAGCAATCAGATATATTAGTATACAGAGTAGAGTATAGGTATACTATTGTTATAACATGTATGTCTTTGAAGACCACCACCAGGGTTTGCGTGGGGCTATGGGAAGGCCAACACGTAGAGGCCCCTTGACAAATTTAATCTAATTGTGGCGTGACACTGACCGGCTATTATGCCTGTCTACATCATATAATAATGCAGACAAGGACAAGCCCCGGTCAGTGTAGGACTATTGTGGGAAATGAGAACGCTATTGGGGTGAATGGGGACTAGGGCGTCTGCCCGTCGCAATGTTCGGGGAACATGGAAAATGGGCTGACGGTGACACGCCACTACCTGCATGGGCCCCAAAAAATGCCATAGAAGACAGGGGCAACATGGGTGTCGAGCGGTGGACTGCAGGTCCACCGAAGCTACTTCTGACGTGATGCCATTTATCACTTCCACCCCTGGAGCTTGAGCTTATTAAATATTATTATTATAATGATTAAGAAATGTAATTTGTATATTTAATTGTATTAATTGATTGGATGAAATGTTTATTTGCAAGTCAATATTGTAATAATAATTTTGCACTCCCAATTATGGGCTGAATGCATTGACACTGTTACGACCTAGACGCCGACAAAAACAAATTCACACCTGTAAAAACACATTTTATTACCTTTCGGCATTTGGACTTCTTTTGTTTACTTTGTGTTTAAAAATTTGTGATTAGAAAACGGCCCATTGTGTATTGTCATATTTTATGGCAGTCATTAGCTAGGTGTGTCGGATTTAAAGTACAAACTGATTCTAGGAAATTCGGTCCACGCGGCCGGACAGACATATTGCACCTGTGCAGTATAAAGCAATGCCCCGATTGAGGGACGCGGCAGTCGAGCGATAATCACGAGCGAATCAAGACTTGTGTACATTCGATAATCTATTTAGTAACGGACTTTGCGCGTGTTATTGAATTACGACCTTCTGCATTACGTTTGGACTTGTTGTGTTCGGTTATACATGTTTGTATAGTTCTAATAAACTCTAATAATTCCAACGGCATTTTAATTCGAGTCCCGTAACTCGTAACAATACTATAAAAACCAGTAACATCACTGTACATAATAAAACTACGTTTTAACGGTTTTAAGCGCGGTAATTTATTTGACTTAAATATCAAATAAATTACCGCGCTTAAAATCGTTACGCAATAAATATATTCTATTGTATTTTAGAGGAGGGCCTATTTGACTCTATAGAAAGTTACGTTCTAAAGTCGTGTTTACACATGTACATTTGAGAGAAGTACTTCCGGTTTGTACTTTACTTCACGTTGCCCAGATGTCTCTCCGATCGAAAGTTGACGCCCCCTATGGTGTTGTTACTGTTTATGAGCACGGGAGCATCGCACTGCTTGAGATTCGTCTCGTCATTATGGTACTCAAGAACTACCAGGTAGACCTTACCTACATTCCAAATATCTCAAGGAAAATAATATGTAAGTATTATCAGGTGTTTTTTTTTTTTTTAAATAATTTTCTCCATCCTGACGAACTAGATGTGTCAGGGTTATTTCTTTTTTTTTAATATCATTTTGTATCTTTATTTTCTTTTTTCTTTTTATTGCTTTATTTATTTAGTGAACTCTTAACTCTCTTCTATTACATTTCTCTTATTTCTATTATGTTTTACAATATCATACTATTTTGTGCTATTTTACTTCCAGTTTTATTCTTATTACCTATTACAATATTTCCTATTTCTATACTATTTTCCCTTGTCTTTCAATCGGGTCATTTTGTACATTATTACTAATTACTTCTTAGTTTTTTATTTGTTACTATGTTACTTCTTATTATGTTACTTATTCTATGTATTTTTTTCTCTATCTATACTTTTACACCTATTTTGGTTTCTTTTCTATTTTACATTTAATTCAACTCCTTGTCATACATATATATAATATATATACAAGCTGTTATACTCTATACATTCCTTGTAGTGTCTTTTGGCCATCAGACCTTCCATATTTTGATACGTAACGGGTATCTTGGTTCTACTCTCGAACTCACACCAAAGGCGGGCGTGCACTGGCCAAGTGAGGATGATATGAGGAACCGTCTCGAGACAGCCCTCTTCGCATATGCACGAAGGGTTCTCCTTCAACCCGAAGCGGTTCAGGTATTCGGAGAACCCTCCGTGTGTATTATTAGGTGTTAAACCTCTATTGTAAAAGCCAATTAAATAGCGGCCAGCAAGTGTCACGACAGGCTGTTCTCTATTGAATATGTTAGAGATGAGTATATAAAGCAACAAATTTTATTTATGTGTATGACTGTTGTTTTCCATTACACTGCACCTTTTAAAATAATAACTTGCGCACTTCGCTTATAATAGCTTTATTCATGTTTTAAGCTTGTAAATATTAAAACACAACTACACTAAAATGACACTATTGAAAACAATGTTTTGGTTAAATAACAATGACATATGTATTTTTATAAGTTTCACTACAACTTCAATATCGCGTTGCACAGCACACACACACACACACACACATATATATATATATATATACATACACACACACTCATAAATCGGAGCGTGTGCGTGCGCGTGTTTAGACTATTATACTGTTACGAGTTACGGGACTCGAGTTAAAATGCCATTTGGAATTACTGTAGAATTTATTAGAACTATACAAACACGTATAACACAGGTACAAATATAACTGGACACAACCAGTACAAACGTAATACACGATTCAATAACACGCGTAAAGTCCGTCACTATACAGCTTATATTACACGTCTTGTTTCGCTTGTGACCATCGCTAGACTGCCGATCTCTCCATTGTCCATTGCTATATATAGCACTGATACAATATGGCTGCCCGCCGGTGTAGATCGAATTTCTTAGAATTCGTAATCTGCACACCTTTCTAATTATGCCTGCTAACGGCCATAAATGAGTACAATACACAATAGGCTGTTTTCTAATTACAAATTTTAAATATAAGGTAAACAAAAGAAGTCCAAATGCCAAAAAGGTAATAAACTGCAGGTGTGCATTGGTCTTTGTCGGTCGTAACAATATTATACAACCACTATGCTCATACTTTTTTAGCCATGGAGTGCGCTGATGACCTGTAATAGGCACCACTCTCACACAAAAGGTATTTATTAATAATTAATTAGGTAATTATTATTTTATGGTAAATATATATAGTTGTAGAAATCAAATAAAGTACATTGCCTTGTAAAGTATGCTAATAATTCGTGTGTTCAATTCAAATAGTTAGAATATAGGTAATAGGGGCGACGGGGGTAAGTTCAATGTGTATTACTTCAAATGAGCCGTGAATCTGTTTGCTAAAATGGCGGCAGGGGAATTGTACTATTGCGGCAATGCCGCGAGAATAATGGCCGGCTTTTTAGCCTCAATAAATACAATTAACGTATAACAATTTTCATTTGCAAGAAAGCATTTGAACGAATTACTTTTAGTGCTTTGGACTTTAATGTAAATATACAGTAATAGAAAATGATTAGTAGTTTAAACATACTTTGGTTTTTCTTACTTATAATAGAATTTTACTTTAATATTTAGCTTTAGATGTCTCTTACTTTAAACATCATTAAATAATGTAATTGTGTAAAACATTTTGTGATGAGAAGAACCTTATTCATGGACTTTTCACCTGGGGGGACAGTAAAGGAGTGTAGGGACTCGATGATATTACCCCTCAAAAAAGACTCCTGTTCTCACTTTGTCCACTGCCAATCTGCGTAAGGGTTAACGGACAACTTATTACGGATACTAGCAGAAAACGGACTTGCATTGCCGCAATATCACCGTTTTGGTTATATTCGCCTATCCCACGGAAACGATGTCATTCATCGGGATAAAGATTATTCTATGTGTTAACCCGGGACATGAACTAGTTCTGCGTCGAATTTTATTCAAATCCGACCAGTAGTTTTCACGTAATCCTATAACAGATAGACAGACAAATATTCTAAAGGCTGCATTTTTAAACCTGCTGGTCCCAATAAGCTTCCTGATTTATTTCACATTTTTAAATTCATTGTACAAACTTGATCTGTTTACAGATTTGTTATATTATAGAAAATAGATAAATGTAAGCACATTGGAAATTTTTAGTTTCTTTCAAATATTTACAGGTATAAAAATGAAACGAAGCCGCCTTAAAAAAAGTGCTCATCACCGAGCTAAGAAAATCGTCGCCGCGCCCCTCCCACGGGGCGGGGGTGGGCTCTGCTCTGTGGTACTTACAAATAAAAACTTGAAATTAATTAAATACTAAAAACAAAACATATATACAAAATTAAATGAAATTTGAAAATCAAGTGCCAGACGGAACGTTCCCAAAAACTGGAACCGATCTTTCTTTGAATGGCAACGCTAATGCGTTCCTAGCAATGTACTAGACATTTGGCTGTCTCTTGATAAAGGTTATGCCTCAGGCCCTCATATGGTTTATTGGAAAAAAAATTAAAAAAACCTTTTTGTACTTTTTTTATGTTTGCTTGTAGGCAAACTGGCAAACGGGTCCACTTGATGGCAAGTGGCTACCGTCGCCCATGGACATCTGCAACACTAAGGGAGCCGATGCGTCGCCTACCTCGTTGAGACTTTAGATATCTGTTTGCGGCCTTTTTGAAGAGCTCCATTTTTTTTTTAATTTATTGAGAACAACCAACAAGTCTTACACTAGTACATACATCTGCTTATATTATTACATTCAGTTAATAGTCTAGGTGCAAACTTAAATAGGTTGTCACATCATGCTGGAAAAAACATTTTTTTGTTCCATAATTCATTAGTACGTGTGTATTTGTAAGTTCGTGTGTGTGTGTTTATTTGATATATTCTAGGTATACAAGTGTAAATAGTTTACTGTTGATCTGATAGGAATGAATTTAGAATAATTTGCCGAATTTTGTTGATTTTACCCAAAAAAATATCTATATCCTCATTTTTTGTTACACTATTATTATACTGCCTCATCAAACGGTTGCAAGTGGCGTGAAAACCCAGCTTAGTTTTTGTAGATGCCGTATGAAAGGGCAGAAATTTATTAATTCTAAGAAGCCTAGAGGGCACACGTATATTAAATCATTCTAATAAGGGTGGACAGTCAATCAATCAATTATTGAAGCGCTCTGAGAAACCCGCGGGAGGGAGCTCATTCCACAGCTTGCTCACGTATGGCATAAAGGAGCGAGCGCCATGTGCAGTACTTAAATAACAAAAGCAGTCGGCATTTGTAATTTCTTCAAATATTTTTTCTTTCTTACCCCTGCCTACCCTTCACTTTACCTACGGAACTCTATAAACACGAGTCCGACTCGCACTTAGCCCCTTATTTTCATTCTCTCTTTGAATTGTCGACTTCAGAGCCGCAATCGGACGCGGTGGCTCGTTTAATCATTTATTAAATCGCAAAATATTTCCCCACTCAAAGGGAATTTTTTAACAAGCAATATTTCGATTCATCCGAATAGTGATGTGCGATTATCGACATAATTTATGTCGATAAAATGAGTATATTAATTTCAACAACAATCTTTTTTTGAAGCTTCTTTATATTAGAACTAGAGTTTACCTAGTCATCCTCTAGTGCGCATCTCTTGTTTAAAGAGCAGGCGGTACAGGTTACATTCTATGTGACATTACATTCTAGTGGACCCCGAGTGGACCCCGAGTTGACCCCAGTGGACACCGAGTGGACCCCGAGTGAACCGAGTGGGCGAAATGGACAAAATCACAAAACCTATCCTAGTTTCCGGGATAACCTTTATATAAATCTATCCCATTATCCGGGATGAAAAGTATCCCTTGGCCACCCTCGGTATTAAAATTACATATGTACCGAGTTTCAGCTAAATCGGTCCAATAGTCTTTCCATAAAAGGATAACAAACAGAGAGGCAAATATATTTTTATCCCGGAAACTATCCCATTTTTCGGGATAAAAAATATCCTATGTTCATCCTTGGCATCGAAAATATGTATATACTGAGTTTCAGTCAAATCGATCTAGTAATTTTCCGTGAAATCGGAACAGACAGACGGACGGACAAACAGACAGAGTTACTTTCGCATTTATAATATTAATAGGGATATTATTAGAACATCTTTACATAGTTTATAACAATGTCGCTTTCCGCGTTTGTCTGTATATCCGCTAACTCCTCCTAAACTACCCATTACATTTTTAAGCGGTTTTCAACATCACTTAGATAATACACTAACTTTTGCCAGCGGCTTCGCTCGAGTCCCTATATAAGAAAACCCAAGTTTTTACATGAGTAATATAAAGCCCGCCAGAGTAATACCGCGGCTGAGTCGCGGGAACACTCTGATGATATTTTACATTAATACACACATTGTATATACTCAAGCTAAGCAAATTGAGCATGTGTTATGGGTAATATACAACGAACCATCTTGGAGCTGATCCCAGACACCCAGACCAGACACAACGGAAAATTCGTTTAAGTTTATCAGGCCAGGAACTAAGTAAACTATGATTAATTTTTATAAAAAAATACGTAATAAGAAATATAAGTCTGTTGGCAGCAGGACCTAGGGTCCAAACTACCAAACTGACAGACAGGCAGATGCATGTTCTAGGCTAGGGGTGGTAGCCATCCAGACGGGCAAAAACCCTACCACCTGGCTGTAGGTTGTTTTTTCGCCTCTTACAACAGGCAGGGAATTGTATTGTTTCTCCGTTACTGCACAGAGGAAAGTAAATTCCCAGTCAATTTCTATTGTTTACAAAGTTTGTTCACATGTTACGTAAGAAAAGCGTTTCCTTCCCATTTTCCACGAGTGCAGCGCATTTCCGAATCCAACCGCCAACCTCAAATTGCATTCGCAACGCTATTTCAGTTGCAAACCATTCAACAAACATATAACCTCATCCAAATAGTCTTTTATTGCCCTTTTACTGTATAAACATGGTTTTCGTTTATGAACTTACAATAATAGCAATTTAACATTTCAAATATAGTCATTTTCTATTCTATATCATTGATTCCCAAAGTGGGCTATATTGATCCCCAGGGGTAGATTATGACCTCCAAGGGGTCTATGTCAGTGAAAACAAATATTGGGGGTTCAGGAGATGTTAATTGAGGTTCACGAGGAACAAATTCAGTAAAGCAGATTGTGACTATAGTTTTACAGACTATATCCGGCAGACGTTGTCCTGCCCTTATAAAATAAAAATAAAAACCTAGAACCCGATTGCAGCGCCACCTACCGGGCAACTGTTAATCTACACCATTCTCGAATCCATTTGAACACACACACAAAAAGTCATCCAAATCGGTCCCACCACTTAGGAGTTCAACAGCGCCACCTACCGGGTTCAATCGTGGATCTAAACCATCCCGGGAGCCACTTGAACACACAAAAAAGTCATCAAAATTGTATACACAGGAACAGAAGAATTTTACCTATTAAGATAGATTTTTGGGTCAGAAACCCTCGCGAGCGTCCTCAGAACACCCTACCAAAGATTCATCACAATCTGATCAATAGTTTAGGAACGCATCGAGGACAAACATACAAACATTGATTTTTACTTATAAGAAGATTATATTATAATATTTATATTTAAGAGTATAATAATAAAAATCAAATAAAATACCGTTGTGAAAATGATTAAAATGTGTTTTATCGTGTCTACTAGTCGAGAAAGCTTAATAAAATAAATACTGTATTACTTAGAGCTGAATGAATGAATGAATGAATGAACAACTTTCTTGTACGTACATTAAAGTACAATGGACGGTCTTGTCGCCAAAGACGATCTCCTCTGGACTACCCCATACAATTATTATACACACCGACTACATTATTTAGCTACATAACTTAATGTAATTACATATTGCTACGAGTTGCGAGACTCGAATTAAAATGCCGTATTATAGTTTATTTGAACTATATAAACGCGTATAACACAGGTACAAATATACCCGAACACAACAAGTCCAAACGTAATGCAATAAAACGCGCAAAGTCCGTCACTGTTAGATTCCCGAATGTACACACGTCACGCTTGCATCGTAGTCGTCGCTCAACTGCACCCCTCTCCCAATCAGGCCATCGTTTTATACTGCACAAATACAAATGTGCTCGTATCGTATCGTCGACATAATTTCCTAGAATCAGCTTGTACTTTATCCGTAACACCCGGCTAATTATGCGAATGAGCGAGTACAAACAATAGACTATGCCAATAAATAAGTGAACAAAAGTAGACGATCATAAAAGGATTACAATTAGTTCAAATTCCGACAGGTAATAAAATGTGCTTTTACAGACGCCTAAGTTGTAACAATATTTTACTTATATTAAGTTTAAAAGTTCTCTGTGCCTTATAAGACGTAACATGTACCAAGAATTTCCTTTAAACTTTTTTAATATTCGTGCTTCTGACAAATAAATCATTATAATGGTTCCGTTTGACTTTACACTCAAAATACCCAACCCACTCCGATCGCTAACAATGTTATATTAGTAATTTGGACGCAGCAGGGATTTAAAGGAATTGACATAGAGGATTTAAACACGAGCCCTTATTTGGCTGCAGTGCTGGCATCTGGCGCGGCGCCAGGGAACTTCGGCAAATTGAATCATAGCTTAATTCGAGGGGAGACGAGGGCAATCTAAGTTATTTTGCATAGTTGAAAAGCTTTTTTATTATATTACGAAGCCGTAGTTTTTTTATGTTATTTTATTAACAACTCTACGGACTCTAGTTCTGTACCCTTTTTTTACAATTAAATTTAAGAAGGAAGTTAAGAAGTTGTACACGCTTATTTGTTACTTTGTTATTGTGTGTGACATTTATTGGGTGTATGTTTGTGTTGTGGTGTACCTTATGAATAACTTAATATATTCAATTATTCTAATTTTGATACTAAACTTATACGAATGTAGAGTGTATCTGTTACATGCTGGTGTTGTGAGGAAGTGCATGTGCAGTGTGCGCCTTATGTCTATACCTATATATATCTTAACTAGTGCCATTTGTGTTGCTTTTCCTGTTTGTGAAGTGTGCGTGTAATGCAATGCGGTGGTAGTGCGCGTTGGTGTGAGTATGTGTTTAAGTTTTGTGATTAGTTGTGTGGTTGTGGCTTTGTCATCATCATCATCATCCGAGCGTTAAATCCCGGTTGCGTTCGGAGCCTTCACTCCGACGCCCAAGGTCCGCTTTCCTACTTTATCTACTCCACTTCGCGCGGTCTTCTGCATCCCCCGTTTTGAGACCATTGGTACGCATGTCATCCTTCACAACGTCAAGCCAACATTTCTGGGCCTTCCCCTTCGACCGGGACCTGGCGGAGGCGGCATGGCTAGACATTTGTTCCCCACATAATTAGCCGGTCTCCGTAAAACGTGGCCGTACCAGCGTAAGCGGCACTCTTGCAGTTTCTCTGCTATGTCACGGACATGAAGACTGCCGCGGATGCTCATGCGCATCTCTGATGCTGTTCGACACTTCGTCTAATATCACGCTGAACAGAAACGGGCTAAGGACAGATCCCTGATGCACTCCTACGGTTATGGGGAAGGGTGTGGTGTCGCCAACAGCGGTCCAAACAATGGAATCGGAATCACGGTACATGTCCCGAATAATGTCAATATAGGTTTCTGGCACCCCTTTGGCCCTCAGTGCCCACCAGATCATCACGCGAGGAACACAGTCGAAGGCCTTCTGCAGATCCAAAAACAGGAAATGCAGAGGCGTATTCTTCGTCCTGTATTTCTCCATGATGATCCTTAGGGCAAAAACAGGGTCCATGGTACCATGCCCGGTGCGAAACCCATATTGATATCCCGAGACAGTGCACTCCTGTCGGATCCGAGAGTCGATTATGCGCTCACAGAGCTTCATGGTGCGGGACATTACCTTTATACCGCGGTAGTTTTCGCACTCCTGCACCAATCCCTTACCTTTGAAGACTGGGGTGATAACACTCAATCTCCACTGGCTCGGGATGTTTCCGGTGAGGAGTATGCGGTTAAAAAGGTTTGTTAAAATACCCACACCACGAGGACCCATCGCCTTCCAGGCTTCGATAGGGACTCCATCGGCTCCGACAGCTTTCCGATTACTTATGCCCCGAGCCGAGCCCTATGGACTTCTTCAGGCGTTGTCGGTGGCACTAGTCCTTGATTTGAAGGGAGATTCGGTGGTTGTACCTCTTTGTGCTGCGTATTCAGCAGCTCGTGGAAGTACGAGCGCCATCTCTCCTTCACCGCGAGATCCTCGCATAACAGGTTGCCGCCAGGATCTTTAACACAGCGGCACTTGGAAATGTCCTGTGCCACTTTGACCCTGGAACGTGCCAACTTATAAATGAGCTTCTGCCCCTCAGACGATTACAACTTATCGTACAACGATCGAAAGTGGTCTCGTCTGGCTCTGGCTACAGCTCTTTTAGTGGCACTTTTTGCGGCCCTGGATGCTTGCCACTTTTTGAAGAGGGTTTTCTTCACCCTAACCTCCCTCTGGACTGTGTCGTTCCACCACCAAGTCTCCTTATCACACTTGCGTCCACCCTTAGACACACCCAGCACTGCCTTTGCCGCTTTAATAGTGGCTGCCTGGATCTTGTCCCAGTGGCTCTGGACTAATTCGCTATCAGCTCCGACACACATCTCGACGGATGCTGAAGCGAACTCCTGGGATTTGCCTTCATCTAGCAGCCACCATCTTGTTTGTGACTTTGTGTGGTGTTATAATTTATTGTTTAAATTGTTGTGACAATGTGTTGACTGGGAATTGTTGTTGAAAGCCGTACTAGCCTAACAGTTAAGTGCAAATAAAGATTGTATTTTATTTTATTCATTTTATATTAAATCATGAACCACTTTTTGGGTGGAGGATATTAAAATTAAATATAGATGAGCAGACCAACACCGAATATTTTTGATTTAGTAGTAGTACTTCATCCGTGCAGGAACGGAGAGAGAATACAAATTCCTGCGGCTGGGCGGCCTGTCGTAAAAGGCGACAAAATAACCCACAGCCAGGTGGTAGGGTATTTGCTCGACTGGATGGCTACCAACCCTGGTTTAGAGTATGCCTCCATAACAACCTTGAGTTGCGTTCCGGCATCAGTGACCAGGTTCCAGTCTCCCTTAAGAGAGCAACAGCGCATTTGTAGCACCTTTCAAGTTGCAAATATCCATAGGCGATGGTAAACGCTTTCCATCAAGTGGGCCGTCTGCCTGAGTAGCTTACGTCTGTTTGTATGTCAGACAGTAGAGCGGAATTTGCATAATTAAACGTTTAAAATATTCTAAGACAGCCAGGTATATTACAGCATGTAGTTGGTTGGTTAAACATACTTAGGTAGTGTTAACGCTGAAAGAAAAAACCGAGACGAAACATGCACATCGATATAACCGATGTATTAAACCCACTAATCCGCCTTGGACGGCGTGGCAGGTACACTGTCCATGCCCCTATAGCTGACTATACCAAATACAGCTCTGGAACGCTGCTTACTATAAAGACTTGGTTTAGTATATTTAAGAAATATACCAATTTTATATTAAAAAAGGTAACGTTCTGTTAGCTTGCATCCAACAACAGTCTACATTTTCTTTTACGGCTGGTAACCCTGTTTTTATTTTTAATAGAGGGCAGCAAATACTATAATTCAATCGATACCGGCGGTTACATTTTGTCATTGGTGCTTCGAGTTGAAAACTGGTGACGCCATCTAGCGATGGTGGGTAGTGTACAGATGACTTGCTTTTCTATTGCGAACCCATCACACTTGGAACTGTGGATAACATTTTAAAAAAGCAAATAATTCATTTTATATTTGTACGAAGCAGAAAGACGTTATCATCCTTAAAAAGTATAGTTATAGATGTAAACGCTTGAAAAATGAACCAGTTTTTTAAAGAATATAACTTTCTTGGGGCAAGAGAGCGATTTAGATTTGCCCGTTTCATTTTCAAATTAATGTTAAAAATATTGGATACGAGAGGTCACGGCAGACGTTGTCCCGCCCTGAAAAATTAAAATCCAGGACCCAATCCCAGCGCCACCTACCGGATCCAATTGTGAAGCTAAGCCATCCGGGGACCCACTCAAACATGTAGAAAAAATTTCACGAAAATCGGTAAAGTCGTTCCAAGTTGTGCGCGTACAGACATTTCTACGGTTCATTTTTATTTACATAGAAGATTTATGTAAATTATTGAAATTAAACTTTAAAAAATGAAATTAAATACTAAAAATAAACTAAGTTGTTTTTATTTATTAATTATTACCAACCTACTTATATGTTATTTATGCAAGAAAGAAAGAAAGAAAAAATGTTTATCTTGTCATCACAGCGAGGCCTCTGTGGTTGAGCGGGCTAAGCCGTTGCCGGCTACCTCACTGCGACGCAGAGGCTCCGGGCTCGATTCCTGGTACAGTGTTTTCTTCGATATTTACTATGGTCTGGGTGTCTGGGATCGGCCCCAGAGTGGTCCGTTGTATATTACCCATAACACAAGCGTAACTTGCTTAATTTGGGGATACACAATCTGCCGATTATTATTATTATTTCACATATATACATTTTTCTTCTTTTTTATGTTTTTTTAATACATATGTATATAAAAAATACATACATATTTAAAAAATATAAAAGACGTCCGTCGGCAGCGGGGCCTAGGGTCCAGGCTACCGGTGGTTAGGGCTCCAGAGACAGGAGCTTCCGCGCAATGCGCGCCGTGCTCGGGAGAGCCGCCTTCTGCATCTGGCCCTTCAGCCCTTCTCTAGATGTCAGTCGAGGCTCTTAACTGACACCACTTTGGGTGCGAGGATTGTTGACTCCATATGCCTCAGGTCAGTGACCTCGTGCGCGAGCTCTAGGTATCTCGTTAATTTGTCACTTCCAGCTTTTACTACATTACAATTTATTACAATTTTTATTATTATTTCACATATTTATTTAGATTCAGGATTTTTTCACATTTTCCTTTAAATATATACTATATAAAAAAACACATAAATTATAATTGTACGATGATATATATTAAAAAAGTGTCGCGATGGCACCAAATGGGTGCAGTTCAGCATGTGCCAGGCAACAAGTGCCTGGCGCCGGTTTTCAACTGCACGCTAAGACGGACGGATGTTGCAATCTTATTTAATATATATAAAATTATTGCAGATAAATAAAATCACTCATTACTCTTGAAGTTTTTTTTGTGGAATTTATTTTAAACATCGATAATTTTCTCTCGACATAATGTGTCCATCCCTAGTAGAGCTTTCGTGCAAACGACTTTCACAAATCAGCCGCAGAGTGGACTTCATCCAAACCTCACGCGGATAAGATTTGAAGCAAATACGCTAGTAAGAAGTGGTGACGAAGTAGTAAATCAATCTATAATAAAGATTCGCCCCGCGGTTTTACGTGCGTGGTGATGAAAAATCGTTATATTTAGGATAATTCACACTACATCTTTACAAATAATTGCCTATGTGTTATTCTGATGTGTAGCTATATTATTGTAAAGTTGCATCAAAATCCTTCCATTAGTTTTTGCGTGAAAGTGTAACAAATATACATCCTTACAAACTTTCGCGTTTATAATATTAATAGGTTAAAATTGAAGCTATTAAAAAAATCTGGAATTGACTATATAAACGATGGAGAACACGATCCATTGTTTTTTAGATTTCTTGTCTGTTTGTTTGATCTTTTTTTATCCCGAGATTCCCGGGATAAAAATATCACACTTTTATTACACTAAATTTGCCATCAAATCGCATTGGAATTGGAAAAAAAAATCAATCTGGCCATTTTAAATCATTCCTAGAAGAAATCCTGCGGGATCTCAGCATAAAAGTAGCGCAGAGTTTAAGTGTAAGAATCACCAGTCGATCAATGAAACCCGCATCGAAATCGGCCCAGTAGTTTTTACGTCAATCCCAAACAAACAGACAAGAAATCTAAAAAAAAATTGCATCGTTTTTATAGTCTATTCCAGTTGTTTTTTCTTTAAATAGCTTCAATATATAGACACGGCATGTTTAGAATTTTATAATATTATAAATTGTGTATAATAAGCCCTAACTCCTTTTTTTCCTTTTAAACCATTCTCTTGCCATAAACTCGGAAAAAAAGAAGAGAAAACGCTGTCAAGAGATGGCGCCATCTGTATACGCGGTTCACTGCAAAACGTCAAAGCTGTCAACTAAAATTCTCTCACCGACACCTACTTGCAAGTAAAACCGAAAACTATTTAAAATCATCAAAACTCTCCGGGTAAGTTTGTTTTACTTCCTTGCCATCACATATTACACAACTGTATTCACTGATCTAGAGATGCTGGTCCCCTGGTCTGGAGTATGCCGCCATAACAACCTTGAGTTGTGTTCACTTAGTAGTTCATTAGTGACCAGGTTCCGGTCTCCCCTATGAGAGCAGCAGCGCACTTGTAGCACCTTTGGTGTTGCAAATGTCCATAGGCGATGGTAACCGCTTTCCGTCAAGTGGGCCGTCTACCTGTCGGCTGAACTGCTGCAATAAAAAAAAAAGAATATGTAAATCTTCACTGAAATATCGACGCGTATTGCAATATTACGAGCTACATAACTCGAATTAAAAATGCCGTTAGAACTACTGTAGAATTTATTAAAACTATACAAACACGTATAAAATAAATACAAATAAAACTGGATGCAACCAGTTCACACTGCGCGATTCGATGCAATTCGACACGCGTAAAGTCCGTCGTCTATATCGCTAATCGAGAGTACTACAAACGTCTTACTCGTCTCGTAGTCGTCGCTTGACTGCCCGCCCCTCCATTCGGGCATCGTCTTATACTAACTACACAGTACAAAAAAGATTCACCGCGCGCACTGAGTTTTCGAGAAATAGTAATTTTCACACCTGCGAACGGCTAACAAAGTCGAAAACAATGACAATAAGGATTAGTTCGACGCTAATGATGGTTATAAAACAAGTTAAAAGACAATAGCATGTTTTTCTTAATTACAAATTCAAAAGACAAAAGAATTCCTAATCCGGGAAGACAATGAACTGCGCTTACAACAGGCAGCTGTGCGCTTATCTTTGACGGCATGTAACATTATTGTCAAAAGACCAAGTGTTTATAATAAAGTAAGAAAGTATCTAGTCTTATTACTTTATTTTCAGCGCTTTTTCCAATTCCTTGCCAATCTAGCGCTTATTAAGAGTTCACATAGCATGCTTTCTCTAAGGAAAGTTGGCAACACAAAGGCCGCGTCCGATTGTTTCCAAACGCGTCCCGTAATGTGTACGCATCTTAAATGCTTTACATTCTGTTGCCTTATAAATATTAGGTGCGTTTCGTTTTAGCTCGTATAAATCCTTAAAGTGTAAATGGGACACTGATGTGAATAATAGGTGCATCTCTTTTTAGCTTAATTATGGTTTGCTTAGATAGAGCGAGAGGGAAATAATAATTAATAGAACAGTTAAAAGACGTAAATAGGCAGATAATGCCTTAATATTTGTGTATCTGTAATTTGTTATGTGCCTGTTATCAAGAGAACGGGTATTGTGACCCGTTCACTGGGGAGGGGATCTTCTAAATACCACGCTTGGTGACAGGGGCGGAGGGGGTCCTCTAGGTCATCTTGCGCTTTTTCGAGCTATATTCAAATATGGCGCACAGGGTTAGGCGCTTTTTAAACGACTAAGGAAGTTTTGTGCTCACTAAGGTTGGTGGTAAATTGGTAGTATCGCTTTTGCAACCATATCAAGCCTTTACCCCCATTCTATCGTAAGCGACATTTGGACCTTGGTATATTTACTGTTGCAAATGGTATTTTAAACTATTATTTTGATTTCAGACATTTAGTTTTAGTAAGATTAGACCCTAATCAACCAAAACCTGAAAGTTTTAAAACAAAATAATAGTTTAAAATACTATTGGATCAAAAAATATATTTAGGTCCAAATGTCGCTTACGATAAAATGGCGGTAAAGGAGCTTATACAGTGTAACCTTATTCGAATTTATCGCACCTGTGCAATGAGGCTTCAGCTCCTGACACAGTTGGCCGGGCCCGGGCTTCCCCGAGTAAGCTATATCACACTCGTGGATGCGATTCACCACAAATTCATCTTATTTTGACGTCCTTTATGGATTAATCAAACAATTACTTTTATTCAATCCGAAAATTCAAAATTCAAAACTTTTTATTCAAGATAATTTCCACTGGAGAACACTTTTTGAAGGTCATACATATAAGTTAAAATTTAAATTTACTTCCTATTCTATGTACACTGCCTCGCAACGTGTTATTGCTGTTAAGGAGAAGAAGCAGAAGTAAGTGTTGACTTATTTAGTAGGACAAGACTATAAAAACCTACTTCCGCGATCACAGCTATTGAAAAGTGGTTGAAACGTCGGAATAATAAAAATCAAATAAATTACCGCGCTTAAAACCCGTTAACCCGTTTTCTTATGGAATTATAGGTTGGCGTTTGACCACTGTCTCACCTAATGTTAAGTGATGACGCAGTCTAGGATGGAGCACGCTTACCTAGAAGATACCTATTCACTCCTGACTTGAAGACTACGAGATAGCATTTGTCAGGACAAACAGACTCCAGCAAATTATTCCACTCTTGGGCTGTGCGCACCAGAAAAGATGAAGCGAAACGCTTGGTTCTGACTGGTGGTGTTTCCACCATAACCGGTGCGTCTAGTTGTCCGATGCTGAACTGGGGATGGAAGAATCAGCTCGTGCAATTCTAAGAAACACTCCCCGAAATGTATCGGGTAGAAGAGTTAGCCCCGCGACCTAGCGTCTGTGCTCAAGACTCCGAAGTCGAGCACAAAAAAGGCGATAGTTGCCGGCCAGCTTCCTGGCTCTTCTCTCAATTGACTCCAACGCCTCCAACTGGTATTCGTCTGACCCGTCCCAAAGATGATGTTGTAAATACTGCTTTGTAATATTTCTTCTTTTGTATTTAAATATTTTTCATAGTATCTTAGCAACCTTCGTCACCTTCTTTACAAAATAACTCTTCAATAAAACGTACATGAAGAAGACTATTTTTTATTTTCAACAGATGGGAACAGTACTCCATGCAGGACCGAATTTGTGCTAAACTAGTTTATAAGTTTTATACGGTTGGTACCGCGGCAGTACATTTGAAGCATTACGTTACGCAGTACAATCAAAACTTTTGGTTCGGAAATATTCGTTAGGAATCGGGTGTGATCGGCTTCCGTCACCTCGTTTTACTAGTAGTCGTATTATGGACATATCATGTTGTCCCTCTTGTAGCATAAGCCTCGTTCCGTTCTTCCTCTTACGTTTGAGCTGTGAGCAGGAGCGGGACAAAAATATTGAAGATTACATTTTTAAATTTTGAGCCGTATTAGAAGTATCATGTGTTTAGCAGACAAGCAGACGGCCCACCTGATGGCAAGCGGTTACCATCGCCTATGGACATGCGTAACAATAAAGGTGCTACCAGTGTGCTGCCGCTCTCTTAAAGTAGCCTGGAACATGACCACTAATAATATCAGCCCATAAATGTCCCATTGCTGGGCTCGGGTCTTCCTAGGCGGTTTGGCAGGTTTGACACGTCGGTTATTTCGATGTGCAGGTTTCATCACGATGTTTTCCTTCACCGTTGTTAGCACGTAGTAATTGTAACAATATGCACATTAAATCAGAAAACTGCTGAATAAGTGGTGTATGAGTTCCGCCAGGATCGAACCCGCGCCCTTTGAGTGTTGGGACGCGTGCGCTAGCCATTACGCTATCACGACGTATGGCCATGTGCCATGACCCCTAATGCTGGAACAAACTCGAGGTTGTTATCTAGTCCAGGGGTGGTAGCCATCCAGGCGAACAAACATCCTACCACCTGGCTGTGGGTTGTTTTGTCGCCTCTTACGACTGGCCGCCCCAGGTCATGAGGTTTAATGTACTACGTACTATGTACAGTAAACTTACCGGTGAATAGTACGTAGTACGTACTTATCGTACTTAAAAATCTTATTTTAATTAAGTTTGATCAATTTTAACTCTTCTCGACGCGACATCGCTGCGGCCATGTTCAATGTTCGGTCACGAGAGAACTATATTCTGTAAGCAATCTGGCGCTGCATGTTTTACAGATTGATTAGATGGCACAACTAGTGTTTTAGCGCTGCAGCGAATCCATGAGTCAGTCCAGGGCACGCGCGCGCCGCGCGGCGCCCGCTCTCATCAACTTCGACCCATTTGTTTTGAATAGCTTCTCTAGTGCGTACTATATATAACTTAATGGAAATATACTGGTAGATATACCGGTAGATAAAAGAAAGAAAGAAAGAAAGAAAAACTTTATTCGAAGAAATAGCGACGTAATTACATTCGTTATACATTATTATACACAGAGCATATTTTGAGAATTAACGGTAGACGTACCGGTAGATGTACCGGTAGATATACAGGTAGATATAATGGTAGATATAGCGGTAGATGTACCGGTAGATATAATGGTAGATATAATGATAGATATAATAGTAAATATAATGATAGATTTAAAGTTAGATATACTGATAGACGTACTGGTAGATGTACCGGTAGATGTACCGGTAGATATACAGGTAGATATAATGGTAGATATAGCGGTAGATGTACCGGTAGATATAATGATAGATATAATAGTAAATATAATGATAGATTTAAAGTTAGATATACTGATAGACGTACTGGTAGATGTACCGGTAGATGTACCGGTAGATATACAGGTAGATATAATAGTAGATATAGCGGTAGATGTACCGGTAGATATAATGGTAGATATAATGATAGATATAATAGTAAATATAATGATAGATTTAAAGTTAGATATACTGGTAGACGTACCGGTAGATGTACCGGTAGATGTACCAGTAGATATACTGGTAGATATAATGGTAGATATACTCATAGATATACCGGTAGATATGCCGGTAGATGTACAGGTAGATATATTGGTAAATATAATGATAGATGTACTAGTAATTATAATGGTAGATATAAAGGTAGATGTACCAGTAGATGTACCGGTAGATGAACCGGTAGATGTACCGGTAGATGTACCGGTAGATGTATCGGTAGATGTACCGGTAGACGTACCGGTAGATGTATCGGTAGATGTAGCGGTAGATGTACCGCTAGACGTACCGGTAGATATACAGGTAGATATAATGGTAGATATACAGGTAGATATACAGGTAGATATAATGGTAGTATAATGATAGATATACTAGTAAATATAATGGTAGATATACTGATAGATATACCGGTAGATATAATGATAGTTATACTGATAGATATACCGGTAGATATAATAAAAATAAAATAAAATAAAAATAAAAATGTATTTATTTCAATAAGTCCATACATGTAAGTTGCCGGGGCTTCCCAGAAAGTAATCAAATGATACTTGTGTTGGGAAACCTCGCTCTTCCTATGTTGCTTAAATTTTAAGACTATCTATTTACTGAATTACAGAGACTACTTTTATAAATATTAAAGAAAATAAAGAAAGAGATAAATAGATGGGTTTCGAGTGATTGTGTACGCAGTGGGTAAATAGCAAACAGGTGTGAGGTGCGGGTGTGCGCGTGTATGTGTGTGTATGCGTGTGCGTGGATGCGTATGTGTGAGTGAGTGTGTGTGCGTGTGTGCGTGAGTGTATGTGTGTGTGTGTGTGTGTGTGTGTGTGTGTGCGGGTGGTAGTCTGAATGGAACACAAATCCCTACTAATTTATTATGAGTTTTATTGTATACATTAAGCATGTATCAGTTTCACGCTAATGTAACCAAGATGTCTTCCACTTCATCATAATTAAGGGTAAGGAGCCATTCAGTTAGATTTTCTTACACTCATATAGTTGCATGGGGTAAATGTTAAGAATGCGATTAATTTTATTATAAACACGGGGGGCTTGAGAAACATTTTGCCGACTAGCAAAGACTGAACGTGCGGAATATGTAGGGGCAACTATATCATAGCGTCTTTTTTTTAAGTTTGGCACGATCGAAAGGTAACGCTTTGTGGTATCTAAGTGTCATGTGTAAGATATAGAGTTTCCTGACGGAGAGAAGCTTAGAAATCGCATACAAGGATTCAGTAGAAAATCTATATGGCTTACAATACATAACTTTAATTAAGGATCTTTGCGCCCGTTCTAGGTCTATACAGTATGACTTAGCTGCACCCCCCCCCACACTGATATACAATATATAATTACCGATTGGGCTAGTGCAATGTATATTTTATTTAGTAGCTTGGTACACATAACGTGTCTCAGGGATTTGAAAACCCATATAAGCTTCCTTACCCTCCCTATGGTTAGTTCAAGGTGTGGGTACCAGCTTAACTTTTGGTCTACAATAATTCCAAGGTACTTAACAGAGCTAACCTTCTGAATAGTCGGGCAACCGTAAGTGCAAGTGAATGGAGTACCACAGGAATGTATTTTAATTTCAAAGTCAGGCAGGGGCTGTGAATTTAAGTATGGCGCAAAGCATACATAGTTGGTTTTTTGGGTGTTTAACGTGAGAAGATTCTCACTAAGCCATTGGCCAACTCTAGCTAGACCTCTCTCAGCCCCCAACTTAACTTTATCCCAGGTCTTGGCCGTAAAAATTATAGCGGTGTCATCCGCATAGGACAGAATCCTCCCCCCGACGCTACTTAGGTTGCAAAGATCATTGATATATATCAAAAAGAGCGTCGGGCCGAGAATACTGCCCTGCGGGACACCAAATGTAACGTTTTCTTCATCACTTAGAAAATTACCAATTTTTATCCCCTGCTTTCTGTTTTGAAGGTAACTGCTGAGAAGACAGAGAGCAGAGCCATGGAATCCTATCCTCTCTAGCCTACGTATAAGTATTGGGATAGAAACGGTATCAAAGGCTTTCTTAAGGTCAAGAAAAGCTACAAGACATTTGTTACCCTTATCTATTTCTTTTGTTATTGTGGATGTAAGATCCAGGATAGCGTCCTGGGTAGACATTCCCTTCCTAAAGCCATATTGAGAGGTAGATAAGATGTTATACTTAGTCAAATAGTTTACTATTCTAGAGTTCAAGAGCTTCTCGATGATTTTAGAAATACAAGGCAGCACTGAGATAGGCCTAAAGTTGTTAACGTCGTCGCTATCTCCCCCCTTATACACAGGGGTAACAACAGAGCGCTTAAGAAGAAAGGGGAAGACTCCAGTGTTAAAACATAGGTTGGCAAGGTCACTGATCAGAGGGACTAGGATCTCCCTAGCTTGTTTTAAGAAGAGGGTATCGTTTATATGTTATTATTAAAATTTGGTTTTGGGGGTCGGATTTGAGTTTTAGGTAAATTGTATTTCTTAATCTAATACACCGTAAGACACCTGTGGTTATCCAAGGCTTTAGGATTCTTTTGTTATTCGTGACAATTACATTTTTGGTATTGGAGAGTATAGCTGACTTGACCATTTCTATTAGTGCAAAGGCGTAAGTATCAGGGTCTTTAAAGATATTAAAGTAGGAAGTATCAATATTATTTAAACTGTTATGAGCATTTTCATAGTTGACTACAGATTTGTGCATTTGAGGTACCGTATGTTGATATTTATTAGCGATTGACAAAAGAATAAAACTGTGATCTGTAACAGTTGTATTTAAAACCGCAGTCAAAGCCATGTTTCTTTGGTTGTCTAGGCTCAAAAAGACGTGGTCAAGGCAGCCATCCCCCCTGGTAGGTAGGTTATGAGACGCTAATAGTCCATGCAGTGATAGCATATTTAAGTAAGTTAATCTATTATGTTTTTCTTGATTAGTTTCTATTGGGGAAATAATTAGATCAATATTTATGTCACCTAAAATCAAGACGTTATTCCTTGGGGCAATTTTATCACAGTGATTATTAAGAGATGTAATGAAATTACCTGCGTTTAGAAATGATGGGGACCGGTATATACCCAATATGGTGTAGTTAGCAATTTGAAACTCTAGTCCGGTACCATTTACAAGGTTAAGTTCCCTAAATTTTACTGATAAATTATTTTTGATGTAAGCAACTACCCCGTCACATTGGTTAATGTGGTGTTTAGTTTGAAATGACGTGTAATTCACTAATTGCGGTATGGGTTTGTTAGGGTTTAACCAACATTCTGTAAGAATCAAGATATCTATTTCGCATTTTAGTTGTGTCAGGGTCAATTGCAAGTCATCAAAATTTTTGTATATACTTCTAATGTTTTGTGTTGAAATAAATAGATTATATATAGAGTTTACCATCTTTAAATTTATTTCCTGTATACTACACTTTAGAGAATCCGAGGGCTGAGTTTGATCAATTTCTTAAGCGTAACAAAACTATCCATTTATAAAAGTTAAACTAGAACTCGTGTGGATGCACCTAGGGTAGTTGGGTAGTATAAATAGTAGCAGGTCGGATCCGGGTAAGTTTAAGAGTGTATGGATAAAATCTGTGCGGAGAAGTTGGAGGATTAACAACATGAGGCATGTTGTGTATCTATAATGTATGTAGTATAGAGTACGCTTGTATAATTATGGTTATAAAAGGCGTGAAAGTATGTGGGTAAACTTAGATTTTGTATGTGATTTAGATTGATTTGTATGTGTTTTTTTTGTTTTGTATATGTTTTATTAGTTTGTTTTGACAATTAGCGTGTATATGTAGTATACATAGTTGGTAGCTGTGATTGTGGGATAGAGGTGTGTTTGCATATGTAAGTTTGTATGTACACATCCGTGTGTGTTTTTTAGTGTAGTACATAATTAGCGATTTCTCTAAAGACATAGGTATTTGATTAAAGTAGTCTAATTTATGTAAGAAAAATAATTTTAGGAAATTTATACACATAGTTAGTCATTGTTCTTGCATTAGTTGTTGCACTTGTGCTTCATGTTGAATATAGATAATTTTAGAGGTGTCATCCTTCCGGATTAGAACTTTACCCATGGAGGTCCAACAGTATTTAACTTTTTGAGCCTTTTTCAGGTCCCGGGCTAAGAAGAACAGACGTGCCCCCTTAGGAGTAAGTTGTTCAGTTATAAAGATAGGTGTGTCTTCGTTGCTTGTGAAGCCAAGATATAATGGTAGATATAATGATAGATATACTAGTAAATATAATGGTAGATATACTGATAGATATACCGGTAGATATAATGATAGTTATACTGATAGATATACCGGTAGATATAATGGTAGATATAATGGTAGATATACTGATAGATATACCGGTAGATATAATGGTAGATATAATGATAGATATAATGATAGATATACTAGTAAATATAATGGTAGATATACTGATAGGTATACCGGTAGATATAATGATAGATATACTAGTAAATATAATGGTAGATATAAAGGTAGATATACCGGTAGACATACCGTTAGATATATCGTAATATATAGCAGTAGATATACCGGTACATGTACTGATATTTGTAAGACTTAGCATAAAACTCTGCTTAAGTGTTGATATTGGTCTTGGTCGTGATATGAATACGAGTGGACGGTCTCTTTGGGCCCTCAGGGGTGGGGGCCATCCATTGAGACGGGCGAAAGCGCTACCACCAGGCCGAGGGTTGCATCGAATGGAACTAGTGCGAGTTATTTTGGGGCGAGTCGCCCCATTTATTTACTCCGGTGATCGATTCCCGCCGCGCCGATGGATGCCTGGGACTAACCACGCCTTACCGCAGGGCTACCAATCTACACCTTGTCTTTTCTAATAAGATACATTTTGGAAAGACATTAATTACTAAATAGTGTATGTAGTTCATTACAAAAATCTTGTTGGTATGTGCCAAAATGATCTAAGGAAAAGCAATGGACAGTCGTGGTGTGAAAATGTTCGCCAGTCTTCAAATCGATTCATTTGACGTTCCACAGAAAATTATGTTTGACAATAAAGTTTAAAATTACTTAGATCAAAATTGTTTGATTTTCTATCTTATCTAAGAAGATTGTTTAGACATGTAAAACCTTTTAATATGTTATTTTAATATATATGTTATACGTAGTAATCTAGGACATAAATAACTATATTATAATGAATGAAGATTTACATAATGTTATATACATTAATAGTAACATAATAACAGTATTATTTTGAAATTGGTTAACTGACGATAAAATATAATTTCTAGTAATGTGACTTTGTTTTATGCTTGTATAAAGATAGAAAGTCGTGATAGCGTAATGGCTAGCGCACGTGGCCCAAAACTCAAAGGGCGTGGGTTCGATTCTGGCCGGAACGCACGCACCACTTGGGCAGTTTGCTGACCTAATGTGCACATTGTTACAATTACCACGCGCTAACAACGGTGAAGGAAAACATCGTGATAACCGATGTGTCCAGCCCGCCTTGGACAGGCGTGGCGGGTATACTGTCCGTTCCCCCTATAATGGGAGGCCCGAGCCCAGCAGTGGGACATTTGTGGGCTGATATTATATTATAAAGATAAAGTTTTATATTAATTTAATAATAATTTGGTTATTGATTAAAGAGTGTAATTATGGCCAGGCACCATCACAATCGCCTGTATTGTACGTCCGAAAGGCAAACTGTCGTTCCAACAAAGAACCCCAACACCTTTATAATTGTATGATTGTGACAGTTTATACAATAAATGTTTATTCTATTCTATTCTATTCTATTCTATTGATTATATCCTCTTTGTTTCTTATTGTTAATCTCAGTGGCTATCATTGTCAACATTGCAATTTCCTTTTCACGTTTCTGTTTTTTATTATTGCAGGAGTTCAGCAGACAGGCAGACGACCCACTTGATGGAAAGCGGTTATCATCGCCTATGGACATTTGCGACACCAGAGCTGCTACAAATGCGCTGCTGCTCTCTTAGATGAGACTGGAACCTGGTGACTAATCTGTCTGTCTGTCGGTTGTTTTGTCGCCTCTTCAGACAGGCCGCCCCAAAGCAGGATATTATATTGTTACGACCTAGACGTCCAGAAAAAGAAAAAACAAATTCACACCTGCATACCTATAAAAACACATTTTATTATCTTTCGGCATTTGGACTTCCTTTGCTTACTTTGTGTTTAAAATTTGTGATTAGAAAACAGCCCATTGTGTATTGTAATCTTTTATGGCAGTCATAAAGACTGGCAGTGGCGGGGGGAGGGGGCAGTTTCGTGGGGCAGATGGGGGGGGGGGCGAACTATTGGCGCTAAATAGTAATTACTTCCTGTGCGCAGAAGGTTTGCCGATAGCCTCATGACGTCACGCGTTAATGGTCAATAGGGTTAACAAAAAAGGTCACATAAATAGTTCTTGCAATAAATTTATTTTTGTATATAATAACTAGCGGCCCAGCGCGCTTTCACCCGCGCTCTGTCCCGCTCCCATGGTATATAGCGTCATGTTATATAGCCTATGACACTCCCTGTTAACGTAGCTTTCCAACAGCAAAAGAATTTTTAAAATCGGTTTAGTAGATCCAGAGATTACCCCCTACAACGTCACAAACTCACAAACTTTACCTCATTGTATAATAATAAAGCCCTTTTATTCCGAACTACATGCAATTTAACATATTCGATTTTATCAATTTTATTTCTTATATTATGTCTTGCAATTCGGCGAGCCTCTTGGCATAGGCCTCTCCCAGCTCTTTCCATTGAGCTCGGTCTTCTGCAACACTCTGGTCCAGTACGGTCCTAGGGTTAGATCAGTGATTTCCAAACTTATTTTGTATACTGCCCACTTTGAGAAAAATTAAAAAATTTTTAGGGCCCTCATTTTTTCACCTACTTAAAAACCACTATAAGGTCAAATTAAATTAATTGATTATTGTGAGCTATATTAGCGGAGATTAAACATTCATTCTAAATGAGACTTTTACTATAGCCCGCAAGAGTTAACTTGAGACCTAAGCGCAGTAGGTAGTACACAACGGTGCTAAGGTCTTAAGTTAACTCCTTCGGGCTACACCTGCCAATGACAATGATTATTGAAACGCAACTTTATAGTATTCAAACAAACTTTTATTCAAAATAAAACAAACATAATCGATTCTTATATAAAAACTAATGTGAAGGATGAATCTGACGCTGTTTAATAAGTTTGTTGATATCATTTATTGAATAAACAGGACAGATATATGAACTACTCGGAAAAAATATCGAACCAAGTTTGAGCAATCTTTTAATTAATATCAGTTGATGTTTACAAGTTGTAGTCGAGAGTCCAGAGTTCAGTCGGTGTCTAAAAGTTCTCCTAGCTAGATGAAATTACAAATCGCCCCCCAAGCCTCTACACAACGCCCCCATTTTTTTCTGGGTCTCTTACCGCCCCCCTTTAGGCCTGCAGCGCCCACAAGCGGGCGTTATCGCCCACTTTGGGAAAGGATGGGTTTTCGAACGCCCCTGTCTTCTGATGTCCCCTCTTGAATACCATAAGGTTACTTGTTTGCTCCATGTATTTATTTTGCAACGTAGCATATTTCCTGCCCAACTCCATTTTAGATGTTCTATCCGAGTTATTATATCCGTTATTTTTGTCTTAACTAATTTTTATCCGTGCAGGAACGGAGAAAGAATACAATTTCCTGCGTTGGGGCGACAAAACAACCCACAGCCAGGTGGTAGGGTGTTTGCCCGTCTGGATGAGGTGGTACCCCTGGTCTAGGGTATGCCGCCATAACAACCTTGAGTTGTGTTCCGGCATTAGTGGCTAGGTTCCAGCCTCATCTACGAGTCGGGCAGCACATTAGTAGCACGTTTAATGTAGCAAATGTTTAGAGGCGACGGTAACCACTTTCCATCTTAGTTGAGCCGTCAGTCTGCCTGCTGTACTCCAGCAATAAAAAATTAAATAATTAAGCCTGATATTTAATGTGCTTCTTTCCGTTGCTCTTATTATCTATACATATAATAAAATTGAATTACTGTTTAATGAAAAAAAATGCTAAAAACCGAGTGAGGGGGATGTAAGAAGTGAAATAGAACTAATTTAGATTTTTTTAAAATTTTATGTTTCTCTGTTTTTCTATCTGTTTGTACCGACTAATCTCCGAAACGACTGGACCGATTTAAATTAAATTTTGTATAGTGGTAGCTTATATCCCTGGTCAACATATAGGATACTTTTGATCCCGAAAAATTAAAGAGTTCCCGTGGGATAGTTAAAAAACCGCACCACGCGGACGAAGTCGCGGGCATCAGCTAGTTATTGTATATACTTTATATAAGTATATATAAATAATAGTAGGTAGTCATCGGCAAACCTTCTGCGCGCGGCTTATAGTGTCATGTACCAGTGCCACCCCTATTTATGAGGGGTGCTACCCCCGCGCGCACCCCTGTCAACCCCTGAAGAACATTAAGTACCTATATAATATTTTTATAATCCATCTTTTACGGACGAATCGTCGTCTTAGTTCGTTGTTATTCTTGAGATTATTTCTAGAGTCCCGTAGGCATTTTGAAAAATATAATTCGTTTCATTCTGCTTCATTTTTTATGTTGTGTTACTAGGGCATGCCCGCGACTTCGTCCACGCTTGACTTGAAAGTCCCGCGGGATTCCCGGGATACCAGGTACCGCAGCATTTAAATAAAAAATGTAAGCTATCGTTGTAGTGTAAACTGGGTCGGAGAAACTAATTTTTATGCACTTCAACAGCTGCAAACCACTCCCGGAATAATTCCCGCGGGATTCCCATGATAAAAAGTAGCGCAGATTTTAAGTCTAAGCATTAGCTGTCGATTAGTGAAAACCGCATCGAAATCGGTCCAGTAGTTTTTACGTGAATCCCGAACAAACAGACAAACAGTAAAAATGCATCGTGTTCTTCGTCGTTTATAGTCTATTCCGTAAGTTTTTACGACTAGTATACGCATAGAACCGTTACAACGTAGTTTTGTTAGTCTATTTTAGTTGTTTTTTTCTTAAATAGCTTAAATATACAGACACAGCATGTTTAGAATTTTATAATATTATAGATTTATTTAGGTGATTTTATTTTTGGGTCTGATCAATGCCCTCGATTCACGAGGAGAGTGCTACGATGACTTCTTTATAAGTTCCTTATCGCACGTTACTCGGCAGGTGTGAATGAAATCAAAAATGCTGACCACTATATAATATTATACAATTTCGAACTTTACTGCAATGAAATAAGATCTAAATTAATATCCATTCATGTACGCCGTTTTGAAAATAGAAGGTCTTGTAACCGCCGATATTATTCGGCCGCATTTGAGCGCTGTCGCCGCTCACGTGCACATGTTTTTTTATATAAATACAAGCTGCGGATTATAAATACAAGCTAATTCTAGGAAATTATGTCGACGTTGCCGGGCGGGCACATTTGCATTTGTGCAGTATAGAACGATGGCCTGATTGAGAGAGGAGTCAGTTGAGCGACAACTACGATCTGGGCGTGACGTGTGTACCTTATCGGGAATCTAATTGTGACGGACTTTGCGCGTTTTGTTGAATTACGACCTTCTGCGTTACGTTTGGACTTGTTGTGTTCGGTTATATTTGTACCTGTTTTATACGTGTTTGTATAGATCTAATAAACTATATAATAATTCCAACGGCATTTTAATTCGAGTCCCGCAAACTCGTAACAATATATTTATATATAACGTAAGAGACCTGAGCTTAAAAAGAATACATATATATCATTTCTATTCTATTTAACGCTAAAAGCTTTTTTCTAACTTTTAGTACAGTATCTACTGAATTTATTTATATATTACAGATTTATTTATCAAATAACTAAACATCATTTGTTGACCAAAGACAGCAGATGCTATCTCCACAACTGAAGCAGAAACCGTTGCTACGAGTGAAGCAGCCAAAGAGAGAACTCGCCTTCTGCACGACAAAGATGGAGGCTTCACTGGTTCTCTAGATTGATCATCTTTATGATGAAGCAGCTGTAAGATTATCCAAGAATCCAGAGTTTCATCGAAGAACGAAACATATAAGAACACGACACTTCTTTGTAAGAGAACTTGTGACTGAACGCTTGACAATTCCTGGACTGTCGCGCACTTGGCTGTTCTCCTTCAACCATAAATTTATCAAGTTCAAAAATAATACTGTCAAGTGGAAAATGTACGCCACGGAATGTCCAAAATAAATACAAGTTATTAAATAATTGACACGTTCAGTGTGTTTACGAGGGACCCCCCAATCCCGCGTGGCATGGCGGTAATACGTCTCTCCAAGTGCCATCTGGATAATAATGCTACAGTATTTACGACTAACGATCGTCTGTGACTTTCTCTGCTTGTATCCTGAAAAACTAGTGTTAATAAAATATTCAAAAACAAGCTTTTCTTATTTTATTTTTTATTGCAGGAGAGGCAGATAGCTCACCTGATAGAAAGCGGTTACTATCGCCTGTGGACATTTGCAACACCAAAGGTGCTACAAATGCGCTGCTGCTCTGTTAAGGGGGACTGGAACCTGGCCACTGATGCCGGAACACAACTCAAGGTTGTTATGGCGGCATACTCTAGCCCGGGGGTGGTAGCCATCCAGACGGGCAAATGGCCTACCACCCGGCAGCAGGAAATTGTATTCTTTCTCCGTTACCGCACAGATATAATCAATTTTTTGTACCTTTTATTTAAAGCTCTAAAAAGAAAGGGGTCGTTTGCGAGTTACGTCACATGAGTTTCATGATATTCTGACCCCTCCCTCGTCCTTGTCACAGCAGGTCACGTTCGCGTGACTCCCCCCTAGAGTGACGTCACATATCTTGCAATTCTACATCAAGAAATTATTCAATTAAAACAGCAGTTTCGTAGTTTAATTAGTTTTATTTGCATTTAAATTATTTTTTAATAATTTAAACACTATAAAGATAGAGTTGGGAATACATAATAAAACTACGTTTTAACGGTTTTAAGCGCGGTAATTTATTTGATTTTTATTATTCCGACGTTTGCCGTCAAGTGTCAATGAGCATTGTTAAAGTTTTATTTAGCCTACCGCCAACTTGTTCATTTGAATTGTGTTTATGGGTATTGTGGTTTCAAGATAAGATGCGGCGCAAGACAGTCTTCAGCAAACAGACCTAGCTCTAATCATTTTATATAATATTAAAACGGGTGGGAGGTTACCTGCAGGTGCACGCAGAAAGAGCTCACAGTGTCCTGAGGTCTGGCAGTTGCTTTTTAAGTTGGGAATATTTTGAATTCGTGTGCATTCTGTGTATGTCGCTGAACACCCAAGTCGATAACTTGACCTATTTTGATAAACTCCTTTGTGTATGTTGGTATGGGTCCTGGGATGGTTTAGAGTACATTAGATTTATAATTGGTACCGGTAGGTGGTTAAACTAGGCGAATAACACGCGTCATCGTCGTGTGCGAGACCCGATGGCGGACAAATATTGTGGACGGTTATCCCTATATTTCCGAATAAACAAACATAAAGCAACCGCGGATGTGTTATTAGTAGATGATATCTTAATGGGAGTGACAGCTTCCCGCCCTCCCATGGGGATAAAGGGGAAGCACTCACAATAATTCCATGTCACAGCACGTTCGTGTTTTTATTCCGAAGTTTTTTCTTATATCATTATATTAATACGTGAAGCAACAACTTTGTACCCGTTTTGACGAACATTGCGCGGTCGGATAGTTAACATTTAAGTTATACATACATATACTCAAACTATTGTAGCGAACCGGTAATATAATCCTTTGCAGGTGTTTTATTGTCCCTTGGAATTAGAATTATTTAGAACTGTTTTTATGGTAGCCTTAATTACTCACAGTCTTTGTTCACACCAGGGGAGGAGTCTCACGATACTCACGACTGTGACCAGTTGTGACAAAGAGGGGGAAATGTAATTCGTGTGACGTCATTTGTGGATGGCCCCTAAGTAATTAAGTCAGGATTGTTTTACGGGTAATATACAAAGGACATAAACAAAAAAGTAACTACAAATTTGGAAAATATTATATTAATACGTGAAGCAGAAACTGTGTACTCGTTTTTACTAAAATTGCGCGGACGGAGGAGTATGAAATTTCGCACACTTATAGTTTATATAGAGAAGGAGTGCAGAATACTAATATTTTTTTAAATTATGCATAAAAACACATTAAATCAATAAAAAAACATTACACACACTACCATGTATTTGACACACACACGCATATAGACTCTTGTTTATTGTTCAAATCAAATTAACAATGTAGCCTTGGCGAAATCTGTGATTATAGAAATATAGTCTTTGACAACACACTACTATGGTCGAATTTCGACCGCGGGCGACCACCCACTAGTCTGTTTAAATCAAAATAGGGCCGTGTCATTAACCGACCTCAAAAAGGATAAGTTCTCAGTTCGTCGTGTATATATTTTTTTGTTTCCGAACTGATTTTAATGATTCTTTTTCATAGGATTCACAGTACAGCTTCAAAATAGTCTCATATGAATTTCTTTATTATTGAATACGTAACTTAAAAGAGAAATTTAATCATTTTTGAGCTAAAAAGAAACCGTCTTCAAAAGTAACTAAATACAAAAAATAAATAATTTCTAGAACACCTTCAAGTAAATTTTTTAAAATTTAATTTAAAGACTTTTATACAAACGACCATATCGATCCGTGAAGACAAGAACTTACATGCACATAAAATAATAATAAATAAATAAATAAATAAGCATAAAATAAGCGACTTGTTTTATGCTGTTTTTTATTGCAGGAGTTCAGCAGACAGGCAGACGGCCCACTTGATGGAAAGCGGTTACCATCGCCTATGGACATTCGCAACACCAAGGTGCATTACAAATGCGCTGCTGCTCTCTTAAGGGAGACCGGGACCTGGTCACTGATGCCGGAAAACAACACAAAGTTGTTATGGCGGCATACCCTAGACCTGGGGTGGTAGCCATCCAGTCGGGCAAGTGCCCTACCACCTGGCTGTGGGTTGTTTGGTCGCCTCTTACGAAAGGCCGCAGGAAATTGTATTCTTTTCCGTTCCTGCACGGATAAAATAAACATTTAACAATGACGTTTAAACCTAACTCTGCCTCTACAGACAAGGGGTATCTGCGAGCTGGTATTAAATCTTATACTAATATATAAAGCTGAAGAGTTTGTTTGTTTGATTGATTGAACGCGCTAATCTCAGGAACTGCTGGTCTGATTTGAAAAATTCTTTCAGTGTTAGATAGCCCATTTATCGAGGAAGGCTATAGGCTATATATCATCACGCTAAGACCAATAGGAGCGGAGCACCAATGAAGAATGTTTCAAAATCGGAGGGTTTTGAAAACAAATTCCACGCGGACGACGTCGCGGGCACAGCGAGTATAACATAGAATTACAACAACAAAGCAAAATATAGTATTTTTATGTTTTACTTGGCGCGGACTTCATGCTGTCGTGGATAATATTTTTTGCTTTTTACTTACTCTGGAAGACGGTTTCTTTTATCCTAGAACTGTTTTATTTCACAATAAACAGTCATCTATATGGATTCGGAAGTGGACAGCGCGAGTATCTAAACGCCCACGCCCCCCTTGCCCTAACACAAGTCTTAAAAACGTTATCAATCACCTTTAAAAATATAGGTAATAACCGGTATATTTTTTACCGTTACTTGGTAACTTTTATTTTTTACCGTTGTAATATAACGTTAAAAACCGTATGTATAACGTTATACGTAACGGTAATTTTACGTTATTTCAAGCGACGTTGCCATTTTTAAGAATTGGCTTTATTAAGACTGCGTATTACCGAAACAATCGACAAACACAACTCTAAATACTACGCGCACTTAGTACAATGCTATTTGACAATATTTGCGACGATGGTAACAAAACATAGTAATAACGGTAAAATTACCGTTAATAATAGTAATGGCGTTATATTTTTTACCGAATAAATGGCTAGAAATAACGGTAAGTTTTATAAAGTTATTTATCTTTAACAATATGAACAAACTGCAGATTGGAGTAAGGCCTACAGCGTCATCCCTATTGGACAAGAAGCAGCGTGGTGTGTGGCCGTAACTTTCATTCTAAGAAATTTCTCGAACAAAATACTTTAGTCCCGCAGGAGAGACTTGCGGAACTTATTTAACGACAATTCCCAAGTTCGGTGCCCGGGTCGGGAAATAATAACACTTCGAAACTTTCCAACCCCAGGAGACGACCCCTCCTCCCTCCTACAAAATAGAAACAAAACACTACCAAGCTTCTTAAAGACAATAAAATTTTATCACTTTCTTAAATGTTGTCAGTAATGATATTTTAGTGAGAACTCTTTAAATTCGGCCAAGTGCGTGACGGGTCCAAAGTGAAGGGTTTTGTCGTAGCGGAAAATAATCGGTTTTAACCGACTTCAGAAAGACGGAGGTTCTTGATTGGACAGTAAGTTTTTGAAGTGAGACTTCTTTAGAATCGTTGTGATTTGAAGCTCGATGAAAGGAAAAAGCGACACTAAAAAGAGATAAACACATAAATCTATAGGCTAAGCCTGCGAGAGAATGAGATACGAGTTTTACATTGCGCAGCAGAGATTAGAGAGTCAACAAGACCAATGATTTTTGATGTTGATTTTTTAGACTAAAACAATGAATAATTGAAAGTGATACTTATGAAGTTCATTTTGAATTATATTGCGTTGACGGAGGTAGGCTAAAGGAATTATATATATATATACCTATAAAAGTTAAAGAAGAATTATCTGTAAGTATATTTATTATATTCTCTGAAGTTTCACTTCTACTGCGTGTGAACTGCACACATCCACAATTTTTTTTATTTATTAGGAATCATTGTTAGGTAGTAAGGTTTTTGCCCGTCTGGATGGCTACCACCCCTAGTGTAGGATACGCCACCATAACAACCCTGAGTTGTGTTCCGGCACTAGTGGTCTGGTTCCAGTAAACCTTCAGAGCACATTGGTAGCACCTTTGGTGTTGCAAATGTCCACAGGCGATAGTAGCCGCTGCCCACCAGGTGAGCCATCTGCCTGTCTGCTCAACTCATGCAATAATATATATAATCTATTTATTTATTTTATTTTATTTGGGGGGTTAACAGCTGTAGTGTTACAAACTAACGTTACAGAGATAGCTAAAGAACAGCAATTTATAAACCTCCACAGATGTCAGGGAAACTAATAATTATTAAACTAGGCTTTGATTAAATTCGCATTTACAGATGCTAGAGTATCCACAAACAAGTCAATGTCAACATAATCCGACGTGCTGAGTTTGTTGAATTGATTCAAGACTAGCACAGTCTATCGGAAATAATTCTTCGAACTTTGAGGGGCAGAAGGTGGAGGGTACAGCGCAAAAGCTCGTTGAATTTAAAATTAATAAATCTAGTGATTTTTGTATGAGCTCTTATTTATCAGAATGAACTTCGAATGGATTCCAAATTGGCTTGCATACTCGAGGTGACTTCGGACAAAGGCACAATATTTTACACGATTTCATCATATTCATGAAATTACTGAGTTGGCTTTGTTTGGTAACATTTTTTACAGTGAACATGGGCATAAAGTTTTACTTCTTGCGGTGTGGTAGCATACCCTAGACCGGGGGTGACCAGGCGGCCAAATACCCTACCACCTGGCTGTGGGATGGTTTCGCTGGCTTGAATTTCTTGATAATCTTAAGAGTTTTAGTGTAGCCGGATTTGTCCAGCGGTCCCTAGTTTGGAGTATAATCTACTACGTTTGAACTTCACAACACACAATTTTTTTAAATGTAATTTACGCGATTTCGTCGTCAACTATGGACTGGTTTTAATTTTGTTTCCAAAGAGTAGGTATAAATAGATACCATTGCCAAGTCTGGATCTGAGGAGTGGATCTCGGGGAAATCGAGAGCAACCTATATTTTTATATTCTAAAGGTATTATAGCAAGTAAAACATAAACAACAACTAATTTGACGGCCTCTGTGGTTGAGCGGGCTAAGCCTTTGCCGGCTTACCTCACTGCAACGCAGAAGCTCCGGGTTCGATTCCTGGTATAGTAAATTTCGGAAACGTATTTTCTCCGTTATTTGCTATGGTCTGGGAGTCTGGGATCGGCCCCAGAATGGTTCGTTGTATATTACCCATAATACAAGCGTAAAGTAAATTGCTTAATTTGGGGATATACAGTGGTGTGTGATTGTCTACCGTATAAAAAAAAATGCAAATATAGTAATTTTTATATTGTTACAACTTAGGCTCCGACAAAAACAAATTTCACTCCTAATCTGTAAAAGTACATTTTATTACCTGTCGGCATTTGAACTAATTGTAATCCTTTTATGATCGTCTTCTTTTGTTCACTTAATTATTGGCATACGTTTCTAATTATTGTGGAGAAAAGTCTATTGTTCTATTGTACTCGTTTACGGCCGCTTAGAGGCTGCATCATTAGCCAGGTGTTGTGGATTACGATTACACGCTAATACTAGGAAATTGTGTCGATCTTGTCGGGCGGGCACATTTGCATTTTTGTGAAACGACAGCCTGATTGAGAGAGAAGTCAGTCGAGCTACAACTACGATTCGGGAATCTAATAGTGACGGACTTTGCGCGTTTTATTGAATTACGACCTTCTGCATTACGTTTGGACTTGTTGTGTTCGGTTATATTTGTACCTGTATCATACGTGTTTGTATAGTTCTAATAAACTTTAGAATAATTCTAACGGCATTTTAATTCGAGTCCCGCTAACTCGTAACAATATTATATTTTGCACCGAATTCAAGATTTTGTGGAAAATATTTATGCTCTGATTTTCAGTTACTTTTGACCTCGTTTTTGTTTTTTGTTGCAGAAAAATTTATTATGAGGTCATTTTAAAAAGTGCCAAGTGCGTGTTAAACCAATAGTGAAGTATTCTGTAGTTGCGAAGAATAATAAATTTTACGGTTCGATTAAGGAACTAACATATCAGCTAAGTGCGTGTTAATCGACGTGTAGTTTAAGATTTATTGCATGTGAAAAGAATTGATGAGGTGTCTTTGGGACATTTGGTTGGAACGAAGTTTTACGCCACCTATGGTACAAAATCAGAATAAAAGAGTACACAAAATGAGAATAAGGGAGTACACAAAATGAGAATAAGAGAGTACACAAAATCAGAATAAAAGAGTACGCAAAATAAGAATAAGAGAGTACACAAAATCAGAATAAGAGAGTACACAAAATGAGAATAAGGGAGTACACAAAATGAGAATAAGAGAGTACACAAAATCAGAATAAAAGAGTACACAAAATGAGAATAAGGGAGTACACAAAATGAGAATAAGAGAGTACACAAAATCAGAATAAAAGAGTACGCAAAATAAGAATAAGAGAGTACACAAAATCAGAATAAGAGAGTACACAAAATCAGAATAAGAGAGTACACATAATGAGAATAAGAGAGTACACATAATGAGAATAAGAGAGTACACATAATGAGAATAAGAGAGTACATAAAATCAGAATAAGAGAGTACACAAAGTAAGAATAAGAGAGTACACAAAATCAGAATAAGAGAGTACATAAAATGAGAATAAGAGAGTATACATAATGAGAATAAGAGAGTACACAAAATCAGAATAAGAGAGTACACAAAATGAGAATAAGAGAGTACACAAAATCAGAATAAAAGAGTACACAAAATAAGAATAAGAGAGTACACAAAATCAGAATAAGAGAGTAGATAAAATCAGAATAAGAGAGTACACAAAGTAAGAATAAGAGAGTACATAAAATGAGAATAAGAGAGTACACATAATGAGAATAAGAGAGTACACAAAATCAGAATAAGAGAGTACACATAATGAGAATAAGAGAGTACACAAAGTAAGAATAAGAGAGTAAATAAAATGAGAATAAGAGAGTACACATAATGAGAATAAGAGAGTACACAAAATCAGAATAAGAGAGTACACAAAATGAGAATAAGGAGTACACAAAATGAGAATAAGAGAGTACACAAAATCAGAATAAGAGAGTACACAAAATTAGAATAAGAGAGTACACAAAATCAGAATAAGAGAGTACACATAATGAGAATAAGAGAGTACACATAGTGAGAATAAGAGAGTACATAAAATGAGAATAAGAGAGTACACATAGTGAGAATAAGAGAGTACATAAAATGAGAATAAGAGAGTACACATAATGAGAATAAGAGAGTACACAAAATCAGAATAAGAGAGTACACAAAATGAGAATAAGGGAGTACACAAAATGAGAATAGGAGAGTACACAAAATCAGAATAAGAGAGTACACAAAATTAGAATAAGAGAGTACACAAAATCAGAATAAGAGAGTACACATAATGAGAATAAGAGAGTACACATAGTGAGAATAAGAGAGTACATAAAATCAGAATAAGAGAGTACACAAAGTAAGAATAAGAGAGTACATAAAATGAGAATAAGAGAGTACACATAATGAGAATAAGAGAGTACACAAAATCAGAATAAGAGAGTACACAAAATGAGAATAAGGGAGTACACAAAATGAGAATAAGAGAGTACACAAAATCAGAATAAAAGAGTACGCAAAATAAGAATAAGAGAGTACACAAAATCAGAATAAGAGAGTACACAAAATCAGAATAAGAGAGTACACATAATGAGAATAAGAGAGTACACATAATGAGAATAAGAGAGTACACATAATGAGAATAAGAGAGTACATAAAATCAGAATAAGAGAGTACACAAAGTAAGAATAAGAGAGTACACAAAATCAGAATAAGAGAGTACATAAAATGAGAATAAGAGAGTATACATAATGAGAATAAGAGAGTACACAAAATCAGAATAAGAGAGTACACAAAATGAGAATAAGAGAGTACACAAAATCAGAATAAAAGAGTACACAAAATAAGAATAAGAGAGTACACAAAATCAGAATAAGAGAGTAGATAAAATCAGAATAAGAGAGTACACAAAGTAAGAATAAGAGAGTACATAAAATGAGAATAAGAGAGTACACATAATGAGAATAAGAGAGTACACAAAATCAGAATAAGAGAGTACACATAATGAGAATAAGAGAGTACACAAAGTAAGAATAAGAGAGTAAATAAAATGAGAATAAGAGAGTACACATAATGAGAATAAGAGAGTACACAAAATCAGAATAAGAGAGTACACAAAATGAGAATAAGGGAGTACACAAAATGAGAATAAGAGAGTACACAAAATCAGAATAAGAGAGTACACAAAATTAGAATAAGAGAGTACACAAAATCAGAATAAGAGAGTACACATAATGAGAATAAGAGAGTACACATAGTGAGAATAAGAGAGTACATAAAATGAGAATAAGAGAGTACACATAGTGAGAATAAGAGAGTACATAAAATGAGAATAAGAGAGTACACATAATGAGAATAAGAGAGTACACAAAATCAGAATAAGAGAGTACACAAAATGAGAATAAGGGAGTACACAAAATGAGAATAAGAGAGTACACAAAATCAGAATAAGAGAGTACACAAAATTAGAATAAGAGAGTACACAAAATCAGAATAAGAGAGTACACATAATGAGAATAAGAGAGTACACATAGTGAGAATAAGAGAGTACATAAAATCAGAATAAGAGAGTACACAAAGTAAGAATAAGAGAGTACATAAAATGAGAATAAGAGAGTACACATAATGAGAATAAGAGAGTATACAAAATCAGAATAAGAGAGTACATAAAATGAGAATAAGAGAGTACACATAATGAGAATAAGAGAGTACACAAAATCAGAATAAGAGAGTACACAAAATGAGAATAAGGAGTACACAAAATGAGAATAAGAGAGTACACAAAATCAGAATAAGAGAGTACACAAAATTAGAATAAGAGAGTACACAAAATCAGTATAAGAGAGTACACAAAATGAGTATAAGGGAGTACACAAAATCCAAGACATGGAAAGGGTCGATATGAACGACACGGACTGCACAAAAATAAATTAGCCGACTGATGAGAAAAAATACTGTGTGAAATGAATACTTAACCGACTTCTTTCTACAACACCTCGAAGTCGGTGCCAAGTGGAACATAAAAGAACAACAACAAATGTGCAGTCATTTTTATGTTTCACTTGGCACTAACTTCAAGATGTAGAAAGAAGGCGGTTAAATATTATTTTTTGGGTTTTAGTTTCAAGTCTGTTTTGTTTTCGTTAAAAAAATTTATTCAAAAATCATAATTTTTTATGGGCTCATTTTGAAGAAGTAAACACACCCTGTATTATTATACGAAATCATAGTGTAGCTTATAAGGCTCCATTTCTGTGAAGGAATGTCAAATGACAAACCAAGGGAAGGGGCTGTTTTTGAACGACATATTCTATTTTCCATACATTAATTAAACATCAAATTGCGCCGGTCATTTGACCATATTAAAACCAGTTTAAAAAAATAAACTACACAGACACACCAACAGACGAACAACACGATTTCGAAAGGATTCCATGTTAACCAAAATGGCAACGGAACCTTAGAAAAGGCAGTTTCCACTTAACAAAGCAAAACGGCTATAATGGTTTGTTCTCCTCCCCGGAGTTTGTTTTCCTCCAACAAACTTTTTATCCGCAGTGGAGATTACAAAGTTCTGATTGCTTCAACGTTTTAAATTCCTTGTTAATATTATTTAATATTAATACATGAAGCAAAAACTTTGTACCCCTTTTTACGAAAATGGCGCGGACAGGCGAGTATGAAATTTCGCACACTTATAGCGACGAATGCTAATATATATACTCCTTTGTTTATTGTTGCCTCGGCGAAATCTAGAAGTCTAGTCAAGTCTTTGACAACAAATTATTATGGTGCAATAACGACCACGGGCGACCACTAGTTAATTTTAAAAATGTAAAAGTCACTATGTTTGTGTGTTTGTTTGTTATTATTTCATCAATATATGAGTCAACTAACTATATTGGAGTGTGTTTTTTCAATAAGAGATCATATTCAATTCTACACATTTACGGCCTCATTCATATTGAATTATAGTAAGTTTAAAGGGTGCTTTACAGTTTTTAAAGAATACTTTAAACTTAATCTAATTCAATATGAATAAGACGGATATTATTTGCATATATATACATGGCTACCACTCCTGGTATAGAGTATTACCGCCATAACAACCTTGAGTTGTATTCCGGCATTAGTGGCCAGGTTCCAGTCTCCCTTTAGAGAGCACATTGGTGGCACCTTTGGTATTCTACAAAATCCACAATATGTTCTCGATATCGTCGCGGCGGAATAATCATGGCGTTAATCAAAATTAATATTGAAAAGCCAACATTTTAAACATTAATTTCGAAAGATTTTGCTTATAAATATTTTTACAAAGATAGATTGGCTTGTCACGAGTAAGCCATTAGAATTAACAGAATACCGAAATCAGGCACACTTACGATTGAGATGATAGTGTCCGGCGATTTTGACGAGATAGTAATAGAAGAATTGGGCCCCTACTTGGAATGAAATCTTCAAAGACCATTGAAAAGTATTAGAAAACTGTATGTATATATAAAAAAATACGTAAACAAAGTTTATTCAAATATATAAATATTGTAAACACACGTTGAATTGAAAACTTCCTCCTTATGGAAATTGGTTAAAAATAGTAAATTATATAAAAACATATGCACGTGAGAGGCGACAGCGCCCAAATGCGGCCGAATAATAACGGCAGCTACGAGATCTTCTAATTTCAAAACAGCGTATATTATCGTAAGCGACATTTGGACCTAAGCATATTTTGTTTTGCAAAAGGTGTTTTGTAATATTATTTTGTTTTAAAATGTCCAGTTTTAGTTAGCGTCAACCCAACTGAATCAAAAGCTGAAAGTCTTAAAATAAAATAATAGTTTAAAACACCTGCACAACCAAAAATATGCTTAGGTCCAATTGTCGCTTACGATAAAATGGCGGTAAAATCTTGATTTGTCTTTTATTCGTCTAGCTCCCATCCGCCGAGAGACGTGTGACGAGGAACTACGCTATAAAAATAATTCTTGTCAAAAAAGAGTTATGTATGAAAACTTGTCTGAATCAAAATGGTTTTTTGTGAAACATTCGTACACATTTGCCGTAAGTCTGTCAATGTATATCTTCGTGTAGTTCGCGGCACGATTTATGACCGGTTACCTTGGCCTATGCACGAGTGAATTTAATTATTTTTTTCCAATTATGAAGTCTTATCCCCTTCGAGTAAATGTTATTTTATTTATTTAGGATAATAAATAATAAACATATATACATATAGTATAAAATCAGTGTTTATCCAACTACATTATCCACGAACTAAAAGAAGGTTGTGTACAATATACTAAAAGTAATATGGGACATATACAAAAACTCACACACAGCCCCACACACATACACACACGTACGCACGCAAGCACGCACACATGCAAACAAGAACACACAACAACAACACAAATTCCACGTACAGATCTAGAAAAGCACATTTTATTACCTGTCGGCATTTTAACTAATTGTAATCCTTTTATGATGGTCTTCTTTTGTTCACTGTATTTATTGGCATACGTTTCTAGTTATTGTGGAGAACAGCCTATTGTTCTATTGTACTCGTCTACGGCCGCTTGCAGGCTGCATCATTAGCCGGATGTTGCGGATTATAAGTACAAGCTAATTCTAGGAAATTATGTCGACGTTGCCGGTGGGCACATTTGCATTTGTGCAGTATAAAACGATGGTCTGATTGAGAGAGGGAAGTCAGTTGAGCGACAACTACAATCTAGGCGTGACGTGTGTACAATCGGGAATTTAATAATGACGGAATTTGCGTGTTTTTTGAATTACGACCTTCTGCATTACGTTTGGACTTATTGTGTTCGGTTATATTTGTACCTGTGCGATAAGTGTTTGTATAGTTATAATAAACTCTATAATAATTCTAACGGCATTTTAATTCGAGTCCCACAAACTCGTAACAATATCATATATGCGAGGGATAAAGATAACAGAGACAGAAAAAAAAGAAAATGACAGAAAATTACAGTGCCTGCTCTCAGCTTACATCAGAAGCCATGTGCGGCATAAACTAGTTTGCACTAATTGATTAATTACTGTAAACTGGTATCGGAATTAGTCACGCTACGCTTGCTACGAGCAACTACTTTGCTACGCGGCAAACGCTACGAGTGTAACGCTACCAAATTATGCTACGACGCGATTGTATTGAATTTATATTTGCTTTTAGCTTTTGATTGCCTAGTACTTTTTACCGCTTCAGCATTTACTATAATATACGCCCGCGACTTCGTTCACGCTTGACATATAATTCTCGCGGGATTCCCGGGACACAAGTATCGTAGCATTTAATAAAGAACGTAAGCTATCGTTTTAGTGAAAAGTGTGTCGAAGTGAGCTAATTTTTTTTTATACACCTGAACAACTTCAAACCGCTCCGGGAAAATTCCCGCGGGATTTCCGCGATAAAAATCATACATTTTGTTCACGCCATGCCACAGATGGTGGCAGCAAAGGTCCCCCCCCCGGTACGGCCATTCATCATTCCTTGTTTCTTCCTTCAACAATCAACACCATACACACGCCACAAGCCAAGTCGCGCCATTTTATATTTTTAAACCAAAAAACTAATTGTAATTACATAAATTAAGTCTAATTAAATATTGCAAACATTTAAAACTGTGCTTATATGTACCACCTGTACACATTTTATTACATAAAAGCTCTCGATCAGTGACAAAATCGCATTGGAAGTCGATTTTTTTAATCTGCTCATTTTAAATCGTTCCTAGAGAAATTCCTGCGGGATAAAAGGTAATTATAAGTCTTAAATTTTTCTGTCGATCAGCGTAAACCGCATCGAAATCGGCCCAGTAGTTTTTACGTAAACGAACAATAACACAAGTAATCTAAAAAGAATTGCATCATGTACTCCATCGTTTATATAGCGTACGTATCCCAGTTGTTTGTTTACATACCTTCAATGTCAGACACACCATTTTTAGAATTTTATAATTTGATAGATAATTAATATTCAATTTAATTGATTAACCATATTTAATATATAGGTATATCGCCTCATTCAATTTTCTTTGATTTAGGTTGCCTGGAAGAGATCGCTTTGAGCGATAAGGCCGCCTGTTGTATTGCCTAGAAAATATTGTAAATAAGGTTTGTTTTTGTAATTGTATATTTTGGTGTGCAAAAAAGTCTCTCTCTCTCTCTCTCTCTCTCTCTCTCTCTCTCTCTCTCTCTCTCTCTCTGTCTCTCTTAATATATTTAATTAAAATTAGGAGAAATAAAATTCATCAAATCGCATCCTAAACTCAAAGGGGTCAGGTTCGAATCCTTATTGAAAAAGCATACATTGTTCAGTCGTAATAAAAATGTACAGTCTGTTTTCTGGAAAATATTCCATCCATCATCACCTGCTATTCTATCTTAAGTTATCGTCCTGGTCTAAGATCGGCATACTTCAGCCAGCACTTCAAGAGTCCGAGACTCCATCTTTTTATTAATGGTCTAAGTTTAATTGTTCGTATTCTTTTTATGGATCTATGTGTCTGAAATTAATATAATATTATTAATAAATCGTAGATAGACACGCACTTACCCATTATAAATACTGCCTGCTAATATCACACAATGTCCCAAAATACACAACCTTGAATAGCTCGACAATAAATCAAATTAATTTAAAACATTTCCAAATCAAATAACATCAACTTAAAATTAAAAAGTATATTAAAAATAATAATTAATAGAATTCTTTATTAGTTTTTACGTATTTTTTTAAAATAACAAAACAGGTGGTTGTGTTGTGGAGGAAAGGGAGCACGCGATAGCCCTCCGTGAACGCGCGAGACTGCCGGGCGACTTCACCGACCTCAGGGTATCCAGATTGGATATTACATTTCCAAAAATAAATAAAATATTTTCCCCAATTTCATACTTTTCTGAAATTCGCCCCAAAATAAATATTATTGTTACGACCTGAACGCCGACAAAAGACAAATTCACACCTGCATACCTGTAGTCATTTTATTACCTTTTCGGCATTTGGACTTCTTTTGTTTACTTTGTGTTTAAAATTTGTGATTAGAAAAACAGTCCATTGTGTATTGTAATCTTTTATGGTAGTCATTAGACAGGTGTGATTTTAATAAATTCGGTCCACGCGGCCAGGCAGACATATTGCATCTGTGCAGTATAAAGCAATACCCCAATGGAGAGATCGGCAGTCTAGCGATAACCACAAGCGAAGTAAGACTTGTGTACTCAATAATCTATTTAGTGACGGACTTTGCGCGTGTTATTGTCCAAACATAATGCACGATTCGCATTACGTTTGGATTGGTTGTGTTCAGTTATATTTATACCTGTGTTATACGCGTTTGTATAGTTCTAATAAATTCTATAATAATTCCAACGGCATTGTCGATAAGCGATGGTTTGCCGTTTCCATCGGGTTGGCCGTCTGTCTGCTGAACTCATGCAATAAAACACGCGAAATATTTTTCCCCAAAACGAGGCAAAATCTCGCCACCTGGAGACCCTCGCTGACGTCACTCCGCGCACGCGTGGGGACATTTCAATGGGCATTTAACTCCATTACTGTTGCTAGTAGATGGATGTTATACAAGTTATACAAGTACTATAAATGTTGCTTCTAAAAACTTCTAAATTATACCTCTTAGAGTCACCAAACTTTCCACCCATGAGGCCAAACTGATTACTCCAGTAAGCTTCAAGGATCAAAACCATTTTCGAAGTGAAACTTCTTTAGAATCGTTGTGATTTGAAACTCGATGAAACGAAAAAGTGACACAAAGGAAATAAACATATAAATGTATAGGACTAAGCCTGCGAGAGAACGAGATACGAGTTTTACATTGTGCAGCACAGATTAGAGCGTTAATAAGACCGATGATTAAACACAGGTCCAACTTGGACCGAAATAGAACTGATAATAATATATTATCTGTGAGTGAGTATATTCTCTGTGTAAAGTATAAGTATTTTTTATAAGTTTTATAGTTTAGTGGGATTCATTTCAATTATTTAGAACTAGCTGCGCCCGCGGCTTCACCTGCGTGGTGATGGAAAATCGTTATATTTTGGATAATTCAAACTATATCTTTATAAATTATAGCCTATGTGTTATTCTGATGTGTAAGGTATATTACTGTAAAGTTTCATCAAAATCCATTCAGTAGTTTTTGCGTGAAAGAGTAACAAACATACAACCATACATCCATTCAAACATTCTTACAAACTTTTGCGTTTATAATATTGTTACAACTCAAGTCCCGACAAAAACCAAATCAACCTGCATATCTGAAACAAAGCAAATTTGTTACCTGCGGCATTTAAACGAATTGTAACTCTTTTATGACCGCTTTCTTTTGTTTACTTTGTGTTTAAAATTTGTGATTAGAAAACAGCCCATTGTCTTAATGTACTCTTTTACGGCAGTTTGCAGCCGAATCAGTAGCCAGATGTGGCGGATTAAGCCGACTTAGATACGGGGGCATTGCGTTTGTGCAGTATCAAATGATGACCTGATGGAGGGGGAGACAGTCGAGCGAGAACCACGAGCGTGTGTACTACAATTAGGAATCTAATAAATGACGGACTTTTCGCGTTTTATTGAATTACGACCTTCTGCATTACGTTTGCACTTGTTATGTTCGGTTATATTTGTACCTGTGTTATACGTGTTTGTATAGTTGTAATAAACTCTATAATAATTCCAACGGCATTTTAATTCGAGTTCCGTAACTCGTAACAATATTTATATAGGAAGAAAGAATATGCACATAATATACAAATTAAAAGAAAACATATACAGAAATTGTATGCAGTTTCAGAAATGATGGCTCTCAGTATTGCTGTGCCTGATTCCTAAATAACTCGCATATGAGAATCTCGCCAACAGCCAAATGCATAATTATAGAATAAAAATAATATAATAGAAAAATAGAGAATGTTGATAGCCAATTTAATGATAATGTTGGGTGCGGCGGCGTAGGGGTCGCCCTGAGTAAAACACCCCTTAGCAGTGGACTGTATTTATTTATAGGTGCTAAAACAGCAACAGGTTAACCAACACAACTTAGCACTAGAACCCGGATGTTCCTGAACACAGACAGCGCTAATTGTATCGATTACACCGGTCCATACGAGTGGCACAAATTACAATGACTGGTGGTCCACAAGATCCACGTAGTCACGCTGAGAGTCCAATGGCTGTAGAGTCTTCCGAATGCTTCTGTTCTGTTCTTCCTGTGTGTATATATTCGACCGATCGAAGGTCTGCCGGCGGCTCGCACCCTGCTTACTAAGGTACTACAAAAATGCAGATACTTAGCAGCTAACGGAGCCAGCTACATATTCGCGGTAAGCGGGACGTGGCGGTTCGGGATTTCCGGGGGAGAGGTCAGGGGGGTGATTCTGTGCGCAACAGATAACAATGAAGTAATTAACTAATAAAACTGTATGAACTTACTTCCTTTGTTTACCATGTGGCGAATTGTACACTCGCTCTTAGCCTCATTTATGCTCTTAATGTATCTGCTGTATTATATTTCTTAATGGTCGTTTTATTTAAAAATAAACGAAATTTTAAATAAATTAAACTAAAAATAAACTATATATACAAACTAAAATTAAACTATATAATCTAGTACCAGATCGCTGTCAGTCAGAAACGTGCCCAAAAGACTGGCCACGTTACCTCGCTGAATGGCAACGCTAATGCGTTGCTCGAGGTGCAAACCAGTCTTTTGGTCACGTGAGACATCCACCAGATGTTTGGCTATGTCTTGATAAAGCTTGTACGCCTCAGGCCCCCATGGTCCCAGGGTCTCGACCCCAAAAGCCGCAAATATGTAGCCATTTCCGATGGCTGAGTATTTGCGGCGTTTTAGGGCCTCCTGTAGTGCAGCAGCTGTACCGGCAAACATACTAGTGGCTGGAAGATGGGACGCTGCCAAATTATCGACGCAAGACGCGTCCCATACTAAGGGGTGACCCATGACATTCCATTGGGTCTCTTGCTAATGTCGCGGCATAAACCGGTCGGTTCTAGAACGGCAGGTACCCCGGCGGTGACAAGAGCCCGACGGATTATGTAATTAAGTGTTGCATGGCACCCAACTTCCAGGGCACCAATGACATTCCATTGGGTCTCTTGCCATCGTCGCGGCACAAACCGGGTCGGTTCTAGAACGGCAGGTACCCCGGTGGGGATAAGAGCCCGACGGATTATGTAATTAAGTGTTGCATGGCACCCATCTTCCAGGGCACCAATGACATTCCATTGGGTCTCTTGCCATCGTCGCGGCACAAACCGGGTCGGTTCTAGAACGGCAGGTACCCCGGCGGGGATAAGAGCCCGTCGGATTATGTAATTAAGTGTTGCATGGCACCCATCTTCCAGGGCACCAATGACATTCCATTGGGTCTCTTGGCATCGTCGCGGCACAAACCGGGTCGGTTCTAAAACGCCAGGTACCCCGGCGGAGATAAGAGCCCGACGGATTATGTAATTAAATGTTGCATGGCACCCATCTTCCAGGGCACCAATGACATTCCATTGGGTCTCTTGCCAACGTCGCGGCATAAACCGGTCGGTTCTAGAAGGGCAAGTACCCTGGCGGTGATAAGAGCCCGACGGATTATGTAATTAAGTGTTGCATGGCACCCATCTTCCAGGGCACCAATGACATTCCATTGGGTCTCTTGCCATCGTCGCGGCACAAACCGGGTCGGTTCTAGAACGGCAGGTACCCCGGCGGGGATAAGAGCCCGACGGATTATGTAATTAAGTGTTGCATGGCACCCATCTTCCAGGGCACCAATGACATTCCATTGGGTCTCTTGCTAATGTCGCGGCATAAACGGGTCGGTTCTAGAACGGCAGGTACCCCGGCGGGGATAAGAGCCCGACGGATTATGTAATTAAGTGTTGCATGGCACCCATCTTCCAGGGCACCAATGACATTCCATTGGATCTCTTGCCATCGTCGCGACACAAACCGGGTCGGTTCTAGAACGGCAGGTACCCCGGCGGTGACAAGAGCCCGACGGATTATGTAATTAAGTGTTGCATGGCACCCATCTTCCAGGGCACCAATGACATTCCATTGGGTCTCTTGCTAATGTCGCGGCATAAACCGGTCGGTTCTAGAACGGCAGGTACCCCGGCGGTGACAAGAGCCCGACGGATTATGTAATTAAGTGTTGCATGGCACCCATCTTCCAGGGCACCAATGACATTCCATTGGGTCTCTTGCCAACGTCGCGGCATAAACCGGTCGGTTCTAGAACGGCAGGTACCCCGGCGGTGACAAGAGCCCGACGGATTATGTAATTAAGTGTTGCATGGCACCCATCTTCCAGGGCACCAATGACATTCCATTGGGTCTCTTGCTAATGTCGCGGCATAAACCGGTCGGTTCTAGAACGGCAGGTACCCCGGCGGTGACAAGAGCCCGACGGATTATGTAATTAAGTATTGCATGACGTGAAATTCTTAGTTATGTTTATGTTAAATACATACATACATACATATTACCACGCCTGTATCCCATAGGGGTAAGCAGAGAGGATAGATTTTCCCTTGCTACGATCTTGATATACTGGTTAGGCGCCTTGTATTTCTACCTTTCCTCTCCTCTCCGCAAATCCGCACGCGAGATAGAGACAGGCGGTGCCACCTGTTGGCTAGGCACGATTCGTGCCGCTGCATTGCCCAGTACATCAACGGTCACGCGAGCGTCGCACGCGCATTAAGTGCAACTGTGGAACGCATGGACTGTGTGAAGTGAACAAACACTAATTCTGAAGACGTGCTGCGGAGTCTAAAGGAACTCCGCAGGTGGGTGCTGCTTCATTCTACCCGTACACCCGTCCCCACCACATGCATTTTGAAAAATTTCCCTGGGCTCGGGCCTCCTATTACAGGGCAACGCATACTCGGCACACTTGTCCGAAACGGCTTGGCGGATTTCACACAATAGATCAGAAAGCAGCCTAAGTGGTGAATGCGTTCTTCAAATGCGTTGAGTTTGGGACGCGTGCGCTAACCAATAAGCTACCGTGACCTTTAAATAAAAGCTGCCAGGTGGTAGGGCATTTGCCCGACTGGATGGCTACCACCCCTGGTCTAAAGTATGTCGCCATAACATCCTTGAGTTGTGTGCCGGCATTAGTGACCAGGTTCCAGTCTCCCTTAACAGAGCAGCAGGGCATTTGTAGCACCTTTGGTGTTGCAAATGTCCATAGGCGATAGTAACCGCTTGCCGTCAAGTGGGCCGTCTACCTGTCTGCTGAACTGCTGCAATAAAAAATTTAAAAAATGTGAAAGAGAGTTACTTTCATAGTTTTTTAAATACGCCACTGTATAAATACGGTTAACAGCGTTGTTAATGCGTCGATATCAATGGGATTAAGCTACCACCGCATTTATTCATGTTAAGCCCCGTATTAAATAGCTGTAATCTGATATTTACGGGATTTAGGCCCGAAGCCGGGTCATTTGTAACAAGTTAATAGGTATAAAGCCCTTTTAGGTTATACCAGTAATGCCAGTGAACCTTCATTCGCGTTGCTGAGACCTTTCTTAGAAAACTGCAATGGCGGCGCGAAAAACATTGCGACCGAAGCGCCATGTAGCCTAATTCGTCTCCCCGCGGAAATGGTGTCATTTATCGGGATAAAATGTATCCTAAATGTTGAATTAGGATATAAACCAGGTCTACGTCGGGTTTCATTCAAATGCGTTCAGTAGTTTTCACGTGAGGAAGTGAGGAATTAATTTTCCATATTTTTAAACGCACTGTACTAAACTCGAACCCACCACAGATTTTACTAGCTGAGCAGCGTGGGGTTCTTCCGCGTAACTCTAAAAAAAACAGAGTGGTCTAAGTTAATCCTTATAACATCAGCTATCTGCCAGTGGAAGTCCCGTCAAAATCGGTTCAGTCGTTCTAAGATTAGCCGGAACAAAGAGACAGACAGACAAAAATTTTAAAAATGATTAGTTTGCATGAGTTCCGTATATACTCAATTCATTTAAGTTAATGCGAAAATGGGTAACTATACAAAAGGGTGTTAAATTTAATGTAGTACAGTTCTCTAAGTTCGGCATGCATATAGACAAGTAACCTGCTTATATTTCTATGTGCCCGAATTTCCAAAGAATACTTTAAGAATGTTTCCGGACATCTGAATAATAACCGCTGGTTGACTTTTAGCAAATAGTTCAACTTTGCTTTAGTCCGTTGGTGTATTCAAACAGTCAATAAATATGAATACATATGTGGCGTTGGGCTATGTGCCCAGGCCAGCCATTTAAAATTACACTCTGGCAACACAGAATGTGTGGTAGATCTTGTAACTGAAGATCCGCTAAGCCACACGCAATAATTGATATAATTGTATTACCATTGTAATGTGATGTGTTTATGTAACTATACGCAAAATATAAAGCTTAACAACGCAAGTGGTTGATTTTTATTGGACATATGGCGCCGACAACGCCAGCAACCAAACATACTTATACCTTACATAATACGTGGAACATACTGCAAATGATTAACACATACACAAGCACATAAATATAAGTAGAATAGTTCAATGTGCCGGCATTTGATATTGTCCTTTTTTATATGTTCACATGAAGGTCACAATACCATGGTTCGTAACAAAACGCGGCAATCGCTCCGACGCCGCTGCATTTCCCGCGTCCACCATGTTGGGGGGAGGGAGATAGACATACTTATATAGGTACACATTACTATAGTCAGAGAGAGAGAGAGTATGAAAGTGTTAGTCTGGCAACCACACTTGAAATTCCCGCTTAAATATTAATTAATTGATTATTTATCTAATCAAATGTCTCTTATGTGCAGGTTTTTTGAATGCAGATTCCAATTAAATATGTCTGTCTCTAATGAGGTCATCTTCAAGTGTATTGAAATTAAATTGCCTGCAGATATTTTTTAAATCCGTTGCATATTCATCAATTGTTTTTGTTGTATTTTTTGTTGTGTTCCATTGTTACATTTATTTTTACTGTATTTAGTAGCCAACTCTTCAAATGATATTTTGTCGATATCAATATTAGAAGAGTAGAAAATCAGTAACGCGTCTGGGCCAATGTAGTGTAACAAGATAGCGACTTTTCGTCGGTCACTTTCCTCTTCCAAGTTATTTTCCCAAATATATCCACGACAACGGCATATTAGAATTACGAAGATCGAGTGGACTAAGTCCAAACATAGTTGAAGATGTAGACTTACTATTTGTGCGTCCGACATGTTTAACCTCATCCTTGTCCTAACTGCTTCTTTTTTGTATGTTTTATGGTTTATTATAACTTTTTGACTTCTTTTTTACTTCTGACGCCATGTTATGTGCAGGATGGATGGGCTGGACGTTACTTTTATATATTTTAATGAACTAAAAGAATAGGTACTACGTGCTACTCGTTTAATGGCTGAAGAGACAGAGAGTGTTGCCAACATTACAATTATAAAACTACCTAACAATGTCAACCAATATATGGTAACTTAAAATCTAGTTAAGAAGTTTTAGAAAAAGGTGGAAGATTCTGGAAAGAAAGCCAAGGACAGATACATTTTAGAAAGAGATAGATAGATGTTTAGAAAGGGACAGATAGTAAATAAAAGAATAACGAAATTATGGGTTCCAGAAGATTCTTCCAGGTATTCTTAGTAGCGTAAGGCGCGCCTACCGGGCAGTTTAAAGTTGAGTTCAGTTCAAGACAGTGAAGCGACAAGTGCGATACGAAAGAGTTGGAAGAAGAGTTTAATAGAAGACAAGACAGTGAGTGGTGAGTTTAGTGATAAATGTGTGGACAGTTTGAAAAGTGTAGTTTGGACAGTTTAGTGAAGGAGGAGGTTCAGAGGCGAGCTACGCGCGGTAGTTGAACACTGCAGCAGCAAAGGAGGTACAGAGGCGGTATTGTGAGTGAGACATCTTATCGTCGGGACAGTGCGTCGTTAGTCGTGCGTGTAGGGGAGACCCTGTGGAGAGGTATCACGTACGGCTGTGTAAGTTAATGAAAGCGTTTAGTTAAAAACTGGTGTTTCCTTCCAATCCTAAGTGCGTACCTCCGCTCGCACGTAACAATATTTATAAAATGTTGAGTAATATGTGCGGTTTTTTTTTTCAACATTTAGTATTCTGCCGAATTATGCAGCTGAATGCTGAATAGTAGCCGAATATTCATGGCATCTCTAATTATCTACATAAAAATTTAATGCCACCATAATAAAAATCGAGCGATGCCATGTTATTATACTAGTATATAGGTATTTAACGAGACGTAGAACAAAAGGTCCGTAGTGAGTTGATTGATGGGCCGCCATTTGCGGAGTTGGGGTGGAGTGCCACTGCCGGCGGGCCATTTCCAACAGAGGTGAAACTAAACAAAAACAATGTAAGTATGTGAAATATGTGAAATTACTTGTCACGTCTTTTGCACACTTCATATATATGCATCATAATAACACACTAAATCCTAAACCTGATTTATATTTGCATTTTATTTTTAATTTATTTATTCATACAAAAACATACACAATTTTTACAAACCTAGATATTAAAACCCAAAAGGATTTGACGAAGATGCTAAAAGTCTGCGCTTTATGTACAATTAATAAGCATGGGGTAGTTTGAATAATTACATCTACCCTTTCTCCATTTCTAGTACCAAGTGTGAGGGGGACAGCTAACATTAACACGTGACCTTGTACTCTATTTTTTGCCATGTATATACAGTTGAGTATGTAGTGAATGAATGGATGAATTAATGAAATGAATGATATGAATGAATGAATGAAATGAAGGAATCTAATGAATGAATGAATGAAAACACTTTATTGTTCACCAAAAATTAAAACTACGTTCTTAAAACTAAGTACAGTATATGTTGAACCAAGGGCGGCCTTATCGCTTAAAGCGGTATCTTCCAGGCAACCCCCTAAACTAAGGAAATTAATAAGACAACGGTAGCGGTGAAGACAATAAATAATAAGAAACATTCTAAGAATAAGTAAAAAGTAAATAAATAAATAATAATATACTTTATATACTATACAAAAAAATCAGCAGCATGTTTTAGACCTGCGAGGACCAAAGATATTTAGTAACCATCAGTTTAAAAGACAATACGGATTTAGCTTGTCTCATGTTGAGTGGCAGTGAGTTCCATAAACGGGCAGCCTGTACCGTGAAAGAGTTATCAACGAAGGAAGAAGTGTGTACAGGTGTCATTAGGGAGAGATTATTACTAGAGCGCAAATAAAGGGAATGAGAAAGATGCAGGAAACCAAAACGTTCCTTTAAATACGGAGGGGTACGATTACGAGGATCAAAAAGGATATTGTACAAAAGAGAGAGTAAGTGAACATTCCGGCGAAGAGGAATGGGTAAACATTTAAGCATCTTGCGATATTCGGTAGTGTATTATTTTTATTTTGTTTTAGTATAAAATTAATTTGAAATAAATAATAGAGATATACCTATACGCACATCCACAGACACACACACACATACATACATACACATACATACATACACACATACACACATACACACATACACACATACACACATACATACAATACATACATACATACATACATACATAAACATATATATATATATATATATATATATATGTGTGTGTGTCGGCACAAGCGTGAGATGAATAACACAATAATAATCTGAAATATTATAATCAAAGTTTATTACATTAAATTATTACAATTACAATATTAAATACAGCAAAATAATACACAGAAATATTAGGACAACTCCAAGAGTTGCATCCACGCTTGTCAGGTGTCGAGCAGCAATTTGCCCTCAAAGAATACTGCTATTATCGGACAGTAATTATTGACCACAACATATGTGCTCCTTGTCCAACAGAGCTTTCGCGCTCTTCAAGCGACGAATGTAGAATGTCGAATGTCCTGTTTACGCGATTTCACCTCCTTTTATACTGTCGACCCAACAACACAGCGTTCAACCTTTAGTAATCTGGTAAACTGAAACTTATTACTGAAAGGTTATGATATCGTCGAAAATCCTCGCACGAGAGCCTTTCGTCGAGGCTTATAATCGGAAAACATTTATAAAGTGCTCAACAATACAAATCCCATCATATAAATACAACGGCTCTGCGCCCAGTTTTTATTAAACTAAAACACCACTTAATAAAATCAAGTGCAGGTACTTTGAGTAAACTGAAACTTATTAAAAACATACAGTAAACCCTCAATTTAAAGTCGTTACTTTACGAAATTTTTACCATTATATCGCAATCTGCGACATACATATATATTAGTTACGTGATTATCGCAATGCCAGTCTAATTCAGGGTTTATATCAAAATAATAGTAGTGCTGTCCGTTCGTCAGTAGTTTACTTCACACACAGACGAACCAGCCTACCTTTGGGTCTACCGTACAACATTTCTTGATTTCGCATCGCCAAGATTTTGATTAAGACATCAGAGGGCCTAAAGCAGTCGATTTTGGGGAATCGCTTAGCGAAATTCACACGTGTCGTAAAGTTCTACAAATGAATATATATATATATATTTATTTCAAAATGAAGTCATGACACTACCGCCGCTTCTGAAGCATTTTTAGGCACGGTTAAAAGAGGCGAAGCGACTCAACAAACTAACCAACAACATATCATATTACGTATATACTTATGTTTATATTATTATACATTCGTAGTCTTTTTAACTGTATTTTAAACTAATACAAGGTTTAACAAAGTAATTGTATGAATTATCAGTGAAAATGAGAGTAACGTGCTAGTGTCTAAAAAATCTTTCGTTGTATATTAAACCTTCTCGTGCAAACGTTGCTTTACTAATTTTCTAAACTTGTTTACTGAAAGCTCTTGAACAGTTTCTGAGATTTTGTTTAAGAGCATTACAATGTACCTAGAGTTGAGTAGGACATGATTTTAAAATGACTTTGTAAGAGTAACATGACATTATGTACTGAACCATTACAATGTACCACTTCAAATGAGGTGAGGAGCTTTGTATGGTTCCGTGGCAGTACATTTGAAGCGATGAGGCCGGTCAAGCGGAGAGCGTCATTCTCTCATTTGTCCAGTACAAAACTTCTAGTTCGGAAATGTTCGTTGAGAATCGGATATGATCGGCCTCGGTCACCTCATTTTACTAGCAGTCGTACATGTCGTGTTGTCCCTCTTTATCATGTGAATGTCCTTCCTCTTACATTTGAGGCGCGAGTAGTACACTGAGTAGTAGCGCGACAAAATATTTGAAGCATTACTTTTTAGATTATTTAACGTACCAGTACAAATGGATTTTGTACGGGACAAATGTACCAGCTTGTACGTTTCCGACGCGACTCTAACTGAACCTCACAAAATTGTTTCAAACTTTGATTGGATACGAATTTGCAAAAATGGCTGCTTTAAGCCCTGAGAATTATACTGTTACGAGTTACAGGACTCGAATTAAAATGCCGTTGTGCTTGCGAACGGCCATAAACGAGTACAGTAGGCTGCTCTCCACAAGAACCAATAAATAAGTAAACAAAAGAGGACGGTCATAAAAGCGCTTCAATGTTATTGGCTCAAACACCGAGCGGGTAATAAATGTGCTTTGTTTACAATTATGCAGGTGGCCCAATTGTAACAATACTATTATGCTCCCGTTGTGAGTGGCATCCCACCCTCGTTTTCGCATTAGTCTCAGTCACAATAACCTCGAACAAGGTATTACCCGAGATTGTTTCAAACAACTTATCATTAACTAACGTTCCACGCGGTTTCGCTTGAGTTTTCACGATATGGATAGATAGCAAACACTTTATTGCTCATTACAAAAAATGCACGATGACAATATTGTCCTGGTAAAAACAATAGGCGGCCTTATGGCATACAGCTATCTCTTCAACTTAAGAATATTTTAAAAAATTAAACTAATCGGGTAATGTAGATGGTGCAGAGCATTAGAAGAAAGAAAGAAAGAAAAAATATTTATGTCTTAAAAAGCGACACTTAACCATAATTAATAACAAGAACATGTTGCCCCTGTCTTCTATGGCATCTTTAGAGGCCCATGCAGGGAGTGGCGAGTCACTGTCAGCCCATTTTCCATGTTCCCCGAACATTGCGACGGGCAGACGCCATAGTCCCCATATTCCCAGACCCCTAGTACCACTAGCAGTTCACCCCAATAGCCTGGTACTTTTTGTTCTCATTTCCCAGAGAAGTCCTACACTGGCCGGGGCTTGTCCTTGGGCGCATTATTATATGGTGTAGACAGGGGCAATCGGACAATCAATTTGTCGAGGGGCATCTACGAGTTGGCCTTACTCCATAAGTCCGGGCCAGTTCTATGGCCCGTAGTCTTCAAAGACATACAATAATAATGAAGCAGTGTGCCGCGATTTGCGAAATGAGGGTAGCACTCAGTATTTTGCTGTGCCCACCTCCTTAGTCACGAAAGTCATGCGACCCACGGTGAAAACAAGCAAAATTTAATTAAATTATAATCAACGTATACGCGAAACGAATATTAACAAAGAAACAAATCGACACGTGTGCTGGGACACAGTAGAAGTGCAACTTGTTGATTTTTAATGTACTTGTCCACTTTGAAACCTGCCCGTAAAACTTTGTTGCGATTCGTTTTGCCACTTGTCCGTTGATGTTTCACTTCTACTGTGTCCCAGCACACATTTCGATGTTTCGCAGGTTTACTGCAAACTATGATTGGGTTAGGTTAGGTACATTGTAATTAAGGAACCAAATAACGGATCTTAAACGGAAAATCCTAAGACCCCCCGTCTATATAGAAGTTTCGCTTCAAAAGAACAGTAAAGATAAGTACCTATAAGTATTGACGGCCTCTGTGGTTTAGCGGGCTAAGCCTTTGCCGGCTTACCTCACTGCAACGCAGAGGCTCCGGGCTCGATGCCTGGTATAGTAAATTTCGGAAACGTATTTTCTCCGTTATTTACTATGGTCTGGGTGCCCCAGAGTGGTCCGTTGTATATTACCCATAACACAAGCGTAACTTGCTTAATTTGGGGATATACAGTGTGTGTAGTTGTCTGCCGATTTATTTATTTATTTACCTAAAAATAAATAAATCTAAAATAAAGCACTTATTATATACACATGTTACATGTGGTTAAGCTGTATGGATTTTGTTCCATTTCCTGCCATTGTGGCGTTACTGTAAAACAATATACGTTGTGCCAGACATATGGTTTATCTATGGTGCCAGTTGCCAGATCACTCGATGTATACAACGTCCATAGCCGAACCTACAAATTAAAGTTCAGTCCAGTTACAACATATTATACTAAATGTAACTAAACTATCTAGATAGATAGTTAACATATAAGTTATACATACATATACTCAAACTATTGTTGCGAACCGGTAATAATCCTTTACAGGTGTTTTATTATCCCTTGGAATTAGAATTATTTATAACTCTTTTTATGGTAGCCTTAATTACTCACAATCTTTGTTCACACCAGGGGAGGAGTCTCACGATACTCACGACTGTGACCAGCTGTGACTAAGAGGGGGAAAATCGTGAAATTCGACATAAACAAAAAGTGACGTCATTTGTGGATATATCAATACCGTGAAGTAATTAAGTCAGGATTGCGCGGACGGGTAATATACACTGAAGGACATCGGTAAAACAAAAAAGTAATTTTTAGTAATTTGGAAAATATTATATTAATACGTGAAGAACAAGGGGAACACTAAAACAGTATTTTGTAGGGGCGCCTTGAGAGGAAATTTTAAAATATCCTAAAATTGCGCAAGTGGTCGGGGGATGGTATGAAACCGCGCCTCGTCCTATTTTCATAACCACACTCACTGAATATATAGTTACATAATCCACACACTTGCAAGTATCTATATTTTCAATAAATAATTAAATATCAAATTAAGGAGTGCAGAATGGTCTTACCCGCTTTTTAAAATTATGCTCGATATATTCCGAAAATACATTAATTAAAATTATGCATAAAAAACATAAATACACACACTACCATGTATTTGACACACACACGCATATATAATATACTCTTTTGTTTATTGTTAAAATCAAATTAACAGAGTAGCCTTAGCGAAATCTGTGATTATAGAAGTATAGTCTTTGACAATAAATATTATGGTCGAATTTCAACCACTAGTATTATATAAAATTATTAGAGCTAGTCATGTTTGCTGAAGAGTTTCTTGCGCCGCTTCTTCTCTTCAAGCCCCAACATGGTGCAAAGCAGTGCTAAATTAGATTAGGCTCCTATAGAGTAAATAATAATCATAAACAAAAAATAAAACTAAATAATATAAATGAACAAGTTGGCGGTAGGCTAAATAAAACTTTAACAATACTCATTGACACTTGACATCTTTGTCTTCCGTGATCACGGCTACTGAACAGTGGCCGAAACGTCGGAATAAAAAATCAAATAAATTACCGCGCTTAAAACCGTTAAAACGTAGTTTTATTATGTATATTTTTCGCGAAAACTTAAGAAAATATTATCAAGAAAATTATTTAAATGAGACACTACCACGAAGCCAACTTACTGGAACTCAGAGACTCTTTCCTTTCTTTCCGTTATTTACTATGGTCTGGGTTCGGTTACTATCACATCAGAAAACCTTTAAGTTCTTTTAAAATAGCAGAATATAATTTGTCGTAGAAGTAATAATGTGAATCTCTGCCCACCCCCGTTGGGAGGGTGTCATGATTGCAGCGAGAACACACCTCTGCCACCATGCAGCGGAGATTGCGGCTTAGACACGAATACAATATAATGCAGTAACTTAACTCAGAACAAGGTTTACGTCGAGAACTTAAGAAATTATATTTGTAGGATAAAGAGAGAGACAGAGATAGAAAGAAAGAAAATCATTTTATTCGGGACAAATTACATTGGATAGTGTAGGTATTGTTAACAAATCAATAACTAACATAACATAATCTTGTCCAGAAAGGGGCATCAGTCTCAGCACAATGCTGGTTTTCTAAAACCAGCGCCAACCTTCCGCTGAGCATCTCAACTACTGTCAAGGCAGACATTACATCATTGCAAAGCATGAAGGTAGAATCTTAAATAATATATATATATATGTGTGTGTAAGTATATATATATATATATATATATATATACATACATACAGGTAACACTTTATTGCACACCAAAATATACAATTACAAAAACAGACCATATTTAAAATATTTTCTTGGCAATACAATAGGCGGCCTTATCGCTCAAAGCGATCTCTTCCAGACAACCTAGATGAAAGAAATTTGAATCAGGCGATGTAGGTGGTGCAGGAAAAAGGCAATAGATACATAAATATTCAAACTAATTTAAGAAAGACATACATATATACATACAAAGGTAACCTTTCACAATTTGCAGTGTCTTTCGTTGGCTTATATGAGCTAAGCATCAGTTTCACACTCTGACATCTTCTATTATTGGTTATTTTAAAGTTTTACACATGGATTATGATAATATATGAACGGCTACTTAGCCGGAGCAAACCCTGATGCTCTGGTGACCTGATGCCGCCCCGCAATCCTAGTGAATCAAGTAGAAAAGAATGAACACACTACACCAGATTTCCGGGACACAGTGGACACTTCCAGAAACGGTTTTAGGGCACAATACAGTAGTTTATTATCCGTGCGGTAACGGAGAAAGAATACAACTTCCTGCTGCCGGGAGGCCTGTCGTAAGACGCGACAAAACAATCCACAGCTAGGTGGTAGGTTATTTGCTCGACTGGATGGCTACCACCCCAGGTCTAAAGTATGCCGCCATAACAAACTTGAGTTGTGTTCCGGCATCAGTGATTCCAGTCTCCTTTAAGAGAGCAGCAGCGCATTTGTAGCACCATTGATGTTTGAAACCGAGGGTAGGTGGAAGAGGAAATATTGCCGGGAAAGGGATGCTTCCCAAGAATGTAACGGGATGTAAACTCTTATTCAAAGATTTTAAGTAGAAATTGTTGAGTAGTCTCTTTGTGGAATGGAAACCGGTAAAGAGAAGGGGAGATTTTGAGCACGGAACAAGAAGAAGGTAAAGAATTAAATGAATGGCGCTTACATTTATTTACGCAATTTTGTTTTCAAAACCATCACCGATCAGATTGCTGGCAAACAGGCAGATGGCGCACCTGATGGAAAGTGATTACCGTTTCCTATAGACGTTTGCAACTCCAATGGCGAAGCCAAGACTTTGGTAGCCTTCAGGATGGCACACAGAAGATGGAATAGATAAGATTGAGGGACCTGACAGGAGAAATGGGGGGATGGGATATGGGATTCGAATAAGAAAGATTGGATAAAGGTGTGCTGACGCGGGTCGTTCTGTCAGCAGTTTTACGCTCGGGCAACTACGGCGCGCGTTCGGCAGTCTTACCCGAATGCGACAGACCGGTCTTGTTCCGCGAAACACATGAATCCACTTAGGACTTGGCGTGTGTAGTAATTATATATATGTACATTTTGTGTGTGAAACATTATAACAGTTTAAAATAATTAAAACCAAAAACGTAGTTTGATTTCTCTCACACCGCAAGAACATCTTTTGATAACCAACCTTCTGATTACAAAACTACATATAACCTCACAAGGGTTACACTGCATTTCTGTATGTCACTTAAATGGCGCTATAGGAAATCAGCGCTGTTTGACTTATGGCCGGTTCTATGTCTTACTATTAATTCACTTACCGTCGGTTGATTTGACATAATTTGTACGAAGCTTGTGTGAAATTTTAACCGATACTAAGCCAAATAAACGCTCTTTAACTGGTGAGATATAGGAACCGGTCATTAACCAGCAGTCTGCTGTACTAGAGCCAGTTTGAAACTCCATCTTTTATTTCCTATTTAGTATTTTTACATTGTATCGCGCGAGTTATGCAAACAGGCAGACGGCCCACCTGATTGAAAGCGGTTACACACTTGTAACTACCAATGTGCTGCCGCTCTCTAAAAGGGGGCTGGAACCTAGCTACTAATGCTGGCACACAACTCAAGGTTGTTATGGCGGCATACTCTAGACCCAGACAGGCAAATAACTGTGGGTTTTGTCGCGTCTTATGACAGGTTAGAGAATGTATTCTTCCTCCGTTTCTACATGGATAAATTACAATGGTCAGTACAAAAAATCATTGACATCTGTTCTAACGACATCTCTTTATTCGCTTTGTTATTATCAAAAATAACCCAACTGTATCTCATTATTACGTAATTTGATTTTGCCGTAATAATAGGTTGGGGAAAAAGTCTTTTCGCGTATAGTATGTATGAACTTGTAATAAGATCTCTTTGGCTATACCATTTGTATCTTGCTGGTTTTGGTATCATTAAAAAGTTTTCATTTTAAAGAAGACAATTCCAAATTCAAATTAAGAAAATGTGTGATTTTCATTTGTTTTTCTTGTTGTTACAATGAGTGAATCTATGAAGAAATTCGATACATTTTCAAATTTTACTACAAAAAAGGTAAAAATGCAACACAAACCGCGAAAAAAATTGTGATGTTTATGAACCTAATGCAGTATCTGTGAGAGTAGCGCAAATTTGGTTTAAGCGTTTTCAATTCGGAAATTTTGATATCAAAGATGCACGTCGCTCTGGTCGCCCTGTTACGGACAAAATTGATGCCATTTTTGAAAAAGTGGAGCAAGATCGGCATATTAGTAGTTACAATGTAGCTGGAGAACTGGGAATTGACCACAAAACGGTTTTGGCCCATTTGAAAAAAGCTGGGTACACAAAAAAGCTCGATATTTGGGTGCCTCATGAGCTCACTGAAAGAAACCTAATGAACCGTGTACTCATTTGTCATTCTTTATTACGACGTAATGAAACCGAACCATTTTTGAAGAAGCTGATAACTGGTGATGTAAAGTGGATCACGTACGACATGAACGTGCGAAAAAGATCGTGGTCAAAGGCCGGTCAGGCTTCACAGACTGTGGCGAAACCCGGGTTAACTCGCAACAAGGTGATACTATGTGTATGATGGGATTGGAGGGGCATTATTCATTATGAGCTGTTACCGCCAGGCAGGACCATCGATTCTGAACTGTACTGCGAACAACTGATGAGAATAAAGCAAAAAGTTGAGAGAAAGCGGCCGGAATTAATCAACAGAAGGGGTGTGGTTTTTCACCATGATAACGCTAGACCTCACACATCTTTAGCCACTCAGCAAAAATTACGAGAGTTTGGCTAGGAGGTGTTAATGCATCCGCCGTATAGTCCTGACCTTCAGATTTTCACCTGTTTCGGTCTCTGCAGAATTCGTTAGGCAGTGTCAGGTTAACATCACGAGAGAACTGCCAAAACCACTTGTCGTAGTTTTTTGATCAGAAGCCCCAAAATTTTTATAGCAATGGGATCACGTCCCTGCCTACAAGATGCCAAAAAGTTATCCAACAAAATGACACCTACATACTTTAGTCAAATGTAAATAAACTTTATAAAAACACCTTTTGAATTTTTATATAAAATGCGAAGAAACTTTTTCCCCAACCTAATATTTTGTACTGTTTTGTATTTCACTGTGGCAGCATTAAGGCGACTTATGGCGGCGGGTGTAATTACCGTATGAAAAATTCACATATCACGGAAAATAATTATAATTAAATGAAAACAAGATTATTATGAATGAAAACGGATTTATTATAGCGTAGTGGTAAACGCGTATTCCCAACTCAATCGGCATAGGTTCGATTACTGGCCGAGAAGGATGCTCCATACAAGCAGTTTTCTGACCCAATGATCTTGTTACAATTACCACGTGCGAACGTGAACGAAGATAACCGATGTGCGGAACCCGACAATCCGGGTGTAGTGTTCGTCCGCTTAGTTATTAATTTATTATAATTTGGTTAATTTATAGTTATATGTTTTTTGTTTCATTGTGTGTGTTGCTACAATGATTTTATATATGTACTAGAGCTTCCCTAGTGCGTGCCTCTTGTTTAAACAGCAGGCGTCAAAACAGGTTAAATTGTACTAAATGTTTACGTTAGTGCTATAATTTGCACCCGGAAGGTTAATTTCATTTCATATCGCAAACTATCCCATCTCCCTGAAAATTATTCATGTCCATTTTCGGTATTAAAACTACATTTAAACAAAATTACAGCAAAACGATCCAGTATTGCTAGTTGTTTTTCTGTGAAGGCTTAACAGACAAACAGATCGAGTGACTATCGCGTTTATTCAATGATAAATTTTTATATGTTTAAACTAGAGAAATGATTGGTCTCCCATACAATCTTTCAACCTCTATTTCAACCCGTCCTAGTTTTATTTATCTATCCCCGTCTATTTATCTGTAAACTATATAAATGACCAAAATTACCAAATTGACTAAAATGACTAAAATGGTCAAAATGACCAAAATGACCAAAATGGCCAAAATGACTAAAATGACCAAAATGGTCAAAATGACCAAAATGACCAAAATGGCCAAAATGACTAAAATGACCAAAATGGCCAAAATGGCCTAAATTACAAAAATGACTAAATTGACCAAAATGACCCAAATGACCAAAATGGCCTAAATTACTAAAATGACCAAATGACCCAAAATTACCAAATTGGTCAAAATTAACAAAATTAATTCAAATCCATCCCAAAATCTATCCCATTATGTGGGATGAAAAATATCCCATGTCCGCCCTCGGTATTAAAATTACATATATACCAAATTTCAGCCAAATCGGTCAAATAGTTTTTCCGTAAAAGCAAAAGAAACAAATATATTTTTATCCCGAAAACTGTCCCATTTTTCGGGATAAAAAGTATCCTATGTTCATCCTCGGCATCGAAAATATATATATATACTGAGTTTCAGCCAAATCAGTCCAGCAGTTTTACCGTGAAAACGGAACAGACAGACAGAGTTATTTTTGCATTTCTAATATTAATAGGGATGTGTTATTTAAATTATTGCTTTATGGTGGGTCCGTCGACAAAGGGCTTCTACGAATAAAGTTTTGTTTCTTTCTTTAAAGACATATGTAAGAAACTCATTGACACTACCCACGCCCAGAAGGCTGGCTCATGTTTCGCACAACAAATAGTATTGCCATACAGCGCGGCAATGCAGCCAGCCTTCTGGGCACGCTCCCCGTTGGCAGTGATCCTAGATAGTGTATTTTAGTTTCGATGTCTTTGTTATTTAAACGTTCTAGGTACTAATTACTTTATTATATTGTTTTTAATCTGCAATTCATTAACCTTTATCAAACTGCATTACACTGTATATATTGTTGTTGTTATTAGTGTTTATTGTCCACTGTGACTTCACTTGATGGTCCCAGACGGAAGAACAGCGCTGCTCCTTGTTGGCTAGCACTTTGCTGAGACTGGGTCCAGTTTAGGACTCATTTTGTTTCTATTTATATTAACTTACTTCATGTCCTAAATAAAATATTTTTCTTTCTTTCTTTCTTTCTTTCTTTCCTTACAATAATGGGAGTGCCGCGCCAGGCAATGGATTTATGGATTGTTATTATTACTGTAATATAATATTAAAAAAACAAAATATCGGCAGACAACAAACACACTGTATATCCCCAAATTAAGCAAGTAACGCTTGTGTTGTGGGTAATATACAACGGACTATTCTGGGGCCGCTCCCAGACACCCAGACCATAGTAAATAACGGAGAAAATACGATTTCGAAATTGACTATACCAGAAATCGAACCCGGAGCCTCTGCGTTGCAGTGAGTAAGGTAATATATTATGTCTCTGAAGACTACGGGCCATAGAACTGGCCCGGACTTTTGGAGGGCTTGCGTGGGGCCATGGGAAGGCCAACACGTAGAGGCCCCTTGACAAATTTAATCTAATTGTGGCGTGACACTGACCGGCGATTATGCCTGTCTACACCAAATAAAAATGCAACCAAAGACAAGCCCCGGTCAGTATAGCGAATAAGAACAAAAGGTAGTGGGCTATTGGGATGAACTGCTTATGGAACTAGGGATTTGGGACTATGACGTCTGCCCGTCGCAATGTTTGAGAGACATGGAAAAATGGGCAGACGGTGACTCGTCACTCCCCGCGTGGGCCCCAAGAAATACAATAGAAGACATGTGTGTGAGTGGATACGGAGTGTCGAGAGGTGGGCTGCAGGTCCACCGAAGCTACTTCTGATGTGATGCCATTTATCACTTCCACTCCTGGAGCTTGAGGAGGCTGGCTAAGGCAAGCACGGAGGCGGGGCCTTGCCTTGGCCCCCGGAGTCAGGTCCGAGGGGTCGTTACTCAATATTCAACGGACAGCTCTAAGGCGGATTCCCAGACACCCAGACCATAAGTTCGTTTACAATAAATAGTAAACTTAATAAATGACGTCATTATTCGATTAAAGACTATTTAAATGATACATTTTGACACTAGACAATATATGTACTCATAATAGAATTAATATACTAATTAACCAGGATATGCCCGTGACTTCGTCTATGCTTGATTCGAAATTCTCGCGGGATTCCCTGGACACAACATACCCAGGATTTGAAAAAAGAATTGAAACTATTGTTTTAGTGAATACTATCGGAGTGAGCTAATTTTTACGCACCCGAACAAGTACAAACCGCTCCCGGGAAAATTCCCGCGGGATTCCCGGGATAAATAGCATCGCAGAGTTTAAGTCTAAGAATTAGACGTCGATCAGCGAAAACCGCATCGAAACGGCCCAGTAGTTTTTACGTAAATAGACAAACAAACAAGAAATCTAAAAAAATGCATCCTTTTCTCCATCGTTTATTTAGTCTATTCCAGTTGTTACTTTTTTAAATAGCTTCAATGTACAGACAGCAATTTTCGAATTTTATAATATTATAGATAAATGTGCTGCTATGCAGTCTTTTTAAGGCAGGTTTATTAATTATTCTATGTTTATTTTAATTGACGCTTATTTAGATTAATTTTGAAAAAGTTTATGTTTTTACACATTTATAACTCGTTTAGCAATTGATTCAATTACTGATTGTAATGGTACCGACAATTGGGTTACAGAAGTAAGTAAATTATTGAAGTAACGAGTTATGAAATGTCTAAATTGGTCCTTGACAGTACAAAACAGTTGAGAAAGGTGTTCAAATAAGCGCCTGGTGTGAAGCCAGCGTCCAATTAAAGAAGCGAAAGCCATAGACGAGGCATCACTTTGAAAGGCTGTATTTTTGTTTTATTCAACGTAAGGGTAGTTCGCAAACAGCACTCCATTGAGAGCCCAACGAGCTACGGGACTGTGTACTCATAGGCACGCAGAGCTGGTATTTCTGTTATTTAGTAAGACTTGTTCAGTAACACTTAGTAACAGTTATTTAGTAACATTTAATAACGGCTATTTAGTAACATTAGTAACGGTTATTTAGTGACATTTACTAACGGTTACTTAGCGACATTTAGTAACAGTTATTTTGAAACGGTTATTTTAGTGACATTTAGAAACAGTTATTTAGTAATGGTATTTTAGTAACATTTAGTAACGGTTATTTAGTAACAGTTATTTAGTAACGGTTATTTAGTGACATTTAGAAACAGTTATTTAGTGATATTTAGAAACAGTTATTTAGTAACATTTAGTTACTAACTGATATTTAGTGACATTTAGAAACAGTTATTTGTAATGGTTATTTTAGTGACATTTAGAAACAGTTATTTGTAACAGTTATTTTAGTGATATTTAGAAACAGTTATTTAGTAATGGTATTTTAGTGACCTTTAGAAATATTAATTTAGTGACGTTTATTTGGTAACATTTAGTAACAGTTATTTTGTGACATTTAGTAACAGTTATTTGGTAACGGTTATTTTAGTGACCTTTAGAAACAGTTACTTAGTGACATTTAGTAACAGTTATTTAGTAACGTATGAAACGGTTATTTAGTAACATTGAGAACGGTTGTTTATTAATATTTAGTAACAATTATTTATTGACATTTAGTATCAGACATACAGATAGTTTGCGACAGCTCGTCCAACTGTTAGTACCACTGATCCGATACACCTTTTCCCATCACTAGTGTCGCAACGGGGTCAAGTGGCCTCGCACTACAACATGGCCCCGCGACTCCACCTCCTTCAGCCAAACGAGTTTTCCTCATTCACTTAATTGCTGTTCCTAGTTGCTTTTCTCAACCTAAATCCTAGCGTTAAGTCATTTAACCCATCTAATTAATAGTCGGGAGATTTTAAGCACTTGAACTTAGTTTACTAGGTCTCACCAGGTAGAGTATGTGCCCGTGTGGATGGCTACCACCCCTTTTTTGTTTTTTGATGACGCAGGGGTACTATCTTTTCTTGGGACACCGTCCTCGGGCCTGTGGGGTAAGCTTTACACCGAGGGATGTATGGGACTCTTGATCGGCCGTATGCGCAGCGTAGCCTCCGAGCGGAGGGAAGGGGGATGGTCAGCCGTCAAACTACCAACTAAACCTAACCTGCGCCCCTCTCCTATGCGCTTTTATGGGATGCCACAAGAACTAGACCATAGGTACTATATCTGTGACACCCCGACGCCTGGCTATCTCACTTAGGGTACCCCCGGGGGCGGGTACCCTCTGCACCAACGAGGGTGGGGGGTTAAGTCCGCGGGATCCCCCACTGGTCCACGCGGCCCCCTGTGCTGTATTACGGGAGGAGTTGCGCGTAGCGGCGCCCACGACCCCGCAGCCGCTTTCTGCGGATGGAGTCCGCTGCCGCGCTCTCCTCCTTCTCTCTCTCGGCCGCCTCCTTCTGGGCCATAATTGACTCGCAGAAGGAGGCTACGGCTAACCACTGTTCTTTGCTCCAGAGCATGGCCTCGACCAAGCCCCGAAGCGTATCCACCTGACCGGTGACATTCATAAATGATGATTTATACAAGTTTATAGCCGGCTATCCCTCATCCCGAGATTCTTGCCCTCATTTGACTAACATTCCTGGACTAGTAAGTAATGTTGAGTAGGATAGGAGTAATAGTAACATGACTTTTTGTACTGTGCCAGTACAATGCACCACTTCGAATGAGGCGAGGAGATTTGTATGGTTTGTACCGCGGCAGTACATTTGAAGCGATGAGGCCGGTGAGGCGGTTAGCGTCATTCCCTCGTTTGTCCAGTACAAAACTTCTAGTTCGGGAAATGTTCGTTAAGGCTTGTAGCAACGCCAACGTCCTTAAGGATTTACCATTATTAATTATACGGGCGATTGGGGGGATTCCTTAGACGCGGTCGTTTTTCCGATGCATTATTATTTTGTAGCCTGTCTATTATTTATTTATTGTTATCATTTATTTACACACACACAAACACATATATGTAATGCATATTATAAACAAACAATATATTTACATATAATATTGTATTGATTGTTCATTGGGAACGCACAGCCCGTCCGGTGCAGCAACCAATTTTGGAAATATTATATTTATAGAACAATGCGCGGGCGTCGATCGCCCAGCGCGCGGCCAGCCGGCCAGCCAAACAGTCGGAATTCACACGACACGCGCGCAGCCCGCGTCACTTGCCGTCCGGTTGCCTCGAAAATTTATAAGCGAACTATTCAAATAATTGCTGTTACTCTTTGTTTCCAGGTTGTTTACTATCACTTCTTTCTTACTCCTTCTTTTCTATAGTTTCATTCTTATTGTGTGTCCTATTGCTTTTGTCTATATCTAATAATCGTGTGTTGGACTTAATCGTAAACATACTTTAGACTTTCACCTCACCATCTAAGCGTAGCTGACGACCACTTCGTTATTCATATACTATAATTTTATTTTGAATAAAATGATGTAAAGTTTTGAAAAATAATACAATCAAATTATTTATTTCTCTTTTATAAACATGTAGATACATTTTTTATCCTATTTTGATCAAAATTGAAGGAGTGATACGGTTTCTTGTCAATAATTTGGAGGCAATTTGGTTAATTTTTTTCTTAATTCAAAATAATTAGTCTGGCCATAAATACTGTTACAATTAAAAAGAAACAAAATATTACATTTGAATTTGGAATCTGTCATTTTTATATTACATTTTGCGATATTAAAATGGAGTGGGGCGATAAAGAGAAGCGAATCGCTGTGATTGCAATACACAAAGTAGGTATGGAGCCAAATGCAATTTTTAAAACTCTCCATACGCTTGGTATTAGTCAAATGCTTGTGTACCGGACTATTAATAGGTAAAATGACACCTCCTCTGTTTGTGACAGAAAAAGAGCTGGCCATCCACGTAGTGTTCGTCCGAAAAAGGTGGTTAAAGCAATAAGGAAAAAATCGAAGAAATCCTGTGCGAAAGCAAAAGATTTTATCTCGGGAGATGAAGATATCACCTTGAACCATGTAGAGTATTATAAAAGATGACTTAGGACTTGCAGCCTATAAGATACGCACTGGTCATTTCTTAACTCGTAATTTAAAAAAGAATAGGGTGGTAAAATCGAAACAACTACTGAAGCGGTACGCAAAGGGAGGTCATAGAAAAATATTGTTTACGGATGAGAATTTTTTTATGATTGAGCAACATTTTAACAAACAAAATGACCATATTTATGCTCAAAGCTCAATTAGTCGACAGAATGAAGCATTATTCTCAATTAGTCGACAGAGTGCAACGTGAAAAAGGTATCCAAACATCGGCACGAGTATCCGTCTTCAGTGACGGTTTGGTGGGGTGATAGCTATGAAGGAGTAACTGAGCCATATTTTTATTATGTCTCATATTGTGAGCATATATGATATTTATTTTTGCAAATGATTGAGCAGTGATTACTATCGCCTTTTATAAAATTGTTTTATATTTAGCAACTTGTTTTTCGACCTGTTCAATATTTATGGCAGTAGAAAAATCACGTTATGTCTCATATTGGAGCCTTGCAAATGATTGAACAGTGATTACTATCGAAAAATTGTTTCTTTAGCAACCTGTTTTCGACCTGTTGCGGCAGTAGGAGCCTTAAGGATGTGGTCGACCTCGCTCGCCTCGTTTTAGTTGTAGACGCTAGAAGTCGTACTGCGACATGTCATGTTGTCCCTCTTTGTCATATGAGTATGCTCAGAGGCTTTCTTGTACCTACTGTTGTAGCATTAAACTATGTTTTAAAAATATTAGAATTTAGCTTAGTGAGCCATAGAACGAAAATTCCTCTGAAAATTTGATCTACACGTTGAAGTAATTAAAAAAAGGGGATATAGCTATATCCATTTCTATTTTCATCCGTGCAGGAACGGAGAAAGAATACAATTTCCTGCGGCCGGGCGGCTTGCTGCTCTAGAGTATGCCGCCATTACAACCTTGTGTTGTGTTCCGGCATCAGTGACCAGGTTCCAGTCTCCTTTAAGAGAGCAACAGGGCACTTGTAGCACCTTTGGTGTTGCAAATGTCTATAGGCGACGGTAACCACTTTCCATCAAGTGGGCCGTCTGTCTGTCTGCTGAACTCCTGCAATAAAAAAATATAAAAAATCTTTATTTTGTCTGTTCAGGATTTACGTGAAAATCGCTAGACTGATTTGGGTGAAGTTTTCACTACTCAATAGCAGCACTCTATGTGCCGGGAATCCCGCGAGATATCTCGGGATTGATTTGAGGCCATTAAAGTGCATAAAAATCACCAAATTCCGATGCGATAATAAAATTTACAAAGTAACTATGATTATAATAACAAAATTTCACAATAAATAATATAAATATTTGAACCATTTCGTTTTCTTGTCGCAACTACAAATTCGGACCGATTGAAAAGAGCATAGTTGTTCGCCAGGCTCGACACGGGCAGATTTTTCATTACCACCACCCCTATTGGTCCTACAATGTTATATAGCCTAAAATATTCCTCAATATGTGGGCTTTCCAACACAGAAAGATTTAATTAAATGCATTTTGAATATTTTATTATTGTAGTCTTTAAAGAGCGATACCAAATACTTGTATTGATCTGTGTTTTTTAAAAATGTTATTTTATGGCTTGCAATGTTAATTAATGTAGAATAATTATCTATGTTATTTTAATTCTTAGACAAGTTGAAATATAAATTTATAATCTTTGCCTATACCTACTTGTTTTAATACATTATCCAAGTCTTCGAAGATAATATATTATATAAATTGCTAATTTTTGTCATTAATTCTGTGTCAATTATCACTTTAGCTAAATTGAGTAGACATTATAAATAATGGCTAGATAATATATAATAGATAATATCCGGATTTATTACTTTGGCTGTAACTAAATAAAAGGGCGGCAGTATTGTCTTCCGCCCCGGGCGGTCGTCGTCCTCGCTACGCCGCTGGCTAGTTCATGATAAAATTAATTTTAAACTTTAAGTTGGGAACTTAATCCCTAACCAGAAGTCAACTTTGAAAGAACAGTATGGCTTATCTCTTAATCTTTGTTTAACTTGATATCTGTGGCTTCGCTCGCGTACCGCATTTAACTTATACATCAATTCCTTATTTAAGGGTCTCCAAACTACGGATCGCTGGACAAATCCGGCTACACTAATACCCTTAAGATTATCAGGAAATCTAAGCCAGCGAAAACATCCCACAGCCAGGTAGTAGGGTATTTGCCCGTCTGGATGGCTACCACCCCTGGTCTAGAGTATGCCACTACACCACAATCAGTAAAACTTTATGCCCATGTTCACTGTAAAAATGTTACAAAACAGCGCGAATTCAGTAATTTCATGAATATGTATTAGTGTAACACTTGTTGGTTGTTTTTTTATTGCATGAGTTGAGCAGACAGATGGCTCACGTGATGGAAAGCGGCTACCATCACCTGTGGACATTTGTAACACCAAAGCTGCTGCCGCTCTCTAAAGGGAGACTGGATTCTACAACCTAACAATGATTCCTAATAAATTAATAAAATGTGGATGTGTGTAGTTCACACGCAGTAGGAAACTTGAAACTTCAGAGCTCACTCAAACTCACAGACAATTCTTCTCTGAATTTTATTAACATTTTTTTTTCAGGCGGCTGAAATGCATTTCGCAGATACCGGGTCGATCGTGGAGGCTTTCCACTGAGGCAATCCAAACAATAATCAACCGGCTTGTGTGGAGACTCGACTAATCAATACCCCACTAAAACCACCCTCCTCCCATGTGCCCCGCGCTTATGGCAGGAAAGGCGTGAGATACAGAACGTAGTTACGCCCACACCGATCCTAGCGCACAAGTGCTTGAGAATGCCCCGGGAGAGGCAAACTCACTTCGTCAACAGGGGTGAAGACTCCTCTGCTCCCTAGATGCTAGAGGGCCCCTGCAGCGGTATTTCAGGGAGGGAGGTCATGCGCATACCTGCGCCTCCGGGCTCCCGACTGACGTCGGCGCCCGCGAGACGCATGCGCACTTCCACATCTCTCCCTATCTCGTTCCGCGGCCTCCTTATGAGACACTACCGTCTCGCAGAAATTGGCCGCACCCACCCACCAATCGTCGCTGTGCAGCATGGCTTGCACCAGATCGCCCAGCGAGTCGGTCGGTCCTACTATTGTCTCGAGTTCAAACCTCTGAGGTGCCCATGCTGCGCACTCGACTAGCGTGTGTAACGCCGTGTCTAGCGCGCCACACTGGCGGCATTGGGGTGAAGGCAAGCAGCCCGCAATCTGACACAGATACTTATCGAAGCAACCGTGCCCGGTCAGTATCTGTGTCATCCTGAAGGTCAGGGTGCCACGTTTCGGCGAGAGCCATCGCAACAGCTGCGGTCGAACCGCTTCCACCGTGTCAATGCCAGCGACAGTGTCAATGCCAACTCTACCGACCAAGATTGTATCATGGCCGTGGTTTCCCGCGTCTTGATCACCTGCAGCTCGGCCTGGCCATAGACCAGGCCACGGGCAAGGGAATCCTGTCGGGAGCGCCGAACTTTGGCAATCACGTCCGCCTGGAGAGGCCAGGGCGGATCGCCCGCCAAAAGTGGACCATACGGGTGCACCGTACAGGGCCATACTCCTAAGGATGCCCATGTAGAGTTTTCTAGTCGTCGTCCCCGATCCCCCACGTTGGGAAGAAGAAGGAGAGGGCGCCTGCGGATCTCACGAGTTTGGGAACTAGCTGCTCAAAGTGCGCTTTAAACAGCCATTTCCCATCGAGAATCAGCCCCAGATATTTCATCTGGGGATCTACACGAATGTCCACCCCTTGGACTGTAACGGTCAAGTTTGTAGGGGGATTACGAAGCCGCCTATGGAACATGATGGCCTCTGTTTTCGCGGTGGAGACCTTCAAGCCCAGCCTACCTATTCTTCGGACCACGATCACCAACCCGGAGTGGGCGAGGTCCACGGATTCCGCGAATGACGCAGAGCGTGCCGTGAGTAGGGTGTCATCCGCGAAGCAGATTAACCCTATCCCGGGCAGGACCGGAACCCGAAGCATCCAGTCGTAACCGACGTTCCAAAGAAGCGGCCCGAGGACCGATCCCTGTGGGACGACGCACGCGACGCGTCGCCGGCCTAACGCGCGATTTTCGGACTCGCCGCCCTCCCAAAGGATGTACCTGTCCTGGAGGTACGCGCCCAACAGCCTCGTGAGATACGAGGGAACTCTGTGTGCACGGAGCCCCTCCCTGATCGTCTCGTGAGGGAGGCTGTTAAAGGCGTTCGCTCAAAAAAATATTTTTATCAGTTTTATTTCGGTCCAAATTGGACCTATGTTCAATCATCGGTGTTATTGACTCTCATCTCTGCTGCACAATGTAAAAGTCGTATCTCATTCTCTTGCAGGGTTAGTCCTATAGATTTATGTGCTTATCTCTTTTTAGTGTCGCCTTTTCGTTTTATCACAAAGCACAACGATTCTTAAGAAGTTTCACTTCAATAAATTCTTTTTTTTTACTATATTTCCTATTTACGTGGACTAAAATGTGCGTGGCTTCAACTTTTCGGAAAATAGGAGAATCAATCAACGAGTTCCGAGACAGGGCATTGTTGAAACACGGTTAAAGCATTAACGAAGATCGTTTATCTTTGTCTTACCTATTGGTACCCATTATAGGTATGTATTGGACTACACTGTTTATTTTTATTTATTTAGGTTTATGGCTTGGCAGGCTTGGCAGCTGGGCCTTTAAGCCAGATCTTAGATAACAATATAGTATTTATACCTCAGCTGAACTGTAGGTTATCAACTGACGCCATTCAAAGCAGTTCTTGTGACAACTCGAATAGCCACTGTTGCGGACAGAATCACCGCTCTGACCTCTCCCCCGGAAATCCCGTACCCCCACGCCCCCCTTACCGCGAATATGTAGCTCGCTCCGTTAGCTGCTAAGTGTCTGCATTTTTTGTAGTACCTTAGTAAGCACGGTGCGAGCCACCGGCAGACCTTCGATCGGTCGAATATATACACACAAGAAGACCAGGAAGAACAGGAATTATTCGAAAGACTCTACAGCCTCTCTCTACAGACTCTCAGCGTGACTACGTGGATCTTGTGGACCACCAGTCATTGTAATTAGTGCCACTCGTATTGATCGGTGTAATCAATGCAACTAGTGCTGTCTGTGTTCAGTGGAACATCCAGGGCTAGTGCTAAGTTGTGTTGGTTAACCTCGAACGTGCCGTTTAATACAGTAGTGTTGGTCATACCTGTTACTGTTGTAGGACCTATATAAATAAATACAGTCAACTTGCTAAGGGGTGTTTTATTCAGCCACATTTGACTATACAGTTCACATTTCTCACAAAAACATATTGTTTGGTCAACGTAACGTGCTAGATTATATTTTTGTATCTACCTCAGTTCAGTTGGCAATTAAATATCAAAGCATAAGCACGTCGCCGTTTTTATTTCAATTCACCTAATACCACAACCACAGTCCGCGCAAAAATCAACGCTTTCGTAATAACACATATAATTACTATTCAAAAACTATCAATATCCTACAATAACTGTTCATTTTAGAGTAATTATACACATTTTTAGAAAATAAAACTGCACAAGACTACATCTCTTTTCAGTTGCCGCCAAAAACTTCTGGACTACACTAAAACAAAGGACGGTCTAGACAAGCGGTGGGTTACGAACTGAAATTCAAAAACCATAGTCAACCGGCTAAAAGTAGTTCATTAGCTGGCTAAAAAACAGCTGATGGCTTTTTGGTCAGACGGTAAATTACTCGCCAACTTGCAGCTGACGGCTTAAAACCGTATACTTATCAGTTTTCGGTTTTGTTCGACAACCATTACCCAGTTGAGGATATGGCTGTGTTACCGCCTACAAAAATTATATCCGAAAATTCGTGAGAACAATATTTATTGCTCCACACTTTAAGTCAGGAGCTATTTAAATGGTGTTAAAATATTACGTAGTACGTTCATTTTCTTCTCGCTCCGCCAGTACACAAGTCAAAGCAACTTAGCATTATTATTTCAAAAATATCCTTATGTTCGCGAACTGTGGCAGTAACAGGTTGACAACCTAGCCGTGGCTATTTTATAAAGAACCGCTAATTAGCTGGCTTTTACTACAGCTTTTTTAACTTGTGTTTGTAAACTTATGTAATATAAAAAATACTAGCTGTCGCCCGCGGCTTCGCTCGCGTAGTTTAAAAATAGACAAGTTGAGTAATCAAAAAAGTTAAAAGTTAGTCAGTCTTTCACCTCCTTCTTCTTCAGTCAATCTCAGTCCACTGCTGGACGTAGGCCTCCCCAAGTACGCGCCACATATCCAGATCTCCCGTCTTCCTCATCCAGCCCCTGCCGGCGGTCTTACGCAGATCGTCAGTCCACCGGGCTGGCGGGCGTCCTACACTACGTTTGCCGAGACGTGGTCTCCACTCCAGGACTCGTTTGCTCCATCGGCCGTCGGTCCTGCGACAAACGTGACCGGCCCACTGCCACTTCAACTTGCTAATTTTGCGAGCTATGTCGGTTACCTTCGTTCTCTTACGGATGTCCTCATTTCTGATTTTATCCATAAGAGAAACACCTAACATAGCTCGTTCCATAGCCCGTTGAGTGACTTTGAATTTGTGGACCAGTCCCACGGTCAGTGTCCATGTCTCGGCACCGTATGTCATGATGGGTAGGACGCACTGCTCGAAGACTTTCATCTTCAAGCATTGCGGAATGGTCGACGAGAAGACCTGTCGAAATTTACCGAATGCTGCCCAGCCTAACTGGATCCTCCTATTGGCTTCCCTCTCGAAGCCGTGTCTGCCTACCTGGATCTTTTGTCCAAGGTAGACATATTCCTGCACAACCTCAAGAGGGGAACCATCGATGTTTACCGGCCTCGGCATGACATGTTCGTTGAACATGACTTTCGTCTTGTCCAAATTCATGCCGAGACCGACCCGTCGGGAGAATTCATTCAGGCTGTTCAGCATGTCGGCAAGTTCCTCCAACGTCTCTGCGAAGACGACAATATCGTCAGCGAAACGGAGGTGAGAGATGCGCTCGCCGTTAATGTTGATGCCCCGTTCATTCCATTCCAGAGTTTTGAAGACATCCTCCATCGCGTTGGTGAACAGTTTCGGGGATATGACATCACCCTGTCTCACCCCGCGACGTAGAGGTATAGGCTTCGCCCTCCGGTTCTGGATCTGAACGGTTATCGTTGCGGCGTCATACAGACATCTCAACACCTCGATGTATCGCCAATCGATATGGCATCTCTGCAGAGACTCCAGAACAGACCAAGTTTCAATAGAGTCGAAGGCTTTCTCGTAGTCCACAAATGCCATACACAGCGGCTGATTATACTCCTCGGTCTTCTGTATAATCTGCCGAACAGTGTGAATGTAGTCTATGGTGCTGTAGCCTTTTCGAAACCCAGCCTGTTCTGGAGGTTGGAACTCATCGAGTCTTCTGGCGAGACGATTCGTGACGACCCTCGAAAACAACTTGTAGACGTGGCTCAAGAGTGTGATGGGCCTATAGTTCTTCAAGAGGGTCTTGTCACCCTTCTTAAAGAACAAGACCACCACACTCTCGGTCCACGCCTTTGGCACAGTGCCCTGGAGGATAACGGTATTAAAGAGCTCTGCTAAAGCCTTTAGGATTGGGATCCCTCCTGCTTTGAGGAGCTCAGTTGTAATACCGTCGTCCCCCGGAGCCCTGCCATTCTTAAGTTGCCCGAGTGCCGTCCTAATTTCGCCAATGTCGACCTCCGGGATATCTTCCGTATAGTGGCGCGTGAGTGGTGCACGTGGATCATTAGCGCCTTGAACCGTAGGTCTTTCCGCCTGCGAAGAATACAATTGACCGTAGAACCGTTCCACCTCCACCAGGATCTCAGAGTGAGACTTAAGCTCCCTGCCATCTATTGTCCTCACTTTTGCAAGATGGCTTCTCCCCAATGGTTTTAAGAAAACTTTGGACCCCCTACTCTGCTCTATAGCAGCTTGAATGGCTCGCGTATTTGAGCAGCGGAGGTCCCGTCTTACAAGTTTTCTTATCCGTTTGGAGAGGGCCCTATGCTCCGGTGAGGCAAAAAGAGTAGGTGGCATCTCACGTCTCATCCTCATGAGATCCAAGGTTTCAGTGGAAAGTTCAGAGCGTTTGTTTCTTCGCAAAGGCGGAAAGTGCCTTCGGCCCAGCACTCGCACAATATTTTCACCACGTTGTCGGTTACCTCGTCAACATCGCCAGTGGTTTCCAGCGATTCGAACCGATTTTGCAGTTCCAACTGGAACTGTTCGGACCCTAAGATAGTCTGGGGTGGCGTAGGTCGGAGATTAGACTTTATCAAGCGGAGTCTTTCAGCTCTGAAGTCGATATTTAGAGTGCCTCGTATAAGTCGGTGGTCACTGCCGGTATTAAACCTGTTGACCACTGAGACATCTCAAAATATGTGCTTCTTGTCCGCCACGATAAAGTCTATCTCGTTTCTTGTCACAGTATCGGGGCTCTGCCAGGTCCACCTCCTTTGCAGCTTCTTCTTGTAGAACGAATTCATCACGAAGAGCCCCTGCATTTCGAGGAAGTTGACCAGCATTTGCCCCCTGTGATTTCGGCTCCCCAAGCCATAAGGTCCGATTCTCGGTTCGTCGCATTCTTGTACTCCCACTTTGGCGTTGAAGTCCCCCATAACAACGTTGTAGTGTGCGAAGGTCGTGCCATGTATGGCTTTAGTGATATCCTCATACATGGCCTCAACCTCGTCGTCAGGGTGTGCCGAAGTCGGCGCATATACCTGTATCACCTTCAGGGAATACCTGTTGGTGAGTTTTAGTACTAGGTACGCTACCCGGTTCGACACACTACTGACTTCCACGACGTTGTTAGCGAGGGACTTGTTGATAAGAAAACCGACACCACCCTGGGAGGCCTTATCACCTTCTCGGAAGTAGAGCAAGTGCCCGGACTCCAGGGTTATAGTATCCTCTCCCTCTCTTCGGACTTCAGATAACCCTAGAACGTGCCATTTGATACGACTTAACTCTACTTCCAATTCCGCGAGGTGATTTTCCAGCCTAATCGTGCGTCCATTGTACGTTGCCAGTATCAGTTGGTTACGTTGGCAGCCTCCCGTAACCCGGAGATTCCTAGCACCCTCCTCCCCGTAGTTACCACGACTGCTGCCGTAGCCGGGACTAGCGCGGCCGCCGGGAACTGAGGGCCATGGCCTATATGTGCGTTTCATAGTTGGGGGGAAATGCCATAGTCACTTTGGCATTTCACTTTCACCTCCATTAGGGATAAAATTTCCAAAAATCCTTACCAGAAGCAGGTACGTAAAATTTCGTGTTTCTCAGTTCTACACAGCCCAAACTGCTGAAGCTACGACTGTTAACATTATTTTTATATGCTAAAAGTACGCGTAAAGAATTAGATTTCTAGTGGAGTACACTGTGTGGAACCTAAATAGGCAGAATCTATTTATTTATTTATGAACTCACAACCATCTCTATCATTACAGTTGTCATCAATACAATATTGGGTACACATAATACATTATATATACTTATATGCACATTAAAATATAAAATATAACGAAATTAAATTAGAATACAACGATTTCCCATCACCACGTGAGTGAACCCGCGGGCGTGGCTAGTTCTTCATAAACTTGCGTGTGTAAACTTATGTAGTACTAGCTACACCCCGCGGTCTAACTGGTGATGGAAAATCGTTATTTTTTGGATAATTCATACTATGTCTTTATAAATAGCCTATGTGTTATTCTGATTTGAAAGCTATATTATTGTAAAGTTTTATCAAAGTCCATTCAGCAGTTTTAGCATGAAAGAGTAGCAAACATACATTCTTACATTCTTACAAACTTTGGTGTATATAATATTAGTAAGGTTAGTAAGTATGCTTCACTTGATTTCACGCGTCTTTTCAAGTAGACTCTGTCTATACTTTCAATGTTTGTCGTACACTTTTTCAATTTCGTCAATTTGATGAATATTTACTTTAATATTTATCTCATTTACAAACAGATTGCGCTACGTGTCTCGGAAATTGAATTTTGAATCTAAAACGATCCTGAAAGGGGCTTTTAATATAATCGATTGAAAATCACGCGGCGAAACCGGCAAACTCATTATCTCCCTGCTATCAAGTCGGTATGTAAAGGAATTTGTTGTCCAACCACATCCAAATGCAAGTCGGTCTTAACCTGCGACGAACGATGGTTAAAAACAATTCCTGTGATTTTTTTTACCATATACGACTTTATCTGAACCATAATGATTTTCAATCGACTTCTAAAAGGAGGAGCTTCTCAATTCGAACGTATGTTTGTTACACGGTAGTTCCGTCAATTGTGGACCGATTATCATTTTTTTCTGTTTATTCGAAAGAGTATACTCCTGAGAAGGTTCCATGGTTTTAATATAATATATTTAAAAGAATAAACGCATGACGCGATATATCGTCAAAACTTTGACAGATGAAAGTGTCCAAAATGGATGCCTCTACCCTCCTATGCATTAGCCATCACCTAACACAGAAAGAGGGTAGACAGCAAAATTGATGGAGCAATTTTCTACCTACCTCATTCTAGGCAATGACCGAATATTTACATTTGTACCTGTTGCGGACAGAGAGCACCCCTAAACTGCCCGCCGGAGCAGACCTTCTCTCTACGCCCCGCATACCGCCGACGCCCATAGCTCGCACAATTAGCAGCTAGGCGTCGGACGGAACGTGGGATATAGTAGCGGCCTTGGAGGCCGAAAAGACTCTCTCACGCACATACAATAGCACCAATACGCACTCTCCGTATTTATTTATTCTATGTATAGTTTAATTGTAAATAACCAATAAGTATAAACCAAAAATAATAGTCTTGCAGTCCAACCTACATTGAGTTTTATTTTAAAAGAAACAACTGCAAGAATTAACATTATTTTAGTCACGTGGGTTTCGTCCTTCCTCATTACATGCCCATACCACATTAATCTTCTTCCTCTCAATCTTTTACTCACGGGTGCCACTTTCAAAAGCCCTCTTATGTACTGATTTATCAACTTATATATTCTTGTAACACCACACATCTATCTCAACTGAGTGGAGACGTTTGTGGTTTATCACTTTAGTGGCCCAACATTCGGACCCATATAGCATGACTGGTCGTATGACAGATTTATAGTTATATATCTAACCTTTTAGTTTCAGTGGCATTAGTTTGTCGCACGTCACACCGGTTACCTGTCTCCACTCTGACCATGCTAGATTTATTCATCTACTAGCTGCTACTACTACTCTAGTAGCTCCTTAATAAGAAATAAAAGGAAAATATCATTAGTTATTATCCCATGGAGTTGTTCCAGTCTTAATTCATCAAGCCTTCAAATGCAGCCTCCGTCCAACATAATTTATCGTCCGAAGCTTAATACATTGAGCTGTTTCGTTTTTGAGGCATCGCAGCCGTATTTGGAAAGCCAGAACTCTTGTGAATGAATTGTTAGTCCAAAACTAACAATTATACCCGGTAGGTGGCGCCGGAATTGGGTTCCAGATTTTTGAATAACTCCATTACATTCCTTAGCATATAATCTATACATATAATCTTAGCATATAATATTATAAACATGAAAGATTTGTATTTTTATGACGAATAAACTCAAAAACTGCTGGACCGATTTCAAAAATTCTTTCACCATTCGAAGGCTACATTATTCCTGATTAATATGGGCTATCTAAAAATTAGGGATCCCTACTAAACTTCAATAATGTAACCCAATATGTAAAAAGAAAACGAAATGCGTGCCGGGACACATAGTAGAAGTGAAACTTCAACTGACAAGTGGTAAAACGAATCGCAACAAAATTTTAACTTGAAGTTTTGCGGACAGGTTTTCAAATTGGACAAGTGCATTAACAATATAAATACACATGCACCCACGCAAGCACGCACGCAGAAAGCACTCGCAGTGCCTCATATGAGGAAGTGCGCAATTCTTGCGTGGAACGATATTGCTGTTATATATTTGACAGGCGTTCCCGTGCCCACTTCAGTGGGAATAAAACATTTTACTTTGTTTTATTAATTATTTACAATCAAATATAGCCTACAGCACTCGGGAATAATGAAGCTTTCTATTGATGAATGAATTTTCAAAATCGAATCAGTAGTACTGGAGATTTCAAACTCAAAAACTTTACCTCTTTATAATATTATTATAATATATATAGTACCAAATAAAAAAAATCTTAATAAAAGCTTGTAAAAATAGAGATTCTGTTCTATTCCGATGCGAAATCTTTCATTAAACTTAATGAATTCATTAGTAGTTCAATTATCTCAAGCGCTCTCATATCGTCCTCTGTGTTTTGTGAAATTGATTAATTGTGAGAATGAGTCGGGGATTAAGCGGAATGTGGCAGGCAACATGACAACTAGACATTTTGCTATTAAGATTATCTATGATATTAAAGACGAGTTTGTAATCTTCTATATATTAATACGTGAAGCAAAAACTTTGCACACCTTTTTACCAAAATTGCAGGGAGGAAGGAGTATGAAATTTCGCACACTTGTAGTTTATACAGAGAAGGAGTGCAGAATGCAATTTTTTTTTTTAATTATGCACAAGTAATGCATTAAATCAATTAAAAAAACATTACACACACTACTATGTATTTGCCACACACACGCATATATACTCGTTTGTTTATTATTCAAGTCAAATTAACAGTGTAGCCTTGGCGAAATCTGTGATTATAAATACAATCTTTAACAACAGAACCTTCATAATGTGCACACTTATAATATAAATAAATTATGGTCAAATTTCGACGTTATTAGACGAGAGGTGAAAGTCTATCTAGGCACGATATGGTTTGGCGCTGATATATCGAGAACCTAAATAGGCCTTTCACTCGAGGTTAACACTATGCTTTTCATTTCGAATATGAGGAAAGTAAATAAAAACTGATTAGTTATGAAATCAGGAACTAAATCCGTATTTAAATCTGGTCAACTCATATGTCACATATGAAATGTCAAGTATTTTTTTTCTGTGGTATGCTATATAGCTTTTATTTTTTTGTCGCTGACTATAGTAAATATTTAAGTCAAATTGATGTAAATTAAATAGTAATTTATAAGTTTAAAATGATGTTATAAAATAATTGATAACTTTTTATTACAATTAATGAACAGTGGCTGTAAAAAAAGTTGGGACACGAGTCGCATGTGTATCTATGGTTCTAATAGTTTTTAATTTTTTTGGCAGCAGGTGACGAAAAGTACTGTTTTCATCCCTGTGATCAGGCAACTGTCAATGTGAACTTTCTTTTAACCCTAGTTGATAAGAAACATGGAAATATTATATCAAAGATTTTAACAACAAATAACATATATTCAACAAATAAGTCTGTTTTGTCCATAGGATCACAGAATTTGGATATACCGGTCAAATTTTTCTCTTTCTTTTATCTCATATATATGCACCTGACATTTTATAAACTACTGCGACACTGGCAAAATCAATGCTAATTGCGTTGGAGCCATAATCCTCCAAAAAAGAAGAAATCAGGCAACTCCAAGCATACTTTCGGAATATGAGAAACCAAAGCTATACGAGCTGTATTATGTTGGTGATGTTGGACCTCTTTTACGCATGTGACTACTTAAGTTTTTTGGTAGTGACCAATTTAGAATTGAGAATGACGCTGTCTTTGTATAAACATTGCAAAATCTGTTATTATATCTTCATTAAATTTTATTCCTGTTGTTGCGGACAGAGAGCACCCCCCTGACCCACCCGCCGGAGCACACCTACTCTCCGCGCCCCGCATACCGCTGACGCCCATAGCTAGCACAATTAGCAACTAGGCGTCAGACGGGATGCGGGATATAGGAACAGCCTTGGACACACATCCGACACAACTTGTCACATCTTGGCACATCTTCACACATCTTCACAACGGCACATGTGTACTTCTCTCATCACAACTCAAAGACTCTCTTGCAAAATGTGTACCTATTTTATTCGTGTAAAAAGTTAAATAATAATCATACAGTCCATTACTCCCGAGTTTTAATTCTCCAAACAAGAAGCAACTGCCACCAATACCTGTAAATCCATAAAATTTAAATTCTTGTATATTCAAGAGCAAAATGAATTTAAAAAACTTACGCGGTATTTTTGGACAAGTGGTTGTTGCGAAGTTTCTGGGGGGATTAATTCGGAGCAGCAGATTTAGAAAATAAAACTTTTCTAAAATTTTTGCTGTCTATCTTTTAGAGCATCACGTTTTTATGTGCCGCCGTTGCATTCCACTAACAATCACGTCGTTTTTGTGACAACGCGAACGAAGTTTCCTTAGAGTCCTACGATCTTGTTCATTTTTTTATTCGCCACTGATCTCACTTATTTCTGGAAAGAGGTTATTTGTAACGATCCTTCTTAATATTGTTACATACCGTCAGAGATAAGCGCAGCTTATTGTCCTTTCTCGGATTAGAGAATACTTTGTCTTTTGAATTTGTAGTTAATAAAAACATGCTATTGTCTTTTTTTACTTGTTTTATAACCATCATTAGCGTCGAACTATAATCCCTATTGTAATTGTATTCGACTTTGTGGACGTTCGCAGGTGTGCAAATTAAATCTTTGTACTGTGTAGTTAGTATAAGACGAGGCCCGGATGAAGGGGAGGGCAGTTAAGCGAGGACTACGAAGCGAGTAAGACGTTTTCTAGTACTCTCGATTAGCGATACAAACGACGGACTTTGTGCGTTCGAATTGTATTGAATAGTGCAGTGTGAACTGGTTGCATCCAGGGTTATTTGTATTTGTGTTATACGTGTTTGTACAGTTCTAATAAATTCTATAGTAGTTCCAACGGCATTTTTAATTCGAGTCCTGTAGCTCGTAACAATATGTAGTTTTTTTTATATGTTTTTTTACAGGTATGTCACTCTTTGGTTTTGCAATACATTAGTTAATACGTCACTAATGACGTCATCATTTTCGATCACACAGCGCTCACAACGAACCATGTCAAGAGGTGGGTCGAAGCGGGCGTCTTCCATAGAGCATTAATTCTCTTTATCGATTGACATTGAAAAAGGTGCGATTTTCAAATCATCCAATGACATTTGTGTATTTCTTCGTTTATGATATCAACGTCCCATAATCCGTTCCACTAGAGTTTATGATTATAACGTCCGCAAGCAAGTAGAAGGGGAAAAATCGTGGTCGTTGTGAGCCTCTTGTGGAACGTAGCCCTAGTAGTAGCTTTCCTTTCTTATTCCTTTTTTATGATTTTTACTATTTCTTAGGGTGGGGGTAAATATTATTTATTTTTTTCTCTTTTCTTTTATATTGTTACGAGTTGCAGGACTCGAATTAAAATGCCGTTGGAATTATTAAAGAGTTTATTAGAACTATACAAACACGTATAACACAGGTACAAATAGAACCGAACACGACAAGTCCAAACGTAATGCAGAAGGTCGTAATTCAATAAAACGCGCAAAGTCTGTCACTATTAGATTCCCGATCGTAGTACACACGTCTCGCTCGACTGCCCCCCTCCCTCAATCAGACCATCATTTTATCCTGCACAAGTGCAATGTGCCTGCCCAGCCGCGTGGACCGAATTTCCTAGAATCAGCTTGTACTTTAAAATCCGTAACAACTGGCTAATGATTACAACACAGCAATAGGCTTGTTCTCTAGAAACGTATGCCACTAAATAAGTAAACAAAAGAAGACGATCATAAAAGAATTACAATAGTTTCCATGTTATTAGTTCAAATGCCGACGGGTAATAAATGTGCTTCTACAAATCTTTACGTGGGATTTGTCTTTGTCGGCGCTTAGGTTCTAACAATATATTTTTATTACATAGAAAAAATGTGTATTATATAAATACATGTATAAAGTTTTTCGTATGCTATTTTCTTGTTATATATTACATTTTTATTATTTTTTTGGTTTTTATATAATTCTCTTATATATACTACTCTTATTATTACTTATTCTTAGTATTTATTTACAGACTATGTTATTCCTTATGGTTACTTAATTTTACAACGGTCTTAGAGTTAACATCTTATGGTTGTGTTCTTCTTTAAGGACTTATACAATGAGCTTAATTCCAATTGTATTGCGAACGTTGCCTTTTGCAGACAAAAGTTTTCTTTCTTTTCTCATTCAAGGAGAGCGGCGGGATGGCCAATAGCCTAATGACTTCGTATTAAATATATGTTAGAGGAAAACAATGTTTTGTTAACGAACCGAGAGAATTACCTTTTGTTCCATCTAATGGACCAGAAGTAATGGTCACCATTAAGAAGTATATTGGGACATTATCATGAAAGACTTATCGTAATAAAGCAGCGTACACACCTGCGAGCCCTTAGCGCAAAAGATGTAGTAACTTTTTTTTTAAAAGTAAGTTCATGAATACGTTTCGTACACTACCAGGCCCTTTGTGGGAGTTAAACTAAAGCAGCGAGATTGACTCATCAGGAGACGCAGGTATGCGCAAGATCTCCTCCAGTAATTCCACTGCAGGGGTCCTCCAGCATTTGGGAAGCGGAGGATCAAACCCATGCTGACGAAGTGAGTTTGCCTCTCCCGGGGCATTCTCAAGCACTGGTGCGCAGGATCAGCGTGGGCGTAACTACGTTCTAAGTCTCACGCTTTTCCTACCACGAGCGCGGGGCACATAGGAGGAAGGGGTTTTAGTGGAGTATTAGCCCATGGGTTACCTCCCTAAGAGGGGTACTTTTCTGAGTCTCCACACAAGCCGGCAATTGACTCTATTATCTGCGTTATCTTCAGTGGATAATTCTCATTGCTTTGGTCTAATGCCAGTAAAAGACCCAGTAGTGTACGAAGAGCATGAGTACGCTCATGCTCATCCGCGCATCAAGGCTTGAGAGTGCCGCGGGAAGCAGAGCAAACTCGCTTCGTCAACAGAGGTTTAGTTCCACCGCAACTCCAGATGCAGGTTGACCCCTGTAGTATAATCACGGGAGGAAATGGAAACTAGACTATCCAACGAATCGATCAGCCCTACGATGGCCTTGAGCTCAAATCTCTGCGGTGTCCAGCGTATGGAACGCAGAGTCTTGTGCGCCACATTGACGGCACTGAGGTGAAGGCAGGCATCCCACAATCTGACGCAGATACGTATCGAAGCAACCATGCGCGGTAGGTAAGCTGCGTCTTCCTGAAGGTTAGAGTCCGGCGTTTTCGCACGACCCATCGCAGCAAGTGTGGGCGCATGGCCTCCACTGTATCAATGCTAGCAGAAGTTTCCAACTCTCTCGATCAGATTTGGATCATGGACGCGGTTTCCCGCGTCCTGATCGCCTGAAGCTCGGCCTTGACAGTACACGAGGCCGCGGGCAAGGGCATCCTGTCGGGAGCGACGAATTATGGCAAGTATGTCAGCCCGAAGAGGCTAGGGTGAATCGCCTGCCAAGAGTGTCGCCGCCGTCCACGAAGTTGAAAGAAAGAAAGAAAATAATGTTTATTAAGAGTTATTTAAAATGAAAATTATACTATATAAGCAGTTTAACAAAAGCCAAAGGTTAACTAACTATAAACAGGCCCCAACTCAGCAAATGCTGGCTGATAACAACCAGCGCTGGTCTTCCGTTAGTGCCAGGCAGTGACGTCACCTTCACAGAAAAAAAAACTAATGAATATTTATAATTAGTGCAACATCAAACAAAGTATAGACAAAAGATACTGTTACAACATAGGCTCCGACAAACACAAATTTCACGTACAGATCTGTAAAAGCACATTTTATTACCTGTCGGCATTTGAACTAATTGTAATCCCTTTATGATCGTCTCCTTTTGTTCACTTTATTTATTGGCATACGTTTCTAGTTATTGTGGAGAACAGCCCATTGTCCTATTTTACTCGTATACGGCCGCTCAAGATTATCGTTAGCCACGTGTTGCGGATTATAATTACAAGGTAATTATAGGAAATTAGGTCGACGTTGCCGGGCGGGCACATTTGCATTTGTGAAGTATAAAACGATGGCCTGATTGAGAGAGGGAGTCAGTTGAGCTATAACTACGATCAAGGCGTGACGTGTGTACATTCGGGAATCTAATATTGACGGACTTTGCGCGTTCTGTTGAATTACGACCTTCTTGTTTCTTCATGTTATACGTGTTAGTATACTTCTAATAAACTCTATAATAATTCTAACGGCATTTTAATTCGAATCCCGCAAACTCGTAACAATACATATTTTAAACAATTTTATATGACAATGAAAATAATGATTTAGAAAAATAATAACAGGTAGGTACGTAAGTTGCAGTTTCTATGATAATAACAATCTTTATTTTGCCAGACTGTAGTACAAAAGTTGTTGCAATGATTAATTCACATCCTATACATCCTACCATTATATGGCGTGCAAAAAGAAAAATATTCTAAATTAATTTTATATTTACCATGTACATTATTTGTATCTGTTGAAGCTCCGCTGGGCTTAGTGATAAGCAAACTGTTTCCAAAATGACAAAAAAGAAGAATGGGACAATTTGGAAGGGTAGTGGGAAGAAAGAGCACGCACGTACACAACACTTTCACCTTTGTTAATTAAATAAAATAAAACTAAATTGTAAACTAAACCATCTTAAAAATTAAATACTATTATAATGTTACATGCCGTCAAAATAAACGCACAGTTGCCTGTCGTAAGCCCAGTTTATTGTCTTCTACTTGTTTTATAACCATCATTAGCGTCGAACTAATCCTTATTGTTATTGTTTTCGACTTTGTTAGCCGTTCGCAGGTGTGCAAATTACTATTTCTCGGAAACTCAGTGCGTGCGGCCAATTTTTTTGTACTACACAGTACAAAATGTATTCGCGTGTCGAATTGCATTGAATCGTGCAGTGTGAACTGGTTGCATCCAGTTTTATTTGTATTTGTTTTATACGTGTTTGTACAGTTCTAATAAATTCTATAGTAGTTCCAACGGCATTTTCAATTCGAGTCCTGTAGCTCGTAACAATAAACATATTTACAAGTAAAAGATGTAGTACAGATCGCTGTCGGTGGGGAGCGTTCTCAAAATGCGGCCACATTCCCATGTTGTATGGCAACGCGAATAAGCTATAAAGTTGATGAGCCTCACGTCCCCATGGCCCTAGGAGTCTCAACCGTGACTAATGGATGCATAATTACGGCTTTTCAGGACTTGCAGCTCCTTCGGTAGTGACGGCTGTATTTGTTTGATTGATGGGAAGCCGCTAAGGCATCGACACACGTTGCGTAAGAAATAACATTTTCTGAAAGTCGGTTTCTTTTTGTTAATTTTTTTTATTTAATAACTTTTCCGTGTATTCAAATGAAAATTCAACATTTTTATTGTAATTCTTGCCGCAGAGCAATTTAATTTAGTGAGACCAAAGTTCTGCCTGCATTCATTACTTAAAGTGATGTGATGCACAGGAATTCAGATTTAGGTTGGAGTAGATTTCAGCAGAAATATAGTGACGATATAACACAGCCTCTAAGATTGAATGAGCTAAGCCTTTACCAGCCTAGCTTACTGGAGCTTCGGTTTAATCCTGGCAATTGTAAATTTGGTATACGAGATTCCCGTTAATAACTATGGTCTGGGTGTCTGAGATCGGTCCCAGAGTGGTCCGTATATTACCCATAACACAAGCGTAACTTGCTTGCCATAGCGGTATAATATGTGTGTTTGTATCGTCATTCATTATAATCATGTATGATGCGGCTTCATCTGCAAAAATGTTTATTTTTGCAAATAAATATGCTGTTTCACGCAGGTATATATATCACCGTCAAATTGTAAACGTCATTAGATTATAATTGATGTCACAATTTTCGAAATGCATTTAGTTTATTTACCTGACACCTGTGTTTCATTTCTAACTCTATGGACGTAGAACGACCTACCGTAAGACCGACCAATCAGTGCGAGGTGCGCTCCCTCGCATTCCATTTCACAATTAGACGATTTCACGTCGATAGATTATAATCTATCAAAAAATAGTTCGATAAATTGTAAGCAATATGTTCCGATTCATATTATTTCGACAGTTTACAATCTCGCGAAATTGATTATAATCTAACGGTATTTACGAATTGACTGTAACATATATACACTAACGTGGATATTCGTTAACGGCGTTATTTTTTAACGCTTTAAATCACTTTAACATTATCGCAGATGAAGCTGCACCTTTACGTTTGCGCGCCTATCAAGTTACAGACTCCTTGATAGTAAAGTTAATAAGAAACAAGTGTCATAATTGTCACACTTTATTGTTGCAAGTGACGTGATTAATATAATACTACAACTAATATATTTTTTGTTTATACAACAGATAGGCAGTTGGCCCACCTGATGGAAAGCGGTTACCGTCGGCTATTGACATTTACAACCAAAGCTTGGAACCGGTTTCAAATTAACCGGTTTTAATCGATTATAACCGGTTTTAATCAACTACAGTGTAAACTCCATGTAACGTCACTCGATTTAACGACAAACTCCCTTAAGCGTCTAAATCACTTGGGTTTGATTGATTTATCTTGTCTTCCGTACATTGATACACGCTATATACCATTACACCCACTCTATAACGACAACAATTAAGCAATAAAAAGTATCTTTTAAGTTGCCCAAATTATTAAAAACTACGCAGCTGTGTACGTTATTTTATCACTTTATTATCCTAGCCCGTAATAAACTCGACTGTCGGCATCATGCATACTGAAAGTTCTAAGGAATTCCAAAATACAGAAATTTCTAAGTACTTCCTTTATCACCAAGATGCCTCAATATCGCAAGATATGAATAAAATAAGTAAAAAAATACAACAAAATTACTGGTGCAGCAAAAGACGTCTGATAAAAATAACAGACTTCTCTCCATTTAACGACAACTCTCTATAACGCCATAAAATGGACAGTCCCTTCGGTGTCGTTATATAGAGTTTACACTGTATTTGGTTTGGAGTGTAAACCTTAAAGAGAGTGTTATATTAACCTCCTGCGAGAGGAGGAAGTATCATTTTATCTATATAGGATTGAAAACTTGCTGTGCCACATGACTGCGCTTTAGCAGTGTGCGGCAAGAACCGTTCGAAAGCGGATTGTTCAACAAAACCTATTTAACAAATTGTTGTTATCAAAAACCGTTTAATTGAGCTTAAAGTGAGAACAAAATCGAAAAGGAAAGCTCCTATATAATTAAATTTTAACCGATTCGTCTTTTTACCAGGTTCCAAGCCTTTTTTACAACAGCAGAAGTGCTACCAATGTACTGCCGGCCTCGTAGGAGTCAATGATTCACACATAGTTATGCAAGAAGAACGATAACTTTTACTTTTTGACAGCAATGATCTAAGAAAATTATTATTATGTTTTTAAAAATAAATCTTCAAAAAGTGAGGGTAGATCTTCGTCGTCATCTAAGTATTATGATCACACTTCGTCGTCACAGTATTTCACGGTAAGTGGCATCTAGCGACAAATATGTTAACTAATAATAATTTTATAATAAATTAAATTTTAATATAATTAAAAAATGATAGTGTACAAACTTTAACAATAATGTTTAACTTAACTATTTATTAGTTAAGAAATTAAATAACTACTAATCTACCTTCAGTGAATGTTACGTAAAAACAATGACATCTAGCGGCACATAGAATAAACATTAGCAAAATTGCCACCTAGTGTTGAATAGTTAAACTAAATACATAAAATAATATCTTGATAACCAAAAGATATTGCTTCAAGTCCTATGTAACAACATAAAGCGGCACAAAACGAGCATGAAGACTTCAATCACGATTTGATAGCTTATGAACCAGGACTTCCTATGGTTAATACGTTGTAGACTGGCCAGCTCGCGTTAAGCTACTAAGTATAATAGATGGCGCTGTTCTTACTTAAAGATTAGTTTACTAAAACGTTCAATAGATGGCAATGGCGATCAAATATGCATAAAATGACGACTTAGATTGTACTAAGAACTCACCAGGTTGAGGACTGAAATGTTTCTTCAGGTATTCCATAAACTTTTCAGTAAGACCGATCTTCTTGACATCTTTGTTGTCCGTATTCTGAAATGACAAGAAACAAATGTATACAAAATCAGCTTCTGTATATTAATGTACGCAAATCTCGGAAAGAAGACAATGGATTGACTAGAAACAGCTTGGGATATAATAAGAACTAGTGGTCGCCCGTGGTCGAAATTCGACCACAATTAATTTGAACTATGAGTTTGAACATTATTAAGGTTCTGTTGTCAAAGACTATACTTCTATAATCACAGATTTCGCCAAGGCAACAATAAACAAAAGAGTATATATACGTGTCACGTGTGTGTATCAAATACATGGTAGCTGTGTAATGTTTTTTTATTGATTTAATGTATTTTTTATGCATAATTTAAAAAAAATATTAGCATTCTGCACTCCTTCTCTATACAGGAAGTTTCAGCAAACGGAAGACCTGCTTGAAACAGTTATAGTATACCGGGAATATATCTTAATTAAGATGCATTATAATTTTATTATTTAATAATAACAAAGATACAGGAAGAAAAAAACAAATTTTGGTTTTACTTCTCCTTAACATTGTACAATAAGAATGTTTGAACTTTGCATAAAAATTTGGTAAGTTCGTTGCCGCCAAACACAGATAGGTCGACAAAGTAACCGCGCATCCGGCTCAACGATAGTCGGCGCTTTTTTTATAAAGTTCAGCTGACAGTTCGTGACCTCTACGATTTGTAAACATTGTTAAGGAGATCCTTTTCACGCGATTTTCAATACCGCATGAATAAATTTGATAAGAAAAAATATGTACGATATAAAATCTTTTACTTTAGACGTTCCGCTTGGTTTATGCGAAATTATGGTGATAAGAAGTGAAAGTTTAAACAGTCATAACTGTAAAACTAAATGTTTAAGTTTTTTTTTTCCTTTTTGTAACTGTACGCTAGTGTTATGCCCTTTCACCCACTTAAGTAGGTGTTCGGTTTGCTGAATCAGTTTATATTGGATAAACAAAGTACAAATGTAATAAGTTTTTGCTGTGTTTTTGCCTCACGTATATAGATTATTCATTCATACACAGACTACTATGGACAATTCATTACATTTATGTAGGATGAGTACAGAGGCGGATTTAGAAAAGAGGTGCCTGTGGGCTATTCAAATTTTGCCGCCCCTACCGACCTCTACGTTCAGGAACTACTATAGAATTTATCAGAACTGTACAAACACGTATAAAACGAATACAAATAAAACTGGATGCAACCAGTTCACACTGCACGATTCAATGCAATTCGACACGCGTAAAGTCCGTCGTCTATATCGCTGGTCGAGAGTACTACAAACGTCTTACTCGTCTCGTAGTCGTCGCTTGACTGCCCACCCCTCCATTCGGGCATTATATACTTATAATGTATATTATAATGTAATACTTATACTAAATACACAGTACAAAAAAAAGGCCGCGCGCACTGAGTTTCCGAAAAATAGTAATTTGCACACCTGCGAACGGCTAACAAAGTCGAAAACAATAACAATAAGGATTAGTATGACGCTAATGGTGGTTAAAAAAATAACCATGTTTTTCTTAATTACAAATTCAAAACACAAAAGAATCCCTAAATCCGGGAAGACAATAAACTGCGCTTACGACAGGCAGCTGTGCGCTTATCTTTGACGGCATGTAACAATATTTATTAGGTACGTGAAATTGTAACTTTATGTTTCGTGCACTATATGTATATATATTACACAATATATATATATATATATATATATATATATATATATATATACGTAGTGTGTAAGGTTGTAGTTTTCACGCTCTGCGTGTAAATAATAATGATTCTTCTTATCAGCGGTCTAGGTATAGTTCACGTAATCGATAGGCCAGGTTCCATATAACACTCCAAGCATCGGGTTCTGGTGGTTTCAGAACGGGTTATCAGGATCTTCTGATCCTGCCGTGAGTGTTACGAACCCCGTGGTCTCCCTCCTTAATTCCTTTTATCAATCAAATTTATGTGATAGTTGAAGTGAATTGGTGCCCCAATGTCCTGAATAGGAGAAAATTTTTTTTAGTAAATAAAGCCTCTAGCCGGTAGAACATCTTGTTACTTATTATCTCCTTTATGGGAATTGAAGGTCTATTCCCGGCCTTGAACTCGCATAGTGTAGGTTGTAGTCTATATCCACGCAACTGTGATCGTTTCACCAACACCGCACTCACGGTCAAAAATCCATTCTTATAACAAGTGTTATTAAACGTCCTTTTCCCGTAATTTGAAGATTGTGTGAGACATAAAAAAAATTTGGCCACCAATATGCCTAGGACCCAGCCTACACAGCCTATTGGTAAATCCGCCACTGGATAAGTGGTTGTTTGACAACGTGTTGTTGATACATGGATTGCCTGACGAGCATTGTAATATTTTTTTACTTTATTGTATTTTAATTAATATAGGAGTTTGAAGATTTATAAATCATTTATTTAGTATCCTACATTTATCAATAAGGTAACTGTCATATAATTCTGTTTTGATTTTAAAACAATACATAATAAATGGAAAGATTACATGTAAGTTTTATAACAAACTATTTTTAGTTTATTGATTTTTGCTACAATTAAAAAGTTATACAAAATAACATAATGTTACCACCGACAAAGACAAATTTACACCTGCATACAGTATTTGTGTTTAAAATTTGCGATTAGAAAAACAGCCCATTGTGTATTGTAATCTTTTATGGTAGTCATTAGCCAGGTGCGATTCTAAGAATGGAGAGATGGTCAGTCGAGCTTTAACCACAAGCGAAGCAAGACTTGTGTACATTCGATAATTTATTTAGTGACGGACTTTGCGCGTATTATTGAATCGTGCATTACGTTTGGACTGGTTGTACTGGTTCAGTTATATTTGTACCTGTGTTAGACGTGTTTGTATAGTTCTAATAAATTCTATAATAATTCCAACGGCATTTTAATTCGAGTCCTGCCACTCGTAATAATAATCTATAAGTAAAAAATAGACTCCAGGTCGCTGTAGGCGGGGAGCATCCCCAAAATGCTGGCCGCATTTCCACGTTGGATGACAACGCTGATGAGTCCTCCTAGGTGTAAGTTAGCCTTTTGGTCACACAAGACCTCAATTAGACGCGTTATCAAATCTATATATACAAAACAAAGTCGTATTAGTTACACCATTTAGAAGTCAAGAACGGCTGGACCAATTTTTATGACTTTTGTGTTTTTGGAATTGTCTTCGTCCGGAATAGGAGAATAAGTATTAAAATATTAAATTCATCAATAAAAAAAATATATCATTTAATAAACATGTCTAGCCATTCAGTTGTTCTGATCTCTCCCGACCGATTTCGGCAATGGTGACTGCATATAAACACATTTTCATTTGTCTGATTTAGGTGAATTATTTTTGTGTGTTCAAATGGGTCCAGGGTTGGTTTAGATTCAAATTTGAACCAGTTAGATGGCGCTGCAATCGGGTTCCAGGATTTAGGTGAAATTATTTTTGTGTGTGTTCAAGTGGACCCCGGAATGGTTTAGATTCACGATTGGACCTAGTAGATGGTGCCACTGAACACCTCTTAACGGTGGGACCGATCTTGAAGGTATTTTTGTGTTTTTTTAAGTAGATTCGAGAATGGTTAAATTAACAACTGATCCCGGTTGATGGCGCTGCGATCGGTGTCTAGATTTTTATTTTTTAAGGGCAAGACAACGTCTGCAGGATACGGCTAGTTAAAAATTAAATTTTGAACCTAAAGTACCTGAGTACCGAAGAAACCGAAAAGACAAAAAGACTGCTCTTCCTTTATTCATTGTCATGTTACAGAGAAAGAGAATTTCTTCCTTCTCGTTGTACAGAGAGAGAGCAAGACGGTAGATACAAAAAACAGCCTGTTCAATATAAGTAATCAGAATTGGCATATAAAAATTGGAAGGCGCTTCTTAATAGGAACACTTCCGAAACGTATCCAAAAGAAAATACACACAAATAAAATAAAGACACGAATATTTTTCGTTTTTATGACAACGCGAACGAAGTCTCACTGGCACTATCAGTGTAGGATATTAATATTACAAATTAAACTCCTAAAATCAATTACAAAAGGGTCAAGAGTAACGAGGGCACGCCTTTCCAATGTTGCCATCGGCTGCCAAGTGTGCCGAATTGCCCTAATAACTTAGCAATAGTCGAGAAGCGATTTTAAATTATTATTTACTTTAATTTTGCTTCATGAAGTGTCTTTTCATTTCTCATATTCTGAGAGTACGCTTTATGGAGGGTAGAGGTAAGGACTACTACCATCTCTGTATGTGAAGAAGTGTCCGTTGAAAGGCATTAAATTAGGGTGGCGCCACTTTGGCAGCGGGGTGAATTTTAAAAAAAGCGCCAGTAGTTATTAGAGTAGTATTATAATGTTTCAGTTTTATAAAATTAATTAACATTTATTCAATTAACATCTATCTATCTCTGTCTTTTCCTTCCCGAACCTTCTATTCGACAACTTTCGTTTATCGTCTATCCCTTTCCAACATGTATCTGTCCTTGTCTATTATTTCCAGAATCTCCTACCTTTTTCTAAAAGTCTTGAGACCGGCTTACGCTGGCGGAAAGTTCTACCCCCGGTCGCCACACTTTGTAAATAGTTGACGTTTTATAACAGTGTACTGTCACCATCTACTCTAGTCGGCAAAGATAACAATTTTTGAAGTGATAACTTCTTATGGGAGGGTAAGCCGCTTCGTTACGTAACGCTTTACGGCGCCAGTCTGTCTGGCTTCCCTTTCTCTCGCGCATACGGCAGCGGTAGGCAGGCTCCTCCTCTCTCACTCTAACCCACATCGCTAGCCGTATTTCGGTAATTCGATTAAATAATGATACTACTAATGTACATACACAACATTCTAATGCAACATATTCAAGAATTGTATCTAAGAATAAAATATATTTTATAATCAATGACCTTTTCTTACATTATCATATTAATATACATAAAATTTAAGTAATAACCTAAGCTTTTCTTAAGTTAAACAATTTCAATATTAAACAGTTCAACTTAGATTAGTTTAAGTTCACTTCTGTCAGGCGTCCCGAGACGCAGGCGTTCGTTTAATTCGTCATACTTCGATTCGTCTACAACAGCTACATTCATACCATACCCTTTGTCTACATCAGCGCCATTGTGGACGGTTTTTGAGCTGTTATTTACAGCTTCCAACTGGACACTTCTTCAACTATTTTCCTATACGAGATGATTCTCCCTACCTCTACCCTCCATAGTACGCTTGGAGTTGCCTAATCACAGGGATGAGAACAGCACTTTCCGTCTCTGGGAAGCGATCCCCCTGCTGTCATTAAATTTAGAAAACTATGTGAACCCATAGATAACAAATGTGATTCATGTCTCAATTTTTTTTACAGTCACTGTGAAACAACGGCTCTAAGGAGACATAGCGCGGGGAAAAGTTTCCTTTGGGACTCCATTGGTAATGTTCTCTGTATTTTAGTCATTTTATATTGTTACGAGCTACAGAACTCGAATTAAAAATGCCGTTGGAACTACTATAGAATTTATTAGAACTGTACAAACACGTATAAAACAAATACAAATAAAACTGGATGCAACCAGTTCACACTGCACGATTCAATGCAATTCGACACGCGCAAACTCCGTCGTCTATATCGCTAATCGAGAGTACTACAAAACGTCTTACTCGTTTCGTAGTCGTCGCTTGACTCCCACCCCTCCATTCGGGCATTGTCTTATGTCAACTACACAGTACAAAAAAAATTGGCCGCGCGCACTGAGTTTCCGAGAAATAGCAATTTGCACACCTGCGAATGGCTACAAAGTCGAAAACAATAACAATAAGGATTAGTTCGACGCTAATGATGGTCATAAAACAAGTAGGAAAACAATAGCATTGTTTTCTTATTTACAAATTGGGAGACTGGAACCTGGTCACTAATGCCGGAACATAACACAAGGTTGTTATGGCGGCATACTCTAGACCTGGGGTGGTAGCCATCCAGTCGAGCAAATATCCTACCACCTGGCAGATGGCCATTTCATTTCATTTCAATAAAAATACAGATTTTGTAACATCATGTTAAACTTATAAATTACTTTTCACTATATTATTATTTAATTTACATAAAGAGCTAAGTGTTTACTGTCATCAGTGACAAAAAAATTACTGGTTGGTAAAATGGCACAGAAAAAAACTTACTTGACGTTGCATATATGCCGTACGTAATGACGTACGTACGTTTCATCAGATTTATATATATATGGACTAGCTTCTGCCCGCGTGGATAGTAAATAAAAAAGTAACTTGTAAAAACCCCCGATTTTGAAACATTCTTCATTGGTGCTCCGCTCCTATTGGTCTTAGCGTGATGATATACAGCCTATAGCCTTCCTCGATAAATGAGCTATCTAACATTGAAATAATTTTTCAAATCAGACCAGTAATTCCTGAGATTAGTGCGTTCAAGCAATCAAAGAAACTCTTCACAGCACACAATTGTAAAATTATTAAATACTTACATATTATTCATAGTTTGAGATATTTAGATCAATAAGAGTATAAAAAGAGCAATATTAAGAAACACACGACACAACAAGTACAAGATAGGTCAGGCACATCCTCCAAATGGGCGCCACTATATAACACTGGTATCATGAACAAGATCAGCTTGACGCATTTGGTGGGCATACAAGAATATTGTAACGAGTTGCAGGACTCGAATTGAAATGCCGTTAGAATTTATTAGAACTATACAAACACGTATAACACAGGTACAAATATAACTGTACACAACCAGTCCAAACGTAATGCACAATTCAATAACACGCGCAAAGTCCGTCACTAAATAGGTTACCGAATGTACACACGTTTTGCTTCGCTTGTGGTTATCGTTTGACTGCCTCGTCCATCAATTGAGGCATTGCTTTATACTGCACGGATGCAATATGTATGATCGGCCGCGTGGACCGAATTTCCTAGAATCACACCTGGCTAATGACTGCCATAAAAGATTTCAATACACAATGGGCTGTGTTTCTAATCACAAATCACATAAAGTAAACAAAAGTCGAAATGCCAAAAAGGTAATAAATGTGTTTCTACGGGGTTGCAGGTGTGAATTTATCTTTCTCGGCACCTAGGTCGTAACAATAGAAAGATAGTTAGGATGTACTTTCGTCATTGTTATCTGTGTGTCGTGACCTAATTTAGTAGTATACACGTCAGTCCTAAAAAAGTACTCTCAGGGGACTCCTAACCTACTGAATCACGACTAAAATATTCAAGTACACAATCCACGGCTACTTTGATTATGGCAGTATATCAGATCTCACCCGATGTACAGCGGACGTGTGGTCTAAGATGGAGCACGCTTAGCTAGAAGGTACCTACTGTCACGGGACTTGAAGACACCCAAGTTGTAAGTATCCAAGTGTAGTTGATATACTATATAGAACTAGTGGTCGCTCGTGGTCCAAATTCGACCATAATAATTCATTTAAATTATAAGTTTGAACATTATTAAGGTTCTGTTGTCAAAGTTCTGTTCAATAAGATTCCGAGTGAAATGTTAGATCTGCCTTTCACTAAATTAAAAAGTATTGTTACATGCCGTCAAAGATAAACGCACAGCTGCCTGTCGTAAGCGCAGTTTATTGTCTTCCCGGATTTAGGAATTCTTTTGTGTTTTGAATTTGTAATTAAGAAAAACATGCTATTGTTTTTCTACTTGTTTTATAACGATCATTAGCGTCATACTAATCCTTATTGTTATTGTTTTCTACTTTGTTAGCCGTTCGCAGGTGTGCAAATTACTATTTCTCGGAAACTCAGTGCGCGCGGCCAATTTTTTTTTGTACTGTGTAGTTAGTATAAGATAATGCCCGCATGGAGGGGGAACAGTCAAGCGACAACTACGAAACGAGTAAGACGTTTTCTAGTACTCTCGATTAGCGATATATACGACGGACTTTGCGCGTGTCGAATTGCATTGAATCGTGCAGTGTGAACTGGTTGCATCCAGTTTTATTTGTATTTGTTTTATACGTGTTTGTACAGTTCTAATAAATTCTATATTAGTTTCAACGGCATTTTTAATTCGAGTCCTGTAGCTCGTAACAGTATCTTGCTAAAAAAGGGATACTACACTATTGACGAATACTTAAATGAAATGGTAATATTTTTCTTTACTTTTATTGTATCTCTGTCTGCTACAACACCATTAATTCTTCAAAAGTCATTCTGTAACATACTTCTGTATAAAACTTATAAAAAAAAGAACTTGAGATATAAATAAAATAAGAAATATAAGAAAAACAATTTTTAGCTAGACGTGTTGCTGGGGAGTTTCTTGCCGCTTGCAACACGTTGCGCATCGGTGTACATAGACTAGGAAGTAAAATTAAATCTTAACCTATATCTATGACCTTCAAGAAGTGTTCTCCAATGGAACTTATTTTGAATAAAAATTTGAATTTAGAATTTAAAGACTATACTTCTATAGTCACAGATTACGCCAAGGCTACACTGTTCATTTGACTAGATGATAAACAAAAGAGTATATATGCGTGTGTGTGTGTCAAATACATGGTAGTGTGTGTAATGTTTTTTTTATTGATTTAATTTTTTTTGTATGCATAATTTAAAACAAAATTAGCATTTTGCACTCCTCTATATAAACTATAAGTGTGCGAAATTTCATACTCCTTCGGAGTTTTTTGGCGGGAACTGAAAGAGGACGTCGTGCTGTGCAGTTTTACTTTCTAAAAATGTGTAAAATTACTCTAAAATGAACAATAGTTGAAGGATATTGATAGCTTTTGAGTTGTAATTATGTGTTTTTGTGAGGAATGTGAACTATATAGCCAAATGTGGCCTTTCGAGTTTTCACAAGAACTCCGTTGAATGGCGTCGATTGTAGCCTACAATACAATTGCACCTGGCTTAAAGGCCTAGTTGCCAAGCCATAAACATTAAACTATATATATCATACTCCTCCGTCCGCGCAATTTTCGTAAAAAAGGCTACAAAATGTTTGCTGTATTTTTGATTCACGTATTAAATAAATATACATATATTTGACAAGCGTAAAATTTAATTAGCAATGAATAGATAGAATTAGCAGTGGTGCAAGTAAATAATAAAGAAAAAGCACATATGTTGTTACGCACAGAACGATTAATCTATCCCCTATTTTCCAAGTGTTAAAAGTTTCGCCCTCGAAAATAATTTATAATATAAAAGTTGATTATTATACCTATTTCTTTCATTTTTATTAAAAATGACCATTTTTCCTTAGATGTACATTTATTTTAAATGGTGATTGAATGTTGGGTAAGGCAAAAGACATATAAATAAAATAAACATAGTATTTAGTAGAAATGAGAGCATTGAGAAGTGTGTGTGGTATTTCTTTGAAAGATGGAGTGACAGTGGTGTTAAAGAATGATGTTAGTGAAAGCAAGAATTGAGAAAGGTGTGCTAAAGTGGTCAAACGTCAAAAGTTTGTGTAAATGGTCATAAAAAAAAACATCGATACATCCTTCATAAACATCGATATTTTTTATGAGCGACGTTGCATCCCTACCGGCAGCAACTAACCTAACTTTAATTTCTAATTAATTACTAATGCTGTACGTCATAACTAATAAATCTTTACGAACAGATTGTTCAAAAATCAAAATATAAGTTAACCCCAAAACGGACTGGTGTTCTCTTATCCTAATCTTCGAAACAGTCCATAGAACACAAGCTGGCCACTGAATAAAACATAACCGCGATTCACGACGGCCGTGGCTCCATCTAGTGATAAGCATAATTTACTTATAAAACTGCCATATTTTATTAAACTGAGTTAACTTAATTTATTTCAATATTTTTTACGTCTATTAATCAATGTAATCAATAAAACCCATACAATCGATGCATCTTTGCCAACGCAGTGGCAGTTTATTGATGCCCTCCTTGAAGAAATCAGCTGGACGGGAGGTAACGAATTCTTCAAAGGCAATTTGGAATCTAATCCAAATTCTGGAAAAAGTAGGCGCAAGGTCTGATGAATACGGTGGATGACGGGGAGCTTACAATCTCAGCTCTTGTAACTGGGAGACCGTCTGCTGTGCAGTATGAGGTCACGCGTTGTCGAGCCAGAGCAGCGAAGACGAATAATTGACCAGAGCTGGTTGGAGACGTGCGAGCTTTGCCCTCATTGTGTTCAGTTCTTCAAAGTAAACATCTGCAGTAATGCTCATCCCGTTTGGTAAGAAGCTGTGATGAATCACACCGGCGCTAGACCTCCAAGCAGTGGACATCACTTTTGTAGGGGTAAGTTGTCGTTTAGGGCATTAGTGAGGTGCTGAACCAGGATCCAACCAACGTGCTGAGCGCTTACGATTGTCAAACTTGACAAACAAGACTAGGCCTTAAAAGATGCCGGAGGTCTGTCCCTAGACAAAGGCAGGAGCCTGCTAAGGCCCCCGCCTGCCAGGGGACGCGGAGTTGGTCTAGTTTCCATTTTACCGTAGCCGTGTCATAAGGCACGAGACGGAATACCCAGGGGTTTTAGTGCCCGCCCCCTCCCCCATCGATCTGGCGAATCGCACAGGGGTCGCGAATTATCCCCCCAGGGTTTTGCGCTTATCGCGGGTGATAGTTCTTAGTCGGAATTCCCCTGGCAAGAAAAGGAGGTTTTAGGGGATATCCCCAACCGTTGCGTGGCAATAGCTTTCCTTCAGGTGTTACCCCCACGGGGCGAATCCTACACGGCCCACCGCGATTCCCTCGCGGTGACTTGTACTCAAGCAGATTTCCTCTTGTAAAAAAATATCGCTCGCAAATAATCCGATGCGATTTGTCTGTGACTAGCCGACGCGTGCGCACTTCACTGGGCGTCATTAAAAATGTATACAGATAAATAAAATTGAAGTGTCTCTTTGTAATGTCAACATTCATTTACATAGCAGCTCGCTCCAACCTCTTATACTATATTTTGTATAACGTTTTTATCTTGCCAAGCTGGTAAGGAACTTATGGAGATATATTGCAGCATAACATTTTAGTACGTCATGTCGTTATTATAACTTTTATAATATTTTTCTTTCCTTTTATTGTGTCTTGGTCTTATTGAGTATGCACTGTTTGCTACAACTCCATTAATTCTTCAAAAAGTAATTCTGTAACATACTTCTGTATAAAACTTATTAAAAAAAAGACAACTTGAGATATAAATAGAATAAGAAACTTAAAGAAAAACAATATTTAGCTAGACGTGTTGCTGGGGAGTTTCTTGCCGCTTTTTCTCCTTAACAGCAATAACACGTTGCGAAGCGGTGTACATAGAATAAGAAGTAAAATTAAATTTTAACTTACCACGTATCAAAAAGTGTCCTCCAGTGGAACTTATTTTGAATAAAAACTTCGCTTTAAAAACGAGTCGCACGCGCGCTCTCAGAATTTCGTTGGGACGCGCGTTGCGCGGGCGTCAGCTGCGCGCTTGTAGATACATGCGCCGCCATTTTGTTGTACATTTGATCGCGCGCTTTCGTGTAGGGTGCACGTGTATTGTGGAGATCGAACACTTCGATACAGATTTATTTATAGATGAAATCCAAAAGCGTCCAGCTATATGGGACATGCAAAGTTCAGATTATAAAATAAAATATTAATAAAACGCAATTGGGAGGATATAGTAGAAATTTTTAGTGACTGTGAAGACAATTTGGAAAAGAAAAACCAGTCTATCTCGTAATATTGGGTGCACTCAATATTCTCTTTACCTCTGCCGTCGTCTTTTATAGCGACGGTATAGAAGCCACACACAAGCGATCACTTCGACGTCTATTACCGAACTGAGCTAGTAGTATGAACACCTCGGTAACGCTCGTTAAACGCCGTGCTAAGCGCGCAGTATGTATGCTACAAGCACGCGCCCAACGCAACGCCGAGCGCCTAATGTGTACTCGCTCTAATTCGGCTAAAGAGATTGCGAAAACGCAATTTTTAGAATTTTATCTGTCTGTATGGATGTTCTGAATAATCTCTGCAACGGCGGGACCGATTTTGACGAGACTTTCACTGGCAGGTAGCTGATGTTATAAGGAGTCACTTAGGCTACTTATAAAATTAAGGTTCCTAAAATTTCACGCGGACGAAGTCGCGGGCACAACTAGTAATTATATATATTTTAAACTATGCGCACTAAATACCGACCCATTATGTGAATTTACCTCCAGAAGATTATCTGGAAGAAATCGCTATAAGTGATAAAACCGCCAATTGTACTATTAAATTGAACTAGCGGTCGCCCGTTGTCGAAATTCGACCATAATAATTAATTTAAATTATAAGTTTGAGCATTATTAAGGTTTTGTTGTCAAAGACTATAGTTCTATTATGTAATCATAGATTTCAACAAGACTACATTGTTAATTTGACTTGAACAATAAACAAAAGAGTATGTATACGTGTGTGTGTCAAATACATGGTAGTGTGTGTAATGTTTTTTTATTGAATTAATGTATTTTTTATGCATAATTTAAAAAAAAATAGCATTCTGCACTCCTTCTCTATATGAACTATAAGTGTGCGAAATTTCATACTCCTCCGACCGCGCAATTTTCGTAAAAAGGGTTATAAAGTTTTTGCTGTGTTTTTGCTTCACATATTAATATTGTTACAACCTAAGCACCGACAAACACAAATTCCAAGAACAGATTTGTAGAAGCACATTTATTACCCGTCGGCATTTGAACTAATAAGTAATAACATTCAAACTATTGTAATTCTTTTATGATCGTCTTCTTTTGTTTACTCATTTATTGGTATACGTTTCTAGAGAACAAGCCTATTGTTGTGTTGTAATCATTAGCCAGGTGTTACGGATTTTAAAGTACAAGCTGATTCTAAGAAATTCGGTCCACGTGGCCGGGCGGGCACATTGCACTTGTGCAGAACGATGGCCTGATTGAGGAAGGGGAGTCAGTCGAGCGAGAACCACTATCGAAGCGAGACGTGTGTATTACAATCAGGAACCTAATAGTGACGGACTTTGCGCGTTTTATTGAATTACGACCATCTGCATTACGTTTGGACTTGTTGTGTTCGGTTCTATTTGTACCTGTGTTATACGTGTTTCTGTAGTTCTAATAAACTCTATAATAATTCCATTGAAATTTTAATTCGAGTCTCGCAGTCGTAACAATATATAGATGATTGTTAATTGAGATACGTACTGTTTTCTTGGGTGCAATAAAGAAATTTCTATTCTATTTTAGATAATGATTTCAGCATGGCTCCACCATAAAAATCTCTGTACATCCATCTCTCTCTCTCTTATGATGGATACAATAGCTTAGGTTCACAGTACTGCATAGGTAATCGTCAAGTCTTAAGCTTAAGTCATGTTATAGTGTACTTAGTACTATTAGCATCCACTTCACTGGGCGTCGTTAGAATTCGCAAAAGCTGAAAGCTATCGCAGCGCCTTGTATTAGAATCTGCGCAATTCTTCAGTGGAACGGTATTGCTATAACATATTTGACAGGCGTTCCCGTGCCAACTTCGCTGGGCGTCATCAAAAAAATAAAGAATGTTATTTTACTTATTTATTTTTGAAAAACCTGCAGTTAAATACATTCGATTAGATAACTATAGTTAACAAAAGAAAGCCAGTGAGAAGTTTTCACGAATAAACTATTGGTTAAAAGTAACATGCAGACGTAAAAAAGGCACCGAGATGCTTTGCCACTGTTGAAAATTTTAAAGCTTAGATACCGCTTGGCTCCTGAAATACTGATTACAAATGTCTATATCATCTTCATCATCATCATCATCATCATTGTATTTACTTGCATTATTTAAATAATTACTTGCTCGCGCTTGAAATGAGTTTTGTCTGTAATTAGTAAAACTTAAAGGTACATTTATGGGTTGATTAAGTCGTATAGACTTCGCTGGAATATTAAACTGGACCTTAATTAGAAAATCTGGAAAAATCAATGTCGGAGGAGATAATTTTTAGAAGAAGTAAAAAATCACCAATATCTCTTCGATCTTTAAGTGGCAAGAGGTGAAACTTTTTTTGCAAAGATCAAAGTACGAATCACTAGAGTATTGGATGTTTTTCCTATAGCATAAATAAAACGCTTTTGCACGCTTTCAATGCGGTCTATATCGTTATGATAGCGTGGGTTCCATATATAAATCCATATTAAAAATATTATTAATCACAACAACAACGCGAGGCCGACCGTAGTAGTTTTGCTGAAGTAGGCAAACTCGAAGAATGCCATCTCCACCAATGCTAACTTTCGTTTCCCAAAACCTAGTCTGTTCGTGTTGTATGTACTTGTTGATTTCACTACATATTTTCTAGATTCAAATGTACGAATCGAAATATATTTTTGGGTGCTCTGTTTAGTTTTTTTTTTTTTTTTTTTGGGCTTTAGTAGTTAGTTCAAGCAAGGAGGAAGACCAAGAAGAAAGCTGGACAAAGCAACTTATTCCCGACATAAGAAAATGGTACTGCAGGGAATTCGGCGAAATAAACTACTACATAACGCAGGTGCTAACTGGCCATGGCTGCTTCCAGAACTAATTACGCAGGATTAGGAAATAGATAGAGACACGTGCCCATACTGCGAAAAAGTGGATACCGCGGCACATACTATTTTAGAATGCAAAAGATGGAAAGAGCCGAGAAGAACGGCCCAGACAAATATACAGCATAACAGCAACTACAATGTTGGATATAATGCTAAAATATAAAGAAAATTGGGACAATGTCAACAACATAATGACCGAAATTATTTCTAAAAAGACTCGCGACGAAATTGAAAGGAGAAAATCCCTTTCTTCCCCACTGCAGTGAAGTAATTTCTAACGATATACCAACCACTGCAGTGCGAAGTTAATAAAAAAAACGTTACTTCAAGCGTTTCTGCAAGTATTTTTGCCGCCGTAGGCATGTATGCAGTTGCCTACCGTGCCTACTATCTCGAGCCGCCCCTACAAAAATGTAGCTTTCCAATGGTGAAAGAATTTTCAAAATCGGTTCAGTATTTCTAGAGATTACTTCCTATAAACAAAGTCACAAAAATAGTAGTACAGTCGACTCTCGATAATTTGAAACTCAAGGGACCAGAGATAAATTTGAAATTGTCAAGAGTTCAAAATAACAAGCGTTTACTTGTGGAACTTATGGAAAGACATTTGTTCTTTCTTGGATTCATTTTAATAGCACAAATCAAACATTAACATAACTCATTAACGTTTGAAAGAAGACTGGAATGCGAACTTACTCATATCTCATTTATGTAAACAATTGACAGGTCTGTACATGTATGTAAACAAACGACAGGTGTGTGCATGATAAACGCTTCAAATTATAGCTTCAAAAAATCATTTTTTTCGCAGAATTCAATTATTTATTTTTATTAAAATCGATTTTTGACAAATCGATTAATTTTGATTAAGGAAAAGTCGATTTTTATTTAATCGATTCTTTTCCATAAATGTCACATCCCTATCTATGCTTAAATCTGTTCATACGAAACGAACAGACTTTCAAAAATTGATTTAAGTACTATAGGTGTTTACAAAGAATGATACTTTTAAATACTATCTATTGACAAGACATATTTACAATGTACTCTGTGGTATGAAGCATTCGTTCCCACAAGCAGAAGGATAATCATGTTGGGCATTGAACAAATAACCGCGATGGACGACGACTGTAGCTCCATCTAGTTTAACACGTAACATACATATTTCTTAGTACATTCAATGGAGTTCCGAGACCATTTTAGTAAAAAGTACATAGACAATTATTTATTGTACACCAAAGCATGTACAAACAGAAAATGATAAGAGTTAGTACAACGGGCGGCCATGTCGTTAAGAAGCGATCTATTCCAGGCAACCCTTGGCAGGGATTGATAGGCTTTAATACAAACGATGGTGCATTAATAAATAATGACGATTGATGAATAAATATAAACATAATAAACGTCTGCCGCAGGACCGATGGCCGATGGAGCAGACGAGTCCTGGAGTGGATGGACCGACGACCTGTGCAAGGTCGCTGGTAGGCGCTGGATGAAGAAGCCAGAGGACAGGGATGAGTGGCGCCGTCTTGGGGAGGCCTACGTCCAGCAGTGGACTGCAAATGGCTGACGACGGTGATGAATAAACATAGTACATATAAGTAAAACTTTTTTTTATCCCAATTCAAAACATTTTATTCAAAATAAGTTCCACTGGAAAACACTTTTTGAAGGTCATACATATAAGTTAAAATTTAATTTTACTTTCTAGTCTATGTAGATATAAATATATATATATACATGTGTATATATACATATGACAATAACAACATATATATACTTATATAATAGTTTTGGGAATTAATATACACAATAGCAAAGTAATGATTCTGAACCTGATTTTTAAAGCACGGTAAGCATTTGGCTTGTCTTATAACAATAGGTAACTCATTCCAGAGACGCACAGCCCGGACGGTGAAAGAGTTATTATAAAAACAGAACATGTGTGCTGGTGTATTTATGCTGTATTTAGTGGAGGGGCGCAAATTATGGGCGCTAGATACATATAGTAGTAGAGATATAATAATTAAATGCAAGTATTTAAACATATACTATATGCAATATAACACTAATTATATAAAATTACATATTGTTACAACTTAAGTTACGACGAAAACAAAATCCACCTGCATATCTGTAAAAACACATTTTATTACCCGTCGGCATTTGAACTAATTGTAATCCTTTTATGATCGTCTTCTTGTATTCACTTATTTATTGATGATTGTGGAGAACAGCCTATTGTAGTCGTTTATGGCCACTTGCAGGCATAATTAGACAGGTGTGCGGATTACGATTTCTAGGAAATTACTTCGATGCTTGCCGGGCGGGAATATTTGCATTTGTGCAGTATAGAACGATGGCTTGATGGAGAAAGGGGGAGCAGTCGAGCGAGAACCACGATCGAAGCGAGACGTGTGTACTACAATCGAGAATCTAATAGTGACGTACTTTACGCGTTTTATTGAATTACGACCTTCTGCATTACGTTTGGACTTGTTGTGTTCGGTTATATTTATACCTGTGTTATACGTGTTTGTATAGTTCTAATAGACTCGTATAATCATTCCAACGGCATTTTAATTCGACTCACGCAACTCGTAACAAGATCATTATATTGCAGATAGTATTTCCTGACCATGTTCTTAAACGTTAATAGAAATTTTGCTTGTCTGACAGCAACAGGTAACGTATTCCAAACTTGGACAGCCTTAACCGTTAAAGAATGATTGAAAAATGTTGTATTTTATAACGTGAAGTGTCAATATAGTAGTATTGTCTACGTAAACGATTCAGATTTGCGCCACAAGTTGGCAGTGCCTTCAACGTGCACGTTCCCTATACAATATTTTTTTTTATGTTTATGGCTTGGCAACTAAGCTTTTAAGCCAGGCGCAGTTGTATTGTAGGCTAAAAACGACGCCATCCAACGGAGGTCTTGTGAAAACTTGAAAGGCCACATTTGGTTATACAGTTCACATTTCTCATAAAAACACAATTACTACTCAAAAACTATCAATATCCTATAACTATTGTTCATTTTAGTGTAATTTTACACATTTTTAGAAAATAATACTGCACAGCAAGTCTCCTTTCAGTTCCCGCCAAAAACTCTATACAATATTAGAAGAACTTGAACTATAGATAATACTGACTTGAACAACGCCTGTTATAATATGAGGAGTTCCTTTTTATCATCAAATAATAATTTGATTTATCATATACTAGGTATGTTTATTGTAAATAATGATATTAAGATTTTTTTTTCTTACTTAACTATTTATTTATTTTCATTTAATTTACATTTGTACATAAATACATGATATTTATCACTATTCTTTCCAGTTCCTTCTCTGAACCTCTCCTTTTGCAAATTCCTTTGTTTATGCGTTTTTTTTTGTATCTACATAATGTAGCTATTTCGTGCTTTTGGGTAATAGGAAGAGGATATTTTTTTTTATGTTGTTGTTGTTGTTTTTTAAATTTGCCACAAAGGCAGGCAAAGGAATCTTAGTCCATACAGCCAATTCTGATGTAATAATATGTCTTCGTATAGTAGCGCAGTTGTATTGCAGGCTACAACCGACGCCATTTAATGGAGTTCTTGTGAAAACTCGAAAGACCACATCTGACTATACAGTTCACATTTCTCACAAAAATACATAATTACTACTCAAAAACTATCAATATCCTACAACTATTGTTCATTTTAGAGTACTTTTACACATTTTTAGAAAATAAAACTGCACAGCACGACGTCCCCTTTCAATTCCCGCCAAAAACTCTTTTTTTTTTATGTATTTGACATGAAATTTTTCATTAAAGAAACAGATACACTTTTGGCTAATTTAAGGTGGCGCCAGATATTCGCGTCGGTAACACATAAGTTCGTTTTAATTCTGTAATAAAAGTAAAAACCCTGTTTCCTGTATGATGATACTGAATACCTTGAATAAGTTCTTCAAGATGATCAAGATTTGTCGGTGGCTCAACGCAAACCGCGGAAGCCATTAAAGAAAAAAAAATGAGGAGCAATAATATTCACGCATTTTCGTCGCTATATTCACGTCGGCGGCAACAAGAGGCTATATTCTGTAATTTTTCAGAACTAAAACTACCATTTCTTTTTCAATTCTCTACAATAACAAAGAATCTAATTCCATATAGTATAAACAACTGCACAGCAAAACAAAGAAATGTTGAAGCCAACCTGATTTGAAGTAATGCGTATGGAGAGAAGAACCCTCCATAGTAATGCGTATTGAATGACATGTGAGCAACATGGCAACGTATTTGTTAATGAATCGCAGCGCCATCTTTATTGCTATTGTGGCGACCGAGAGTAGAACTTTCTAACAGCGTAAGCCGGTCTAAAGACTTAGAAAAAGGTAGAAGATTCTGGAAGGAAAGACAAGGACAGATACATTTTAGAAAGGGATAGATGATTAACGAAAGTTCTAGAATAGAAGCTTCGGGAAGGAAAAGACAGAGACAGATAGATGTTTAGAAAGGGCTAGATAGTGAATAAAAAAATAAACGTAAAAGAAGATCGAAATTATGGGTTCCAGAAGATTCTTCCGGGTATATAAACAGCGTAAGGCGCGCCTACCAGGCAGTTTAGCAGTTGAGTTCAGTTCAAGACAGCGAAGCGACAAGTGCGATACGAAAGAGTTGGAAGAGAAGTTTAACAGAAGACAGTGACGAGGGTGAATTTAGTGAAAAGTTTAGTAGGCAGTTCAGTGAAGAAGGAGTTTAGCAAAGTTTAAAAGGAGGTTCAGAAGCAAGCTACGCACGGTAGATTCGGAGGTTAATACCACAGCAGCAGGAGGTGGTCTACACAATGTCGGCGACGGTATTGTGAGTGAGCCGTTTTATCATCGAGGCAGTGCGTCGTTAGTTGTGCGCGTAGGGGCAACCCTACGGAGAGGAATCACGTACGGCGTAAATCAATAAAAGCGTTTAGTTAAGAGAATTAGTGTTTCCTTCCAATCCAAGTGCGTACCCCTGCTCACACGTAACACTATTTTCACACTGCAGTTAAGGATACCCACTAAAACCCCTATCCGATCCTCGAGCATCCTTTGTCCGGGCCGTGGGCTCGCTCGCGCATTCACCTCCAGCGTGGACAAACGACGGCCAACCTTTTTACGGGCTGGCTACCTCAGGTAACCCGGAGCTTTTGCGTTCTGGCGCGAAATACACTATATATCTCCTAATTTCTACTCACTAATACTAACTGTTTCTTAGAGTTAACTTCATCTACCTAAACATTTGTGGTTTTATTCATATTTTATTAGCGTAAGTTTCTAGAATTCTGTAAGGTTCTTAAAGAAGCGTACTATCCGACCAAGCCGAGTAGACGAACGCCAAATTTGCAGTCGACCGTGTCGAGTACCGATTGCAAAAAAATCTGAAAATAACAAAAATGATTACGGTCATTAATTAAAAAAATTCTAATTACTAGTGAAAAATTTAATTAATTTTTCACTAGTAATACTAATTAATAAGTCAATAACTGATTTTTATAGCTTGTATATTACTTTTGAAATGAATAAAGAAAAGAAAATTCATATAAAGGATAGTAAAAATACTATAAAGATGCAAAAAAAACGTACATGTAATACAAAAAAAAAAAAACAATTAGAGAAATTTAATAACCAACAAAATGATTATAACAAACAGTACAGAAATTATGTGTGTAACACGTGCTAACTTATCAAAGCTGCCAACGGTACTAGATAATTGGAGGTTCGCGGTATGCGTGCAGTGAGGCCGCATTCCACACGTTAGTCAAGATAGCTTGGTCGATTAGTATAGTTCCCGGCATGAATTTTGAGCGGTCGGTGGAACAGTAAGGATCACTTTGCGCATTGATCGTACCCTATGTAATGATAATTATGGATATGTCGACAATATTATATTTTTTTTTCTTTATTCGAAAGCGACAATACCTCATACTTCGAAAAAGGATCGAAATATCAGTGGTTGTAGGAAAAAATGATCGCTCAAGAATTGTGCCGGGGACTAGACAAACCTACATAATATGAATAAGAGCGTAATGAAAAAGTTCATTAGTAAAACTGCTAAGCATCTGTCGATGTAAACAAATATAGGAACACAAACTGTATGATTCTATAAATGAACAGTTGTGTATTTGTTTGTTGACTCGGTTCTTGTGGGTAAACTCGATCGCAATATTGGCAAGGGATTTCTAGGAAGTTCTCACAACTGGTTCATTTTTTTAACACAAAGAAAACCAACCTCTTTCTGCAACATCTTGAAGTCTGTGCCAAGTAAAATATAAAAGAACAACCACTAAAATAGGAACTGGTTAGTAAATTGTTGCCTTTCAACAAGCCGCCAGAATTCCGGTGTTTGGCATGATTGCGATACTTAATACATCAAAATAACACGAACTTATTCTGATAGCTATAACAGTATGTAGGTACGTATATAATTAATTTTGTACTCGATTATTCTAATTAATTTAAATAATGTAACCGATACTCCTTTATTATTTACACTGGTTATTATTTATTTCGGTTTATGGCTTGGCAGTTAGGCCTTTAAGCCAGATGTTAGATTTTAATATAGTTTCTTAATTTTCTTATGCCTATGTATAGCTTAGCTGAGCTGTAGGTTATCAACTGAAGCCATTCAACGGAGTTCTTGTGACAACTCAAAAGGCCACATTTGCCTATACAGTTCACATTTCTCACAAAACACATAATTACTACTCAAAAACTATCAAAATCCTACACAACTATTGTTCATTTTAGAGTCATTTTACACATTTTTAGAAAATAAAACTGCACAGCACAGCATCTCCTTTCAGTTCCCGCCAAAAACTCTATTTACACTGGCAACTTTTGTTTTCACTATAGACTGTAGCTGTTTGGTAGCATAAAAATGCAATTAAATAAGGGTTTATTTCATTGCATTTTTATGCTCGTACGAAAAATAGGCTATAATTAAACCGCCAATATAAAAAAGAATATTAAGATTATAGAAAAGCATTTGATTAAGGCACATCCAAATGTAGAAGAGACCCAAAATGGGCATTCTCCTTTGCAAAATATAATCATTTTAAAAGAAATCGAATAGAGAATATATGTTTTTTTTTTAAACAGACGAATTGAGAACCTCCTCCTTCTTGAAATCGGTTAAAAAATACAATTAAATATTTAAAATAAATAATAATACATATGTTTTACATATAAGTCATGATATTTTAACCAGTTTTCTTAGTTCTACAATAAATGTTTTTCTTTCTTTCTACTATGTCTATGTACTAACCTGTGTCGTTTTGCTTGTCCGTTCCGAAGTGCTCCCCAAGCCATTCCGACCAGCGACCGCTCCGTACATGTTAATGAATTAATCAAATTATTTTCATCAAACTTTTTGTACACTAATTATAAACTTGCTTTAAATTATGATAGGTTTAGAATTTTTAAAGGCTGGAATAAATTTTGGAAAAATAGTAGTGTTCCTTGGCAAGGATTAGGTCCCAAAGTCGCGAATGCTGTACTAACTGTGTCCCCTTCTAATTTTTAAAGAAATAAATAAAATCAATTGAAAAAAGCAATCTCTAAGATACTTTACAAGTTTGGTATTGTTTTAATACTGTTCATCATAGAACATGTAAGTAATGTAAATGCTTCGATATTCCTTGAAAAAAGGTCTTTCTGTAAAGTATTAATTAATTTGGACCAAAATTACTTCGGACAAGTTTTTGAGATTTTTCTTAAGTTTTCCCGACTCGTGGACGTAATTAAAATGATAGTTTAATGAACTGAGATAGTTTTTATCTTACAAAGTTATGGCGCCATAACTTTGAACAAACAAAAACTGAAATAGCGCATCAATTATTGTTTAAATATCAATTAAAACTAGTGGTCAACCGTGGATGATATTCGACCATAATAATTAATGTCAGAGACTATACGTCTGTAATCACAGACTTCGCCAAGGCTACATTGTTAATTTGACTTGAACAATAAACAAAAGAGTATGAATGCGTGTGTGTGTCAAATACATGGTAGTGTGTTTGTTTTTTTTTATTTATTTCATGTATTTTTATGCATTATTTAAAAAAATATTAGCATTATGAACTCCTTCTCTATATAAACTATAAGTATGCGTTTCATACTCCTCCGTCCGCACAATTTTCGTAAAAAAGGGTACAAAGTTTTTGCTGTATTTTTGCTTAACGTATTAATATATAGCTTATTTATTTTACAATATTTTAAAAGTGAGAAGATATTGCTATAATGTATGTTCTTTTTGTATGTAAATGATAGGAAATTAATGTGGAGCCCGCACCATAAATGAAGTCCCACAGAAGCGCTGCAATGTAATTAATTATTGACTATTAAATACAAAATATTCCATAATTAAAAGTGTAAATTTATTTCCTGATAACCTTACGAACAAAATTCTTTCAAATACAGGAATTTTTCGTCAAACTTTTTTTGTGGCGCAGGCTTAAATGAATATGAATCTATATTTCATTATTTATTGGTATGTCAACACTGTTTTACGAAATGTCAACTGTCCAGAAATACGCGGGAATAATTCTTGGCGCGGTCCCCGCAGTGCGTTCGCGGCGGCGGTTCTATATGTACTGGGTGCGATCAAAATTATATTGTACAGCCGAGGTAAGCCAGTAAATCAACTACGATTTTATGATAGTTTCTTTTTTTTAATAAATGCACAGAACAACCTAGACTCATCATAAATCTAGAAAACTAAAATACAATTTAAAATTGGATTGCAATCTACAAATAAGTGAATACATTATCCGTGCAGAAACGGAGTAAAAATGCAATATCCTGCGTTGGGGCGGCCTGCGACAAAACAACCCACAGCCAGGTGGTAGGGCATTTGTCCGTCTGAATGTCTACCACACCTGGTTGAGAGTATACCGCCAAAACAACCTTCAGTTGTGTGTGTCGTCAGCCAATCGCAATCCACTGCTGGACGTAGGCCTCCTCAAATTGGCGCCACATATCCTCCCAACAAAAGTCCTGATGGAAAGTGGTTACCACCACCCATAGGACTTTGGAACAACAAAGGTGCTACCAATGCTAGTACCTGTTCACTGGTGCCGGGTGCTTTTTGCCTGAGCATTCTTCAAGACATCTGCGATTTGATCATGATACAGAGACCTAAGCTCAGCTTTACATTCGTCTGATTGCCAGTAGTAGATTTACTCAAAAATGACATAAAAATAAAATCAAAGTTTTATTAGAAGGAAATGCTGACATTGCGATTATTAGAAAAACACTATTTTTAAATAACCTATTTAGAAAAATACGAACGTTATAAGTACGTCGCGGTCTACCAACAACAAATCGGAACTACACTGTCCTATAGTAATAAATATTTAGATTATAGAAGTAAGATTATAATTAACTTACTGTATAGAATTTACTGTGTTGTCACATTGCAGCATCCTGAACTGTACAATATTAAAGTACACTTTCTGCATCAAATTTTAAACTTTATGACAAGGCAATAAGGTATACAGTGTACTATTTTAAGTGTAAATTCAAATTGCAGCGTACTAGCGTGAAAATTTAGTAATGCAGAATATAGGCTTAATGTTAACCCTGGATTACATTATGCGCACTTCTACGGCAGCGGGAAGATAAGTGGGCAACGGGAGTATGTAAATGAAACTTATTTAAACATTCAGTACTCGCGCTGCTCACTTCCCTCGCCGTTCTCCTGTTTGCTGCCGTAGACTTAGGCATAATGAATGGGTTAAAAGTATTACAAATCATATCATAATCAAAAGTAATAAAAAGTGGTAGCGTAATGGCTAGCACACGCGCCCCAAACTCAAAGGGCGCGGGTTCGATCCTGGCCGGAAAGCATACAGCACTTAGGCAGTTTTCTGACCTAATGTGCATATTGTTACAATTACCACGCGCTAACAACGGTGATGGAAAACATCGTGATGCTACCTGCACATCGAGATAACCGATGTGTCAAACCTGCCAAGCCGCCTTGGACAAGCGTGGCGGGTATACTGTCCGTTCCCCTATAGTGGGAGGCCCGAGCCCAGCAGTGGGACATTTATGGGCTGCTATTATTATATTATATTACTGTTTGGGTAAGTATGGTGTTTAAAAGTAATATACGGCCTTGTAACCATTTTTAATTAACTTTCAAAATGAGAGTTTTCAATTCGACTTATTTTTTTTTGTATATTCAATTTCGCCGTCAATTGTGGACCGATTTTCATTTTTTTTCTTTATTGTAAAGAGTATACTTCTGAGGTGGTCCCATTGTCACCAAGCCACGATGAGTGGATTCCAAGGACTTAGAGAAATCCACGAAAATTGACAACGGTCTACTTCGTAAAACGATATCTACGTGAATTCTAAACCGATTTTCAATATTCTTTTCTTTACTCGTAAGTCTATACTCCCGAGGTGGTGCCATGGTAACCAAGTCAGGGTTTGATGAGTGGATCGCAGGGAAATCGAGAACAAACCTTGTTGACGAGCGTCAACACTGAAGAGTGAGATGGTAACCTTGTATATGCCTGCCAGTAGTACAATTTTTACAGGCGGTTTGTTATATTCTAGAGTTTACAAAGAGGTCACAACACAACAATGTATGTTACATTGTATTAAATTTTTATCTTACTGCTATTTGCCCTAAAAGATTCATTTCATTTTATATCCCAAACTATCCCATCTCCCGACATGAAAAGTATCTATGCCAATTTTTGGTATTAAAACTACACGTGTACACCAAAATGACCACATAGATCACATCGATCACATCAACCAAATCGGCCAAATCGATCAAAATGACCAAATTAACCAAAATGACGAAAATGGCAAAACACAAAATAAAAACCTATCCTACTTCCTGGGATAATCTTTACATAAATCTATCCTCAAACTTATCCCATTTTCCAGGATGAAAAGTATCCCTTGTCCACTCGGTATTAAAATTACATATATACCGAATTTCAACCAAATCGGTCCAGTAGTTTGTCCGTAAAGACATAACAAACAGAGAGACAAATATATTTTTATCCCATTTTTCGGGATAAAAAGTATCCTATGTTCATCCTCGGCATCGAAAATATATATAGGTATATATATTGAGTTTCAGCTAAATCGGTGCAGTAGTTTTGCCGTGAAAACGGAACAGAGAGACAGACAGAATTACTTTCGCATGTATAATATTAATAATAGGAATGATTTCTAAAGCTTTCATATTGGCGTAACTAAAAAGTTGAAAATGCTTTTTTAACTAAAATAAAACCGGCTTCAAACTGAAAGACAATCATAAATATTTTCTACGGCGTGAAGTTAGTGCCAAGTAAAACATAAAAGACAACAATAACATTGCAAATTGCACCGACTTCAAAACGTAGTCAAGTCTTGGCTTGGACCAAATGGGTTTTTATAAAAACACTAAATACATGTACAACCGAAATGCAGGTCTCTCGTTTAATCTATATACTATACTAATATTATAAAGACGTAAAGTTTGTGAGATTACTCCTACAACGTCTGTAGGAGTAATCTCCGAAACTACTGAACCGATTTAAAAACTTAAAACACTCTATATTATATTTTCAAAAAAATTAGGGATCCTTACTAAAACTCCAATAGTGTAACCCAAGGTGTAAAAAAAATTACCTAATATCGAGTGCGCTGTGAAAACTATTGATGATAGAATAAAATAATGTACTACGACTTTGCAGAACACATCATTGTTTACAAAAAGTGTCGCGACAGCATATGTCTAACTATTATAGTTATGCCACAATAAGTGCTCTTTTATTTTAAAAAATTAATTAAAACGCTACCGCTAGAAAATGCTCTTTATTTGTATCTTCGTATTTATCCTTATCAAAATAAATTACATCATATTCAAGACTGCTTCAATACCTTTATATAACTTTTTGAATTATTCAATTCAGACATTCCATTCGAAAGATATCATAAGTTTAAAAATGTAAGTATTAGAAAAAGTTGCGTGGTCGCCGCGCACCCTAATCGACTAGATAGGCTTATGCGATGTAGGCGTCACTGGGCTACGGGCAGTACGGGAGGTGAAATATTTTCAATTCGCTTAGTAGGTAATTAAACTCAACAAAAAATAAAGAGGTAAAGTTTGTGACGTTTTAGGGGGTAATCTTTGGATCTACTAAACCGATTTTGAAAATCCTTTCACCAGTGGAAAGCTACATTAATCCTGAGTGACATAGAGTATATTTGATTGTGATTGATAATAAGTATTTTTTATTTTTTTTCTGATGCCCAGCGAAGTGGGCACGGGTCAGCTAGTAATTAATAATCTAAGGGACAAAAATTAATGCGTCGAAGAGTTCATAACTACGTAGGAAATATTTTTTTGGTTTTTAGTTTGATGCCTTTTTTGGTAACAAAAATTATAACAAAATTTGAACTCATATGAAATTGTCATTTCAATCCGTCTATACGTTTGTACTAATATTATAAACTAATACTCCATATAATAACAGTCTCTGTAGTTGAGTGCGACTTTGCCAAGGTACACAAATGCTCCGGGGTATTTTTGGATGAGTTCAGCAGACAGGCCCACCTGATGGAAAGCGGTTACCGTCGTCTATGGACATTTGCAACACCAAATGCTGCTGCTGCTGTCTTAATGGAGACTGGAACCTGGGCACTAATGCCGGAACACAGCTCAAGGTTGTGATGACGGCATACCCTAGACCAGGAGAGGTAGCCATGCAGACGGGCAAATACCCTACCACCTGGCTGTGGGTTGTTTTGTCGCAACTTACGACAGGCCGCCTCAATGCAGGAAATTGTATTCTTCTACATTCCTGCATGGTTCGATTCTTAGCAACGCCAATTTCTTAACCGAACTTTATGTTATTTATGGACTGGGTGTTTTGGATCGGCCCCAGTGTGGTCTATTGTATGTTACCTATAACACAGGCGTAACTGGCTTAGCGGTATATACAATGCGTGTATTTTATCATACGATTGTTGATTATGTTATTCTCCCACTACTTTCCAATCTCTACGCAACTCCTTATTCAATATCAACAAGCACTTGACCGATTTTTTTATATTTGGCAGTAATGTGCAAGTTAACCTTTTAACTATGTTCTACCAGCGTTAAGCACTTTGAAATCTTCTTTTTTTTTAATTTATTCTTGACCATAGATACAAAGCCTACAGTCGGATGCGTTGTTTAAATTGAACTTAAACTAATATAATAATGAAACTTATTAATTTTACTCATCTACCTATTACATACTTAATCGTTGTAAATTTTACACACAATGTATTCTACTAAACGAACAAAAAAACAACTTATTTACACTTTGAAATCTTAGAAATTTTTGTATTACCAGAACACAAAGAATTTTCAACCTAAAACCAAACCTTAAAGATCAAATTATTATTACCACGAGCTGTATTTTTTAGGTTTTCAATGTACCAAGTTAGATGTTCTTTTAAAAAATTACAATAACTCCTTATTTGTACTTGTTTACGGTTCAAATTACAGCGCCTTTAAAGTTGTGTATGTTTGTGTTTAATGTATGCAGGTTACCATTGACTATTGAGAATTATAGAGTTGAAAACAAACTCTAACATTCTGCTTAATAATATGGCCAGCATGCACTTATAAGAAACACTCGTATTATATGTGTACAATAATGATGTTTAAATTATTACAATTAATACTAAACTTAGGACTTAATAACCAAACGTAACGGTCACGTTATATAACAAATCTACTTAACATATTGAAATTATTATCCGTAAATTGGACTATGTGCAAATATGAACATGTTTGTTAGCTATATAGTTTAGTTAGGTAACTACGCATAGTTAATTCATTAAAATAAAATATAGATAGATAGATAACACACTGTACACCATTACAGAAAACATAGAAAATATTATAGTCTAAAAATATTCTAAATTTGCACAGTGGGCGGTCTTATCGCTAAGAAGCGACCTTTTACAGACAATACCCGTGGCAGGAATAAAACAAATTATATTTGTCAAAGGTGGTATACATAAATATTATGGGATATGCAGTTACTTACATTATCATTATCAAGATCACAGAACCACCAAGAAGCTGTACTAAACCCAATGCAAAAATAATTGTTAAAATCGGTTTAGAAACAATAAAAAGTTATGGTTAAAATACCTCAAAAAGACACATTTTCTAATTGATTTTAAGGAATTTTCTGCTATATCGTAGAAAATCAAACCCCAATATAAATAAAATTGAAATAGTACCATTACGAAGCTATACTGAATGCGACGCAATAAAAGTGATCACAATCCGATAAATCAAATACAATCAAGATCAAATACAATTTTATCCGTGCAGGAACGAAGAAAGAATACAAATTCCTGCGGCCAGGCGGCTTGTCGTAAGAGGCGGCAAAATGACCCACAGCCAGGTGGTAGGGCATTTGCGCGAGTGGATAACTACCACCCCTAGTCTAAACTATCTGGCCATAACAACCTTAAGTTGTGTTCTGGCATTTGTGACGAGGTTCCAGTCTCCCTTAAGAGAGCAGCAGCGCATTTGTAGCTCCTTTAGTGTTGCAAATGTCCACCGATGGTAACCGCTGTCCATCAAGTGGGCCGCTTGTCTGTCTGGTGATCTCCTGCAATTAAAAAAAAACAATCATTTGAGGATAAGGATCAAAAAATTTATGGCTGAACGTACAAAAAAAACATATTTACAGGATAAATCGAGAAACTTTTATGTTATAAGACTGGATTGAAAGTCTGGTAGCCAGAGCCATAAATCATTCTTAAAACGCATATAAATGATAGTGAAGCTTCCCACGATCTATCCAGGCTGGACTCTACCTTTCTGGGAATATGCGACCCTTGTCTAAAAACGGATACTTAGAGTGTATCCAATATCTAATACTCTACGATTACACGTGTATGTACAAACATACTCAGCAAAATTGTTCCAGTGATGTATTTTCAGATTGTGTACGAATAAATTTGTACGGGTGTATGTCATCTTTACACTTTATTTTTTAAGGTTTTTCATGCGGTAGAGGGCGGTGCGAACAATGCGGTAGTAATATTTCAGCGTCATGCAGACTTGTTAAAATTTCAATATAAAAGTTTTTTAATAGCCCCTCAGAGTTCAAACGAAGGAATAAAAGTATAGACGGATCCTAAAGGGGCCCATTCACGATCCTGCATTGCAGTCCGCCGCGTAATGCAACACTGTGAATATTGTTGCAGCCTGCATTGCATCCTGCAACACGAAACGTGTCTATTCAGTCCTGCAAGCCCCACTGATTGCAAGAGCATGTATGGATGAACATAAGCGTTAAATAAAGTGAACCATTTTCTAGAAACTTGTATGCGTAAACTTATACAGTACTATCTGTAGCTAGCGACTTCGCTCGCGTAGATTAAAAGTAGTGACAGTATGAACAAATTTTAATCCCCCTTTTCACCCCCTTAAGGGTTGAATTTCCCTTCATCTTCTTCTTGAAGTCTTCGATTTATGGCACACACACCAAAAGGCAAGCACGGCTTGTTGTTAGAGTTCAATGAGCTATTTAAATAGAAGTGAAACGTTCATTCTGGTCTTTGAATGGAACACGTGGAACGTCCGGACTGATTTCTAGTGCGTTGGAGTCTAGTTTCGCCATCACGCAATGGCAGCAAAAAAAGAACCCAGAGGCATTTACAAAACTACCCACATCAGTATAAATTGTGAAGATTTAACAGTGCGCACCTACACTATAGTAAGAATCCGCATGTAAATGTTCACGGTCCTAGCCCCAGTACTTTGGATAGTGCCTTGATATGTCAGTCAGTCAGTTAAAGAGGTCAAGTAATTATTGTGGTTTGCGCCTGTGTGTTTAATTGTAATGTATCCAGAGCACATGTATTCTGTGACTGTATCCACGAGAAACTAGTCCACCAGTGGCGGCATTATGTGCACAGCACTGGTTGCGCGTTACATCACTAACCAAAAAGAAAAAACAATGTTGTCATATTATGACTTGAATTAAAGAACTTCTTCCCGGCAAAAACTATTGTAAACAATTAATATCTATTATTATAGTTTAATGTGTTTTTGTGACATTTTGCCTGTAGGAATAAATAAGGGATTTTATTTATCCGAAACTAACGACCTGGAGGTGTCTAGAACCTCCACACACCTTTATCAGTATAAGTTCCACAGACTACTATGACTATGGATACTACATGAGAGACATAAGTTTTCATTACGTACTACGATGCGATTGGCTATCTATTTCCAAATCTGCTTCCTGTAACTGACTTCACTGTATAAACTCAAGGCTCAGTCGGTATATCTATTTATTTCGTCGGAGAATAGCCATAAATGAACATCTCAGACGACTTAAGTTATTAGATTAGACTGCTTTTAAATGCATTCACAGATGTTATCTTAAATTGAATTGGTTTACAAAATACATTCTTCTGTCTAGTTGAAAACCCTTTAATTTTCAATAAAAAAAATTTTCATTGCCCGAATATCTCCATCCCTCTTTATGACATCCTACCAACAGATATCCCTCGTATTAACATTAATTATCTTCTTACTATATTTCATTGCAAACATGGATATACTTTAAGTAAATTTCTAACTATATATAACATTTATCTATAAAATTATCCTTTCTAACCAATTCTGTCCATATTTTCCCCACTTATAAAAATATGGTTTAAACTAATATCGTCTCTTATGGAACTACAATGAAAAGATGAAAAAAATATTTTCTTATTAGTGTTTGTTCGTACTAATTCGGTTGAAGCTGGGAATGTCTTTTGGCTTAAAACTCCTTATTACCAGGCCATAAAATTATAAAAAATCGTGTTAGTGAAATTTAAGTTGACGTTTGTTATCAATATTCCATTCAAACAGTTGTGCTGATATAGTTTTTACTGATTTCAAGTGATTTTTTCGAAAATATGACCATTTTTCTTAGTATAATTTAGTTTTATATGTATACAAATGGCTTTTCCTAAAATAGATGGTTATGTGGTTACCGAAAAACTAGGATCGGGCAGTTATTCCACTGTTTACAAGGCTTACACCAAGGTAAATAATTACAACTGGCACAATATACAGTGATATTTATTTATTTATGCTCGTGTATTGTATTCTCATTTGTGTTGTAGTTCTAAATAATTTTTTTCTTTCTTTCTATGACACACTGATACAATTGAAGAAATTTTTTTATTATACTGTATAAGAGTACAATGGAAAGGCGAGGAGTTTCATAGTAGTGATTTTTTTTCAGTTTGGACTCCTGTTTCCCACTGCTTTATTAATGCTAAGTAAGAACTGTAGATTTAAATCATACACATACTTACAGAATTTTATAACTTTGTAAATGTTTATTTGTTATCATACTTTTGTATTTAAGGGAGAAAATGAAGAAATATTTTGTATGTAGTCCAAAGTGCACTTGATCTGTTGTTTATCATTGATGATTAACCACTACATATTTCAGGTGGGGGCTCGATCGACTGTTGCAATAAAATGTGTGGACAAGTCCCGAGTGAAAAACTCTGGCTCTGCTGTGGACAACCTGATCACAGAGATCCGCCTTCTGAAGACACTGCGGCATCCTCACATTGTGCATATGCACAATTTCACATGGGACGATAAGTAAGTGTTGAAATTATAAATTCAATCAGTTTTAATCAGACTATGTTCCAGTGGAGAACAATATTTTTGTAATATTCAAAAAACTAGCTGCGCCCATGGCTTCACCTGTGTGGTGATGGAAAATTGTTATATTTTGGATAATTCACACTATATCTTTATAAATTATAGCCTATGTATTATCCTGATATGTAAGCTATATTACTGTAAAGTTTCATCAAAATCCATTCAGTAGTTTTTGCGTGAAAGAGTAACAAACATACATCCATACATAAATTCTTATAAACTTTCGCGTTTATAATATTTATAGGATTCTAGAAAAAATGGAAAAACAATATTTTCAACATCATAAAGTTGGTTTTCTTTATTGCTGGAGTACAGCAGAAAGGCTGATGGCCCAACTGTGATGGAAAGTGGTTACTGTCGCTTATAAACATTTACAACACTAAAGTTGTTACCAATGTGCTGCTGGACTCGTAGATGGTCTGGAACCTGGCCACTCAAGCCTGAACACAACTCAAGGTTGTTATGGCGGCATGCTCTAGACCAGTGTTTCGCAAACTTTTTGTGTTCAAGGTACATCTAGGAAAACGAAAATGTTTGGAAGTACACCACAAATAAAAATCATTTTTTAATTTACCTACATATTTACTAAAAATAAGTTTATAACATAACCTTATTTTTCCGAGGCACACCAGTTAATGACCACGGTACACCACTGTGCCACGGTACATACTTTGCAGAACACTGCACTAGCTAGACAAAAGGTGGTAGCCCTTCAGATGGGCAAACACCCTACGACCTGGCTGTGGGTTGTTTTGTCGCCATCCTAATGCAGGAATTTGTATTCTTTCTCCTTCCTGCATGGATAAAAATATGGTGTAAATATATATAAAATATATATAATAACAGCCCATAAATGTCCCACTGCTGGGCTCGGGCCTCCTACTATAGGGGAATGGACAGTATACCCGCCACGCTTGTCCAAGGCGGCTTGGCAGGTTTGACACATCAGGTACCTCGATGTGCAGGTTGCATCACGATGTTTTCCTTCACCGTTATTAGCACGTGGTAATTGTAACAATATGCACACTAGGTCAGAAAAATGTCATAAGTGGTGCATGCATTCCAGTCAGGATCGAACCCGCATCCTTTGAGCTTGGGATGTGTGTGCTAGCCATTATGCTACCACGACTTTTATGGTGTAAATAAAATCTATAAATTACTATATTTTGTAAATCTCTTCTTGTTATTATGTTTTACTAGGGGGACTTAAGTTGAATAGGGATAGAGTTGTTGGATAAGAGTTAGAGAGGTGGGATTCAATCGAGCTAAATGTTTTTTTTTTTTCAGAAACATCTACATAATAATGGAGTTCTGTTGTGGTGGTGATTTGTCCAAATATATTCATAGATATGGACGGGTCCCCGAGAAACAGGTAAGAGTCAACTACAGTAGAATCCGTTTATTATGACTTGTTGACCAACTGTTTAATATGAAGTAATTATGCTACTTCGTTTGGTTTTCACATAGAATACTTTATAACAAAGTTGGATGTAATGAATTATAAGTGACATGTTGTTGCTTGTTCTGACTATTTAAGAGAAAATCTTGTGCTCAAAATGATCAATTGCCTTGATTCTAATCAAAACAATTGTTTTCTTCAGTTTTTGCGACTAGTATACATAATGAAACTACATTTTAATAGTTTTAAGCCTAATTTATTGGTGGTATTTTTATTATTTCGACGTTTCAGCCACTTTTCAGTAGCTGTGATCACGGAAGACAAAGATTTATTTTTATTTTTCCTCCCACCCATTTTAATATTATATAAAATATTAGAGCTAGACATGTTTGCTGAAGAGTTTCTTGCACTGCTTCTTCTCTTCAAGCCACAACATGTTGCGAAACGATGGTAAATTAGATTACGCTCCCATAGAGTAAATAATAACCATAAACAAAATTAAATTGAACAAGTTGGCGGTAGCCTAATTAAAACTTTAACAATACTCATTAACACTTGACGGCTGCTGAAAAGTGGCCGAAACGTCGGAATGATAAAAATCAAATAAATTACCGCGCTTAAAACCTTTAAAACGTAGTTTTATTACAAAACAATTCTTCTACAATAAGTGCTGGATGCAGTCCTCGTGGTTAATCATGCCTGGAGTAATGTGCTAATTATAATATAATAATTTTCTAAGTATGTACACTCACGGAATTAATATGTTCATCACCTTAAAGTCAACTTTTGCTTGCACAACTATAAGAAACAGTACTGTCAACATTTTAGTAAATGTTACGTTTATAAAATACTAGCTGTGCCCGCGACTTTGTCCGTGTGGAATTTTTTTCTTGGAATCCTAAGACAAAGTAGCCAAGTTACTACTTTTAACAACAGCTATCTGCCAGTGAAAGTCACCTCAAAATCGGTCCAGCTGTTTTAGAGATAGTAACATCCAGACAGACGAAAATTCTAAAAAATGCATTTTCGCAATCTTCTGGTCCGAATTATCCCCTCTGATTTTTTCACATTTTTATTTTGACATTACAAACAGACACCTCCATTTCTCTATACGTATGGTTTCTTTGAGTTGCTTTAAAAATGCGTTGATTTATTTAGTTGCTTATAGGTGCTGTATTTTCTGCAACAACTCGCGTCGGCGCTCAAGTTTTTGACAGAGAAAGGTAACTATTGTCTTGATTTCTTGATATTGCTGACTTTGTTGTATGACTTCAGCAGGCTGCAGGACCTGATGGAAGGTGGTAACCGTCGCCTATGGACATTTACAATACTAATGCTGACCAATAGTGGCCAAGGTACCGTCGGCCTTGAGGGGGAACTGGAACCTGGCCTCTGATGCCAGAACATCTCCCAAGGTCATGGTATGGCATGCTCTAGAGCCGGAGTAGCCATCCAGACAGGCAAATACCCTACCACCTGGCCGTGGGTTGTAGTGTCGCCTCTTACGATAGGGCACCCCAATGCAGATTATTCTTTCTCCGTTCTTGATCACCCCTCGTCTAGAGTATGTCGCCATAACAACCTTGAGTTTGGTTTCGGTATTAGTGGCCAGGTTCCAGTCTCCCTTTAGAAGGTGGCAGTACATTGGTAGCGATGGTAACCGCTTTCCATCAGGTGGGCCGTCTGCCTATCTGAAGTCCTGAAGAAGAATTATACTTTATACTGATAAAAATTCCGAATGAAAAGTTATCTATCTAGCTTTTTTGTTTTGAGGTGTGGTCCACATGGACTTGAAGCCGCACAACCTTCTACTCCACAAGGGATCTGATGGAAAATACATTTTGAAAGTCGCCGATTTTGGGTAAGACCATAGATAGATAAATAACACTATTATACACCAATACAAAAATGAACTTAGTATATCTAGTTATGTACAAAGAGCAGCGGTCTTGTTGCTAGAAAGCGATCTCTTCCAGACAAGCCCAGGAATGAATTGAGATGATAATGGCGATGGTGGTATACGCAACATATAGTACGAACTACTTACATTTTAATAATATATACATAAATGATATTATGGGAGCTGCGTATGTCTAGTCATCGCAGCAGACAACCAATTACTGACTAGCGCAGCGCGGGAGTGCACATATTAATAGATGCTCTATCCCGCTCGCACATCATCCGTTCCGTTCCGCTCACACACTGTGCTATATATTGTACTAGCTGTACGACTTGTTAATATTTGTACTTAATGTTAACATTTCCAAAATAAATTAGTTGGCATCAGCACTCGACAGTGAATACTACTCTCTGCCATCTGAAGTATCATTTAACCTCTACCTCTCGCTGCTACAATATATATATTGAATAGATATATACTTAATATACATACCATACAAATACATATTTACAGAATATATAAATATTTATAAATGAATTTAAGTATCATATTCCAACGACAGGTAGTATTTTTTGATCATGGTTTTAAATATCGCCAGCGATTTTGCTTGTCTGATAGTAACAGGAAGCTTATTCCAAAGCTGTATAGCCTTAACAGTAAAAGAATTGTTGTAAAAAGTTAAGTTATGCGCAGGAGTGTTCAATTTAAGTTTAGTAGAAGGGCGTAAATTATGAGAGCACGTAAGGAATTCAAAACGTTGTTTAAGGTAATCAGGAGTACTTGGGACAAATAAAATACTATAGAGAAAAGAAAGGATGTGGGTATTCCGGCGAAATGGAATTTAATCGACAATATTACTTGTGTGAAATTTACCCTCGTTTATTGGGAGCCAGCTTCCACATAAGTTACATTGCATTACATTTTTGCACAGATGCTACCTACGGAATATTATTTCATTTTATTCCAAAAACTATCCCGTTTTCCGGGATGAAAAGTATCCTATGTCCATCCTTAGTATCGAGACTATTTATTTATTTATTATAATTTGTTTGGGAAACATAAATTATAGAACATAAAATTAATACATATATCTATCAAGTTTCCACTAAAAAATAATTTATATAATAAGAATAAAATTAGCTCAAACAATTAATTACAGAGTATACATATGTCGGGTTCACGGCGTGCGAACGACACGACACCGATTATAACACAATAATAATCTGAAATATTATAATCAAAGTTTATTACACTAGAATTATTACAATTACAATATTAAATACAGCACAATAATACACAGAAATATTAGGACAACTCCAAGAGTTGCGTCCATGCTTGTCAGGTGTCGAGCAGCAATTTGCCCTCAAGAATACTGCGATTATCAAGCAGTAATTATCGACCACAAGACGACTTGGTCGTAGACTGGTCGATTTAAGACTATCCCCTCTCTGCCCGAGCACCGCGTATTTAAGGTCCTCGTAGCGCGCCGTCGTGACAATATGACAGTTCCTTTCTTCATAAAACCAATTTCCGCCATCCATTTTAACTTCCAACTTCCGGTTACTCCATTTCCGATATTCGTCGCTCGATAATAAATGCCTCTACGTTGACATCCGGTTTTATGTCTACTTCCGTCATATGGTTACTTTATAATAACAAATACGATTCTTACATATATATATATATATATATTACAAGTATAAGAAAAATACATAAAATGTCTGTTTAATTTGAATGAGGTCAATATTGAATAAAAGCAAAAAAACTACATGTAATATCAAATTTTAGCAAAGATGCTTCTGTAGATTTTCCGTTAAAACGTAATATTAATAATATTAAGCGAGGTTCATATTTTTACGAGCTGTGCCTGTGACTTCGTGCGCGTTAGTTAGTCCTTATAATATCAGCCACATACCTGCCAGTGAAAGTCTCGTCAAAATCGAAACAGACAGACAGACAAAAATTCTAAAAATTGCATTTTAGTAATTGCTCCGAATTTTCCCTCCTTATTTTTTTTTAGGTTTTTATATTCACATTACAAACAGACATTTCGATTTTATTTATCTGTATAGATCAGCGATACTCAACCTTTTTCTTATAAGGGACCCATAGATGTATTAGATAAGGTGCTGCGGGCCTGAACAAAAATTTATTTAGGTGTATTTTTATTCCTGGAGTATAAAAGAGGCTTGCGACCTACTTGATGGAAAGTAGTTATCGTCTGTGCTATTACTACTTACTTTTGCAATACCAGAGAAGAAGTGTTACTAATGTAATTTTATACTACATAGCAGCTGGTGTAGATGGATATTTTGCTTGAAGTCGTGGTAGCGGAATGGCCAGCGCACGCGTCCCAAGCTCAAAAGGCGCGGGTTCGATCCTGGCCGGAACGCAGGCACCACTTAGTCAGTTTTCTGACCTTATGTGCATATTGTTACAATTACCACGTGCTAACAACGGTGGAGGCAAACATCGTGATGCAACCTGCACATCGAGATAACCGATGTGTCAAACTTACCAAGCCGCCTTGGACAAGCGTGACGGGTATACTGTCCGTTCCCCTATCATGGGAGGCCCGAACCCAGCAGTGGGACATTTATGGGCTGTCATTATTGTTATGTTACAAAGGTGTTGCTCTGTGGCTAGGTTCGCCCAGCACTTGAGCGCGGGGGGGGCGCGCGCGGTGCGCGGCTCGCCGCTCTACATGGCGCCGGAGATGCTCGCCGGCGAGTACGACGCGAGGGTCGACCTCTGGAGCGTCGGTGAGTCTCTCCAAAGGGAACATTACAAAAAAACATCTTATTTTGCGAATTATTAAAAAACCTCTGGTCGATACAACAGGAGTCGAACAACTCTGCTAAGAAGAAGCGTGTTGTGTATGGCTCCTAGTCTCTATAGTCATCTACTAAAATGTATTATTATGTAAAATAAAATAAATGTATTTATGACATAAAAGAATGATTTAATTTAATTATTATTGTTACTATTTTGAATTAATATATTTTTTTTAATATTGATGTAATAATAATATTAAATACGTAAATAGATAAGAATAATTAATTATAACAGGCACAACATTTTTCACGCCCTAGAGGCAAAAACATGTGAACTATGGAATAATCCTGCCATCTTTTTTATGTACCAATTTCTTATACACAATTTTTACAAATTAAACTACACATATATATATTTATCTGTATTCATAACTAGCCGCGCCCGCGGTCTCACCCGCGTGATGATGGAAAATCGTTAGATTTTGGATAATTAACACTACATCTTTATTAATTATAGCCTATGTGTGTATTCTGATGTCTAAGCTATATTATTGTAAACTTTCATCAAAATCCATTCAGTAGTTTTTATTCTTTCAAACTTTCACTTTTATGATCTGATGATGATATGATGATTAGTAGAATCTTTTCTATTATTAAATTAAGAATTACAATTTAATAATATCGCTAAATAATAATAAAATTATAGTTAAATCTAGTTACAAAGTCTTAATAGTGGCAAAACTTTGCATTTCCAGGTGTAATAATGTACGAGTGTCTGTTTGGTAGGGCGCCATACTCGTCCACCACTTTCAAGGAGCTGGTCGACAAGATCGAGCGAAGGGCTCCCATAGAGGTCAGTTTTATTCATAGAACATATTCAGTCCCTATTAATATGATAAATGTAAAGGTAACTCTGTCTGTCTGTTGAGCTTTCACGGAAAAACTACTGGACCGATTTAACTGAACTAAGAGAAGCCAAATCCTTACTGTGCTTTAAAAATCGGGTTCAGAAGTATTACTTTTCTATTGTGTATAATAATTCCTAAAGCTTTTATATAATTAAATGTATGTTTGTATTGTCATATGTGCATATACGTATAAACTCTATACAACGACATTTAAAGGACTGTATTTTATGGCGTTATAGAGAGTTGTCGTTAAATGGAGAGAAGTCTGTTATTTTTCTCTGACGTCTTTTGCTGCGCCAGTCATTTTGTTCTATTTTCTACTTATTTTATTCATATCTTGCGATATTGAGACATCTTGGTGATAAAGGAAGCACTTAGAAATTTCAGTATGCATGATGACGACTGTCGAGTTTATTACGGGCTAGAATAATAAAGCGATAAAAGAACGTACACAGCTGCGTAGTTTTTACTAATTTTGCAACTTGAAAGGTACTTTTTAGTACTTAATTATTGTCGTTATTGAAAACGGGTGTAATGCTATATATAGAGTGTATCACTGTATGGAGAAAAGCTAAACCAATCAAAGCGAAGTGATTTCGCGCTAAGGGTGTTTGTCGTTAAATCGAGTGACGTTACATGGAGTTTACACTGTGTATATATATATTATTTTTATACTTATATGTACGATATTTATTCATTATTATTTATTAATTGAAACACCGTCTGTATTAAAATTCTATCAAGCCCTGTCAATTGATGCCTAGAAGAAATCGCTTCTTAGCGATAAGACCGCCCGTCGTACTATCTCTTGTCTTTTTCTACTTCTGTTTGTATATGTTTTGGTGCACAATAAAGAATTATCGATCTATCTATCTCAGTATATATATAGTTTCGGTACTGACGATGGACATAGAATCCTTTCATCCCGGAAAATAGGATAGTTTCCAGGATGAAATGAAATAAATATTACGCGGGCGAATAGCGCTAGTTATTATTTTTATTTTTTATTAGGGTCTTTAAAACTGAACACATTCAGAAACATGTTTAAATACATTAAAAATATAATATTTTGTAATCTGTAGAATGTGATCTTTTTAATGAAGACACGGTTTGCCTTATTATGTATCTATAGCACTAAACCATAAAATTGAATACAAATCCTAGTAAGCCGGTGCGGACGTTTACATGCGTGTGCGCACGCCTGCACTCGGCATAAAATCTTATAATTATACAAAAATACGATATAATAAAGAAGAAGAAAAAATTAAGACATTATTGAGCGCTTAAACGATTTAGTTAAAAATAATCTTATTTTGTATTTGAATGAAGCAACAGAACCAAAAAATATCTCTATGTTGATGTGGATTATGTTACAACCAGATGTCATGCGATATATGTTAGTCCTGCAGGTAGGTAAGCAAAAAGTTTTTCGCCTTTGAACTTGACTACCCACGCGTGGTATAGAAAATGACATTCTTCCAAGAGTGTCTGGGGAATCGATGAGACCGTGTAGTAGTTTAAAGGCAAATAGGACGTCAGCATCACAGCAATCTTTCTGCGGTTTTACTTTCTTTTAATGCAATGTTAGTAAAATTCTTGTGTGAATGTTTGCTCTCTCAACAAACAAAGTTCACGAACTAGAATTTTTGAAGTGATAACTTCTTATGGGAGGGTAAACCGCTTCACGTTACGTAACGCATTACGGCGCCAGTCCGTCTGGCTTCCCTTTCTCTCACGCATACGGCAGCGGTAGGCAGGCTCCTCCTCTCTAACTCTAACCCACGCGCTATATAATACATACAATTTAAGTAATAACCTAAATTTTCTCAAGTTAAACAATTTCAAATTTAAATAGTTCAACTTAGATTAGTTTAAGTTGTCACTTCTGTCGGGAATCCACTTTTTTTAAAATAAGCACATAAACAGATACAGTATACCCGCCACGCTTGTCTAAGGCGGATTAGCGGGTTCGACACATCGGTTATCTCGATGTGCAGATTTCACTACGATGTTTTCCTTCACTGTTAGCATTAGGTCAAAAATTTGCCTAAGTAGTGCGTGTTTTCCGGCCATGACCATATTTATAGGCGACGGTAACCGCTTTCCATCAGATCAAGGCTGTCAGTCTGAGTTTCTGGTGCTATGTCTCTATGATGGTTATGTTGTCAGATCCCCCGCAACTCTTCAATATCGGCTCCATGCCTGGACCTGCTGACCCGTCTGCTGCAGCACGACCCTAACACCAGGATCTCCTATGAGGAGTTCTTCGCGCACCAATATCTGGATTTGGACTATATGCCTTCCAAGGAGAACTACGAGAAGGTGAGACTTGTTCGCCTAGGATCGAACCACAACACCAAACTTAGCTAAAATGAGATGTGATGTGGTAGGGTATTTGCCTGTCTGGATGGCTACCAACCCTGGTCTAGAGTATGTCGCTTTAACTACCTTGAGTTGTGTTCCGGCATCAGTGGCCAGGCTTCAGTCTCCCTTTAGAGAGCGGCAGCACATTGGTGGCACCTTTGGTATTACAAATGTCCATAGGCGATGGTAATCGCTTTCCATCAAATGGGTCGTCTGCCTGTCTGTGGAACTCGTGCAATAAAAAAAACAAATAAACATAAGACTTATTTTTTGTTTTAATCAACTTCAAAAAAAACGAAGCATGTTCTCGATTCATTGAGTAAATTTTTTGATGTATGTTTAGCCATAAATTCTTTGTTTCTGAAGTGATTTTTATTTCTGCGTTGGATTCATTACAGCTTTCGGTTGGTTTTATGTGAATTTCATTGTCATTGAATAATATGAAGTTAGCGATTTTTATGTTTTACTTGGCACCAACTTCAAGATGCTTTTTAGCTACTCTTGAAGTCGGTTTATTTTTTTGCTGTAAATTTTTTAATGTATTATCTTTTTAGGCTGTATCCCTAATAAAGCAGGCCATCGAGCTGGATTCGTGTGGCAAATTGGAGCTTGCATTCGAAGCCTACAGGGATAGTCTGTTGTATCTGGTACCTTGCGTCAGTTGCGAAACGGATGCTTTAAGGAAAAGTGCACTTACCGCCAAACTTATGAGGTACGAGTTGAAACTACTTTTTAACGGTTTTAAGCGCAGCATTTCATTTGGTTTTATTCCGGGGTGCTGTACCCCAGAGTTAGTTTTCTGGTTCTATCGTTATGGACTAAATGAGAGAGATATGACCTAAATCCTCGCACTATAAAAACAGAAGCTCCGCCAACCTTGAGGTCAGCCCTCTCCTGGCTCGTTTCAGGCTGCATTTGGGAACAGCGCACAGCGCTATGCTTTAACTTGAGAGCTATAACTTTGTACACAAATTAGGTCTTAATAAAAGTTATTATTACAGCCAGTAATTACAATTATTCAATGTTAAAAAGTCGTTGAACCTCCTGTGTAAACTTAACCTTCACCTCATACAGAAAGAGGGTAGACAGGAAAATTGATGGAGCGATATTTTACCTACCTTATGATTAAATCAAACTATTAAGGAAAGGGTAGAAATTGCACCACGAGAGATATTTAATTAATATGTTAAATTTTACACCATTACATGTTGAAGGAAAATTATTGTGTGACAAAGTCAAAAATCAATTGTTTGTTGGTGTTGCCAACACCTTATACTATGCAAGAAAAGAACACGGCCACTTCTAAGTAGCCGTGATCACATGTTGCGAAGCGGTAGTTAATTAGATTATGCTCTCTAACAACTTTAACATATTTGTCTTCCGTGATCCCAGCTACTGAAAAATGGTTCGAATCTCGGAATAAAACTCAAATTTAATACTACGCTTAATACCATTAAAACATGCTACGTACGTCTTATTTAAAATTAAAAGACGGAGAGAAAGAGTAGTGAGTTTTTTAATCTGTAATAGGTATATGGAGCGCGCTGAAGAGATCAAGCAGTATCTGAAAGAGGGCACTACCGGATCCTTGCCGGTCCCGGACCGCACCGGAGCGCGGCGTCCACGCCCCAAGTCCGATATTAAGTGTTGTCTCAACGTCTTGGACACCAGCACAACCAGCTACGAGTTCCGTGAGTACACTCCCACTGCTGGGCTAACCTCTCCCAACGCCAGGGCAACACACGATACAAACTGATAAGAAAATTTAAGAAATGAGGTTGGCATTTAGTGTGTTGCTGTGCCGAGACATGTTCCGACACAGCACTGGCTCGCAGTGCCTACCTCCAAAACCTCATGCGTCCTAAGACCCCCAAGTATGTGGGTAACCTTAAACTATTATATGAATAAAAAATATTTATACACAGTGTAAATTCTATATAACGACACAAGGGACTGCGTTTTATGGCGTTATAGAGAGTTGTCGTTAAATGGAGATAAGTCTCTTATTTTTGTCTGACGTCTTTTGCTGCACCAGTAATTCTGATATATTTTTATGTTATGTTTGGAATTACTATAGAATTTATTAGAACTATACAAACACGTATAACATAGATACAAATATAACTGGACCCAACCGGTACAAACTGCACGATTCAATAACACGCGCTAAGTCCGTCACTATATAGCTCATCGAATGTACACACGTCTTGCTCTTATCGTAATCGTCGCTTGACTTCCGGTCTCTCCGTTCGGGCATTCACATTTGTCGGCGTACTTCGTGGAATTTTGGCTAAGTTGTAACAATATAGAAGACTGATTAAAGATATCTGGATTAGTAGGTTTTATCGCTATAATGTTAAAGATAATAAATAATTGTTTTATTTATCACTAGCGGATTTGGTATATAGCACCACCTATCGGATCCAATTGTAAATCTAAATCATCTCGAAACCCACACAAACAAATCAAGTTATTCAATGTTTATGTTACAATGCACATCACTATTACACGATGACATTATCATTTTCCCTTAAGAAAAATGGCTTCCTGAAAATACAGTGTTCACGTAAATATATTAATTAAATCACTCCTAATTTAAGAATTTCTTTCATTGATCCATAACAGACCTCAAACATCAAAAAATTCCTCAAAATTCTGAAACGTGATGCCAACACCATATACCGGGTCAGTTGTGAATCTAAACCATCCAGGCACCCACTCAAATACATCCAAAATATGTCATCATAATCGGTCGGGCAGTTTATGAGCAGTTCAGTGACATACAGAAGAATTACAAAATAACATTATCTTTATATTTTCAGCCAACTCCCCTCTAGTAGCAACTAACCCATGTCCAGAAAGAGTTGGTCCCACAGATGGCAAATATTCGAGCCAGCAAATGGTGGATAGTGAAATAGAAATGAGTGGGAGAACCACCAGAACGGGAAGTTCTTGCGAAGGAGACGTTGTAAGTATTTCAATATGTCAATGGGAGAATAGACACATCTCTTAGCAACTCTCTCTCTCTCTTTTTCGCACACACGGACGCACGCGCGCTTTCACTCAAGTTCAAACAAAATCAGTAATAGCTGTGTGCCAGTTAAATTCAAACATAAAACCAGTGGAATGCTGTTTTAGCGACACGTAAGAAAACGTAGATAACAAAGTAACGCGCAAATACAAATTCAAACATATAAACGTAGACACACACGGCTCACTCAAGTTCAAACAAAATAATTAATGACCGCGCCAGTTTCACTAACGCCTGAGAGAGTGCAACGTAATTACACGTAACACACACATGCCACAAACTGCAACAGGCATATATACACATGTTCGCTGAAGTTTAAATAAAACGAGTAATGGCCGTATGCCAGTCAGATTCGAATATAGAATCAATTAGATGCTGTTTTACCGACGCTCGAGAAAGCGCAGCGTAATTACGATATGACACACGCACACAAAAACGTAAATATACTTTACAAATACAAACACGCAAACGCAGACATATGCATATATTTGTTTAAGATTTAACGAAATGTATAATGGACGAGAGCCATTCGGATTCCAATATTGAATCAATTAGATCAGGGATTCCCAAAGTGGTCGATATCGACCCCGCTGGGATCGAAATCGGTTTTCCAAGGGTCGGCATAAACGAAAACTGATTGTGGGGGTCGACGAGGTCTAAAAATAGATCTTTATTATTTAACACAAATTCTTATTTGAAACTTTCAAGATAATGTATAACTTGTGTTACGTGTACCAATTTGTTATAAAAATGACTAATATTTTAGTAGGAAGTGAAGAGAGTGCCCTGTATAAGATGGGGGAGCGACATGGAATGCTCTTTCGTCTCAAAGGAAGATCTTCCAGCGAGGCTGTTTTTGCTCCTCGCAGGCTCGCAGGAAATTTATATATATCTTTTGTACGTTTCGAGAAACGTTTGCGAATTCAATTATTGTACAGCGCCATCTATTGGCTTGTAGGTGTTCCACTACAGAAGTATCGTTATGTTCTTTTAAAAAACTCAACACAAGTAAGTAAAGTTAGATGAGTATTTTGTAAAAACGAAAAAACCAGACGTAGTATATTTAAAGTAATTTGGCTATGGGGTTTGAGCTGTCTCTTGCCTAAAATAGTTTGGGAAACTCTGAATTAGATGCTGTTTTATCGACATTCAGGAAAGCGCCGAATAATTCTTTTTAGAGCAACATTGAGACGTCTCAGTGTAACTCGAGCACGCAGTCGCAAAGCAGCTCTAAGGCCGCGCCGCGGTTCGGCCTGCTCAGACTGTTCGGGAAACAGAACAACGTGCCGTATTTAGACGCGAAGGACTCCAGCATTGTAAGTAGAAACGAACGCCGCTACACTACTTTAAACTGCGATTGTAATTTCTGCTGAAATTGTCCCATTTTTTTATAAACCGAGTTCGTGTTTTATTTTATTTATATTAATTCATTAAACATAAGTTTTTGTATCTGAATATAAATATGTAGTCATAATTATTATTTTAAAAAATCACAATTAATATTATTAATTTTACAAAATATTATGTCAATAAGAAGGCATTTTTATATAATATACTAGCTGCGCCCCGCGGTCTCACCGGCGTGTTGATGGAAAATCGTTATGGTTTGGATAATTCACACTAAATCTTTATGAATATAGCCTATGTGTTATTCTGATGTGTAAGCTAAATTATTGTAAAGTTTCATCAAAATCCATTCACTAGTTTTTACGTGACAGAGTAACAAACATACATCCATACATTCTTACAAACTTTCGCCTTTATAATATTAGTGGGTTTATTAACATTTAAGAACCAAAATAATCGTCAATTAAATAATACGCTTGCTTGAGAAGGAATGCTTTTTGTATATATTGAACTTTAGGTCAATAAAAAAGGAAGAGGTTCTCAATATGTCGTGTATTTTTTTTTAAATGTACTCCATGCCATAAATTTTTCGTTTCTGAAGCTATTTTGATGACTCTTTTTGCGTTGGATTCAATACAGCTTCAAGATAGTTTCGTATAAATTTCAATGTCATTGGATACGATATATTTAACTAAAAAGTGAAAAATACAAGTTTTCAAGTGATTTTTTTACAACAAAAACAAACCGACTTCACACTAAAAATAAATAAAAACATATTTAATCGACTTCCTTCTACAACATCTTGAAGTTGGTGCCAAGTAAAAAATAAAAGAACAATATTTTTTTTACAAAATATAGTATTATTTATGTATTACTTGACACCAACTTTAAAATGTTTTAGTGTGAAGTAGTCAATTGTTTTTGTTAAAAAAATAACCTTAAAATAGTTATTTACAATTATTTTTTAAATTTTCTAATTACAGACTAACGATGTGAGCAATTCGGAGAAATCTCAAAAGATGACTATAGGCGAAGCCGCGAGCGACGCTTGTCGTATCACGTGAATCTGTTTGCATGTTAATTTTGTCAAATTGTCTCTTAACCCGCGACTACCTCCCTACCCCAAATCTCAACCTTCAATCCCATATCCCACGCTTCTATCCCCAATCTCACCCCTCTATCCCAAATCTCACCACTCTATCCCCAATCTCACCACTCTATATCAAATCTCACCCCTCTATTCCCAATCTCACCCTCTATCCCATCCCATCCCAATGGCTGGCTAAGTGTTAGCTGCAAATCTCCATAGACAACCGTAACTACTTTCCATTAGGTGGGCATTTGCCTGTTTGCCAGTTTTGCAACATAAAAAAATAGCATAGACAAAAAAATAATGATGGTCTTGTTAACTGGAACAGTGACATGGTAAATTTCTTAAACAATTCTTCTGTTATTTACTATGGTCTGAGTGTCTGGGATCGTTCCCAGAGTGGACTGTTGGATATCACTCATAACACAAGTGTAACTTACTCAGTTCGGGGATGTACAATATGTGCGATTGTCTACTGATATCACGACATAGACAAAGTCGCGGGGAATACTGGTGAATAAATATATAAATGTGCCTTTATCTTGCCTGTCTGTATTTTAATGCTTAGATTAGTTAAAAACGGTTTTATAAGAAGCACATAATATTCTAGAACAATTAACCAATGTTATAAAAAAAATAAAAAATGAAATAGTTACTGTTTTTTAAATTTATGACTTGGATAAGAAATGTAGTACAATTTATTTAATTTCTCATCAAATTTTTAAAATTTGTTATAAATATTTTTAATATATTTGTGTGACAAGTAAAAACAATCTGAATTTATTTAAGCAATACAAGCGACGTGATCTGTTATTTAGTTTTATTTGTATACTTAATTAGCAGAGATTACATTCTAAAATAAGACTATTATGCGCGCTCTACATTCTCGAGAGAATGCGTGAAAAGTGCGCAAAACGTGAGTAAGTGAAGAGCTTATTATGCTTTTCTGTAACGTGATAATCTTAAAACGATACGATTAATAATTGTACTGCAAAAATGATTTTTATGCATAATAATTGTTGTGATAAATAAATTATAAAGCTCGACAAAATATATTATCGAAAATTGTTTTATTTAAACACAATATATTTTAGTTCATTTCAAATTTGAGGGAATATTGCATACTACATAAGTTTTACATTGTCTTAATACAAATATAATTAAAATATAACTAAATTTTCTGGTGATATTATTTTATCGTCAAAATTGTTACCTTTTGTAAATCACAATTTTAATGAAAAGTATAATATCACCAAAACATGTAGTTACAAGGTCCTTATATTATGTGATCTGTGGCCCTGCACTGACAACTCAAAGTGCTAGAATGGTAGTAAGTTTTTGGCGGGAACTGAAAAGAGATGATGTGCTGTGCAGTTTTATTTTCTAAAAATGTGTAAAATTACTCTAAAATGAACAATAGTTGTAGGATATTGATAGTTTTTGAGTAGTAATTATGTGTTTTGTGAGAAATGTGAACTGTATAGTCAAATGTGGCCTTTTGAGTTGTCACAAGAACTTCGTTGAATGGCACCAGCTTGATAACCTACAGTTCAGCTGTGCTACATATAGGCTATAAGAAAATGAAGAAACTACATTTTCATCAAGATGATCAAGATTTGTCGTTGGCTCAACGCTAACCGCGGAAGCCATAACGGAAGAAAAAAAGAATGGTAGTTGCACCTGGAATAATACAAGGTATAATATAATCTATAGTCCTTGTACGGTCACCGAAGTTTAATGATTTTTAAATTATATTACTTTACCACAAATATCAACGTGTATCGGACTGTAATGGTCAAAAGCCAGCTTTTTAAATTATAGAGATTGATTTTTTACACCATTTTAAGGCCTTTTTTCAAAAGTATCCCAATCTAGCGCATTGAAGAGTTGACACAACTGCTTTTTTTTGCTAAAGAGGCCCATTCACTATCCTACAGTGAACGGAGTTTCAGTTTGCAAATCTCAATCAGCATTGTAGTCTGTGTTGCAGGACGCAACAACATTTAGTTCTGCATTACGCAGCGGTTTGACATGTAGGATAGCGAACGGGCCCCTTAACGGAAGTTGGCAACACTGCCTATATTTTGTGAACTGCGACCTCGTAGCCAGAACCATAATATGTCAGTGTTCAAAAAAAAATTACGAAATGAAAATTATTTTATTATTTTGGTAAACTTTTTATTTTTAATAGATTTTTTTTAATGTTGGGGTGTCGAGGATTAGAAAAAATTGTAACGTAAATTTTTCGTTGTCCGCTGCACTGTTTTGTAAACAACTGAAGTAAGCCTTTTCTATTCGAACCAAGTTATTTATAATAAAAATATTTCTTCTCTATTTCTAACGATTTAATTACATTATTAATATCCTAAAAACATCATGTCAGACACGTGTAGGGTGTGTTTGTGCAGTGATAGACGTATGCACGCTATAAGCAACACGGTGTTTATAGAAGTATGGGAAAAGCTAACCAATGCTAAGGTGAGTTCATGAACTACCTATCTAATTATTTTGTTAACTGAAATTGTGTACACTGGCTGGCATATAAGGCTGGGGTAAGTAAAAATAGCAGTTTTACTCTTTAATAGGCATTAGATAATCATTAGTTATAAGTTAAAGATCAGAAATTAAATACTGTTGTTATATAACACTTGTTGTTCCTACCTGTGGCCATGGAAAATAATCGTTTATCACATAAAGTGTAAGTACATCCGATGGTAAATCTATAGATGTTTGATGCACGAATTTTGAGTAGCAGGGAGGTGGAATGGGGTGTGGCATAATTACCCCTACTACAACCCCTATGGTCCAGAGATCTTCACTTTTTTTAATAAACATAACCTCACTTATTTTTTCACTATCTGCACTTATAAAGTTGAACAACCCTTTTAAAGTCAAAAAGAAAGCCAGTAATCAACAGAAAAAGAACTAAAACAGCTTAAGTCATTAAAAAATGAAGAAAAAACTACAGAGCACATTCACATATACTACAAGAGTAACCATGAAAATATTCAAAACTAGCTGATGCCCGTGACTTCGTCTGTGTGGTGTGGTTTTTTAACTATGCCACAGGAACTCTTTAATTTTTGGGATCAAAAGTATCCTATATGTTGACCAGGGATATAAGCTACTACCATACAAAATTTCATTTAAATCCGTCCAGTCCTTTCGGAGATTAGCCTGTACAAACAGAGAAACATAAAATTAAAAAAATCTAAATTAGTTCCATTTCACTTCTTACATCCCCCTGACTCGGTTTTTAGCATTTTTTTGCATTGTACAGAAATTCGACCTCTACAGTTTTATTATATGTATAGATGGCGGCCAATAAAGACGAAATTATCTATAAAATAAATAGTAAATGGTTACCCGTCGGTTCTGGCACTCACCGACCGCTACCATAGCACACTCGCTTTGCTCACTCGGGTCGTGTGCTTTGGTCTGAAGTTAACTTAACCTAATATAAATCACTGGTCGTGACCTTTCGCCACCCATCACAATAATGTTAGTTTAAAAAAAGGTGAGCTTATGTTTACCAAAAATAAATATTTCAAGAACTCCGGACCCTATGAGTTGCAGAAAGGGTAAGTATACCTTCCCCCCTACCCACTACGCCCGCCGACTACTTAAAATTCGTGCACCGGATATCTGAGTTGCAGCCCATCTGAATAAACGGAAGTGAATAACATATTGCATCATAATTTCAAACTAAAAGTAGTTTTACATTTCAGTTCAATACTAATGATGGCAAACCACACCTTGTGTGCTACATATGCTGTGCACAGTTAAGAAAATCACATCAGTTGATGAAGAGGGCTCAGAAAGCTGAGGAGTTGCTCACATCTGTCATTAACAATGGTTCTGAGGTAAGTTTCTGATGAGTATTGAATTTATTATTTTAAAGTTTAGAATCGTGTCTGAATTATTAGACGTTACGAAAAGTTGTGTCTGCTGAGAGACACGCTCGCATCAACATTCTATGTGCTTAATACACTTGCTGATAGTTGTAGAGACTGATTGCAGATAAAAAAATGTATGGCTGTGCTTTGATTCAGAATGGCATTAGATTAAGAGTAATTTGAGAGGGTAGGGGTGTACATACGCTCTTTTATATAGTCACTAGACCTGTTAATTGAGGCAGAAAATAAGTTTTGTATGAATAATGTGAAAACCAAAATTATGTTTTGATAAACAAGGTTATGTTACTTTTGTTGATAACAAAGTGTGACTTATGTTAAGAAATACACTTAAGCTTAAGCTTAGTTTTTGAATTTAGTGAATAAGTTTTGAATTACTTTATTGATTTTTAGATACGATAATAGTTGTTTTTTGCTTATATATTATGACAATCATTAGAAATTGGTTGTCACACTCGCTGACCGCTGCCACTGCATTGCTCGTTTCACTTGTGGGCTTTGGTCTAAAGTCGCGATCAGTGACTAGAACGGTGAGTTAGGTTAATTTAGCATTTAAACCAAAGCTAGAACAGACTAGTCACCATAGTTGCAATATAATGAAATGAAAAATTAAAAAAAAAAACTCTAAAACTACATGTCTCCTGGACATGGGGGTTGCAGAAGGGAGAAGTACTTCTCCCCCCCTGCCTACCTACGTTCCTCCACTACTTAAAATTCAATGACCACTAAGCTAAAGTTTAACCCAAAAATACACAAAAAAAATATTGTCAGAATTAGGGGATTGTTTTTTTTAAATTATGTTCTTGCTTCTTGCATGGCAACACTGTTAGTAGAAGTAATGTAAGATTTGATGGTAGAAATTAGTAATAACATTAAAGGACATCTCTCTTTTACAATGATTACCTATATTTATACAAATAAAGATTTTTTAAATATATTAGCAAAGTACAGCCTTAGAGCTTGGAAATGTGGTAGTGTTTCAATCGATTTACAGTAGTATCAGTGAGGGCCACAGCCAGTTGGTTTATGTGGTTAATTAGTTTGTCTTTGTAATGGATAGCTACAGTGTTTATTACTTTCTTAATTGCTTGCATTTCTAAGTACTAGGTGCATTATATAATTTTTTATGAACCATGGTGCATTAAGTATTATACAGAATTCTGTATTTTGGAAACACTATAGAACAGGGTTTTTCATACTTTTTTAGGCAAGAGACCCCTTTTCTAAAGTGAACTGATACCTCAGACCTTCATAGCCAAATTATTTTTAAAATCTTATTTTAATTTTTTTTTCATTTTGATACAAAATGTTTTACTTGAGTTTTTTAAAAGTACAACAATGTTATGTTCTACTAAAATCGACCACTTTGACAATCCCTGCTGTATCTCACAGTTAATATGCAAATTACACTGGATAACTTCCTTGGCAAGCATTCAAACCCAAAGGCCAAGCCATCATTGGGATGTCTTGGCCACACTTTAATATGTATGTAATAATGCTCATCACAATGTAATTATTTAAATTTCAGCTTTCACAGAAAACAATATTACTGGTAGCCAGTCAGACACATGATTTTGATTATAAGTATGGTATCGGAGAAGTGTACCAGTTGGAATGTAACCAGTTTGACAAATATACTTGGGAAGGAATTAAAAATGAATTTGAAGAAGGAAGTGAAGAGGACATTGAAGAAAAGAATGACGTTAACATCAAAGAAGAGGAAGGAGGCAAGTTGCCAGTATAGATTAATATGTAATAAAACTATGTTTTAATGGTTTCAAGTGCGGTAATTTATTTGATTTTTATTATTCCGACGTATGTAACACCAGGGGTGTTGCCAAAGCGTTGCTGGCTTGGTAAGAAATTTTATAACGCCCTTAAACGACATGTAAAATGACAGATTTTCATACAAACTTTCACTCCCTTATGGATTTGATTTTCAAAATCCTCTCTTAGTACATACATTCCTCACAGGCCTAGACTCATTTTTTATAGTTGAAAATTATATACATATATGCTTTGTATCTTCTTCTTCTTCTTTTTTGAAGGAATTATGGCTCCAACGCAGTTTGCATTGATTTGGCCAATGTCACAGTAGGTGGTAAAATGTCAGGTGCATATAAGAAAATAAATACGAAAGAAAAAAAAAAAAAAAAAAAAAAAATTGGCCAGTGATCTTCCATATCAGTTTCTGGGATCCTGAGGACAACACAAAACATAGAATGTTAGACTAACTACATTATAGATAAATGTTATTTATTGTTAAAAACTTTGATAATATATGAACATGCCTACAATCAGCTAGGGTAAGAAGAAAGTCCAAATTGACCGGTCGGGGAAAATCTTTGTGTAAGATACTGTAGAGGGGAGAAGCTATTTTGGGACATTCGAAAAAAATGTGGTGGACAGAACCCTCAGCTAAGCCGCACTCACAGACAGAATTATCACGAATTCTTAATTTTGCAAGAAATACAGGAGAGCAACAGTGGCCAAGACGCAGGCGAATTATACTTGATATGATTTTCTTGGGTAATTTTCTATAGTAGAAGAACCAGGGTTTGGGACGTAATGTTGGTTGCAAACTACCATAGTATCTGCCAACTGTCAGACGGGACTGTTGCCAGATACCATTCCAGGTCTCAAACAACTGTGGCCGCGCGAGTGAGCGTAAATCACGGGGAAAGCATTTATTATATTTGTTACTACCAGAACAGACAGCTTCCTTGGCGCAACAGTCGGCAATCTCATTTCCACTAATTCCACAGTGACCTGGGATCCAGGCAAGAACTATATCTAAACCAGAGGATTGACAACGAAAGAGGGCTTCCTTTATTTTTAGAGAGATGACAAAGTTATGTTTAGCATGTAAAGGTAATTTTGAGATATCCTGAAGGGAACTTAGTGAATCGGTAAAAATAATAGATTTACTTATATTATGGGATTCAATATAAAGGATGGCTTCTAGAATAGCGACTGATTCGCCGGTGAAGACAGAGCTAGGAGGAGGAATTTTGAAGTTTAAAATAATTTTGTATTTGGGGATCCAAATAGCTGAACCAACAAAACCGTTTTCAGATAGCCTTGATGCATCCGTGAAAAGCTGAAGGTGGTCTGGCCAATGGTCTTGCGTAATTTTACAAAGCAATTGATTAGCATTTGGGGAATTTTTGTGAATATCTAGATTTAGAATTACATTAAGTTTATAAATAAGACTTTCAAAGCTACATTCAAAAACAGGATTTTTATAATTTTGAAAAATGCCAAGACGGAGATCTACTACTTTCTTATACGAATTTATAAGAAGTGGGAGACATTTGTGAGTCCAATAACTAGATGTGAACGAGATTTGAAGGAGTTGGTCTAAGGTACCTAGAAGGGGATGATCGGAGAGCTCTATCGCTTTATAAAAGAATCTGTCCGACAGAAGCTGCCTACGGAGAGCAAGAGGGGGGTCTACACACTCAACTTGGAGAGCATTTGTTGGAGAAGATTTCATTGCGCCTGTGATGATTCTGAGGCATTTGGCTTGTATGCGTTCCAGTTTCACGAGGGCGGATTTATTGCAGGGTTCCAATATGAAACAAGCATAGTCAAAATGGCTGCGGATGATGGCATTATAGAGCAGCTTCTGGCAATAGGGGTGGGATCCCCACCTAACACCTGACAGGGCTCGAATTACGTTAGCGTTTTTTTCTGTTTTTTCGCAGATATAATTGAGATGGGGAAGGCCTGAAAGTTTAGAATCGAGAATGACACCTAAAAATTTAACAGAATTAGAAATTTGAATTGGATGATTGTTAATGTGAATGTCTAGGGCAGGGATATCTCTTTTGCGGGAGAATATTACAGCCGAGCTTTTTGAAGCGGAAAGTGACAAACCGTGCTCTGAAAGCCATGAGTTAAGATAAAAAAGAGCAGAATTGAGACGATTTGAAGCATCACTAAAAGAGACAGAAGTGGCATATAGAGCAATGTCATCGGCATACTGAAGGATTTTGCAAAAGCAGCTTACAGATGATTCTAGATCTGCCGTATATATGTTATAGAGGATCGGGCTGAGGGCAGAGCCTTGGGGTAAACCTTTCCATACAAGACGCGGAGGAGAGTCGATTCCCGAAACGCGGACGGAGATTGATCTCTCCATGAACATATTGGTGATAATGTTGACAATCCTCGGGGATACTCAGATTATGCAACTTCTGCCTGAGTATTTGAAGGTTGACATTGTCGTATGCAGAAGTTATGTCTAAAAGACTCCTACGACATGCTCATTTCGGGAAAAAGCTAATCTAATGTCTGAGGTAATAAGGCTGAGACTGTCCATTGTACCTAAACCTCGTCTGAAACCAAACTGGCTATTAGCTAGTATGCCTTTGCTTTCTATGATCCACTCGAGCCGATTTTTAATTAAATGCTCCATAATTTTAGCAAGGACTGAAGATAGAGCTATAGGTCTGTAAGCACCAGAATCTGAAGCGTCCTTGCCAGATTTTAATATTGGAACAATTATTTGCTGTTTCCAAGACTCTGGAATTGATCCGGAAACGAAAATATGATTCAGAAGGTTCAATAGGAAATGTTTAGAAGATTTACAGGATTGTATTACAAAGGAATATGGAATGCCGTCTACACCAGGAGAAGAGTCTGGGAGATGATCTAGGGCAGCACATAGTTCTGCAAAAGAGAATTTGGAATTCATGGGGTTCAACTCATCAGAAGGGGAACAGCTGATGGGGGGACAAGGTTCAAGGGGAACAAAAGGGGGTGCAAGTTTGTGTATGAAATTAGGGAGCCAGGAAGATGGGTTATTGGAATTAATATTATCGTCATTTTGGGACTTTCTAAATGCTTTTATTTTCTTCCATACCATAGAAGCTGGAGTCCTGGGAGAAAGGGATTCGCAGAAAGCTTGCCAACCTTTTTTTTTCTTTGAACGCAAAAGTCTTTTAGAGGAAGCAGATACTTTCTGAAATTCCAAATAATTATCATATGTGGGGCTTCTGGTAAATTTAATCTCTACTTCCTTGCGCTTTTTACTATAGTTGAACATTCAGAATCCCACCAAGCAGGAGGGAATTTTATTTTTACAGAGTTTTTTAAGGGGATTGATTCCTCAGCAGCAGATATCAATGCAGATACATACTCATCATATAGGGAAATAAAATTTCGAGAAGAAACATCAGGAAGAGAATTTAATTTACTTTGGACTAAGGAAGAAAACTTATGCCAGTCAGCTAGTGCGAGTCTAAATTTCAAGAGGGGGATGGAGTGACAGGAGGGGGTGAAGAATCAGGCAAAGAACAAAGAATAGGAAGATGGTCACTTCCATAAGAGTTAGGCAGAACAGACCAGGAAAGAGAGTAGGCTATGGAGGGGGAGGATAAAGTAAGGTCTGGGGCACTCGGATTTTGAAGGGGAGAGACTCTGCGGGTAGGAGTTCCATCATTAAGGATGCATAAGTTTAGATCATTTAAAATATCAAGAAATGCTGGAGCAATTGGATCACAGGAAGCTGAACCCCACAAAGTATGACGGATATTTAAATCTCCTAGAATGAGAAGAGGGACAGGGAGATGACATAAGAGAGAGAAAAGTTCTTGTATGAGGAGAGCATTGGGGTGAGGAATGTAGACAGACACAAATGTTATATTAAGACAACGGACAGCTACAATATTAATATCAGGGGAGTGAAGGGGGAGCACAAAACGAGAGAATGTAATATGTCTTCTAACAAGAATAGCACAACCAGCCCAACCATCTGATCTGTCATCTCGGATACATGAAAATCCAGGCACTCGAAATAGAGAGCCAGGGCTCAACCATGTTTCAGAGAGGGCAAAAAGGTAAGGGTTAAACTGATTAATTAAGAAGGATACTTCATGTTTTTTATTATTAACACTACGACAATTCCATTGTAGGACCTTCGCCATTTTGGATAGAAGAGTTTATAAGAGAAGTAATAATTTTTTGTAGCATATCTATGACATTGTACGGTTGTATATCACCACATTTAGAAAACATATTAATAAGAGCTGTTGACAAAATTTGGGCTAAATTATCATTAGAGGTCAATACCCTTAGTATTAGGGGGGTTATCACCAAGGGCACAACCATTTGGTAAAGCGGAAGGTGGAGAAGAAACAATATTGGCATGAGCTAAATGATCATATGATTTACCTAACTCCTGTCTAGGTTTTCTATGTATATAAAGAGTTTTCCTATATGAAGAAGTTGAAGCAGACTGAACAGTACTGGGGGAAGGTTCAGGGCACATAGGTGAGGAGATAGAATTAGGTGGGGGATTGGGTATGTATGCAGATTTGTTTGGGATTGTTGAGGAAATGTCAGCATAGGAAGTCCGAACAGGTTTAAATCTACGAGCTGCCTCAACATACCCAATATTTTCATGGGACATTATGACTTTAATGTTTCTTTGGCGTGAATGCTCGGGGCATCTAGAGTCAGTGGCTGCATGATTACCCGAACAAAACAAACAAGAAATTTTATCTACAGGTACTTGGCAAGAGGAATTTTCATGCAGGCCAGCACAGCGAGAACAGCGTGGATTCGATCTGCATTTGTCTCGAATATGACCAAAACAGCAGCATTTTAGACACTGTATAGTGGGAAGGGTATATGTTCCAACAGGTAAAGAGAGGTTGCAGCAATAAACATGGCTTGGGAGGGATTGACCTAAAAAGGTGAGAACTACAGTACCAGTGGGTTCCCAGCAGGTTATGTCTTCAATGCGTTTTTTTATTTAGTCTTCTCGCTTTAATTACTACAGAAGACTCTGGGCGGCACTCAGTCCATGAAACCAAGTCCTCCAAAGTCCAATCTAGAGGAATTTGATGGATTACACCCATACGGGAAATTTGAAAATGGGGAATTATTGCTGTAAGATTATTTAACTCTAGGACAGGGAGGGATAAGAATGAGTTAGCTTCAGAGAATGTTTTAAAATAAATGGAAACTTTGTTTCTTCCTATATTTTTTATTTCATCAACCCCTGGAACATTGCTGTTGTAAATAGCTTGGGCTATTTTAAAGGCACGCATATTGTTTGATGATTTAGGCAGGTCAACATCGGGACCCGAAACGTGGACAATAAAAGGGCCTGAGTCAGTTTCAGAATACCTGAGGTCTGAATTTGCCTCAAATCCAGGTCTGGTGTATGTGTGTTGGATAGAGGCTGAAGGGGGCAAAATTCTTTTCTCGGGAATATCTGAAGTAACCTCTAAAGAGCGCTTAGCTCGCAATTTTTCTGTAGTTTGGCTAATAGCGTGTGATTCGCCCACTTCCATTCCAAGAGAATGTCTCCCCCTATCAGGAGGGACTACTGCGAACAGACTGCGACATTTATAAAATAAAGTACTTACCACTAATAATACACTTAAAAATAACCAGCACCAACAAATAAATGACAACACAAAGCCAGGAAAACAGAAAAACACGGAAGAAAACCAGGAGAAATTCGCCAAATCGTGATTCCGCGGGAATGTCACCTGTCACTTTTTTCGCTTTGTATCTTTCGGGAAACGTTTGTGACCTCAATTATTGCACAGCGCCATCTCTTGGCTTGTAAGTTTTCCACTACACATACATAATATCGCGCCTGTTTCCTATTGGAGTAGGCAGAGACTATGGATCTCCACTTGCAACAATCCTGAAAAACAACTTTCGCTTCATCTACTTTCATTGATCTCGTCATACATGCACATTTATTTGATATGCTTTTTACCTGACCTCGTTTCAACACTTCTGTCATTTGATCATGATCATGATGATGATCTATTAGTGTGCACCTACCAATTTTCACAGATCTACCCCCTTTAGTTTGCACTGTGTATTGATATGTCAGTCAATCAAGCAGTGAGCTCAAGTAATTATATACAGTGTAAACTTCATGTAACATCACTCAATTTAGCGACAAACAGTTTGCCAGGTGGTAGGGTATTTGCTCGACTAGATAGCGACCACCCCTGGTCCAGAGTATACCGCCATAACAACCTTGTGTTGTGTTCCGGCATCAGTGACCAGGTTCCAGTCTCCTTTAAGAGAGCAGCAGCGCATTTGTAGCACTTTCGGTGTTGCAAATGTCTATAGGCGACGGTAAACACTTTCCATCAAGTGGGCCATCTGCCTCTCTGCTGAACTGCTGCAAAAAAAAAAAAAAAAAAACCCTTAAGCGTCCAAATCATTTGGCTTTGGTTGGTTTAGCTTGTCTTCCATACAATGATACACTATGTAGCAATACACCCACTCTCAATAACGACAATAATTAAGTAACAAAAAGTACCTTTTAAGTTGCCTTAATTAGTAAAAAATTCGCAGCCACCTGTGTATGTTCTTTTATCGCTTTATTATCCGAGCTCGTACAAACTCGACAGTCGTCATCATGCATATCAAAATTTCTAAGTACTTCCTTTATCACCAAGGTGTCTCAATATCGCAAGATATGAATAAAATTAGTAGAAAAATACAACAAAATTGCTGGTGTAGCAAAAGACGTCTCACAAAATGCGAATGACGCTGCTGAACAAACCATAATTAATGTAAAAATATTTTCCCAGTTTCAGGTCAAGAGGAAAATTTAGACACCGCTGATGCTCATCCAGAAACACCTTCTGACTATGATATAGCTCTGAAGGAGACACAGGAAAGAGAAGTTCGAATTATTTTGGAGAAGATCAATACAGGTATAATAGGAGTTTTTTACCTGCACATAGAGTTAGCTGGAGATAGCTGATATGTTAAACTCTTCAAGCCGCCTTTTACAAGCATGGCAAGTACACTGTGGCTCCCCTAAGAAATTGGGAGGTCGACGCCCCAGTACTGGGATGTATATGCCCTATTATTATAATTATGTGCTTACAACTCTATACACACACACACACATATATATATATATAAACTTATGACGATGAATTTATCTTTCCATCAATCCATCCATCCAACATGCGCAGCTCGTCGCACATATATTATAATTTGTTGTACGCTGATGGTGTGAACGATATCCTGGTCTTTGTAGGTACAGAAGCTAAACACCGTTAGTGGTGGCAATTTATAATAAATCACTTTTACATAAAAAATATGTGTGCATTTGGATGCAACCAAAATGGAAGAAGAAAGAAAAAGCAACGACAGTGTTGCAAGTTAAAAAAATAATATTAGCTTATGTTGGTGTTGCCAACAATCAAATCAATTTAATAAAAATACACAAACAAAATTGTTTGGATATTTTTATTCATTCGTTCCTTTCTTTTTTTAATAATCAGCAGAGAAACGCACGATTTCTAAAGCCCCAAACTAAGCAAGTATTATGCTTCTGTTATGGGTAATATACAACGAACCACTCTGGGGCCGATCCTAGGCACCCAGACGACCATAGTAAATAACAAAAAGTTAGCTTCCGAAATACATCATGCCAGGAATCGAAAAAAAATCTTAATCATTTGTGACAGAGGATTTATGCGAGATTAAATGAGGTGTAGAAGGAAAAAGAATACTATGCCGACCCCAAATTGTTGGAAGAAGAGGATAGAACAGATACACAAATTAAATTTAATTTAAACTTTACTTTGTGCTTTTTTTCAGGTGCACCAATGAGAAAACGAAAGTTTAAAAAAGTAATCCAAAAATCAAAGCGAATTAAACTTAAAACAATTGAGAACATAAAACCTAATGATGCTTTGAAAAGCGAGTCAAATAATCAATGCAAAGCATCAAATACAAGCATCTCTAAAAATAATTCTACAGACACCAATATGAAAATTTCTGAACGAACACAAATAGTTAAACCAACAGATAACTGCTATCAAATAAATAATATTTCGACAAAAATTAATACTTTACTAAAACATAAGATTCGAGCCAAAAATTTGAGTGTAAAGACAAATAAGAGGTTAGTTTCCGAAGTTGGTTATAATAATGCTGAAACGGAAATCTTTGAGAAATTTCTTCTTAATAGTGCTGATGCGGTTACTCCCAGTACGTCATTAGATAGATGTGATGACTTTTCGTGTCATTTGTGTCAATACAAATGTTTCACAGAAAGAGAATTAAATAGGCATCAATGTAAATATTCTGAGGAGAAATCATACACATGTCATTTATGCGCTTATACATCTTCAAAAAGAAATAATTTAACAAGCCATATGAATTATAAACACTCAAAAGAGAAGAACTTCTCATGTCATATATGTCCATACAGATTTGTCAGTAAGGGCGACTTAAATAAACATTTTCGTACACATACTGGGGAGAAACCGTACATTTGTGATTTATGTGCTTATAGATGTTCAAAAAGATGCAGTTTAACAAGCCATATAAAATTTAAACATACAAAGGAAAAGAACTTCTCATGTGAAATATGTCAGTACAGATGTGTTACAAAGAGCGGCTTAAATGTACACATTCGAAAACACACTGGGGAGAAACCATACATGTGTGATTCATGTGATACCAGATATTCACAAAAGAATAGGTTAAAAAAGCATATAAAGTATAAACATACAAAGGACATAAACTTCTCATGTCCTATGTGTCAACACAAATGTGTTAATATGAGTGAATTAAATAAACACCTTCGAATACATACTGGGGAGAAACCATACATATGTGATTTATGTGATTTGAAATTTGCACAAAAAGTAGAAATAAAAAGACATATAAGGTATAACCACACAGAAGAAAAGAACTTCTCATGTCCTATATGTCAATATAAAAATATTAGAAAGGACAAAGTAAAACAACACATTCGTGTACACACTGGCGAAAAACCGTATGTATGTGATTTGTGTGGTCTTAGATTTGCCGGAAAAACGGGTTTAAATATGCATGTTAAAAATAAACACACAAAAGAAAAGAACTTCTCATGTCATATATGTCAGTACAGATGTGTTACAAATTTCAAATTAAATTTGCACCTTCGCAAACATACTGGGGAGAAGCCATACAAGTGTGATTTTTGTGAACATAGATCTGCACAAAAAAGTAATTTAATTATTCATATTAAAAATAAACATCCAAAGGAAAGTATCATCTCATATCTTGCTAATGTGTCACAAAAAGCGCCTTAAATATACAACTTTGGAAATTTCGCATGTACATATATGCTCTCTCACCAAACACACTGGGGAGAACCCATACATGTGACAATGTCTTTGGTGAAAAAGTATACATATTGTTGTTTTAATAAGTTGGTATCCCTATTCATATTTGTAAGCTGGTAAAACCGGTTGAGTCGTAATAAATCACCACTCGCGCCTATTATAAAAGGCAATTAATTGGTTGTCGCAATCATTGGAAGCTGCAGAGTCAAGGAGAAATATTTTCAGAATTATTGATGGACATCGGTAACGGAAATATCCCAGAAGTAGAAGGAAAGATAAATATTCCTAATACCCTTTGTAATATTGTGAACGATTTAATAACTTTGACTGATAGAATATCCCAAAATATTCATCAATATGCCGCAATAGATAATTTATCTTGGTTAAAAGAAAGAGCGATTCTGACTCCAACAAATGAATCGGCTGATAGGATTAATACCTTTCTGCTAGAAAAACTAACAACTGAAGAGATGAAGTATAAGTCTGTAGATACAGTCATAGAGGTAGGAGATACTGTTCACTATCTTGTCGAGTTTCTACACACTCAACCCACCGGGAATACCACCTCATATTCTTCATCTAAAAGTTGGTGCTCCAATAATGTTGTTGCGTAATTTAAATCCCCAAAATTGTGTAATGGGACCAGACTACGAGTAAAAATCATGCAAAGAAATGTTATCGAAGCAACAATTTTTACAGGAAAGTATAAGGGTGAAAGTGTATTCATTCCGAGAATCCCTCTGATTCCATCGGACTATCATTTTGAAATTAAGCATTTGCAGTTTCCAGTATAATGTTGCTTTGCGATGACTATCAATATAGCACGAGGTCAGAGTTTAAAATTAGCCAGTATAGACTTACAAAGTGACTGTTTTTCTCATGGTCAATTTTATGTGGCGTGTTCAAGAGTGAGTTCACCTGAGGGCCTCATCGTTCTTCAACCAGATAAACGTATGAAGAATGTTGTTTACAGAGAAGTTTTGTAAATGTAAGTAAAGTATTTTACAGGTTTATATATCTTTATCCATTATTATGAGTTTCATGTACATGAAATATTATTAAATGGTAAAATTAAGAGAAATAAATTAATGTGATGAAAAATGGAAATGTAGTTGTTATTTATAAAAAAATTCATACATAAAAAATAAAGGACGTAAAAATATAATTGATTACAAAATTTAATTTAATAGATTTAAAAAATGAATAAATATTTTTTATAACTTTTTTTTAAATTTATCCTTAGTTTTATGGTGGCAATTTTTTCGTGGTGTAGGCCTACTGGTGATCCCGCCACAATAAATAATGGGAACGCATCCAAATACACAGTACCTCATGGATAATGTGGAAATCTGTCTTCACTGACTGGCACTATATTTTCCTGTTTAAAATTTGAAAAATTTACAATAAATATCAAATCGAAGTTAAACATTTCGTTAATATAAGAAGTAAAGGTTCACATCCAAATGGTTAGTGTGCGCAGCGAAGCGGGCGGGAATCAACTAGTATAATATAAGATTTTTTTTTTATTGTAGTATAGGTTCGCGTTTGACTGATACTAGTCAAAGATATGGTACGATCATGAAGAAATATGGATCATGCATAACAATAACTCTGTAAACTAGTGCTTGGATGTTCAAAGAATGAAAAGTTTGAGTCTGAGACCATCTTTACCAAACTCATACATATCAAAAAATACCGGTTCATAATACGTATGTATTTTTGATGGTTAAATACTACTTGTGCCTATCTTTGAACGACTCCTCGTTTAAACCATAGATAATATATATAAAGTGCAAACAAATTAATAACCTTTAACTATTGTTCACCTATAACCAATATCACTTTTTTAAATTGCCTAACAATTTGTAGTTTTTCCTGTCCCTGCCGAAACTTCCTTCGAAGCTACATACTCGATAAGAATTTATTTTTAATAGTAGTAATTTTCGCCACAATGGCAGATAAAGGATATTTGTCCATATAACCAATTCTGAAATTTACAATTCACTATCCTGTCTTGTCGGAGCATGCAGGAAGCAAGAGGCATTCTTTTCGGTGTTGCCAGAGTCGATGCAGGCTACAACAGCATTCATCGTCCTGCAATGCACAGTGGACTGCTAGGAGAACTACAATGCAGGTTCGTGAATGGTCCTCTTAAAATACTCAATTTTATTTTTTCGGAATTATGGCTTGCGGAGAAATTGTTCATTGTTTTTGTAAAGGCTTATGTACATTATTTAATAATACTTAATTTTGAAGTTATTTGTTTTGTTGTAATACTGGGATTCGAAGAATGTAATTTTGTAAAACTTAAAAATGCAGTTCGCTGTTGTCCGGCGTACAGTTTATTTTATAATTAATATCCAACTGAAGTAAGGCTTTTCTATTCCAACCAATCTCTATATTTAACTTTTTAATTTAATTATAATTTTAATCATATTATTACCATAAAAATACCATGGCAGACTCGTGTAGGGTGTGTTTGTGCGGTGATAGGCGTATGAAAGCTATAAGCAACACCGTGTTTCAACAAGTATGGGAAAAGCTAACGGATGCTAAGGTAAGTTCATTAGCTATATTGGATTTCGGTTATAACGACGATAAAGGGACCACAATAGCTCCGTCGCTATATACTTAGGCAATAAAAAAAGGACAATATTGCCAAACAATAGAGCCGTGCAATCTGCATATCATTTAACAACTACTTAATAATACTGTCTGATTCTTGGATTTAGCTTTACTTACCTGATTGTTTATAAAAATGTAAACCAAATATCTTATATTTCGTTTACCGCTATAAAGCTTACTTAAGATATAAATGCATACCAGTGGCATAGCTTTCTTAGATGGGCCCAAGGAAAGGGGAAGTTTTTTTATAAAATAAACAAAAATACTTGAATTGAATTAAAATAATTATATATTGATTATAAGTTATTACTTATACTTAATTCTCCTAGGAGCTAAGTTGGACGAATAATTCAAATCAAAGATACAATTTACACACTCACATTTTTTTCGGAAAAGTTATTTATCTAATCTTCCATAGCTGAAGCAATTTCAGTTTTTCTAGATTTTCTGACTCTATAGACATTAATGACAAGTCTTATAGCCATTTCTGTTGGGCTAGCAGTCATTCTAAAAATATTTTTATTCTATAAAAGATTATGGATAACATTTTAAGAATTTTTGCTTACACACTTCCCTGTAGCCTGGGGGCCCCGCATCATTGATATGGTGGTAGCTGCACCCACGATGCATACTTATGTGTTCATATGCAAGTCCATTGCAATATCTGTAAGGGATATCTAGGAACTTATTACAATGTGTTCACTAAAACTGATATCTATATTTGAAATCATTATTACACCGGAAGTCATAGCCTGTTAGATCACATTTCATATACTAATTTATTGGTGTATGATTTAGAACAATTAAGAGCTAACAAAGTGAATATTGATTTAACAATGATGTGTAGTGTAAAAAATAATTTATGACCTCTGTGGAGATAATACATCTGTGCGAGTTGTAAATAAGGTTTCAGTTAGAGTAAGTGAACCCTTCTTTAACCCCTTATAAGGTGACATTTTGTATATAAGTCTTCTTAAATTTTGTTGGTATACAAGCCTCAGACATTTTATTGTTGTGTTGTGTTTTGACGACCTCTGCCTCTGTGGTTGAGCAGTGGTATAGTAAATTTCGGAAACATATTTTCTCCGTTATTTACTATGGTCTGGGTATCTGGGTTCAGCCCCAGAGTAGTCCGTTCTGTAGTACCCATAATACAAGTGTAACTTGCTTAATTTGGGAATATACAATATGTGTATTTGTCTGCCTATTGTTGTTGTTTTATGAAAAATATATACTATTTTGTTCTTAAAAATACTTCTTATATACAAAATGTACAAGATCATGTTCATAAAGACTTAGTCATATTGAATTAGGGTAAGTTTGAAAGCTTCTTTAAGGTTCTTAACACATAGTGTCTCAAAGCGCAGCACTCCTCTGGAGTGTGCTGCGGGGCTTATGCAGCATTGTGAATGCCGCAATTCTGGATCCACAGCGAGCCATACTCTTTGGGCCTCTAATTTCCATCCACACGTTGTTAAATATTGCTCTTGTATATCCTCATCCAGTTCTAAAGTTCGAGAATTATCACTTCCTAATTGTATCCAAAGGGTTAACCCCTGAAATGTCAATTTCTTTGTCATACAATGAGGTTTTTTTTTTATTATTGTGTGTGACATTTATTAAATGTATGTTTGTGTTGTGGTGTATCTTAATAATAACTTATTATATTCAATTATTCTAATTTTAATACTAAACTTATACGAATGTAGAGTGTATCTGTTACATGCTGGTGTTGTGAGGAAGTGCATGTGCACTGTGTGCCTTATGTCTAAGGTATATGTTTTTTTTATATTACATTTTTTATTATGTTGTTTTTATCATTATATATATATGTGTGTGTGTGTGTTTTTAAATTTTTATTTAACACGTAAAAAGAATATATCTATATATATTAACCTAAGTAGTGCAATGTGTTGCGTTTTCGTTTCTATGACTGGGTTATTGATTTTTAGGCTTTTTGTGTATCTTGGTTCACATACAATGAGGTTAACAATATAAAAATTATGTTTATATAAAACTAAAAAAATAATTAGTTGAATTCTTAATTATATTTCACACAAAACATAACCATTGACAAAACTCAGGTCGTTGCCATTGCCCAGCTGGGCATACAACATGAACGGAAAGTTGTGTAACAGACATTCCTGATTTTAATTAAACAGAGATCAAAAATGAAATTGCATGCAAAGTATCAAACTAAAAGTAGTTTTGCATTTTAGTTCAATACTAATGATGGAAAACCACTTCTTGTGTGCTACATATGTGACGCACAGCTGAGAAAGTCGCATCAGTTGATGATGAGGGCTCAGAAGGCTGAGGAGTTGCTCACAGCTGTCATTAATAATGGTTCTGAGGTAAGTTTCTATGAGTATTTAATTATTTAGATCAATTTTTCTAATGTTTTCTTTCACTTTGCACATGTTACTTGTGATAAAACGCAAATTAAACTAGAAAACCTCCCTGTCTAGCCTTCAAACTTGGCTATTAACATACAAACACTTTAATCTATTTCATGCTTTTTTTTATGGCAGGAGTTCAGCAGACAGGCAGAAGGTCCACTTGATGGAAAGCGGTTACCATCGCCTATAGACATGTGCAACACTGAAGGTGCTACAAATGCGCTGCTGCTCTCTTAAGGGAGACTGGAACCTGGTCACTAATACCGGAACACAACTCAAGGTTGTTATGGCGGCATACTCTAGACCAGTGGCGGTAGCCATCCAGTCGGGCAAATGACCTACCACCTGGCTGTGGGTTATTTTGTTGCTTCTTACGACAGGCCACCTGGCCTCAGGAAATTGTATTCTTTCTCTGTTCCTGCACGAATAAAAAGTACTACTTACAATATGCATTTATATTTTAGCTATCACAGAAAGCAATATTATTGGTAGCCAGTCAGATACACGATTTTGATTATAAATATGGCATCGGAGAAGTGTACTGGTTGGAATATAAACCCTTTGAAAGAAACACTGTGGAAGGAATTAAAAAAGAAATTGAAGAAGGAAGTGAAGAAGAATGCGAAGAAAGCAATGACATTAACATCAAAGAAGAGGCAGGAGGCAAGTAGACCCTTTATATATATATTATCCTATAAGTTTATGTCAATGTTAAGGAATGGTGGTCAGATAATTGTTGTGTGTGATGCCACAGTCCTATTAAATATTCATGATTGTGGTGTCTATGGTTTTTTAGTTTAAATTCAATTTAAATCATAAAACAGTTGCAAACTAATTTTTATGCCATACAGTCGTGTTGCGTTATTCATTTTTTTATGTACAGCAATTGTGCTGTACCTTTTGTGACTATCATTTTCGAGCTGCTAGCAGCAAAGAATCTAGTTGGAGTGTGCCTGAGCGTTGCATCCCTAACAAATATAATAATGGGAAAGGTAACCGTAGGGTTGTAGTAAGACCGGCCAGTGTACAAACTCCGCAGGAACTAGACCCTAACTTTTGTTTCATCCGCCTCGGGACACAAAGGTGATTTGATCTACTAGATTAAACTAGACTAAATAAAACTTTAACAATACTTATTGACACTTGACATCTTTGTCTTCCGTGTTCATGAGTCGAAAGTACTGAAAAGTGGCCGAAATGTCGGAATAATAAAAATCAAATAAACTATCGTAAAAACTTAAAACTCGCTTAAAACCGTTAACACATAGTTTTATTATCTTTGCACTATACAGTCCTCGCTTAGTAGTGAATGAAACTGCTGACCAAACCATAGTATGTCAACTGACATTGAAACATTTTCTCAGATTCAAGCCTGGAGGAAAATGCAGATCTCCCTGATGTTGAACCAGGAATATCTTCGGATGATGATGTACTTCTGAAGAAGGTGCAAAAATCAGAAGTTCAATTTGTTTTAGAGAATACTGGTATGGGTAAGAGTTCCCATTTTCATTATCATCTGCAATCTGCACATAGAGATAGACAATGTATTAAACCCTTCAAGTCACCTTGGACAAGTGTGGCGAGTATTCTGTGCTTCCCATAAAAAAATTGGGAGATCCAAGTCTAGTAATGAGACCTCTATGGGCTGTTATAGTAATAGTAATAATCACAGACAAACATATATTTTACATCCACAAATAAAGCAAATTACATTGGCATTATGGCTAATATACAAGGGACCACTGTGGGGCCAATCCCAGACACCCAGACCATAGTAAATAATGGAGAAAATTCGTTTCCGAAATGCCAGGAATTGAATTCAGAGCCAAGCCGAGTGAGGTAAGACCTCAAAAGCTTAGCCTGCTCTGCCACAGAGATCGTCATTATAATTTTAATATACAAAGAACTCTATTTACATATTTTCTCTTTATAAACTGTTGGCGCCAGGCCATAACGACACTGGCAACCCAGAACGGATGCGCACTAAGCGTCAAACCTTTTTTTTTCTTCTTGACCAACCTTTGCCGCTAAAATGTGTATGTAACATCTAATGTGTTTTATTGTAATAATTGCTATTATTTGTAAAGCAATATATCTCGAGTCATACATCAATTTGCAATCTTGTATCATTATACATAAATCAATGAAGAAAGAACATTTTTTTTATGGAAGTATAGGTTTGCGTTTGACCACTGTTTCACCTGATGTTGAGTGATGACGCAGTCTAGGATGGAGCACGCTTACCTAGAAGATACCTAATCACTCCTGACTTGAAGACTACGAGATTGTATTTGTCAAGAGAAACAGACTCCGGCAAACTATTCCTCTCTTCGACAGTACACACCAGAAAACATGAAGCGAAATGCTTGGTTCTGACTGGTGGTGTTTCCACCATGTAACTGTGGCGCAAATCGGTGCGTCTGGTAAATAATAAATAAAATACCCAAGCGATTAAATTACAAACAGTTCATTTGCCTTACTATTGGTTAAAATTTGACTTAAGCTCCATAGAACTAAAGGTAAAACCCAACCGATGCATGGTAAGGCGAGTGAATTAATAGTAAGTAAGGTATGGGAACCATTTGTTCTGTTGCATGACAGGACTTATGCCTGAATAGATGAAATGAAATGTTTATTTATTTTCTCCCTTAAATACTAGAGTAAAGCAACAAGAAAATTTTTGTGAAATTAAATTTAAAGTTGTTACAAAATTATAAAGCTAAGCAACGGGAGACAGAAGCCCGAACTGAGAAAAAACCCGTGTTATGGAACTCCTGGCCTTCCTCCTGTAATGTATTAATTAAAATACCTATAATAATTTGAAAATTTCTTTGGTTAAGTATATAACTATGTGTGTGTGTATGAGCGTGTGTATCATTTAAACATAACTGTGTGTGTGACTATTTGAGTCTGAAATGAATTATTTTGGTTACAATCAAAAATGATATGTATGGAAGGAAAAGGAATGCTATGTCGATCCCAAAGTATTGGGAGAAGAGGATAGAAAAGATAGACAAATTAAATTTAGTTTAACTTTGGTTAGGGGGAGGATCGCGCGGCGAAAAGAGCCTATCTAGACAGACCAACGATACGGCGACCAGTTGGTCTGCCCAGATATCGCTGGAGCAGTGGAGGCTGATCTGCGCGACCTTCAAGCGTATGGCTGGCTCTCGCCATTCTGTTGTTGTCAGTTTCTGTTCAGCACTGTCTCCTGATAGCGCTGAACAGAAAGGAGTGGAGTATACTCATTTTGTTGTCAAGTTAGTTAGTAGTCTTTTGTACTTATTTTCAGGTGCACCAACCAGAAAACGAAAGTTAAAAAAAATAGCGCAGAAAGCAAAGCGAATCAAACATGAAACAATTGAGGATATAAAACCTAATGCTGCTCTGATAAGCATATCAAATAATAATTGCAAAACAGATGAAAACATCTCTAAGAAGATTTCTATGGACTCGAATGTGAAAATAACTAAAAATAAGATTTCGCAAAAGATTATTAATGTGGCCAATAATTTCATTACACAAACAAATAAGACTGGTCCCAATGTTTGTTATAATACTGCTAAAAATGAAATCTTTGTGGAGTTTATTCCAACGAGTGCAGAGGCTGTTGTTCCAAGCACTTCATTAAACAAATGCGATGAAGAAAATGACTTTTCTTGTCATTCATGTCAATACAAATGCCACACAGAAAGCGAATTAAATAGGCATCTATGTAAACATACTGAGGAGAAACCATACACATGTGATTTATGTGCTTATAGTTGTACGAAGAAAGGTAGTTTAACAAGCCATATAAATTATAAACACGTAAAGGAAAAGAATTTCGCATGTCTTATGTGTCCATACAAATTTGTTAATAAGGGTGATTTGAATAAACATGTTCGTACACACACTGGGGAGAAACCGTACACGTGTGATTTATGCGCTTATAGGTGTGCGAAAAGTAGTAGTTTAACAAGTCATATAAAATTTAAACATACAAAAGAAAATAACTTCTCATGTCATATCTGTCCATACAAATGTGTCAATAAAGGGGATTTGAAAAAACATGTTAGTAAACACACTGGGGAGAACCTGTACATCTGTGATTTATGTCCTTACAGGTCTTCAATAAGAAGTAGTTTAACAAGCCATATAAAATTTAAACACCCAAAAGAAAAGAACTTCTCATGTCATATATGTCAGTACAAATGTGTCACAAAGAGTATTTTAAATGTACACATGCGTAAACACACTGGGGAGAAACCGTACATATGTGATTTATGTGATTTTAAATTTTCACAAAAGGTTGAAATGAAAAAGCACATAAAGTACAACCATTCAGAAGAAAAGAACTTCTCGTGTCCTATATGTCAGTACAAATGTGTTAAAAGGTATAAATTAAAACAACATTTTCGTATACATACTGGGGAAAAACCGTATGTATGTGATTTATGCGGACATAGGTTTGCACTAAAAACTAGTTTAAATATGCATATTAAGAATAGACACACAAAAGAAAAGAACTTCTCATGTCATATATGTCAGTACAGATGTGTTACAAATTTCAAATTAAATTTGCACCTTCGCAAACATACTGGGGAGAAGCCGTACAAGTGTGATTTTTGTGAACATAGATGCGCGCAAAAAAGTAATTTAGTTATTCATATTAAGAATAAACACAAAGAAAATATTATGACGTATCTCGCCAATGTGTCACAAAATGCGCCTTAAATGTGCAACTTGGCAAATTTCGCATATACTCGTACTCCACAAACACGTTGGGGAGCACCTATACATGTCACAATGTGTTTGGGGAGAAAGCGAAATTAAACTCAAATTTAATTCTCGCGGTGGAGAACAGGTGGCGCTCCTACTTCCACGAGCTCCTGAATAAGCAGCATAAAGAGTGCTGTACCAGTACAACCACCAGACCTTCCTGTCTCGGAATGTCAATATTGGTTCTACACTGGACGTAGAACCATGGACCCTGTTTTTAGTAAAGTGAGATATTTCTTATATCTGGCTGAGCAAAGGCGGCTAAAGACTTTGTATGAAATCTGTTTCAAAAAAATCTGCCAAGTACGGGTCCATCGGCGCACAATATAATAGCTCCATGTGACAATCAATTTGTCATTTGGCTGCAAAACGCTAAAAAGGCATTTTATCTAAAATCTCCTCAAAATAAGTTTAATAGAGGGATTCCCAAAGTGGTCGATGTCGACCCCGCTCGTATCAAAATCGGTTTCTTTCGACATAAACGAAAAGTGATTTTGGGGGTCGACATGGTCTCAAAATCGACCCCTTTTAATTAACCCCTGGTCTAGAGCGTGCCGCCATAACAACCTTAATTTGTGACCAGGTTCCAGTCTAAGAGAAGAGAGCAGCAGCGCATTCGTAGCACCTTTGCTTTTGCAAATGTCCATAGGCGATGGTAACCGCTTTCCATCAAATGGGCCGTCTGCCTGTTTGCTGAGCTCATGCAATATAAAAAAACACAATTTGAAACTTTCAAGATGCTGTATTAGTTGTGTTACGTGTACCAACTTGTTATAAGAATGACTAACACTTTAGTAAGAAATATACCTGTTATACTTTAAAAACCTCGGCAAGTCAATAAGAGTGGACAAGTTCGTGCAAGATAATGAGTTCGAGCGTAGTTATTGCATAATTTTGATGAGAAAATGATGTCAAGTTTACTCACTTATAGCAATATTTTTAAATTGCTAAGTATTTTGTACCATTATAAAAAAATCTACATATAGTATTTTAAACTAATTTTGCTATGGGGGTCTGAAGTATCAGTTCTTTTTAGAAAAGGGATCTCTTGCCCAAAATAGTTTGGGAATCCCTGGTTTAATATGTTCTTAAAAGTCGAATGAAAACTAGTCATTTATGATACTAGCGCGGAAGTTAGTTTTTATAAACGAGTAGACGAATGTAATACCATAGACACGAGTTTGTAAAAACCAATAACCGCACGTTTGTCAAACAACGGTTTTGTACACATTTGCGAGGAAACAGTACAATAGGTAATGAAACAAACATAAATATCAGTCGGAAAGTCGTAACAGTCTGATGTTTCTAATGTAAAAATGGCGCGCATTTGCAAATAGCGTCACGTGCGCGTGGTGAAAATTAGAACTACATCTTTCGTCTCGTTTTCTTTATAGTATTATAGTAAGACAAATGTATTGATCAAAAGCGCTTCCAAGAAGGTTTGATTGTTCAGCTTATTTACTCTCGTAATGTGAAACTCGTTGGTGGAATTCTTGTATACTTTCTTTCACCTAAGTATCTATTTTCCGCACTTTCCATTGTATGGTGCGTAATTTTTAACTTTCAAACAATGTATACAGGCTTCTAAATGAATTTTTTGAGCAAATATGCTGCAAAAATATTTAAAACTAGAGTTTTCTATGCAGCTTAGCGTGCGGCGTGTTTATGAAGATATTTTTTTGTCATAATATATCAAGACGTCATATGAAAGGCTTTCACGGCCTCTGTTTTTGAGCGGGCTAAAAAATTTGACATGGTAAATTTTGGAAATTAAATTTCTCCATTATTTGCTATGGTCTGGGTGTCTGGGATCGGCCCCAGAGTGGTCCATTGTATATTTATTACCCATAACACAATAACTTGCTTAATTTGGAGATATACAATGGGTGTGTTTTGTCTTCATGCAATATTTTGTGACGGACCTAATATAACAGATTTTTATCTCCTAACATCTTAACTTAAGGATAATCTAAATAACCTGATTAATAGAGTATTTTATTGTTGGTTTTATTTAAATTTATTTATTTGATTTACTAATTAAAGCTTACACAAGTAGAAATAGTTTAACAAAATTTGGTAATTTTGGTCTTACGCCAATAGGAAGGTTTGCACTGACAATTAGCGTTGTGTCGGATATAATTCCGGCACAGCCATATGCTGAGTGCAAACCTTGTTTGCGGAAAATGCGGCGAACAAATTCTCAAAATATGCTCTGAATAATGTATAAGGAATGTAATTACGTCGCTATTACTTCAAATAAAGTCTTTCTTTCTTTCTTCATTTTCAACTTAAATCTGCAGACATTCTTCTTTGTTAAAATATGCTTCAGAGATTGTTTTTATATTATCAGGTATTGCATATTTTGTTTTATAACAAACTATTGTTATAAAACAAAAATAGGTAGTTTTGTAATATGTGAAACTTCGTTTTAACGGTTTTAAGCGTTTTTAAGTACTTGATTTTATTTTTATTCCGACGTTTCAGCCACTTCAGTAGCTGTGATCACGGATGACAAAGATGTCGGGTATCGATGAGTAATGTTACAAGTTATTGTTACTGTTGATTGTTGTAAAAGTAATATTATGTGTACTACTTACGAAAATTGTTTTAAAATAGTCGTTGTTTATTTTTCAAAAGCCCATTTGTCTTTATTGGCAGGGCAACATTATATGTTAAGTACGTAGTATTTCTGTCCTGGCAACTGTTTAGCTCTGCAAGAAAAGGGGTAAAGTATGGTGTAGAATTAAATACATATAGAGAAAACATAAAACCTCGTTTCAATACTCCTTATATCCCGATAAGTCTTTCATAGTGAGTGTGACTCAAATAATATTTATAGTGCCACTGCAACTTCGTTCGCGTTCTCATTATTTAATAAAGATTCATTACATTTTAAACAGCGAATAGATCTTACTTTACCGCCAAAATTTATATAAAGCTCGTTAGTGTTACTGTGTTCCGTGATTTATAGAGAATTACTTAATTCAAGTTAAGTTAAAAAGTAAGGTACATTAAGGACCCGTTCCGTTAGTAACTTATAACGTAGTATCCATAGTAGTCTGTGAGACACAGGTATGAGCAAAATCTCCTCCCAGGATTCCATCGCAGGGGACCACGCATCGTGGGGATGCGAAGGGTCTGACTTCTGTTGGTGAAGTGGGTCACTATGCATCCCAGAGTAACCCAAGCTTGTTGCACGGTTGAACAATGAGTGTAGCTTCGCGCGTCATCTCGTGTTCTTCTCCAGAAGCGCCGGATATGGGACGCAGGTTGGCAGACAGGTGAGCAGAGTAGTTCGTTCCGTCCAGAGTCTTCACTCACTCTGCCTGGAGCTTATCCCCGCGGTCTGGTCCTACCCCCGCAACATAGTGTATCATCTATGCCCACAACCGAGAGGGACTTAGTATAGTAAGAAATGTAGTCCCCTTCCTATAAAAAAAACCTCTGACACTCAGTTTGACAGATGCCATAATGCATAAAACGTGAACGATAAACATCTTATTAAGGCGTGTACATATTACAAGTCACGGATAATGAATGCGAAACGCGACGTGACACAATGTATCCTTTTAAAGATAGTCCATTGAAGTCTGCATATTATAAGTCATAGGTCGCGGACGTGACCTTGAGCGTTCGTAAGGCCTAAAGCAATCTGGAGAAAGTGTTACGTTTCTACACATTCTTCGGACGCATCCGTCAGCCGCGAATGACGGATGCGTCCGGTAATGTGTGACCACCTTAAATGTTACACTTGCATGGAAATGTTAATAAATTGTGTTCCAGCTTCCAGTCAGTATTTCCAGTTTTTATTGTATTTTCTATTATTAGGAGTACTTGTGTTGTTTTAATTTTTGATAATAGTGATATAATGAAGTTATGATTTAACGGTAAGTCCTTTCTCCTTTCATTGTAAAAATGTCTACGGTGGATGGAAATGTTCTGACAAGGAAAGAAATTGCAGATGACTCTGTGGAACAGTTATCGAACTTCTACAATTACTGATACCACAGGGAAATCAACGCAAAACTCTATGCATATTGCTTATATATATAGCACCTGGATAATACCTTAAATAAAAACATTTTGCCTGTCAATAACATAATCAGAAATAGGTTTCCCTCTGTATTATAATGTCGTCGGTTTACTGCAAGAACTCATATTTATAGATTATAAATATATGACAGTTTAATAAGTTCTTGCAGTAAGCTGACGATATATATTTCAGCCAACTGTACTATATACCATCTATATACCTCTCTATTATAGATAAATAATTATTAAAATGATGGTTGCAAATCAGTAGTGACCCCTCCACCTCTCCTATTACTTAAAATAAAGATGACCTATAATATTTTCTTAAGTTTTTGTGACTTGTATTCATGATAAATATAGTTTTAACAGTTTTAAGTGCAGTAATTTATTTGATTTTTGTTATTATGACGTTTCGGCCAGTTTTCAGTGGCCATCATGGAAGACAAAGATGTAAGTGTCATTGAGTATTGTTAAAGTTTTATTTAGCCTACTGCCAACTTGTTCATTTTAATTAATTTAATATTGTTTATGGTTATTATTTACTCTATGGGAGCTTAATCTAATTTATCACTGCTTTGCAACATGTTGTGGCTAGAAGAGAAGAAGCGGCACAAGAAACTTTTCAGCAAACATGCCTAGTTCTAATAATTTTATATAAAATTAAAATGGGTGGAAGGAAAAAAATGTAATTGTCAATTAACTTGGTTTGTGTTCCGGTGCACACAGAAAGAGCTCACAGTGTCCTGAGGTCTGGCAGTTGGTTTTTGCTGGGTTTGGGTCTTGGTAGTTTTGATGATTGGATACCAAACAGGTGGTACTTGCCAAGAACATGTTGCAAAGCTATGGTAAATTAGATTAGGCTCCCATAGAGTAAATAATAACCATAAACAAAATTAAAACTAAATAATTAAAATACTCAAGTTGGCGGTAGGCTAAATAAAACTTTAACAATACTAATTGACACTTGACATCATTGTCTTCCCATGGCTACTGAAATGTGGCTGAAACATGGGAATAATAAAAATCAAATAAATTACTGCACTTAAAACCATTAAAACATAGTATAATCATGTATACTAGTTGCGAAAACGTAAGAAAATATTATATATTGTTTAACAAAAACAGAACTGACTAAATTAAAAAGTAAAAAAGAAATATTTTCTACAACAAAAAAATGACTTTATATTGCAAATTTGGTGGTTGTTTTTCTTGTTTACTTGGCACCGTCTTAGAGATATTGTAGAAAGTCAGTTAAATACTTGTTTTAGTTCGAAGTCAGTTTGTTTTGTAAAAAAAAGAATATTTTTATTAAAATATTTAAACTGAACACAGTGTTTTCTGGCAGGTTATAAAAAACCACATGAGCTTTGCCTAAATGTGTTGGTTTTTCTTTGTTTTCTTTAACTTTGCACATGGTACTCCTTACAATATGCAAATTATACTAGAAATATTTCTTGGCTAGCATTCAAACAGAGATTAGAATGTCTTTGACATTAAGCTTCTAAGAATTTTAAGTCAACCTACTTTATCCATATATATAAATATACATATATGCATTTAAATTCCAGCAATCACAGAAAACAACCACCAACCAAACAAACACATGGTTTGGATTATAAATTAGCAATTGAAGAAGTGTATTAGATGGAATGTAAACAGTTTGATATAAAAATTATGGAAGAAATTAAACAGGAAAAGGAAGAAGTAAGTGAAGAGGACAAGTACAATGAAGAAGACATTAACATCAAAGAAGAGGAAGGAGGCAATACTGTACAAGATAATAAAAAAGAAAATGTAAGAGTGAGAGAAGAGGGCAATGAACAAAATTTTTACATTAACATCAAAATAGAGGAAGAGGGCAATGCTGAAGAGGAAATTGTAAAAGAAAATGTAGAAGTAAGAGAGGAGGGCAATGAACAAAAAATTTCCATTAACATCAAACAAGAGAAAGAAGACAATACTGAGGAGGAAATTGAGAATGTAGGAGTAAGTGAAAAGGACAATGAACAAAAGATTTACATTCATGTCAAAGTAGAGGAAGGAGGCAATACTGATGAGGAAATTGAAAACGAAAATGTAAGAATAACAGAAGCAGGCAATGAACAAAAGATTTACATTGACTTCAAACAAGAGAAAGGAGGTAAGTTGCCAGTATAAATTAATATTGTTTCATACATTGTTTTATTTGTTTACACTTGGAGCTCTATCTGTTGGCAATAGTACAAATACATTACTCTTTCTGGGATCTGATGAATCCTGTTTTAAATTGAAATGGCTTAAAAATTCAACTATATAATGATATACTTAATCTATTTAAGGTGCAAGAACTTTGTAATGCCCTAGGAACTTGCTTCGCGTAAGAATGTTATTTATTTCTTGTCATTCATGTGAAAACATCCTTCAATATTAATAAAAGATGTAACAACATGAGCTACAATGTACCCCCTGTGGCTCACAAGGCTCAAAATACTCCTTCAGCCATTCCACATAGCGACCACGGTCGCATTGTAGTCTCCGTCCAAACATCACTAATGACATCATAAATTTCGTTCACAATGACCCATGTCAAGAATATGAAGTAGGCACAGAAAAATAATTTTCTCTGTTGAGACATTGACAATGGCACGATTTTCAAATCAACCAATGACATGTGTGTATTAATGACATCAACGCTCCATAATAGGTTAGGAGCAGCTAACAGTTAGTTTGTTATATATAATAAAATTGTTCCGGGGTTTAACATTGAATTCTAGCATTTTGAGGAGTATAAACTTTTATATACCTGACAACTATACCCGCAGTTGACAACAAAAGTTGGTTGCAGTACTGGCCAGTAGGAATATAATGTGCTTCTACAAGCACTTCTAACCAGGGCTCTTTGGATATTGAACCATATTTGCGAAGTGAGCACAGATTTAAATATTTTCATGTGTCCCTCAGGGAAATTCAAAGAAAGTGCATTGAAGTGTATTACTAACACAATAGGCTAAGGATAAGGTGCTTACATTGTCGCTTTAGGTAAAAGTGTTACGACATTGTAATTGAATGAAATAAATAAATAAATAATAATTCCACATGAGCTTATGTGTTACGGAAAGGATCACCCCCTGACCTCTCTCGCTTACTGCAAATATGTAGCTCGGTCGGTTAGCAGCTACGCATCTGCGTAAGGGTAGTATATTAGCAAGTGCGGTGCACACCTCCAGCATGGTCAATAGTCAATGGTCATATTAGTTATTCTGTCAAGTATAAAACAGTTTCCAAATCAAGTAATACACACAAGCGAAGAAAAGAAAGACCAGGAAAACCAGGAAGCATTTGGAAGACTACAGCCATTTGGACTCTCAGCGTGACTTTCGTGAATCTTGTAAATACCAGTGTGTTTGATTAGTGCAACTCTATTGACCGCTGAAATCAATACAATTAGTGCTATCAGTGTTCAGTGGAACATCCAGATTCTAGTGCTAACTTGTGTTGATTGACCTTAACATGCCGTTTAGTACAGTAGTGTTGATCATACATATTGCTGTTGTAGCACCTATAAATAAATACAGTCCATTCAAGGGTGTTTCATTGTGTACAACATCTGCACCATACATTAAGACTGTAATGCCCGCAAGTAAGCAGTACGGGAAAAATCGTGGTCATGAGCATGGTCGTTATGAGCTTCAAAGAGAATACGCCTTACGTTTTACTTCTATTCAGACATTGGCAAACGCCTGATCGACATATCATATGACCAAAGATGTGGGCTTTATTTTGGCTAAAGAAGGGTTGCTATTTAACACCAACAGCCTTATGGGGATGTTCACAAAGAAGAATAATGATTTGGGACCATTTTTTTATCTATAGTTTTCCTGTTAATATGACATATGTAGATTGAAAGTAAAGTACACATTACAACAATTAGATCTAGCCTGTAGCAGCGAGAGGTAGAGGTTAAATGATACTCCAGATGACAGAGAGTAGTATTCACTGTTGAGTGCTGATGTGAACTGAAATGAACTGATTTATTTTGGAGACGGTAACATCAAATACAAATATTAACAAGTTGTATAGCTAGTACAATATATAGCACAATGTGTCAGCGGGGCGGATGGTGTGCGAGCGAGACAGAGCTACTATTAATATGTGCGCTCCCGCGTTGCGCCAACTATATTCGACGCATTATGAACTGAGGCTTCGGGTCATAAATCATATTTATCTGTCTGTCTCGCTTGCACTTACAGGTCTTATGGAGAGGTGTAGTGATGTGCGTAAGAATTGTAGAGGTGCATATCGATTACGGGATAGGTACGATCGATATGTTAAATTATGTTAAGTATTAATAGGAATAATTTTTCGCGAAAATAAAAGTTTTTAATTTGTAAGATAAAATGTTTGTTTCGACGTAATCATAGAGAAACTGTGTAGATCGTAAATTATTTCAAAAACAGGAAAACGTTGTGAATTACAGCCCGAGCTTGAGCGTTGATGTCACCATTTAATTTCTTCAAAACCACGTTAGAAAATAAATTCTCCATTGTGCGTATTGCGTAAAGAAGCGTAAGTAATGTAATTAGTGTCATAACAAAAAAGATTATATTTATAGAAAAACAACAACCCGTACTCGTATCGACCAATCAGAAGTCTAAGAGTGCTAATGAGGGTCACGATGACGCATCGACCCCGCGTGCGCAGGTAGCTAAGTATCGATAACGGGTTGCATTGCGTGCACATTCCTACTGTCAGTGACGTTTATTGCCCGACGACTCGGTTTAAAATGCGTCGACTATAGTAGTTCATTATCCGCGACGATGACAAGACCTATGTAGCTTTTGATTTATTGTTTACTGAATATAATTAAATGAATGAACGAAACACTTTACTGTTCGAGAAAAATTAAAAGTTTAAAAACTAGTTACAATAAAAATTGAACAAAGGGCGGCCTTATCGCTCAAAGCGATCTCATTCAGTCAACGCCCTAAACTAAGGAAAATATTAAACATGACTGTGGTGGTGAAGACAAAATAAATCATTGTTGTATAATAATAGCAAATCTAATTTGAATTCAAATCAACCTTAAGTAAATTATAGACTGAATAATGAGATCGCTAATTATGTATAACCAAGATGCTAACTAAATCTTTAAGTTCTTTTGTTGAATGTCTTACTATTATTTGGTACTCAAAAATACGATTGCTTCTTTAGAATTTATTTAAACCACGAATTTATAAGAGTATCTCTTTTGCTGTTATTAGATTGTGTTAGAGCTCGTTTACTCTACTACCGATCGAAGATTGAGGCAGTTGTCCATTCTATCACTCACGCGCACATGCCGTCGAAATGGGGGCGCGGCGTATTCCGCGCGCGCTCACCTCTCCTCCCGTGGGGCGAGTTCCAAACTGCCCCACGCACACAGAGCTTGAAGATGCCGCGGGATGAAAGTAGTCCTCTAGCAGTGGAAGTGACCTTGCGAGGCCCACGCCTGCCAGGGCTGCGGAGAGGCTAGGTCATGTACCCGTAGCCCTGGCATAAGGCGCAGGACGGAACACCCAGGGGTTTTAGTGGGTATCCCTAACTATGAGAAGCAATAGCATGACACCAGTTCTCATCGGGCATGCTAGTGCCACCCCGATCTGGCGAATCCCACACACGGGACGTGAACTATTCCCCCAAGAAGCTTCTTCGGTGCTTGTTTGTCATTTCCCTTGGTTAAAAAAAAGTCGTCCACTCCACGCGAAGCGATATGTGTGGGGAATCTGCTGCACGGAGCAACAAGCGACAGGCGGAAGACGGCGGGGGAGCGGGTTACCAACATTCGACGTAATTTGAACAGCGTCATACTTACTCATAAGCGAACGAGATTCGATGCGATTTTTTGCGAACGTAAAGGGCTGGTAAAACAGCCAACATTTATTCTAACTCTAAACAATTTACCACTGCAGTTCTGATAATCAAATCAGACATATTAATTTTGAGGTAGTCAAATTATTCTCGAAAACAGACTTACGGTTTGTACACTTCCAAAGATGCTGTTTGAAGGGTGTTGCCAAGCCAACCCACATTGAGTTGTAGTATGTTGTTTATTAAGGTCGTTTGATGACCTGAGACGCACAACTTGCAGTGCACAAGTGCCGCACGTGATGGTGATGTTAATACGTTCGTTTTAGTGTATTGTTGCGTATTTATATGTAAAATATTCTGTACGAGCAATATTGGCTCGTACACAGACAAACTGAACTCGTGAAATGAAAGCTTTCTCTTAGGATAAAGAAACATATGTAAGCAAATAAAGACGCAATCGAAACTGTGTTAACATAAAAAAACTTCTCAGATTCAGATCAAGAAGAGAGTCTAGACAATGCCGACGTTGAACCAAGACCATCTTCGGTCCATGGTATGCTTCTGAAGAAGATACTGGAAAGAGACGTTCGAATTATTTCTGAGAAAATTGGTATAGGTAAGAGTTCCCACTTATCTCAAATGAAACTGTTTTATCATATGAATAAAAATATCTATCCTATTGCAGGAACGAGAAAGAATACAATTACCTGCGTTGGCGGGCCTATCGTAAGAGGCGACAAAACAACCCACAGCCGGGTGGTAGGGTATTTGTCCGTCTGGATGGCTACCACCCCTGGTGTAAAGTATGCCGCCATAACAACTTTAAGTCGTGTTCGGGCATTAGTAGTCAGGTTCCAGTTTCCCTTAAGAGAACAGCAGCGTTTTGGTAGCACCTTTGGTGTTGCAAATGTCCATAGACAATAACCGCTTTCCTTTAGATGGGCCATGTCAGCCTGTCTCCTCTACTCCAACTATAAAAAAAGCGGTTTTATCAGAAAATAAATCACGAATGCAAGAATTAAATATATAATTTACTGGCAAAAGTTCCTCAGCATGGGAGCTTTGTATTTATTGATTGTATCTTATACTATACAAATCTTTTGTGAGGCTTCTCAAATGTGTAAGGTGCAGTAATCATAAATATTCATAACCAACTCTTCCTTTTCCCATATTCCTCATTTCAAGAGGATATGCAGAGTATAAAGTTGTTCTTTTGTTACCCACAATTATAGGTAATGCAAGTTTTTAAAAGTGGCCTTAAACTTTTGCCCAGCAGTGTATATTAGTTTCATATGAATAAAATATATTAGATGATTCGCGGTATGACAGAGGATGTAAGCCAGAAAAAAAGACATATTGTTGTGACCCTAATTATTTCGAAAGAAAAGGAGTTAAAATATAGTTGACACAAAATTGAATTAGTTTGTTTCCTTCCAGGCGCATCGGCGAGAAAACGCACATCAAATGAAGTACCGCAAAAAGCGAAGCGAATTAAGATCAACGAAATGTATGAGGGCAGGAGTTGTTTAACTAATGCTGCTGTGAAAAACTTGTCAAATAAAAATATCAAAGCATCAGATATAAGCTATTCTAAAAATGTATCTGTGGACTCGAATGACGAACAAAGCAAGAAGAAACAAATAATAAACTCAACAGTTAGCTGCTATCAAGTAAATAACATTTCACCAAAAGTTAATGTTGTACCGATACATAAGATTCAAGCCAAAAATACAATTGAACAAAACGATAAAACACTCACTTCTAATATTTGTTATAATAATGCTGAAAATGAAATCTTCAAGCAGTATCTTCTGAAGAGTTACGAAGATGCGGTTGGTGCAAGTAGTTTCTTAGAGGGAAGTGATGAAGGAAATAAATCAAGTATTTCTAATGAGAAGGGGACTAAAAAATACTTTTCGTGTCATATATGTCAGTACAAATGTGCTAGAAGGAACAACTTAAATGCACACATTCGCAAACACACTGGGGAGAAGCCGTACAAATGTGATTTTTGTGATCATAGGTGTTCACGGAAAGATATTTTAAAAAACCACATAAAGCATAACCACACGAAGGAAAAGAACTTTTCATGCCATATGTGTCAGTACAAATGTGTTAAAAAGTACAGCTTAAATGTACACCTTCGTACACACACTATTGAGAAACCGTACACATGTGATTTTTGTGATTACCGATGTGCCCAAAAAGCTCATTTGAAATGCCATGTAAAGCATAAACACACAAAGGAGAAGAACTTCTCGTGTCATATATGTCAGTACAAATGCGTTCGAAAAGACAGCTTAAATGAACACCTCCGTACACACACCAAGAAAGAGCAGTACATCTGTGATCTTTGTGATTATAAATGCGCACGAAAGCGTAATTTACAAGAGCACATAAGGAATAAACACAAGCATGAAAAGAACTACTCATGCCATATATGTCGGTTCAAATGTGTTACAAAAGAAAACTTAAATACACACCTTCGTACACATACTGGGGAGAAACCGTACAAATGTGATTTATGTGATTATAAATGCATACGAAAAAGTCAATTAAATAGTCATATAATGTACCAACACACAAAGGAGAAGAACTTCTCGTGTCATCTATGTCAGTACAAATGTTTTAGAAATTATGATTTAAATGTACACCTTCGTAAGCACACTGGGGAAAAGCCATACAAATGTGATTTATGCGATCATAGGTGTGCACAAAGAAGTAATTTAACTATGCATATTAAAAACAACCACACAAAGGAAGATGATATCAATTCGCATCTTTCATATCTTGCCAATGTGTCACAAAAAGCGCCTTAAGTATACAACTTCGCAAATTTACGCTTTCGCCCCAAGGTCTCTGGGGAGAAAGTGTACATGTGTGAAGTTTGCATTTATAAATGTTGTAATAATTTGAATTTAAATTCACATATTCCCACATTCAAAAGACACAGAGCTGAAGCTAGGACGATACATGATCATTTGTGAGTGCTTTACAATGAGTTGGAATTTTCAAGCTTTGCTAGAGATCTAGCAACAACGTGTTATGTGAGGACTTCAAAGTGAAGTAGAAAGGGAGCTCTTACATTCACAAGCTGCTGAATAAGCAACATAAAGGAGTTCAATCACCGAACCTACCTCTGAAGCGAAGACTAGTGCCACCTATAAAGCTTGAAGAAATACATAGGGCTCTTCGCCGTATGAGGAATGTTTTTGGGAGTTTGTTGGAGCCGATCGAGTCCCCGCCGAAGCCTAGAAGGCGATGGGTCATAGTACTCCATTGAAACAGTTTACTCTTTTCTAGAAATATTTGTAGCCAGTGGAGATTGAGTGCGAAACTCCAAAACTTAATGACCTTTTAAAAGAGAACTACATTCAGCCGTCTCACGTGTCTGAGGCCGTACTCTCAAGTGCCTTTCGTCGTTCGTTTTCGTTCGATCAGCCCGAAGAGTCAATAAAATCTATACAGATAAATAAAATTGAATTGTTTGTTTGGAATGTCAAAATAAAAACGTGAAAATATCAGAAAAGGAAGGTATAATTCAGACCAGGAGATTCCTAAAATGCAATTTTTAGAATTTTTGTCTGTCTGACTGGATATTCTGTCTAATTTCTGAAACGGCTGGACAAATTTTGACATTTTTAGGGTACCCCTAAAAATAAGTGGAAGAAGTCGTGGGCACAGCTAGTTTTATATAAAATTTCATTCTATCTCGAAAAAAGACTCCTTTAAAACTTTAATAATATCTTCTTCTATATAAAAATGAACGTTTGTCTGCATGTCCTTTATAGAATCGTAAACTATACATTTGATATATCTTTAGCAAAGTTGTTGTGCATGAGCCAAAGAAGGTTTCTGAGTTGGTTCACAATTGGACCCGGTAGGTGGCGCTGCTGTCGGCATATCGATTGAGGCTTTTCCGGGCAGGACGACGTGTCTGCCGGGACAGCTAGTTGTCTATATAATACAAAAATAAATGGAAGTGAATGGAACATATAATGAAAATTATACTTAGATATTTGGATAATGGAACATATTAACACGCAAAAAAATTTCTAAGACAATAAAAACAACGACGAATGACGTTTGGGCGTAAGGCTTCTGAGACGGTAGTGAAGACCCTGCCGGCAACGAGTCATGTAAGGACTTCGTGCCGTAGAAGATACTTCCAAGCGCTGCTGAAAAATCTGCATAAATTCTACTTAAGAAAGAAAGACAGCAAATATTTATTTCTGATAATGGGTTAACAATAATTAATAATAATAACGAAATTGTGTGCCACAATTTACGAAAGGAGCTTCGCACTCAGTATTTTGCTGTGCCGAAGCACAGCACTGATTTTCAGTGCCCACCTCCTAAATCACAAATGTCATGCGACCCACGGTAAAAACAAGCAAGATTAAAATTATAGTGACCGTACGTGGGACACTCGGAAAGTTTTGCGAAAATAAAAAATGTTCTGTAGGCAACTATTGTTTTATTCAATATTTTCAAAGTACCCTCCATCAGCCTATGTATAAAGTTTCATGCGTCTGAACCAGTTCCCGAAACACCTTTTCCAATCCGCCGCAGACACCTCGTTTACAGCTTGATTGCACGCTGACAGCGCATCTTCCGACGACGAAAATTATCCTTTTGAGCTGATTTTTTAAATTCGGGAATAAAAAGAAGTCGCACGTTGCTAGGTCAGGGTTGTAAGGAGGATGGATGACCCGGGAGTTTGACTGGCGTGCTATCCAGGAAGTCCCTTGTTTTGAGCGCGGGGTGGGCCGGCGCATTGTCGTGGTGGAGCAGTAGCCCGCGCAGCCCTGTGTTTGGTCGCTTGTTGCTCACAACAGACAAAACTTTTGCCAAGCATTTGGTAGTATACCATTCGGCGTTGATGCTTCTTTGGTTCCGTAAAGGAATTGACACCAAGTAGCCAGTCAAATTGAAAAAACTCACGATCAAAATCTTCCCCGCGCTTCTAGATCGCTTCACTTTGGTAGGCGTTGATTCTGAAACACCGAAACCGTTGACTGGCGCTTTGTTTCTGGATCGTATTGAGAAATCCAGGACCCATCACCTGTAAGGATGTCGTAAACACGCCGAGATGAGCCTGCTTCAAAGTTTATCATATCACGGCACCATTCCACCCGGGCCTGCTTCTGAGCATCGGTGAGGTTGTGCGGCACCCAGCGTGAAACTATCCTCCTCACGCCTATATGTACGTGTAGAATCTCGTGAAGGCTTCCCGATCTAATCTGCAAAAGGTGCTGAATCTTTTGATACGTAACTCGCCTATTGTCTTGGATAAAATTTTTCACTGCTAGCACTTTATCTTCTGTAACAGTCGTCAAAGGGAGACCACTTCTTTCTTCATCCCCCAAAGTTAGTCGACCGCACTTGTATTCGTTGTACCAACGATACACGGTTACCTTTGATAGGGCCTTCATCCATGAATACCATTTGAAGTCTACCATACGATTCGTCCGGTTGCAGGCGACATTTGAACTCTTTAAAAATTATATCACGAAAATGTTCCCGGCGCAAATCCATTTTTCAATGAGAAACGATAATTTAAATTAGCTCGCAAACAATGTGGAGGGAAATTTTGAAATTGGTACTTACCTGTCTTTATATATTCAATGTACTCTGTGCTTACCTATTTTAGTTATAAATAATCATATTTTCAAAATAGATTGTAACTGCCCAGTTTCTCATAGATAAAAACTTTCGCAATAATTTCTGAGTGACCTGGTATACGTGAAAGGAATAATATTATTTATTTATTTAGGTTTATGGCTTCGCAGATAGGCCTTTGAGCCAGATCTTAGTTTATAAGATTCTTCATTTTCTTAAGCCTATGTGTATCACAGCTGAACTGTACGTTATCAGCTGGTGCCATTCAACAGAGTTCTTGTGACAACTCAAAAGGCCACATTTGACTATATAGTTCACATTTCTCACAAAACACATAATTACTACTCAAAAACTATCAATATCCTACAACTATTGTTCATTTTAGAGTAATTTTACACATTTTTAGAAAATAAAACTGCCCAACACAACATCTTTCAGTTCCCGCCAAAATATTCCTTTATAAGTGCTTTGCTGAATCTCTTCCAGGCAACCTTTGGATGGACAAGGATCTTAATCACACTAAATTGTTGGCGTGCAGTTTAAGACTAAACTAATGATAATATATATAATATAATGTACAATAATATATTTACATATATGTATACCATATTATAACCATACAAAAATATATATACATATACACATAAATACACATATATATACGTACATAGACATACACAGCAAATAATATATATTACGCAGTTAGATAGTGCTCCCTCACAAGTCTGTTGAAACTGTAAATCGATTTAGCAGAGCGCACGTCTGCCGGCAAAGCGTTCCAAAGATGCACGGCACTTCTATTCTACTTGTGAATCATACTTCAATTCAATCGCTTTTTTAATAATTCAATTCATTCGTTTGTTCTTTACTTATTTAATATGCCGTCTCTACTCGTATATATCGTATCCTATAGGCTACGTTCCATTAGAGACTCACAACGACCACATTCACAACCGTAATTTTTCCTGTTCGACTTGTTTGCCGGCGTCACTATGGTAAGGTGGAACGCTTATTCGACCCACCTTTTGACAAGGGTTGTTGTGAGCGAAAATGATAACGTCATTAGTGACTTTTCGCCAGTACTACTTTTTTATTTTTCCTTTAAAATAAGTAAAAACTGTTCTGGAGGTATTTTTTCAAAAAGCTTATCTTTTGGGACTTTCGAAAAAAATTTGGGAGTATTGACATCATCATCTGGCTACACTGGAGCTAATGGACCTGTTTCGAGTTTTTGGCGGCAACTGAAAGGAGATATTGTGCTGTGCAGTTTTATTTTCAAAAATTGTGCAAAAATACTCTAAAATGGACAATAGTTGTAGGATATTGATAGTTTTTGAGTAGTAATTATGTGTTTTGTGAGAAATGTGAACTGTATAGTCAAATGTGGTCTTTTGAGTTGTCACAAGAACTCCGTTGAAAGTTGAATGGCACCAGCTGATAATTTACAGTTCAACTGTGCTACACATAGGCTTAACAAAATGAAAAAACTATCTTGTTAACTAAGATATGGCTTAAAAGCTTAGCTGCCAAGCCATAAACCTAAATATATAATAAAAAATTGATTGTTTCCGGCTAATTTAAAAAAAACCTAGGTATTTATTATTTTAATGTTTATGTGTGATTGAGTATTGGTATTTTTAGAATTATTTTTTTCTGCAATAAGTATTTAATTGTATTATTAATTAAAAATTAGCATGGTAGACACGTGTAGGGTGTGTTTGTGCAGTGATAGACGAATGCACACTTTAATCAACACCGTTTTTGTAGTAGTATGGGAAAAGCTAACGAATGCTAAGGTGAGTTCAGAGAACTTATTTTTTTAATTGAGTAATTGAAACTAAATGGACCAGAATATAGGGGATCTAGCAAGTAGAAACAGATACTCTTGTATAGATAAAATAGAAACTAAGGAAGTAGTCATTTGTAAGTCAAAATTTACTTGTTATATTATAGAACAATTATTTAATGTTTAATCCTTGCATTTCTTTGGCTTTGGGAAATAATTGATTATCATAAAATTTGTTAACAAGTACATTTAATTCAATGGGGTTGAACATAACACACTCTGAAAACAAAATAGTTTCTACAGTATACAAAATTTTCTATGAAACTATTATGTGAAAAGTACCAGTCTGTAACTCAGCTATCCGGTGCACGTATTTTATGTAGTGGGTAGGGGGAAGGTATACTTACTGCAACTCTTAGGGTCTGAAGTTCTTGAAATATTTATTTTTGGTAAACATAATATCACCTATTTTTTCACTAACTTTATTGTAATGTGTGGTGAAAGGCCGTGACCAGTGATTTAGGTCAGGTTAGCTTAGCTTCATATGCCAGCGTACGACCCGAGCGAGCGAAGCGAGCTTGCTGCTGCAGTGGTTAGCGAGTGCCAGATCCAATTGGTAACCATTTACTATTTATTTTATACATACGAACATTCAGTTATGTTAGGTTATCTCTAGACCCGGACATGACCTCTCGCTCCCGGCTGTGGTACTCACCATGGTTGGGAGCCCAACAGGATACAACCATGTCTCCTCCTTCTGCGAGAGCGTTATGCTTATGAAGGAGGAGGCGGAGCGGGAGTGTGAGCATACATCACTGCTCCGCTCCTCACAAACGAAGATGCGTTGGCGCCGGAGAGCCACCTAGGACCTTCGGCCACGATGAGCGGGCAGTGTGGGTGAGGCCTCTTGGGGTATAGAGGTTCCCATTGACCTACAAATGCCGTCGAGATGGGGGCGCCAGTGTTCTGCGCGCACTCACCTCTCCTCCAGTGGGGCATGTTACAGACCGCCCCACGCCTAGAGAGCATGATGATGCCAAGGGATACAGTAGTCCCCCGGTAGTGGAAGAGGCCTCACGAGGCCCACGCCTGCCAGGGCTGCAGAGAGGCTAGATCATATACCCATAGCCCTGGCATAAGGTGAAGGATGGAACACCCAGGGGTTTTAGTGGGTATCCCTAACTGGGGAGTGGCAATAGCATGGCACCAGTTTTGACTGGTCATGCTAGTGCCACCCCCGATCTGGCGAACCACACACTAGGTCGCGAATTGTCCCCCAAGGCTCTGCCCTTGTCGCGGCGTAGTCTTCAAACGAATATCCCCACGTAAAAAAAAAAGTTATCTCTAGATCAAAGCACACGAGCGAAGTGAGCATGTTGCTGCAGCACCCGACGAGTGCCAGAACTGACTGCTAACCTAACCTAACCATTTACTATTTATTTTATACACAATTTATAATTTCGTGTTTTTTGGCCGCCATTTTGAATATTTTTATGATTACTGTATTTGAATGAGCATGCAATGTTATATATACACTGTTTTTTGGTTCCTTTTTTGTTGTTTACTGGCTTTCTTTTTGACTTCAAAAGCATTGTTCAACTATTAGTGAAAAAAATAAGTGAGGTTATGTTTATTAAAAAAACTGAAGATCTCTGGAGCATAGGGGTTGTAGTAGCCTCCCACCTTCTCCATTTCACCACCCGCTACCTAAAATTTGTGCACCAAATAGCTATGGTTTTACCAAGTGCCAGAGTAGAAATAGGTACCTACTATTTGAATTTCAGTTTGATACTAATGATGGGAAATCACTCCTTGTGTGCTACATTTGCGGTGCACAGCTGAAAAAGTCGCATCAATTGATGAAGAAAGCTCTGAAGGCTGAAGAATTGCTCACAGCTGTCATTAATAATGGGTCTAAAGTATGCCTCTATATTATTGACTTTGTTATTCTAAATTAGAGTTTGCCCCGCGGCTATGCCGCATGTTAAACCACAGTCGGTAGCTTTATCCCACTTACACAAAAATTTTATTCTGCTTTTACATATACTAATAACATAGAAACTAAGAGCATATAGTCTACACAACTGCCCAGCAAAATATAGAGTTGAGTCATTTAGTCATAGCCAATCTGATTTGAAATAATGCAACATAGACATGTTGTTTGTAACAACCTAAGTATTCGATAGTGAATTAAAAAAACGCTATTTCAGTGCTACCTATTTCACTAATATATCTATTCTATACAAACAACATCATTTATTAGGATAAAAAATATCCGAAGTGTTGATTCGGTATATAAGCCTGTGTTGAGTTTCATTCATATATGTTCAGTAGTTTTCAAAAAGGATGGGAATGCAGCGCCATCTTCTTCAATATTTTTGTCTATCCCATGAAAACAAAATCATTTATTAGGATAAAAGGTTCCTAAGTTATGCCTCGGGATATAAGCTACCTTGATGTTCGATTTCATTTAAATCTATTCAGTAGTTTTCACGTGTTGCTCTAACAGATAGACAGACAAACATTTGTTAGAATTGCATTTTTGGAATGTGCTGGTCCGGATTAGCCCCTCTGATTTTTTCACATTTTTAAATGTATTGTACAAACTGGAAACCATTTACATGTGTTATAGTGTAGATAAGTTGTTTTTATATGTATTACTAGATGTACCCACACTTCGTCCTTGTGGAACTATTTCAGGTAACCCTAAAGAAAAAGGAGCCTAAGTTACACTTTATAACATCATTTGTCTGCCAGTGAAAGTCCCATAAGAATCGGTCCAGCCATTTCAGAGATTAACTAGGTCTGAGACAGAGACAAAAATTCTAAAAAATGCATTTCCGTAACTCCTGAATTTATTCTAAATTATTAAACTTCCAAATTATCCCCCTGATTTTTTTTACATTACAAACAAACACTTCAATTTCATTTATCAGTATAGATTTTATGGGATGATCGGACGAAAACCAATGAGGAAAGACACTTGAGGGTAAGTTAAAAAAAATGTTTTCTTATAGTAACTCAACGCCAGTACCAATTTACATGTGAGTGGTATGGCTGACCCAAGTGGCATCACTGCACTGAATATAGCCAGTGGTGATGCATACACCTGCGAAATACTTTGCATTATTGTGGTGCTCAAAATGGTGTGGAGTGTGAAGGGATTTCTTATAATGTTTTCCTCCATTTTGCTCATGGCACATGTAATAATATGAACATTATGTGTTATGGTTTAAATTTCAGCAATCACAGAAACAAATCTTGTTGGTAGCAAGTCAGACGCATGACTTTCATTATAAGTATGCCATTGGAGAAGTGTGTCAGTTTGAATGTAAACAGTTTGAGAGAAATACTGTGGGGGAAATTAAAAAAGAAAATGAGTGGGGACATGAAGAGTACAATGAAGAAGAGATTGACATAAATATCAACGAAAAGGAAAGAGGTAATGCTGAAGAGGAAATTGACAAAGAAAATGTAGAGAGCAGTGAAAAAGAGAACGACATTAACATCAAAGGAGAGGAAGAAAGCAATACTGAAGAGAAATTTGAAAAAGAAAATGTAGGAGAATGCAGAGGGGCCAGTGAAGAAGAGAATGACATTAACACTGAAGAAGAGGAAGGAGGCAATGCTGAAGAGGAAATTGAGAAAGAAAATGTAGGAGAAGGCGAAGAGGGCAGTGAAGAAGAGAATGACATTGACACCAAAGAAGAGAAAGGAGGCTATTCTGATGAGGAAATTGACAAAGAAAATGTAGGAGAAAGCGAAGAGGGCAGTGAAGAAGAGAATGACATTGACACCAAAGAAGAGAAAGGAGCCAATTATGATGAGGAAATTCATAAAGAAAATGTAGGAGAAAGCGAAGAGGGCAGTGAAGAGAATGACATTAACATAAAAGAAGAAGGAGGTAAAGTGCCTGTATAGATTAATACCGTTTTACATTTCGTTTTATTTGTTTATACCTGTAGCTGTATCTGATGGAAGTTGTACATATTGTTACGAATTTGTAGGGGTTTTGTAGGATCTAAATTTGAACATGCCTTTGAAATTATCTCAAAGTTTATTAGAAGTACACATACATAATTCACAGTTTTTACAAGTATAACTGAGTACAACAAACTCAAACCGTAGGGCATAAAATCGTTATTACATAAATCGTGCAAAGTTCGTTGTTATAAGATACTCGCTCCGAAAGTGCACTTGGTAATCATGCTATCTAAGAATTCGCATGAAATAGTTTACAAAGGAATAAGGTTTTATGATGTCTTGCTGCGGCATTAACAAAGAGCTTAGCGTGAACAATGGATCACTCAAATGAAAAGGGGTAATAAGACACCTGCAAAGGATTAATCTCATCGGCTCGCAACAGTATATGTTAAATTTCTTGGGATCTTAGTGTCCTATGTTCACTGCAGTGGTCTTTGAAGCAATTGTATACCAAATAAGCCTCTATATACACATGAATTTTTAAGTGGATTTTCAGGGCCAAATCCTACTCTATGATAGATAGCCAAAAACACTCAAAGGGGTCTCAAGGCCGATTTTGAGGAAAACGAAAATGGCATCATTACATTGAAGCGTCTAATTTCGAAAAAATAAATACAACCTGTATTATTATATCAAGTTGTAGTGTAGCTTATAATAATCAATTTCTGTGAAAGACTGTGAAACGCCAAACCATGAGAAAGGGTCGTTTTTTAACAAAAAGCTTTTATTTTCCATATATTAATTTCATAAAAAATTATGGATAGTCTCCTAAAACATTATTGTGTAATATGGTTAAGGTAGTTCCCCTTACTGCCCTACTGAAAGCTTCAACTCTGTATACTGTATTATAACACCAACCCATAGTGTAGCTTCTAGGGATCAATTTCTGTGAAGGAATAAATAACTAATGGCAAATATAGGAAAGGATGGATGTTTTTATAAACCAATATATATTTTCAAGTATTCATAACCTGTGCCTTAGTTTATAAAAAGGAGTGATAGTAGTTTGCGACCAATTTTCTATCTATAGTTTTACTGTTTTACATATTTAAATCTACAATATAGTTAATAGAAGCCAATACCAAACTGTCCTGTACTTTAGATAATTTAGAAAATGTTGTGTTTATTGCACATATGCAACCTGGTTATAACATAATAATGGCAATTTTAATACAAATTCAAGGCAAAACTTCAATCAAATTTAGGGTGGATTATAAAATCGCTAATTGCGCACATATAATTGTATTTCTGACTATTAGCATCCTCCTTGCAGCTGGTCGTAGGCAATCGCTGTGATCTTGGCTCCGGTTCTGTGTTCTGGTGAGATCTCCCTTTCTTCTTCTTCTTTTTAGTTATTTTGTTTTTACTTACGGCAAATGATATTGGTGTTGTATAATTACTACTTATGTATAAGATTCATAATACTAAATTCTGTACAATACTGTTTTTTCTCCAAATAAAAAAATAATAAGCCAGATGCTAAATCTATAAGTTCCTCCTTCACCAAAATGATTAAATTCATTAAATGTCTAAGGCTGATGTGCATCGAGATTTAACCAATGGTTAAAATGAAATAATTGCTAAAAAAATATATGGCTGAACTGTGATTATTTTATTTTAACCATTGGTTAAATGTCGGTGCACACCAGCCTAACTTACTCTCATTAGGTTATTGAAAGTTAATTCAACCACGTATTTATAAGGGTATCGTTGTTCCTGTTTTTAGGTGGCCATAAACTAAAAAAGGTCTGATTATTGAATCAGAAATGTTATATTTTTGAGATGTCACATTGTTCTCGTAGATGGACAAACTGACAAGGGGAAATGTAAGATTTCTCCTAAGCCAAAGATACAAGTGTACACAAATAAAGCCACACAGGAAACCATGGTTGACTTAAAAACATTTTCTCAGATTGCTCAGATTCAAATCAGGAGGAAAGTGTACACATCTCTGATGTTGAGTCGGGACCACTGTCGAGTGGTGATATCCTTCTGAAGGATATACTGGAAAGAGAAGTTCGAATCATTTTGAAGAAAATCGATATAGGTAAGAGTTTCCAGTTATTAAAAATGAAACTGTTTTATTAACGTAATAGAGAAATTTATCTCGCTATAAAAATACAAAGAGTCGTGTCTTTACTGTCACTGCCAAGTGACAGATGACAAACATCTTTTAATTTTTGGAGAGCAACGGATTGGTTCGCTTGATGGATGAACCACCAGAAGATATTTGCAACACCGATGTGCCACCGTTCTCGGTGGGGGTTCGGATCACTAGTTGTGCTGTTGGGTCTCAGGCACCCGTAACTGAGTATTTAGGTAATGTACTGCTTTTCTTATTAGCAACTGAAATTATCATCAGTGCTTGTAATAAACTTTTGGTAACTTTGTCGTTTTAAAGCTTAGATAGCATAATTATCCAGGGTACATATGTACACTGTTGGCCAAAAGTTTAACATCTACTCAATGAAAGCAGAAGATGAAATAAAACTTACTATGTAAAACAAGTGGTTGTATCATCGAATGAAACACTAATGCAAGAAGTAAGTATATGTATAAAATCGGAGTTTAACCAGTCATAAAAGGAGGAGGTACTCAATTCGTCGTGTAAATATATATATTTTATTAATGTTTGTTCCGCCATAACTTTTTTGTTTTTGAACCGATTTTGATGATTCTTTTTACGTTCAATTCAGTAAAGATTCTAAATGCTTCCATATAAACTTCATTGGTATTAGGCCATGCGTTCCAAAGATGTAGCAATAGATCCTTAAAAGCATGTAGAAAACGTTCTAGAGATTTGACGTTTGTAACTTTTTTGTTCACTAATTTTGATAAAAAAGTGACAAGTGTCGTTCAAGAATCCACACTTGTTTGCGAAAGTTGTTCTCGATTTTTTAAGTTTTTCTGTTTCCCTGCTTTTGTGTTGTCTTTTTCTTGTGTTTGTAGTGGTAACTAAGTATCCTGTAATTAGTGATAAGTTATTTTTATTGTAAATATCCCAGTCAGTGGGTGAGAAGGTTCCTCCCGATAGGGGGAGGAATTCTTTGGAAACTGAGATGGCTGAACTATCGGCTGTATGTCAACCTACCGACAAAGTGTCTAAACTAAAGCCTAAACGACGTATTGATAATTCAGGAGAGATTCCTGAAAAAAGAACTATCTCCCTGCCAGCTTCGGCGTCAACGCAACATACTTTCACCCGTCCAGGTTATGAGCATAAGTAAATCTATCATTGCCACTGATTCCTTAAGTTGTCTTCAAGATATTGTTAAACTTCCCTTTCATGCTAAAGACAACTGGGCAATAACCATCAAGATTAAAGAAGCTCTTTTACGCTGCCATAACTCTGGTCTTGATTTAATATTAGTTTGGATTCCTAGTCACTCTGGAACTGATGGCAATGAGATTGCTGAGTGCTGTGCCAAGGAAGCTGTTTCTACAGGTACCAGCAAATAAGAAGATATATTAATAAATAAGAGCTTTTCTCGTGATTTACGTGCTCTTGCCAAGCCCCAAATATTTAAATCTTGGAATGATCAATGGCAAAGATCTCGACAGATTGTAGGGAGGCACTAGGGTATTCTCCAACCGGTCTTACGTCCAAGACCTTGGTTTTTTGAGCACCGAAAATTTCCTAAAAAAGATATCTCTGCAATTATTCGTCTTAGGCTAAGCCATTGCTGCTCACCGGTCTTCCTAGCCAAAATTAGGATTCGCGACCATTCGATCTGTGAATGCGGGTTAGCTGAAGGTTCACTCCATCACATTTTCTTTGACTGCCCCAAAATAATTACCCCCGCGTATGACATCTTACCTAAAGATTTTCCTCGCCCTATTAACTTGAACTTTCTTCTCACCTTGGCCAACAAAACTCATGTATATATACTATGTAAATTTATATCAACTAACACTATTTATCTTTAGTTTAGATAGTCTAACCTGTGTTCTGTTTTGTCCACAGGTCTACAGAAAACCTTAACTATAATATCATACCGATTTTTTTACAAATGGCTTAATTTGCTTTTTTATGTTCACCTGTCATTTTTTATATATTAGGTTGGGGAAAAAGTTTCTTCGCATTTTATGTAAAAATTCAAAAGGTTTTTTTATAAAGTTTATTTACATTTGACTAAAGTATGTAAGTACCATTTTGTTGGATAACTTTTTGCCATCTTGTAGGTAGGGACGTGCCCCCATTCCTATAATAATTTTGGGGCTTCTGATCAAAAAACTGCCACAAGTGGTTTTGGCAGTCCTCTAGTGATGTTAACCTGGCACTGCCTAAGGAATTCTGCAGAGACCGAAACAGGTGAAAATCTGAAGGTACAAGGTCAGGACTAATCGGCGGATGCATTAACATCTCCCAAACAAACTCTCGTAGTTTTTGCTGAGTGGCTAAAGATGTGTGAGGTCTAGCGTTATCATGGTGAAAACCACACCCCTTCTGTTGATTAATTCCGGCCGCTTTCTCTCAACTTTTTGCTTTAATCTCATCAGTTGTTCACAGTACAGTTCAGAATCGATGGTCCTGCTTGGCGGTAACAACTCATAATGAATAATGCCCTTCCAATCCCACCATACACACAGCATCATCTTGTTGCGAGTTAGCCCGGGTTTCGCCACAGTCTGTGAAGCCTGACCGGCCTTTGACTATGATCTTTTTCGCACGTTCTTGTCGTACGTGATACATTTTTCATCACCAGTTATCAGCTTCTTCAAAAATGGTTCGGTTTCATTAGGTCGTAATAAAGAATCACAAATGAGTACACGGTTCATTAGGTTTCTTTCAATGAGCTCATGAGGCACCCAAATATCGAGCTTTTTTGTGTACCCAGCTTTTTTCAAATGCGCCAAAATCGTTTTGTGGTTAATTCCCAGTTCTCCAGCTACATCGTAACTACTAATATGCCGATCTTGCTTCACTTTTTCAAAAATGGCATCAATTTTGTCCGTAACAGGGCGAACAGAGCGACGTGCAACTTTGATATCAAAATTTCCGGATTGAAAACGCTTAAACCAAATTTGTGCTACTCTCACAGATACGGCCTTGGGTTCATAAACATCACAATTTTTTTTCGCGGCTTGTGTTGCATTTTTACTTTTTTTGTAGTAAAATTTTAAAATGTATCGAATTTCTTCATTAGATTCACTTATTTTAACAATAAGAAAAACAAATGAAAATACACATTTTCCTAATTTGAATTTGGAATTGTCTTCTTTAAAATTAAAACTTTTAATGGTACCAAAACCAGCCAGATACAAATGGTATAGCTAAAGAGATCTTATTACAAGTTCATACATACTATATGCGAAAAGATTTTTTCCCCAACCTATTATGTGTAAACAATTTTTCACTGTGACATTGGCTAACATTAACAAGAATAGAATAGAACTAATTTTGATGATTCATTTGCGTGGTATTCAGACTACCTTCATAGTAGTCTGGTATAGATTTAATTGCTATAGGCTATATGACCCTGAGTTCCGAACATATAGCAAAAAATTCTTCAAAATTCGATAAACCATAAAAAAATTATACCACTAATGAATTAAAGCTCAATATCTCAGAAAATATTGATCGAAGCAATTAGGACTATGAGACTTTTTTTTGTAAGAAATTAAATTTCCAACAAATTAGCTATTTACATTTTTTTTTTGTGAATTCCGTTCAAAGAAAACAGCAAACATACTAGAATTTTAGTTAAAAATTAAATTCAGTGGTGAGTACTTACTCACTAGCATAAGTTACATTTTCCCTGCACTGGGCACTGTTGTAGATTGTTTAATTCTAAGTAAATCGCGACCAAGACCGATGGGATAGCATAAAATGCGGCTAAGTTATTGAAATTTATAAGACAATAATATTGATTTATGTGTTTTTTTGTACGGAAAATCTTTTCACGCTCAGGGAAAGTACTTATGATTGATATTAATGGCTGTAGCTTTCAGGATTTTTTTTCCCGATATATACAACAAAATTTCGTATGGGTACCGAGAAAATATATTCGAAAAAAAGTCACCCTAATACATATATACATATTATCATGCCTGTTTTCTATGGTGTTTTACTTGGCACCAACTTCTAGATGTAATTTTTTAATTTTTTAGTTATTCTTGAAGTCGGTTTCTTTTTTGTTAGAAATTTTCTAACAAAAAAATTTCAGCATTTCAGCACTCTATTGATTTCTTGTAAGGATTTCGATATTTCCTCTTATGAGGGGCAATGCTCATAAATGTTATATGAAGCTCTTGGGTTTTTCAAATTCCTCAATAATGAGAGAATATGCGGAGTAAAGAATTGTGTTTTTTTTACTACCCGCAAATAAAGCCAAAGGTATGGTAATGCATGAATTTTTTTCAAGTGGTTAACTTTTTGGGCAGCAGTGTATATTATTTTTGTGTTTAAAATATATTTGATGATTGATAGTTTGGCAGAGGACGTAAGCCAGAAAATAGGAGTATGGAAGTATAAGACGCGTTGTCGCGACCTTAACCATTTTGGTAAAATAGACATATTAAATTGGATTCAAAATTCAATTAGTTACATTATTTCTGGCCCATCAGCGACAAAACGCAAATCCAATAGAGTACGGCAAAAAGCGAAGCAAATCAAGCTCGACGAAATAAATGAGAGCATGAAATGTTTAACTAATACTGCTCTGAAAAACCTATCAAATAACAATAGCAAAACGTCACGTATAAGCTATTCTAATTACTCATCTGTGAACTCTAATGAGGAAAAGTCCAAAAGAAAACAAATTATAAACTCGACAGTTAACTGCTCTCAATTAAATAGGCTTTCACCAAAACATAAGATTCAAGCCAAAAATAGATTTGAACAAAACGTTAAGATACTTTTTTCTAATACTTGTTATAATAATGGTAAAAATGAAATCTTGAGGGAATGTTTTCCACAGATGCTGTTGCTGCAAGTACTTCATTAGACGGAAGTGATGGAGGAATAAGATCAAGTATTCGTAATCTAAGAATAGAATCAGAAGGCAGGTTTTCGTGTCACATGTGTCAGTACAAATGTTTTCACAATTTCCTCTTGACTAGACACCTTCGTAAACACACTGGCGAGAAACCATATATGTGCGATTTTTGTGATTATAGATCCGCACGAAAAGACAGTTTAAACTATCATACAAAGTATAAACACACAAAGGAAAAAAATTTCGCATGTAATATATGCCAGTACAAATGTATTAGAAAGTATGAATTAAATGAACACCTTTTAAAACACACTGGGGAGAGACCATACATATGTGATTTTTGTAATTATAGATCCATACGAAAAAATAATTTAAATGATCATATAAAGTTTAAACACATAAAGGAAAAAAACTTCTCATGTAATATATGCCAGTACAAATGTATTAGAAAGTATGAATTAACTGTACACCTTCGTACACACACTGGGGAGAAACCATACATATGTGATTTTTGTAATTATAGATCCACACGAAAATTTCGTTTAGGTGATCATATAAAGAATAAACACATAAAAGAAAAAATCTTCTAATGTCATATATGCCAGTACAAATGTATTAGAAAGTATGAATTAACTGTATACCCTTGTACACACACTGGGTAGAAACCATACATATGTGATTTTTGTAATTATAGATCCATACGAAAAAATCATTTAAATGATCATATAAAGTTTAAACACAAAGGAAAAAAACTTCTTATGTAATATATGCCAGTACAAATGTATTAGTAAGTATGAATTAACTGTACACCTTCGTACACACACTGGGGAGAAACCATACATATGTGATTTTTGTAATTATAGTTCCGCACGAAAATATCGGTTAGGTGATCATATAAAGAATAAACACATAAAAGAAAAAAACTTCTCATGTAATATATGCCAGTACAAATGTATTAGAAAGTATGAATTAACTGTACACCTTCGTACACACACTGGGGAGAAACCATACATATGTGATTTTTGTAATTATAGATCCACACGAAAATATCGTTTAGGTGATCATATAAAGAATAAACACATAAAAGAAAAACTTCTAATGTCATATATGCCAGTATAAATGTATTAGAAAGTATGAATTAACTGTATACCCTTGTACACACACTGGGTAGAAACCATACATATGTGATTTTTGTAATTATAGATCCACACGAAAATATCGTTTAGGTGATCATATAAAGAATAAACACATAAAAGAAAAAAACTTCTAATGTCATATATGCCAGTACAAATGTATTAGAAAGTATGAATTAACCGTATACCCTCGTACACACACTGGGGAGAAACTGAAATTTACAATCATAAATCTGCAGTTAGTACCAGTTAAAAAAACATATAAGAAGAAGACATGCAAAGTGAATAACGAGATAACTCATATCTAGCAGTAGAGAAGTTGTTTGTGAGAGAACTTTGTCTGGACGCTTTCTGAAACCATTAGGGTAATTGTATTTAGCCAAAACATTTATGACTAAGGATTCAGTCATGGCATCTGGTCGTTCTTTGAAGTAGCTCATGGCAAAGGGGCAGCTGGTTGTGTTGGAGGTGCTATTAAGCAGAACCTCGATACAAAAACAGCTCAAGGCTTAGATATTCTCAACGCCCAGGTTGCATATGATGCTTTGTTACCAACAGACACTACTGTCAAAATCTTTTATATACCGAGTGATATACTATTAAAGGTGTGTAGGGCTCTCAGCGACCAATCCTGCACAGTTGCTTCGCCGGGGCAAAGCTGTCGTTGGACGCAACATGATCTAGATAAGAGTTACTGCACCGTGATGCCTTTGTGCACATGATCCATGGACTTAACCGAAACTATCAAGTGGACTGTAACAGACACAATTTTCTATGTGTGGTTCTACGCATGTTGGAATCATGATGTAAATATATTTTATTGTTGGAGTACAACAGACAGGCTGGCGGTCCAACTATGATGGATAGTGATTACTGTCGCCTATAGACTACAGATGCTACCAATGTGCTGCCGGTCTCGTAGGGAGACTGGAACCTGGCCACTAATGCCGGAACACAACTCAAGGTTGTTACGTCGACATACTCTAGACCAGGCGTGGTAGCCATTCAGAAGGGCAAATACCACCTGGCTGTGGGTCGTTTGGTCGCCTCTTACGACAGACCGCCCCAACGCAGAAAATTATATTCTTTCTCCGTTCCTGTACGGATAAAATGTGTGAAGGAGAATAAAACTTCAATAAATTAATTTTAAAAAAATAATTCGAAAACTATTCTAATATATTATTTAAAAACGTAAATATTAGTATATCTGGTACCCCGGGGCGACAAGAGACCAGAGGATAATATCATTGATTGTAGCCAAGATGCACTATACACACAAGCCATTAAAACTCAGCCTATCCAATCAATTATCCTGTATGTACTATTCAAGAGGGAGTGATACCTATATACTAGTCCAAAGTCGTCGGACGACTAGCAAGTCCCTTATAAGATTGTCCATTCGGCCGGTAACCGGACGAATACACTTGGTATTTTTATCGATTGACAAAGTGATATAAAGTTAGGTTATTTTGGTTTTGAAAAAACCACTAAAAATAGTCAATGACAATGATTATCAGATCAAGGCTTACATTTCACTATGGACTACACTGATATCAAGCACGGTTTCCCTCTCGAAGACGTTATGAAGGTATTACATATTATGAAGCTGACACAATTACGGAGGCATTCCATGCTTGATCTACAAAGAAGATAGTATTTAACCGAACTATTACGTGCTTATTGCAAAATCGCCAAATTCATGTGCGGATATAAGAATTATACAAATGAAAGAGTTGTGAAATTTTTTATAACATAGCATTTAATTTACATAGATTTTTTCTTAATTTATTTATCTGTTACGTCCCGTACATGGAATAATTTATTGCTACATAATTAGCGAGATCAAAGCTGAGTAGTCCATCTACATGCCAAAAACTGTCAATACAGAAAACAGAAAATCTAAGGAGATGCATCTACGAACATGTTTAGGGTTTTACATATTTTCATGTAGCATTCAAGATTTATGTATATATAGGCTTAAGTGAAATGTTAATTTAATTAACCAAGTAAATACATATAAAGTACAACATCTCTTCGTATTATTTTGTCCTCTCCTCTCAAGCGGACGAACCTAGCTCCCACGGCGATTGAGTCATGGGCTCTCGCCCATTGGTGTGTCACCCCACCCAACGGGGTACCATATTTCAACCCCCACAATTTTCTATGTGTTTGTTACTACTTTTTGCTTTGGCCAGCAAAGATCTATTATTTATAAATCACAGTTGAATTAGCGATGAAAATTTCCTTCTAACGCCCAGGTTTTATAACACTTTTTTGAAATAAACACTAAGTGTTAGTGACCCAAGACTGAACTGTAAATATTGTACCTTACCGATGCATGGTACCATTGTACCACGTATCAGGTCACCGAGGAGAAGGACAAAAATAGATTACCGTTTGGTAGGCCTTAGAGAGTATAGTTTTCTCGCGACCAAAACATCGACGCGTAGAGAAGAGCTAAAATTGATAAAACTTAATTAAAATAAGATGTTTTACCGATAATACAACAAACTTGCCTTAGTATAAAAAAAAATGCAAATTATAACAAACAGAAATAGAGTTGGATATATCAAGTATAAATGCATACACAAACAGATGTCATATACATTGAGTTATATGTACTACGTAATAGAGATGCTATTTAAAACAAAAAAGTTCGAACTTGTAAGCGGGTGCCGCGTGGGGGGAGCATGCTATGGACTAATGCGCTATAGATAACACCGCAGAAGTGATGTGTCAAAGCTTTCGTACCTACAAAACTTCATTAGACTTCATACTTTACTTCAAAATGTATTAATATGTAGTTAAATAGATAAACAAATGGTAAAGTATAATAGAAAATCAATTATGAAGAGTTTATTTAAGCTTAAATACATTAACAATAGTTTAAAAACAAATCAAATAAATTGGTACTTTTAAAGCATTAAATGTGCACTTAGCGTCTATGAGTGCCACTTCAGTTAAAGTGTAGTAATTAATGATTATCTCAGTTTCCTTCATATATATACAATTTCGTTGAATGATAACAAAAAACTTATCAATGTGCATCATACCAGGCCACTAAGAAAGTATTGCGAAAAAAGTTTTTATTTTGAGAGACTGGCCAGTTATAATCCACAAGTTTATCCCGCGGCTGCGCAGCGGGTCAACCTTTAGTGCGTGTTTTTTGTTTAAAGAGCAGGCGTTAATACATGTTACATTGTACTAAATATTTATGTTAGTGCTATTTGCACCCAGAAGATTAATTTAATTTTATATCGCAAACTATCCCATCTCCCGGCATGAAAAGTAATTATGTACATTTTCAGTATTAAAATTACATTTAAACAAAATTACAGTAAATCCAGTATTCCTGGTAGTTTTCCGTGAAAGCTTAACAGTAAGACATCGAGTTAGTAACGCATTTTTATAGATGATTAATTTTTATATCTATAAACTTGTGTAATGATTGGTCTCATCCAAACTTTCATCCTCTATTTCAAACCGTCCTAGTTTTATTTATCTATCCCCTGTCTATGAAAACTATATTAATGACAATAATGACAAAACGGAAAAAAGGACTTAAACTACAAAGATGACAAAGATGACCTAAATGACAAAAAGGACAAAGATGACAACCAAAATGACGAAAATGACCAAAATGACGAAATGGCAAATCAAAAAGCCTATCCTACATTTTGGGATAACCTTTACATAAATCTGTCCCATTATCCGGGATGAGTGCAACCCTACCTCGTCGACCCTCGGCATTAAAATTATATATTTACCGAATTTCAGCCAAATCGGTCCATTCGTTTTTCCGTAAAACCATAACAATCAAAATCCCATTTTCGGGATAAAAAAATTATCCTATGTTCATCCTCGGTATCGAAAAAATATATATACTGAGTTTCAGCCAAATCGGTCCAGTAGTTTTTCCGTGAAAACGGAACAGACAGACAGACAGACAGGGAGAGTTACTTTCGCATTTATAATATTAATAGGGATTTCGAAAATATGATTATTTACGACTAAAAATTGGCACGTTCCAATTTCAAAATTTGCCCCAAATTGTTTGCGAGCTAATTTAAATTATTGTGTCTCATTGAAAAATGGATCTGCGCCGGGAACATTTTCGCGCCATGACTTTTTACGATTTCAAGTGTCTCCTGAAACCGGACGAATCGTATGATAGACTTCAAATGGCATTCATGGATGAAGGCCCTTCTAAGGCAACCGTGTATCGTTGGTACAACGAATTCAAGCGCGGTCGACTAACTTTAGGGGATGAAGAAAGAAGTGGTCGCCCTTTGACGGCCGTTACGGAAGAAAATGTGCTTTCAGTGAAAAATATAATCCAAGACAATAGGCGAGTTACGTATCAAGAGATTCAGCATGTAGGTACTGCAGATTGAATCGGGAAGCCTTCACGAGTTTCTACATCTGCATCTTTGCCTGAGGAGGATAGTTTCACACTGGATGTCCCACAACCTCACCGATGCTCAGAAGCAGACCCGGTTGGAATGGTGCCATGATATGATAAACAAATTTGAAGCAGGCTGGTCTCGGCGTGTTTACGACATCATTACAGGTGATGAGTCCTGGATTTATCAATACGATCCAGAAACGAAGCGCCAGTCAACGGTTTGGGTGTTTCAATACGAATCAACGCCTACCAAAGGGAAGCGATCTAGAAGCGGGGTGAAGATTTTGATCGCGAGTTTTTTCAATTTGTCTGGCTACTTGGTGTCAATTCCTTTACGAAACCAAAGAAGCATCAACGCCGAATGGTATACTACCAAATACTTGGCAGAAGTTTTGTCTGTTATGAGCAACAAGCGACCAACACAAGGCTCCGCGGGCTACTGCGCCACCACGACAACGCGCCCGCCCATACCGCGCTCAAAACGAAGGACTTCCTGGACAGCACGCCGGTCAAACTCCTGGGTCACCATCCTTATAGCCCTGACCTAGGACCGTGTGACTTCTTATTATTCCCGAAAATAAAAAATCAGCTCAAAGGGATACAATTTTCGTCGCCGGAAGATACGCTGTCAGCGTTCGAGCAAGACGTAAACGAGGTGTCTGCGGCGGGCTCGAAAAAGTGTTTCGAAAACTGGTTCAGACGCCTGAAACTTCGTATAGAGGCTGGCGGAGAATAGAGAACTTTGTATAGAGCTTTACTTTGAAAAGATTTAATAAAAAAATATTTATAAAGAACAATTTTTTTATTTTTACAAAACTTTCTGAGTGTTTCCGAGTGTTTCCCACGTATAGTTATATAACCCCCAATTTGGTTTTATAAAAGGACTATCTACAGAAAGTGCTATACTATGTCTTAAACAGACTGTTCAGTATTATACTGTTAGAAAGACACCTACTCTTTTTTTCGAAGGCGTTTGACCTCTAAACTATGAGATACTATTTTGAATTGACTTGTCAATCAAAGCAAAATCAAAGCTTTTCAACTTTTACTCGATAAACTATGTCGGATACATAGATGGGGGAGCATGAAATTAGGAAGCTGTGAAGTTCTGCTGAGATCGGCGTCTGCTCTTATCAATATGTGATATAATGCTAAGCTAAGAAGAGAGGTTATGATATTTAAAGCAGGCGCTAAATCTTACGATATCATTCCTGACGTATACCTCTGTGGCAAACCGATATCAAGGGTTTCCAAGTTTAAGTATCTGGGGCACTGGGTAACCGAAGACTTAAAGGAGGATTGTGATATAGACCGGGAACGTAGGTCGCTGGCTGTCCGATGTAACATGCTGTCCCGCAGGTTCGCACGCTGTACGCAAGAAGTAAAGAAGACGCTTTTCCGAGCATGCTGTCAGTCCTTCTACACGTGCAGCCTGTGGGTCAGTTATACGCAGCGGGCATACAGCGACCTACGTGTCCAGTATAATAATGGGCTGAGGGTGTTGTTGGGACTGCCGTGGCGGTGCAGTGCGTCAGGGATGTTCACAGAAGCGCGAATCGATGGCTTTGCGGCCATCATTAGAAAGAGATGCGCCTCCCTACTGGCCCGCGTTCGCGGCAGCACCAACAGCATGCTCAGTCTTTTTGTAGATCGACGGGACTCGCCACTACTACGTAAATGGGTGCAACTGCACACCCAGTTGAATGCATGAGTTTGCTTGTTATCTGCCGCCTCGCGGCCCGGTGGCGGAGTCCATACTTGAAGTCCTTTGGTGTACATGTCCCTTTGATGCCGTGGAATGGAAAAATTTGTGGTGAGCGTAGTGACGCGGGTGTAATGCCCTAGTATTTGTTTTATCGATTAATTTTTGTGCCGTGAATTGATTTGAGGGTTAAAATTTGATTACATTGAAATAATTTGAAATATAAAACTGTATTATATGGAAATGCTCAATTTCTGAAATAAATGAATTATTATTATAGTTTTTTATAACTATCTAATATGTACAAAAAGTAAATAAAAATAAAAAGTACAAAAATATCTTAAATATCCACTAAACAAAATCAGCTTTGTTAGTTTTTTGTTACAGTATTTTTTTAAGTAAGCTCGAGATAAATAGGGCGGCAGGGAAATTGCTTAAAAAAAACAATTTATTTAGACAACTTTATTCGAAGACAGTTCTTACAAGACTGATTGAATTACAATTAAATTATATTAACTCTAAAAACTTAAATTAACACTAATTCTTATAAGCGATGACTGGCCGCTTCGTGGTCAGCAGGTTTGTAGGCAAGCACATGTTACGTACAATCCCATTGTTGACCAGCTCGGTGTTGCCATGATCAGCCTCCAGTCGATGTTGCTGTCTACTTTGACGTCCTCGGCTCTGTCTAATAACTTATAGACATTGTTTAGGGCGATGTCCCTAGCGTCAGCTTAATTGGGATGTTTTCTGGGGTGGTTAGTTTCTCCTTTGGAAGTGGAATGATGTTATCCACTGATATTGCGTGAGCGTTGGTCCTCAAAGTCCGGTTCAGGATGTTTAAGTCGCATTCCTTTGTTATTGATATAATATGGATGCCTATTAATTTTATGTATTCAGATTTCAGTAAGCACTGTTATCTTGTGATTGTCTCTTCCTTCAGGATTATCAGCCATTTGTCTTCTGCTATTTTTTCTATTTTTTTGTGTTTGAGGTGTAATTTTGCTCTCGTACAGTTGGGTGTTTGGTGTTTTATTAGTTTTATGATGCAATCATCGGAGTCCTCGATGGCTTGAGTGTTCAGTGAAGTGCAAAGATGAGTATTTTGCGTCATCTTCCTGCAGTCTTCATCCAGGTATGAGTACTCATCGCTTCCTAGTGCAAGGTATTTGGATTTGGGAATTATGGTAAGGTTATGTTTGTCGGGGATGGAATACAAGTGAATCAGGTCATAGGGGTTGGTATCTATGGAGGGGATATCTATAATAAATGTTAGCGTTGCTTCCGTACTGTAGGCTTTGATGCTTATAGATTTTTCTATGTTATGAATATTTTTAATGGAAATATTATCTATTGGTTTAAAATTATTGGGTTTTTGCATTAGGTTTAGTTCTTCTATCAACCTATGTGGGGGATGATACTACATTACGCCTAACTGAGCGAAGGTCATCGCGTCTTCTAAAATAACTAGTTTACCTAAGAGTAACTCTAGGCTAAATTCTATTTGAATATATAAATCTGAAAAGTGCATTTGATTATTACTAAGGGTGGTATTATCTAAAAGGGCTGCTAACTTCTTCTGATTTTGATTTAAAAAGTTTATTTGCTTACTAAATTCGTTAATAGTATTTTTTGCTAAAAATACCGATTGTTTTTGGGAACTACTAAGTTTTCCCCACGGAATTTTGGATGTTAAGGATTTGATTTTCAAATTTAACTGTATCTTCGTAATCTAAGTTTCCCGTAATCGCCTTAATTACTGAACCTAGCTCATTAATAATACCTCGCTTAACTCTATGGTGCGCTGTAAAAAAACTATTTTTTTATCTATAGTACTTAAATTATGTTCTAGTTGATCTTTATATGTCTTATGTAGTTCTTTATTGTTTTCGGCAACCTTAGTATTGGTATATAAAGATATAATTTTTAAAGTAGTCTCATGTAGATATGATACATTATAGACACAAGCCCAACTAAAAGTGTCCACCTGTTTAAGGACTTGGCTTTCCTTTAATAGTAGGATTCCATTGGTATTATCGACGGGATTTAGGATTAAGTCGGCGGATGCCTGGAGCAGGAAGGCTCCTGCGAGGAGGGTCCTGGAACAAGATGGGGTCTTTATACGTGACGATAGCGATTGTGGCCACCGCACCCACACGATACGTGTGGGTGCGGTGGCCACAACCGGTGTGGTCCGGACGTTAATTTGGAAACCGCTGCTGCGGGCCCAGGAAGAAGAATAGAAAAGGCCTCTACAGGCGTCTTCCTTCTATGCTTAATCCCCCACGCTTCTTCTTTTTGGGGGGCTATGGTGGAGGGGTGTCCACCACTTCGGGCGTGTTAGGGGTCTGCACCACCCCATCGGGACCAGCGAAACTGAGTCCTCAGGGTCCGAGTAGGAGTCGGCAGCCGACCCGACCAATGATATTCTGCTGATTGATTAATATTGATATTCATGGTGTAAGGATTTAGTTCCTTTGCCTGATATTTAGCAAAGTGAAATAAAAACTTTGTTGTTATTAATTTGAGGTCGTCTGAGATTTACCTAAAACTAGGTTTCAGCAATGGCGTAATGGGTAGTAGAATTTATAATAGAAGGAAAACATCGTGATGCAACCTGCACATCGAGATAACCGATGTGTCAAACCTGTCAAGCCGCCTTGGACAAGCGTGGCGGGTATACTGTCCGTTCCCCTATAGTGGGAGGCCCGAGCCCAGCAAGTGGGACATTTATGGGCTGCTATTGTTGTATTGTAATTATTTTGGTTTTGTTATTTAAGTTACGTTTGCAGACTAATCCCGAAATTAAATATTGTGTTTTTATCACTAGGTGAGTTGTGCGTGTTGCTAAAATTGAACATTGTTCCTATTGATATGACGCACGTATTCATTATTTATTATTATACTATTATTTATTAGTGTTTTGCATAGCAAACCATGTTTAGTCTTTAAATGATGGCGTTCCGCGTTTATGATGATTTTAGTAAAATCATTATTTTGTAGCAGGTTAATGCAAACCAGATATAGTTTATTTATCTATTTGATATATTTGAATATTTATAAAAACGCGTAATTTTCTAGTCGGCAAAATACCGCGTTTATGCCATTTCTTAATTACCATGCAACTATATGAGTGTTTGTAAGATAAACATTAATTATGATGAAGTGGAAGACATTTGTATTGAACTAGGTTAATGTACAACTTTAGATAAAGCGAGGAGTTTTATACTCACACACACGCATACATGCACATGCATACACACACATACACGCCGCACACCCGCACCTCACACCTGTTTGCAGCCACACTGTCTATTTATCTCTTTCTTTATTTTCTTTACATTTTGAAGCAGTAAGGCGGTGAGCATCATTCCTTCATTTTGCCTGTTCCTCATAATTTGTACTATGAGTGGTACAATCAAAACTTCTTACTCGGAAATATTTGTTAAGAATCATATGATCAGTCTGTTTTGTTTTATTTTATTTTATTGCATGAATTCAGTGGACAGGCAGATGGCTCACCTGATGGGAGGTGGTTACTGTTAAAGGGAGACTGGAACCTGGCCACTAATGCCAGAACACAACTGAAGATTGTTATAGTGGCATACTTTAAACCAGGGGTGATAGCCATCCATATGGACAATACAATCCACTGCCAGGTGGTTCCTACCACCTCCACTTCATATTCCTAACCATAAATCATACATTTAGAACTCCTATATTTTCAAATTTTGTGCAGTGTCAGTACAAACGTATTTTGTATGAGACATATGTATGGCTCATACGTGTCCCACTCAACCCTAATGGATCATAAATTAGACAAGACTGTGGGATTGCTAACTGGCACACTGGAAGTCTGGAGGTTGACTGAGGGGATGAATAGACTGATTAATGTGAAACATTTTCGTATAGTATAGGAAACTGGTTCCTAATAGTGCATAGTTCATAAACTACACAATTCCAGTATGTTCAGTTCCTAATATTAAATAGTTTATAAACTATACAACTCTAGTTCATTTGATTTCTTATAGTACATAGTTCAAAAACTACACAACTCCAGTTTGTTTGGTTTCTTATAGTAAGTACATAGTTCATAAACTAAAGAACTCCAGTTTTTTCAGTTCCTTATAGTACATAGTTCATAAACTATACAATTCCAGTTTATTGGTGTCCATGCATGTGTTCTTAAGCTTATTTGTAATGCGTTGAGTTTTGTTTGCTCCAACCCATCACAGATAGTAAGTGTTTTTGTAGTTTGTCATGCACTGTTTCCTACAACTCTTAAATTTTTCAAAAAATAGTTGTATAATATGCTTCTATATTTATGTGTAAAGAAAGAAAAAAAATATTTATAGAAATAGTGCCAATACTTACATTGCATACATGTATCATAAAACATAAAAGCATATTTTGAGAATTTATTAGCTGCGTTTTTAGCAAACAAGGTTGTATGTAAAAAAAACTTGTGAAAGACAAATATGAAATAAAAACATTTCTAGCTAGAAGTGTTGCTAGACAGTTTTTTCCTGCTCCTTGAATAATGATAACACATGAAGCAGTGTACATTCAAAAGGAACTTCTGTTCCATGCGTTTACACCTCTGTCTGTATATATATAGGTACTTACGCTTACTGAAAGTGTGACTATATTGCTCAAAAGTATGGTAGTCACCTAACTAGTAGTAAAACAATTCTAGATATGAGAGTTGTTCAGTAAAAAACGTAACTTACATACATACATATTATCGTGCCTGTTTCCCATGGCAGTAGGCACAGATTTCTACTTGCGATGATCCTGACAAACAACTTTTGCTTCTACTTTCATTAACCACTTCATCCATGATGTGTATTATTATGTATTTATTTTAATAAACATATATATGTAGATATATATAATATTACTATGCGTTATGTATTATAAATGAATACATAAATAATAAAATATAATTAGATTATGTCTGTATCAAATATATAATTAATCAATTAGTGTTTATAAATTTAGAATGTAAATTAATAACATCTTACCTATGAACAGATAGGGCAAAAAGGCTAAACTAACTTAAAAATGAGATTGACATAACTAAATACATTTATGTATTTAGTTATGAGTATATAAATCTATATGTATATAACAATATTAATATCTATTATGTATTTTTTTAAATACTGTGCTTAAAGACCTACTTGCCAAGCTATAAACATAAAAAAACCTTGCCCTAGCTTTTGTATCATATTTCTCTCTCAATCCCAAGGTTGTCGGGAAGAGATTGCTATCAGTGATAAGACCGCCATTTGTACCTAATTCTAAGCTGCTTTTTTGTATTGTTCAATTAATTTTCTTGTACAATAAACTATGTTCTATTCTATACTATTTCCATTTCTTTATTTTCTCGATGACAGCTCCTGTGGACACTTGAACAAGGGTCTTTTTTACATTATGTATATATTATTTAATAAAAATATTAAATTATATATAGTAGGACCTTCAATAAATGTTTGTCAGTGAAACTTAATTTAAAATTAGTTTTATGCTTGGGAAATACTGTGTCCTACTGCGGGGCACAAAAAGGTGCCGAGTGTAAATATTTTCTTTCACTTTGTTTCACACATGGTTCTTGTAACAATATGCATGTTATGTATTTAAATTTCAGTAATCACAGAAAACAATTATAATGATGACCAATGAGACACAATGTAGTGTTGATTATAAGCAAGCCACTAGAGAAGTGTACCAGTTGGAATGTAAACAGTTTCAGATAAATAATATGGTAGGAATTAAAAGAGAAAATGATGGAGTAAGTGCAAAAGACAATGAAGGAGAGTTCGAGGTAAATAATATGGTACAAATTAAAAGAGAAAATGAAGAAGAGTTTGAGATAAATGATATTATAGAAATTAAAAAAGAAAATGAAGAAGAGTTTGAGATAAATGATATGATAGAAATTAAAAAAGAAAATGAAGAGGACAATGAAGAAGAGTTTGAGATAAATGATATGGAAGAAATTAAAAAAGAAAATGTAGGAGGAAATGAAGAGTACAATGTAGAAGAGAATTACATTAACATCAAAGAAGAGAAAGAAGGTAAGTGCCAGTATAGATTAATATGGTGTTTTACTTGGTTTTACATTTCACTTGATTATGTATCTGTTGGGTAAATGTGTACATTGTACATATTCTAGGACGTCAAGTATCCTTTTTTTTAAAGCAGTTTCCATCACCTATTGACATTTGTAACACGAAACTTGCTACCAATGTGTTGCCATTGTCTAACGGGGGACTGGAAACTGGTCACTTATGCCAGAACACAACTCAAGGTTATTATGGCGGTATACTCTAGACCAGGGGTGGTAGCCATTCAGACTGGCAAATACCTTACCGCCTGGCTGTGGATTGTTTTGTCGCCTCTTACAGGCCATCCGGCCACTGAAAATTGTATTCTTCTCTATTCCTGCACACATGATATATTAATAAATATCCTATGTTCATCTCTGGTGCTTGAAGTACTTTTATATCAATCCTGCTCTATATACAATATTATTCATAGTATAGGCCATTTACGAAATACCCATAAAAATGTTGTCCTTATTAATGCAAATCTAACGGTCTTATTCTTATTGAGTTAGGGCAAGTTTGAACTAATCTTGAAGAAACTTTGAAACCTATTCTTACTCAATATAAATTTGACAGTAAGAGTTTGATATAACAAGAAATCAAGATACTTACTAGTCATATTTGTCGACAATTTAACATGGTCTCATAGATTTTGAAACCATAATCTATGCAGACTGAATTCTATTTAATATTTGCATTAAGAGTAAAATGCTAGAGTAAAACCCATTTTTTACTATCGGTAGAGCAAGTAATTATTACCTATAATTATATTTGCAAACTATTAATTAGATTAGTTTCCATCAGGACCATCGAATGTGTCTTTGATTCCTGAGCTCCTTACATACGGCGTCGAGGTGATATAAACATGGTTTAGTTGGTAGGTCCGAGCATGCCATCAGGAGTCCAACACTACCCTACTATTGTCCCCATAGGGTGTCCATGACATTGTATTACACCTCATAACAAAAAAAAAAGGTAGTTAGGTTATGTTAGATAAATTCAAATTATGTTGTAAACAAATTCAACCTAAAACAAAGTACTGTTTTTGTCAAACTATTAAAAAAAACTAGTTAAGAATAAATCATAAGCATCACAAAAAACTTAGTGTAAGTAACATAAATGTAGATGAAATTAATTTCATAAAGATTAAATGCTTCAAGGTATTGTTACGAGCTACAGGACTCGAATTAAAAATGCCGTTGGAACTACTATAGAATTTATTAGAACTCTACAAACACGTATTAAACAAATACAAATAACACTCGATGCAACCAGTTCACACTGCATGATTCAATACAATTCGACACGCGTAAAGTCCGTCGTCTATATCGCTAATCGAGAGTACTACAAACGTCTTACTCGTCTCGTAGTCGTCGCCCCTCCATTCGGACATCGTCTTATACTAACTACACAGTACAAAGAAATTGGCCGCGCGCACTGAGTTTTCGAGAAATAGTAATTTGCACACCTGCCAGCGGCCACAAGGTCGAAAACAATAACAATAAGGATTATTTCAATGCTAATGATGGTTATAAAACAAGCAGAAAAACAATAGCATGTTTTTTTTAAATTACAATTCAAAAGACAAAATAATTCCTAAATCCGGAAGACAATAAACTGCGTTTACGACAGACAGCGGTGCGCTTATCTTTGACGGCATGTAACAGTATAATATAAAACAGCAAATGAAACAATTAATCAACCATCTAAATGTAGTAGTAATTTTTTAGATGTTGACATAAAAACATTTTCTCAGATTCAAATCAGGAAGAAAATGTAGACATCATTGATGTTGAGTCAGGACCACCTTCAGGCCAGAATATGCCAATTAAGAAAACACTGGTAACAACGTCTGTAATTATTTTGAAGAAGACGGCTATAGGTGAGAGATTCACTTTTTTTATTGCATGAGACCAGTAGACAAGCAGACAGCCCAGTTGATGGAAAGTGGTTACCATTGCCTATGGACATTTCCAACACCAAAGGTGCTACAAATGCACTGCTGCTCTCTTAGGGGAGACTGGAATCTGGTCACTAATGCTGGAATATAACTCAAGGTTGTTATGGCGACATAGTTTAGAACAGGGGTGGTAGCCATCCAGTCGGGCAAATGCCCTACCACCTGGCTGTGGATTGTTTTGTCGCCTCTTATGACAGGCCACCCCAACGCACGAAATTGTATTCTTTCTCTGTTCCTGCATGAATAGAAATGAACTCGTAATTCTTGTTGTTGTCACAACACACTGCATCAGCTACGACAAAGACAAGGCGTCGCATACCCTCGTTGTGGGCATCGGGGCGGATTTGTCCCTCCCGGCCGTGGTGAAAGCTATGGTCGGGAGCACCGACGCGTGGGACGCAGTCGCCTCGTTCTGCGAGACCGTCATGTCCGCGAAGGAGGCGGGAGAGAAGGCAGACCACCAAGCTCTCCTGCCAGATCTCAGCACATAAAGGCCCGAGAGGAGGGACGCGCCCCCTCTTATCTTGAAGTGAGACCTAAAGAGCCAACTCTCCAACTAACAAATGGCAAGGCCAGCCCGTAAAGGGGCCGGCCGTCGTCAGGTACGGGCTGGAGGAGCACATATAATAAAATTAGTATTAAAACAATATCAAATTTTTATGCTGCATTTACAACAAACATGGTTTGCACTCGGCTTGTTGCTGATTTGTAATGTGACAGAGGACTTGACTCGAGAATAATATAGGTGTCTGGAATAAACATTTACTAAAACAGTACTTATCCAGTCCCGAACATTTTCAAAAGAAAGACATAAAAAAAACCCCTTTATACGTCTCGGGACGCCGACAGAAATGATAACTTAAACTAATCCAAGTTGAACTATTTAATATTGAAATTGTTTAACTTGAGAAAAGCTTAGGTTATTAGTTAAATTTTATGTATACTTATATAGAGCGTGGGTTAGAGTGAGAGAGGAGGAGCCTGCCTACCGCTGCCGTATGCGTGAGAGAAAGGGAAGCCAGACAGACTGGCGCCGTAACGCGTTACGTAACGAAGCGGTTTACCCATTCCCGGTTTCAACTTCCTATAAAAGTTATCACTTCAATAAAGAATTTAATTAGTTTCATGCTTTCAGGTACATCAGTGAACAAACGCACATTAAACAAAGCACCGCAAAAAGTGAAGCAAATTAAACTCGAGGAAGCAGCTGACCATAGAGAAACTTTAACTAATGCTGCTTCAACTTTGCCAAATAATAATTGCGAAGTGTCAGATACAAGCTATTCTCAAAATTTGTATGTAGACCTGAAAAATGTAACTTCGAAGAGTAAACAAATTATAAACTCAACAGTTAACTGTTATCGAGTAAATAAGATTTCACGAAAAGTGAATATACTACGGAAACGTAACAAACATAACATTCAAATAACAAATACCATTGAAGAAAACAATAAGAAGCTTTCTTCTAATATGTCTTATAGTAATGTTAAAAATGAAAGCTGCAAATTTCTTCCGAAGAGTACAGGAGTTGCTGCTACAAGCACTTTGTTAGATGAAAGCAATGAAGGAAGCAAATCAAATGTTTGCAATGAAAAGGAATCAGAAAAACGCTTTACATGTCACATATGTCCATACAAATGTTGTACAAAAAGCGCTTTGAATACTCATCTTCGTATACACACTGGGGAGAAACCATACATATGTGATTTTTGTGATTATAGATGCACACAAAAAGGTACTTTAACATACCATGTAAAGTATAAACACACAAAAGAGATGAAATTCTCGTGCAATATATGTCAGTTCAAATGTCTTACAAAGAGCACTTTAAATGTACACCTCCGTACACACACTGGGGAAAAACCGTACGCATGTGATTTTTGTGATTTTAGAAGCTCACAAAAATCTTATATAAGTACTCATATAAAGATTAAACACATAGTGGAGAAGGGCTTTGCGTGTCATTTATGTCCCTTCAAATGTGCTGAAAAGAACAATTTAAGATCACACCTTTATAAGCACACTGGGGAGAAACCGTACATATGTGATTTGTGTGATTTTAGATGTGCACGAAAGGGTAATTTAGTAAACCATATAAAAGTTAAACATATGAAGGAGAAGAACTTCACATGTCATATATGCCAGTACAAATGTTATCAAAAGACTGTCTTAGATGTACACCTACATACCCACACCAAGGGACAACCGCACAAATGTGAAGTTTGTGATTATAAATGTGCCTTTAGTGCCATTTTAAATTCACAAAGAATAAAAAACGCGTGAGGTGTCTTTGGGAGACTTGGTTGGAATGAAGTTTATATTCTACACTAGCTGTGCCCGTGGCTTTATCCCCGTGGACTTTTTTACACGGAACCCTAAAAAAAGGTTTCATAAGTTACTCCTTATAACATCAGCTATCTGCCAGTAAAAGTCCCATCGAAATCGGTGCAGCCGTTTCAGAGATCAGCTGGAACATACAGACAGACATTAAAATTCTAAAAATTAGGAATCTTCTGGTCCGAAATATCCCCCCTGATTTTTTCACATTTTTATTTTGATATTACAAACAGACCAAACAAATTGTATCAAAATATAGTAAATATTGTACATATATAGGTATTATAACGCCTGCTTCCTATAGCGGTAGGTAGAGATGATAGATTTTCACATGCTGTGATTTTGCATCATCTACATTCATCAATCTCTTCATACTTCATACATGCACATTTATTATAGGTGCTTTTTACTTGGTCAGTCTTTAAGGTATCTGCGATTTGATATTGGTAAGGATGTTGCGGTGTACCAGCATCGACTCTGTTGTCATACACTTCTCTTTTCATCCATTCTCTCTACATGTCCAAACCACCTTAATTTTTGCTATTATATCTGGGTACAAATGTTGGAACAATATGTTCATATGTTTTGATTCGAAAACATGAATTGCTATATGAAAAGTTGTTTGATTTTGACATTTTTCTATATTTTTTTAAATCGGCAGACAAACACACACTGTACATCCTCAAATTAAGCAAGTTACGCTTGTGTTACGGGTAATATAGAACGGACCATTCTGGGGCCGATCCCAGACACCCAGACCATAGTAAATAACGAAGAAAATACGTTTCCGAAATTTACTATACCAGGAATCGAACACGGAGCCTCTGCTTTGCAGTGCGGTAAGCCTGCAAAGGCTTAGCCCGCTCTACCACAGAGGCCGTCATTATTAAATTGTTATATTACCTATATTAAATATTAAAATACAGTTAAAAAGTTATTTTTATTGTTATTGGGTTACTTTTCAACGTCTACCAAGCTGAGGTATTCAGTATCTGAACAGTCTACAGTAGAAGATACTTTGGTTTAAACGAGATCAATCAAAAATAATTTATTTGTTAAAATACAAACGTTGTGTGCTCAACAATAATGACGTCATTAGTATCCTATCAAAATTATACGACGTCTGTAACAAAATGTAACAAAATTGTGACTCATTGGTGACATTTTCGCCACGACCATAACGACCGCGGTCACCTTGTGATACGGCGGTCGGAGCATTTGGGCGTTGTGAGATACCAAAGGAACGCGTCCAATTCCACTTTCATGCTTTCTGTCCCTGGTAAATACACACTAGGTAAAAAAAGGAGTTTTTGGCGGGAACTGGAAGGGGACGTCGTGCTGTGCAGTTTTATTTTCTAAAGATGTGTAAATTTACTCTAAAAGAAACAATAGTTGTAGGATATTGATAGTTTTTGAGTATTATTTATCTGTTTTTGTGAGAAATGTGAACTGTATAGTGAAATGTAAATGTATTCGAGTTTTCACAAGAACTCCGTTGAATGGCGTCGGTTATAGCCTACAACACGACTGATTTTTTTTTTTTTTTTTGAGCTGGATCCAGCTGAATAGCCGCAGATAGCTGTTTCAGCGATACCGGACTTTGGGGGCTTCCCGACTCCGTAGGAGCGGAGGCGTTCAGCCCGGAGGCAGCACGCTCGCGGAGGCACCTCCTGTGAGGTTCGACCTCGGCACGACCGCTGCGAGGGATTGACTCTACATAGGAGTTAGCCGTGAGAGGCTGAATGAGCTAAGCCAATAGACTGAAATGATTATTATCGGGGACTCGTTATCGACTCCGCCGGCGGAGCCGATCCTAGTCTATCGTTACTACCGCTTCGCAACGTGTTATGGCTGGAGGAGAAGAAGCGGCGGAAGAAACTCTCCAGCAACACGCCTAAGCTAATCATGTATGGCTACATGTGTCTGTAATGAGTGAGGAGCGATTGGTGGGTCTTAACCCTGAGAGAGACGATTCGAGCCGGGGGCTCTCTGGCGTCTGTTTTGTCTGCGTCTGTTATGCCAGGCTGATGTTCTGAGCCTCGGGGGGGGTTCATTATGGCGAGAATTCGGGTGATTTCATCCGGCTCGTCAATGAGTACATTGCGAAGGCGTCGTTTACTCGTGGGAGCGTTCGGAGTGGGTTTGTAATTGACCGTCTCCGTCACCAGAGGGTTCGGGTGACGGGGGGGCAAGGTCAAAGAATCTGCGCGAAAGGGAGATTATGTAGTCTTTGATGGAGGGAAGCTCCAGGTCGCGATGCAGGTCGCCGAGCCGCATGTATGGCGGGGCGTCGGCTGCAGCGCGTAGAAAGTGGTTCTGGACTTTTTGCAATTTCCAGATGTTGTAATCGCTGGCGTGGCCGAAGACCACATTCGCATAGGTCATGATGGGGCGGATGCAAGTTTTGTAAAGAGTCACCTTATTTCTAAGGCTCATCTTACTTTTCTTGCCTAACAACGGGTAGAGTCGGCTTAGGGTCCAGTATGCTCTGTTCCTGGCCACTTTGGTGTGCTTGTGGAAGTACAAGCCTTTATCGAGAGTTACGCCTAGATATTTGACTTCGTTAACCCATGGGATAACTCGGTCGAAGAGCATGATGGGCGTAAGTTGGTTGGTGGGACGAGTACTGAGTGGGCGAGTGCCACGTGTGAACATGATGGCTGCACTCTTCTCGGGATTCAGCTCTATCCGCCATCTACGGAACCAGTCGCCTAGTTCTTTGACGGCGGCGTTGAGCTGACTGCAGATTCTGTATCTGCTGGGGTCGCTAGTGAAAAGGGCGGTATCATCCGCATAAAGGGCTAGGTGGACGTGGGGGTGCCTCGGCATATCGCTGGTGAACAGCGAGAAGAGTAGAGGGGAGAGCGCGGAGCCCTGAGGGACTCCCGCTGCGATGGAGTGAGAAGAGGATCGAGTGCCCTCCACTCGGAATCTGAAACTACGGTCTTTGAGGAAGTCCCGTAGAATGAGAACGAGTCGGTCCGGTACACCGAGCTGATACAGCTTGTATATCAGCCCGTTGTGCCAGACCTTATCGAAGGCTTTGGCGACGTCGAAGAACACTGCGCCTGTCGGCCAGGATCTTTGACCGCCGCGTTGGAAGGTGGAGAGGACGTGCTCCGTGATGCGGAGCACTTGTTGGGGGCAAGAGTGTCTAGCTCTAAAGCCAAACTGCTCTTGGGGGATGAGATTATTGCTGAAGGCAAAATCTCTTAGTCTAGTGAATAGGACTCGCTCGTACAGTTTACCCAGTGAGCTGAGTAGACTGATGGGGCGGTAACTGGAGGGCTTGGAGGCCGATTTGCCTGGTTTGCGGATACCGATGACCTCCGCTTCTTTACAGGTCTTGGGAAATTGACAGCTATTTATAGCAGCATTGAAGATGCTTACCATAATTAAGATAAGTTGGGCGCGGAGGATTTTTAGTAGTTTATGGCTGATTCCATCGTTGCCTGGGGCCTTGCGGGCTTTAGGGCTTTGATGAAATCCTGTACTTCCTCAACCGTGACCGGTTCGAGTGTGGTTTCCGCCGGGAGGGAGGACCGATATTCGACCTCGGCGTCTACCTCCGATAGGTGAGACGGCTCGACATTGGCAGTATTGGGGGAGCATTGGAGCTCTAGACTTTCGGCGAGGCATTCCGCCTTTTCGTCGTCATCAAACGCTTTGGTGTTATCGGGCCTCTCGAGGGGTGGCATGTTCGAGACGGTTTCTGCTTTCAGAGATCTCGCCAGCTGTCAGTAAGCCTGGTGTGTTGGGGAGATGTCCTCCAGCAGTCGGTCCCAACGTTGGTTCCTGATCTCCTGGACACGGTATCTGACCTGTCTTTGTAGTGCTCTATAGTGAGCCCTATTTTCGAGAGAGGGGAAACTGCCGCAAGCTCTGAATGCTGCCCTCTTTTCCCTCATTAGCTCTCTGACGTCGTCCGGGAGTGGCAGTCGGCGGTCCTCGAGGGGTACCTGCCGAGTGGACTCCCGTACCACGCTCTGGAGGTGGCTGGTGAGGGCTTCGATGGCAACATCGTTGTCCTGGGCTGAGACAATCGGGTCTGGGATTTGGTCCAAGTCCGGGAGCTTGTCGTTGCGAGCAAGTTCCGGACTTTGGCCTTTGCCTGTCTTTGTGGCGAATTCTACTACTTCTAAGACTACTAGGTAAAAAAAAACACTACAAATATTAATATTTTCTTAAGCTTTCGCGACTTGTATTCATAATAAAACTACGTTTTAAGGGCGGTAATTTATTTGATTTTTATTTTTAACGTCGGAATAACAAATATCAAATAAATTACCGCGCTCAAAACTGTTAAAACGTAGTTCTATTAACTATAAGCTCGATATAAAAGCTCGAAAATAAAATTGAGCCTTATTTGAAAGTTGCCCGAATTAATATATGATAATTAACTAGTTAACATCAAAGTACAGTAGTGTCGCAGAATCTACAGATGGCGTAAAGATGCATACTCTATACAGCGGTTAGCATTTTTCGTTGCTGTTACGCTTTTTCCGTCTAGCTCCCACCCACCGCGCATGTCAGTACCGTGCGATAAGGAACTTTGTTCCAAAAGACACGTAAAGTGCCTAGTGAAATAGGATTTCTATCTGGCAGTGCAAAGGTGGTTAGAGACGAGGCTTAAAGACGTTATCAATTACGTTTAAAAATTATAAATGGTTTAAAGCTAAGCTAAGCGCTAATACTATTGTATGACTGTATTCTATATGCAAAGGCCTTAAGGAGCCCACACATTATGAACGCGTCCGAACAATGTGCACGCAAGAACCGTAAAGGTGTGTGCATGTTATAAGTCACGACTGACGGACGCTAGCTGAGGGGCGTGGCTTACAACGTATCTGGATAAGAAACGTCCATTGAAGTGTGCATATTATAAATCATAAGTCGCGGACGTGACCTTGAACGTTCGGACGTCCTAAGGCAATCTGGAGAGTGTTACGGTTCTGGTGTGCACATTGTTCGGACGTGTCCCGTAATGTGTAGACACTAACACACAATCCAATTGCTTTAGTACGCCCTGTGAGTTATTTAGTTTGAGAAATGGCAACTTTAAATTCTGTAGTATATTGGTAACATTGTAGCTCTGTTTCTCTCCTTCGAACGCTCTAGGTCACGTCCGCGACTTACGACTTCTAATATGCACACTTCAATGAACTTTCCTTATTCAGATACGTTGTAAGTCACGCCCCTTAGCTGCTTCCGTCAGCCGCGACTTAGATATGCGCACACCTCTACTCTCAAACGTCGTTTGTTTTCGCCAGATCAGCACAAAAGACTCAATGAAATAGATTTTTTATTGCCGGAGTTCAGCAGACAGGCAGACAGCCCACTTGATGGAAAGCGGTTACCATCGCCTATGGACATTTGCAATATCAAAGGTGCTACAAATGCGCAGCTGTTCTCTTATGGGAGACTGGAACCTGGTCACTAATGCCGGAACATAACACAAGGTATTCACCCAGTCGGGCAAATACCCTACCACCTGGCTGTGGGTTGTTTGTACGACAGGCCGCCCGGCCGCAGGAAATTGTATTCTTTCTCCGTTCCTGCACGGATGAAAATAAATAGAACAAAGAAAGAAATTATTTCTTTAAAACTACAATAATAGTCTATATATCACAAAACTAAACGGACCATGCAATGGAAAATGTACTTAGCAGTAAAATTTATAAAACGAAAGATGTTTGAAAGTAGCCCTCAGAGTGCTCAGATGGTCCTTGCGGCATTGAAAAATGTATGTACCGAGTTTCAGCCAAATCGGTTCAGTAGTTTTTTCGTGAAAACGTAATAAAGTTACATTCGCATTTATAATATTAATAGGCATTATCGTAATTTTATTTTAAAGTTTTTGATGCTGAGTCCCTTCATTTTTAGCGCTAATTTAATGTAAATTTTAGTCGCCATACTGAATAGACTGTTTTGAAATAAAGTGATTTTCAAAGGAAGTGAACGCAGGTATGTGCTGTTGTGGCGCTTACCGTTGCACTTAGTCTACAAATGTAACTTATTTCAAACAAAGGAACTTCATTAAAGTATAATGATGGAAATTTTAGTAATTTTAGCCGATTAAAGTGCGTTTTACAAGAATCTGTTTACATTATACCTTTATGTATATGACATAAGCACGTAAACACTGTTTTTGATGTTGTTGTTTTTCAAATTTGCCACAAAGGCAGGCAAAGGAATCTTAGTCCATACAGCCAATTCTGATGTAATAATATGTCTTCGTATAGTAGCGCAGTTGTATTGCAGGCTACAACCGACGCCATTCAATGGAGTTCTTGTGAAAACTCGAAAGACCACATCTGACTATACAGTTCACATTTCTCACAAAAATACATAATTACTACTCAAAAACTATCAATATCCTACAGCTATTGTTCATTTTAGAGAACTTTTACTCATTTTTAGAAAATAAAACTGCACAGGACGACGTCTCCTTTCAGTTCCCGCCAAAAACTCAACTGTTTTTGAATATTGCGCTATAAACACGTTATCTTTTATTTATTTAGGTTTATAGCTTGGCAGATAGGCCTTTAAGCCAAATTTTAGATTATAATGTCGTTTCTTCATTTTCTTAAGCCTATGTATAGCACAGCTGAACTGTAGGTTATCAGCTAGTGCCATTCAACCACTGACCTCCATATATACAGCGTACTTGTATATATGGAGGTAAGTGCATTCAACGGAGTTCTTGTGACAACTCAAAAGGCCACATTTGACTATACAGTTCACATTTCTCACAAAACACATAATCACTACTCAAAAACTATCAATATCCTAAAACTATTGTTCATTTTAGAGTAATTTTACACATCTTTAGAAAATAAAACTGCACAGCACAACATCTCCTTTCAGTTCCCGCTAAAAACTCACACACATTATAATTTTTTTTTAAATTTAATTTATTCATGACCATACAATCTATGTCTTTCAGTCGGAAACATGTTTAAAATGAACTTATGCTATGTGTAGCACAGCTGAACTGTAGGTTATCAGCTGGTGCCATTCAACGGAGTTCTTGTGACAACTCAAAAGGCCACATTTGACTATACAGTTCACATTTCTCACAAAACACATAATCACTACTCAAAAACTATCAATATCCTACAACTATTGTTCATTTTAGAGTAATTTTACACATTTTTAGAAAATAAAACTGCACAGCACATCTCCTTTCAGTTCCCGCCAAAAACTCCCCTGACACACGTTCTTTACCAGTGATATTGCCCTAAAATATATTAGTAGAAGTATATTTGCGGCTAGTAGAATCTTGAGTTTAATTCTGGCCCCCCTCGCTAGTTAAACGGTCACGGTTCACGGTCTTGCATTGCAAATCTACGCCACGCAACGCAGGACTGCGAATGATGTTGCAGCCTGCATTGCGTCTGACTGCAGGTCTATTTTGCAAGATCTTTTATGTGTCCCTTAAAAGCCTAGTTGCTAAGCTATAAGCTCAACAAAAACAAAAAAATGATCACTCTGAGTCTGATTTACAAATGGCTGACATATTGACAAATTCATAGAGGAGATACTGGCTCTATCTACCGTAGTGGATTAAATTCTCTTTGAAACTGGCTTGTATTTTACACCAATAAATGGCATTTATTTAGGAATAATTTGACAAAATCAATTGAAAAACACTCATACTTGATGAACTATAAGTGATTGTGTAACAGATTTAGGCTATAATGTATTACTTATTGTGATTTTGTTTGTGGTCACGTTGACATGACGCAATTTCTTCCGCCGAACTTATTGGCGTTGTTTGCCGCGCGGGACCCTATCCCTTACCTTCCGCCGGCAGCGAAGCTCCCTCACGAGAAGAAACAAAAGGGCTACGATGGAGTCGGTGCATTTCTCAACTGTTTTGAGGTTAGATTTTTCCGACACTACGAGCTATGTCCTAATTATAAGCCACTGCTTCACCTGCGATAGTAGGAGTGGGTGATTTAAATCGTATGTATTTTCAATATACATATATTGCTACAATATAGCTAAACAGTATGTTGAGCTGTACAAAAATCTTATATTCAGATATCCGCTTCGATGTGATGTACTTTCAAAAGTTTCAGTTTCGGTGATGTTCGTATAGAAACAGCCGAGGGAGAGGGAGTAAGACGCACGATCTGCAACGCTGGTTGTGTGAAAGAGTAAATCTATGGCTAAACTTTTGCACAGAGTGGCATCAGATTTACGAAAATTAAGTTTAGAGGTATACATACGCCTTATATATAGACTAGACTAGACTAGACCTGTTATTTGGTCTAGGAAACATGTTTTAGGGTCCACCAACAAGTTTGGTTAAACTTTACAATATTGGTCACTGAATTTTAAGTAGTGGAGAGGGAATGGGGGGAGTATTTCTCCCTTCTGCAACCCCCATGTCTAGGAGACATGTAGTTTTTAAGATATGATTTTTTTTGTAAACATAACTACAATTTTTTTTCAAAATGGTGTACTTATTTCTAAACTGTTAAACTGTCAGCAGTCAAACACACACACTATATATCCCCAAATTAAGCAAGTTACACTTGTGTTCTTATGTATAAAGACGAGAAATGCAGAAGAAAGGCAGTGGTCAATGTAAAAAACATTTAAAACAGTCTAAAAATGCAGACTAAAGCCCACAAGCCGAGCGAGTGTGCCATGACAGTGTTCAGCAAATGTCACAACCGATTTGTAACCATCATTTAAATAGTTATCAATTAATAAATGGTGACCAGTTGGTTGTCTAAAGACTAACCCAACCTAACCAAGTGACCGTTTTAGTCACTGGTCGCGACTTTCAATCACCCCTCACAACCTTAGTGGCTATAAATAAACTGTAAGGATATCCCTAACTCAAATCACCAATTATTTACCTCCCGTTTATCTATATCTCACCCAAAAATTCAGATAGAGGATTTTGCCAAAATCCAAAGTTAAGCAATGCAATCTAAGTCCAGTGAGAAAGCCAGTCAACATAAAAATAATCAATATAACAGAAACAACGCAAGTCATAAAAAATCCATAACAAAACACAAAGTACATTCATATAACTAAAAGAGAAATGGAATAAAAAAGGTAGCAAATTATACATAGTTTTTTTTTTAATAAAAATAAATCGTTTAAAAACATACTACTAATTCAAACTAGCAATATATAAGCAAAAAAAAAACAATTTTCATATTTAAAAATCAACATTATTGACATATCAAATGATTTTCGTATTAAAAATCGATATTATTAACATATTCAATTGATAACATTTTTTTTCTTTCTTATGCCTATTTATCGTCGTAAAATAAAAAAAAATTACATTACTGTGATTTATTTTATGAACTTTAAAGTTATAATAACTAATTCAAAACTTGTATACTAAATTAGAAAACAGTTTTAGTGTTTATATATCAGGTGTAAGTGTATTCCTAAACCGAAATTAAACTTTTTAACAAAAGTGACATAACCTTGTTATTTTGTTGACCAAACATATTTTTGTTTTTCCCATAATTCATTCAAAACTTTTGCACAAAGTGGCATCCGATTAACGGAAATTAAGTTGCCTTCAACCGCAGTCAATAACTATAACATTGTCGCAGGTGAAGCCCGAGCATTCCAAATGGTTCATTCTAAGACCCCTTCTCTCACATGGTGCTTTTTATATATATAAGACTTTTATACAAACTCTAATATATAAATTTACTAGCTGTCTTGGCAGACATTGTCTTAGCTTGAAAAAAACTTTGAAACCAATTGCAGCGCCATCTACCGGGTCCAATTTTGAATCAAAACCATTCTTGAATCAACCTGAACACACACAAAAAATTTCATTGAAATTCGTCCAGCTGTTTAGGAAGTGTTCAGTCATACACACGCATATCATATATATATAAAATTTGGGTTTGTTGAATTTATAGGTGTGTATTTTAATATCAATGTGTCGATACCTAGCATCCATCAGAGACCCCTCCACCTACGAGAGTGGAGACAAGAGAAGAAAGACTAGAAAGAAGAAGGAGGGAGAGGGCAGAGCAAATTGCATACAAACTCGAGCAGGAGATAGCATTATGGGACCCCACTGCCAACCCGAGGGCCACCATGGACCCCTTCAAGACTCTGTTTGTGGCTAGAATTGTAAGTATATTATTACATCTCTTATTTTTAACTTGTCACCAGAAATAGTAAAATATAATGTAAAAAAAAAACCAAAAACAAAAAAAGCTTTGCGAAAAAAAGTTTTTATGTATGAGAGACTGGCTAGTTATAATCTATTTTGAAAATATGATTATTTATAACTAAAAGTAGGTATGTTCCAAAATTTCCCTCCACATTGTTTGCAAGCTAATTTAAATTATCCTGTCTCATTGAAAATATGATCTGCGCGGGGAACATTTTTGCACTATGATTTCAAGTGTCACCTGAGACCGGATGAAACATAGATAGACTTCAAATGGCATTCATGGATGAAGGCCCTTCTAAGGCAACCGTGTATCATTGGTACAACAAATTCACGGTCGACTAAATTTAGGGGATGAAGAAAGAAGTGGTCTCCCTTTGATTGCTGTTATTATGGAAGAAAACATGCTAGCAGTGAAAAATTTAATCCAAGACAAGATTCACCACGTACTGGAGATTGGATCGGGAACCCTTCACGGGATTCTACATGTGCATCTTTGCCTGAAGAGGATAACTTCATGCTGGATGTCGCACAACCTCACCGATGCTCAGAAGCAGGCCCGGTTGGAATGGTGCCGTGATATGAAGCAGGCTCGACGGCGTGTTTACGACATCATTACAGGTGATGAGTCCTGGATTTATCAATACGATCAACGAAGTACCGCCTACCAAAGTAAAGCGATCTAGAAGCGGAGTGAAAATTTTTATCGCGAGTTTTTTTCAATTTGACTGGGTACTTAGTGTCAATTCTTTTACGGAACCAAAGAAGCATCAGCACCGAATGGTATACTACCAAATACTTGGCAGAAGGTTTCTCTATTGTGAGCAACAAGCGACCAAACACAGGACTCCGCGGGCTACTGCGCCACTACGACAACGCGCCCGCCCATACCGCGCTCAAAACGAGGGACTTCCTGGACAGCACGCCGGTCAAACTCCTGGGTCACCATCCTTACAGCCCTGACTCAGCAGCGGAAGATGCGCTGTCAGCGTTTGAGCAAGCTGTAAACGAGGTGACTGCGACGGGCTGGAAAGTGTTTCGAAAACTGGTTCTGACACATGTAACTTTGTACAGAGGCTGGTGGAGAGTACTTTAAAAGATTTAATAAAAAAAAATTTACCTATAAAACATTTTTTTTTATTTTCGCAAATCTGAGTGTCTCACGTATATTAGAACAACAAATTTGCAAAATGCACCGACTGTAAGCTCTAGGAAATATTTATTTTATGCATTTTAGTTACTATTGAAATAGGTTTATTCTTTGCTAGAAAATTTAAGAATTTATTAATGGAGTTTGTAATGCACTCGCAGTCTTTTAAAAAACAGTGTCAGTTGCTAGGATTTGAAATGGGTCAGGTATCTTGTGTCTTTCTAAAATTCGGCATGTTTCATTTTTCAGAATTATGACACCTCAGAATCGAAACTCCGTAGAGAATTTGAAGGATATGGACCCATCAAAAAAGTAAGTTCTGATGAGATACATATTAGAAAGAAATATGGAGGGTAGAGGTAACGAGAATCATCTCTGTATATAAGAAGTATCCATCGAAATGCTTTAAATTGGGTGGCGCCATTTTGGAATCAGGGTGAACTTTAAAGAAAGCGCCAAAAGTTATTAGAGTAGTGTGTTAGTTTCATAAAATTAAATATTACAAAATCAAAATTCAAAATTCACGAAATAAAATCACTATGATCACGTTTTCACATAACAATTCTTTGAGGCTATATTTAGTAAATTACTTTGTACTATGTAAATAGTTGACGTTTTGTAACAATGTACTGTCATCAACTACTCTAGTCGCCAAAGATATTGTGGCGAATGATGGTGGAACCATCTAGTTAGTTTAAGAACATTTAGAAAAAGCTAGAAAATTCTGGAAGGAAAAGACAAAGATAGATAGATGTTAGAAAGGGATAAACGAAAGTTCTTGAATAGAAGCTTCGGGAAGGAAAGACAGAGATAGATAGATGTTTAGAAAGGGACAGATAGTAAATAAAAGAATAACGAAATTATGGGTTCCAGAAGATTCTTCCGGGTATATTAGCAGCGTAAGGCGCGCCTACCGGGCAGTTTAGAGTTGAGTTCAGTTCAAGACAGTGAAACGACAAGTACGATACGAAAGAGTTGGAAGAAGAGTTTAATAGAAGACAGTGACGAGTTTAATGGTGAATTTAGTGAAAAGTCTAGTGGACAGCTTCGTGAAGGAGGAGTTTCGCGTAGGTTAGAAGGAGGTCCAGAGGCGAGCTACGCGCGGTAAATTCTGTGGCGAACACTGCAGCAGCAAAAGATGTGTCTACGCAATATCGGCAACGGTATCGTGAGTGAGAAGTCTTATCGTCGGAACAGTGCATCGTTAGTCGTGCCTATAGGGGCAACCCTGTGGAGAGATATTACGTGCGGCTGTGTAAGTCAATAAAGGCGTTTATTTAAAAACTGGTACTTCCTTCCAATCCTAAGTGCGGACCCCGCTCGCACGTAACAATATTATTTTTTTTAACTCGTCATACTTCGATTTGTCTACAACAGCTATATTCATACCATACCCTTTGTCTACATCAGCGCCATTGTGGATGGTTTTTGAGCTGTTATTTACAGCTAACAACTGGACACTTCAACTATTTTCCTATATGAGATGATTTTCCTTAGCTCTACCCTCCATAGAAAATATATTTATTTAGAACTACATGCAAACCAAAACGTATGTATAGATAAGAAAATACAACTAACTGAACAGGACTAAGCAGTACTTTACACCGCGACATAGGCTTTTATTATATAAGACCCAAGTCAGTCCCCATGTGGAGTACTGCTCCCATCTCTGGGTTGGGGCACCTCAGTACCAGCTGCTCCCATATGTCGACGATCCCGAACCTGCAGACGGTTTATGACCGTCTACCCTCTGTACAATGTTCTGAGGAGCTGTTTGGTTTGTTTACCACCGCACTGCTCGCCGGCAACTGAGAGTTCATCCACACGCTGTGGGATGAGCTCCCTCCCGCGATTTTCCCAGAGCGCTACAATATGGGGCTCTTCGAAAAGGACGTAAACAGATATCTAGAGTCTCAACGGGGTGGGCAACGCATCGGCTCCCTTAGTGTTGCAGAAGTCCATGGGCGACGGTAGCCACTTGCCATCAAGTGGACCCATCTGTCAGTTTGCCTATAAGCAAACATAAAAAAAGGAAAGGAATTAAGTTCTAAATCGGTCCTAACTCAGCATTATTCTGGTTGCCTCAAGCAGCGCTGGTTTCCACTAGAATTGTTATAGTGACTCACGGATAGACAAAGAAAATATGACGAGTACTATTGGAATACAAATACTAATGTAAAATTTAATGCTAGAAAGCGAATTTATAAACAAGAACATAATAAAAAAGAATGTAAAGCTTAAAAACTCTAACAATATCATTTTTTATATTTTGTCTGTCTGTCTGTTGGTTTGTGGTTTGTGTGGTTGAGTGAGCTAAGCCTTTGCCGGCTTACCTCACTGCAACATATTATCTTCATAAATTCCTTACATGTTTGGCAAGATGAAAACGTGTCTAAACAGATAAATAAAATTGAATTGTCTGTTTGTACTGTCAAAATAGAAATATGTTAAAAGAATCAGGAGGGGGTAATTTGTACCTGGGGATTCCAAGTTCAAATTTATTTACTTGCATAAAACATGGTTTAAATGGTGTTAAGGGTGTCACACACGAAGATACTATAATATTTTATGTTATATAAAATAAAATATCGCTCACTATACAGTGTGTCTGAACTATCACACACGGCTAAGATACTATATATTTTCATATTACACTATCTTAAGCTATCGAGCGATATGGAAATTTTATGTTAAGATGCCGAACGATGCAACGATGTCATCTTAGGATGCGAAATATGTCTTAAGATACAAAATATATCTCAAGATCCTTATACAGAGTGTGCACTTAATATCCAATGCAAAATGGAATGAAATATATTTTATTTATTCAACTACCTTTTCTCTCGAGTTTTTGTTATTACTCGATGTACTTTTTGTTAATATTATGTTGATAAAACGACTTGTTCAGCTTTTTACGTACAAACATACATATCGTCTCGCATATTTCCCATAGTGGTTTAGTTTTCTAGCTGTATTTTTATTCTTATAAACATCAAGAGATATGAATCAAGCAATCGGTATCTAAACAATGATATAAAAGAGGTAGATACGTTACTTGCAAGTCTTGTCTGACGTCATCAAATAGGCACAAAACAAGTTGTCATTTTGTATGGCATAGCCAGTCCAGCGTACTTGTATTATAGAGGTCAGTGGGGTATAACGTATCTATATTAAAATATCATTGTCTCTAAAACACTTTTCCACTGCCTATGACGATGGTAAGGACTGTTTTCGTTGCAGAATGCGGGGTGCGGGGCGTGTTTGTCTCCTTCCCGCTCGCTCATTCATTGTATTTGTATTGTAGCCTGCGAGGTTAGAACGTCTTCGTAAAGATTAAATTCACCGCGGTTTTTCCTAAACTTTATATGGATTTTCTACCCAGATTTTTCGACACTTAGAATGTGCGGCAGAAATTTTTGAGTCATATTCGAAGTCAGAATTATCATTCGATGAGCTGTCCAATAAATCTAATAGTAAGGCCGTATTGTTCATATTATATCACCCTGTATATAGATTCAGTGGAGAAATATGCGTGTAACCCTTAGTCAAGCCTTTGATAGAATGATTCGAACGGACATATTATCGTAACTTAACAGTGTGTGATACCTTAAGATCTTATAATAGATAGATAACACTTTATTGGTCACCAAATATACAATTTCAAAAATACACATTTACAATATTGTCATGGTAGAAACAATAGGCGGCCTTATCGCTTAAAGCAATCTCTTCCAGGCAACCAACTTAAGGAATGTATAACCTAATCTGGCGATGTAGGTGATGCAGATTATGAGGTCTACCATAATTAAACATACTTAAACTACATATTTTATAAATTAAATACATACATTAAATCATAGTATAAGAATTAGGCATATTTATTTAAGGAGAAGTAGTGTTTTCTGAGTGCGTTCTTAAATGTACGCGATGTTTTGGCCTCTCTGACAGTAAGAGGCAGCGCATTCCAAAGTTTGACAGCCTGCACTGTTAAAGAGTATAATATTTTATATTCAGGCATCTTAACATAAAATATTTGTTGCGGCGGCGCTGGATTTAGTGAGAAGCGAACTGTGTCAATTTTACAGGAAAAGAAGTGTGGGACAATTTGGATGGAAATTTGAGAATGAGCACGCACTTACCTGGTTAATGGGCATGAAATGCAGCTGCTCCTCTGCTCCTCTGCTCCTCAGTCCACTTCACTTCTATTTTTATTTTTATGTGTATATATTTATTTTTATATATTGTATATTTGCGGTGCGGGGCGGGTTATTTATAAGTTATATATATATATATGTGTGTGTGTGTGTTTGCGGAGCGATTTAATTTATTTTATGATATGACAATAAATGATTGACGCGACGAGCGAAAGGGGAACGCTCGTCAGATTTAAAGGAAGAAATTAAATATGTTAGAAGAAGAGGTCGTATAGGTCGAAAGGTGGTGTATACGGCGGTACCAATATCTTCGCCGTGTGTGACGCCCTTTACAGTACTTATATTTATGGTACACATATAGCTCGTCCAATTAATTAAAATATTATAAGATGTTAAAATCTCAATTAAAAAATAAATAGCTTTCACAGTCCAGTAGTCAAATAATTATAACAGTCGAATATTAATAAATTTGTATTAAACAGTAGTTGGTAATATTATATTGTTAGAATTTTTGTCTCTCTGTTTGGCTGCACCGATTTTGACGGGCCTTTCACTGGCAGACAGCTGATGTAATAAGGAGTAACTTGGCTACTTTTAAAATTAGGGTTTCTTAGTAAAGACTTTATTATTTGAACAACGTAAACTTTCAGATACACATGGTGTTTAATAAAGAGAACGACAAGCCCCGTGGATATGCTTTCATTGAATACGAACATGAACGAGACATGCACTGTGAGTATATATCTATTGCTAATATAGGAGAGGTCTAATATAATTGAAAAGCAATGGGAGAGAATACAATGTGTGTGTCTTTGAACTGTATCGAGCTTCTACCGTCATTTTATTGTAAGCGACATTTGGACCTTAATATGTTTTTTGGTCCAATAGTATCTTAAACTATTATTTTATTTTAAGACTTTTCAGGTTTTAATTCATTAGAGTCTAATCTAACTAAAGCTGAAAGTCCGAAGTCAAAACTAATATAATTAAACTACGTATTAACAGTTTTAAGCGCGGTAATTTATTTGATTTTTGTTATTCCGACGTTACGGCCACTTTTCAGTGGCCGTGATCACGGAAGACAAAGACAAAGATGTCAAGTGTCAACGAGTATTGTCAAAGTTTTGTTGAGTCTACCGCCAACTTGTTCATTTTAAATATTTTGTATATCGTTACTATTTACTCTCAATGAACTACCGCGCTTAAAACCGTTAAAATGTAGTTTTATTATGTATACTAGTCGCAAAAACTTGAAAATATTGAAAATATTGAATCATACTAATGTTCACGATTTACTTGGCATCGAGTTGAAGAGATGGTAGAAATTATTTATTTTTTTCATTTTGGTTACTCTTAAAATGTCACTGGCGCTGCTATCTAGAGATCATCAAGAAAATCCTAGTAAAGTAAATATAAAATTATTAAATAAATATATTAACTGTAACATTCAATACTACGCGGCCACCTAATAAACCTAGTCTCCCCGCGTGCGCACGCGCAGTGCTCGTGCACCATCAAGCCTCGCCGACAGGCGCGTATAAATACCGCGCCAAGCCGACGCTTCGCCAGTCGATTGCGCGCGGTGGTTGCTTCCGCATCGGAACAACCTCTTGGCCAATAGATGCTCTCCGACCTATGCGCTTAGGCAGTACTCTGTGTCAAACACCATAGTACGCTGAGTGCATAGTTGAATTTAATATCCGTGTGTTGTATATTGTGTAAACCGAATACAAGATTTATTCTACAACCAGTGGTCTTATTGCTTACATTACTTAATATAGATTTTTATCATTTTATTCTCTCTCATTGTTCAAGTTTAAATATCTACATCATAATAGATTTAAACATTTAATAGATATAAAAAAAATAATGCGCTGTCTCTGGGACACCGGGTTGGGACCAAGTTCCTTTCGCTGTATATAAATATGTATTAAATTTAGCACAAAATGTCATTCTACATAGACTATGACGTCATCGTTTTCGATCACACAGCGCTCGCACCGACCCATGTCAAGAGTTGGGTCGAAGTGGGCGCTGACCACAGAGCATTAGTTCTCTCTATCGATTGACATTGAGAAAGGCGCGATTTTCAAATCGACCACTGACATTTGTGTACTTCGTCGTTTATGAAATCAACGCTCTATACTGCGTTCCACTAGAGTTTATGGTTTTAACGTCCGCAAGCAAGTGTAACGGGACAAATCGCGTTTGTAAACAAATTGTATCAAAGTATAGTATACCCTTTCCAAGCATTTTACTTTTGACAGCTCGATGACGGGTCAGTTATTAATGTCTTAAAGGGGTATATTACACAGTCAATAATATCACGCGATACTCGTGTTATCACGATAATACTGATGCAATATTGATGGTATCGCAGTATCATGATAATATCGCAGGTTATCCAGATATTTTGAAATCCACGATACTAAGGGGGCGTGGCTTCAATATTATTGACAGTGTAAGTCAGTGTTGCCAACTGCACCGTAATTATGGTAAAAACACTGTAATCAGCATAGATCTACCACCTACCGTAGATTTATTATTACAGTAGCAAAATACACCGTAATACCCATTGAAGATCGTATTTTTTTAAATCTTGTAGATTTTATATAACTAAAATAATTTTAGCGAGTTTGAATATATATACTTATGCACTTGCCCAAGTTTATGTTGGCCATTTTGTCTCTACCACACTCGAATGCTGAGTGTGAAAGAGTTTTCAGCCGAGTCAACGACATAAAAATGGAATAAACTCCTTACAAAATCCATCAAGAGAAATCTTTTATCACAGCAGGCCATACATAGACACGGAAAAAACTGTTGAATTTAATCCCACCGACGCTATGATTAAAAAACACAATGTAGATAGATATGTATAAAAATACTGATACAATTATGCTGTTTGATTCTGATTAAAAATATCTTTTTTAAATTATTCTGACCCTTAACATGCTACTAAATAAACAAGGTAATTCTAACATATTTAAAATATGAATTATAACATAATTTTGGAAAATCTACCGTATTTTAAGAAGAATTCTACCATCCTCTAGAATTCAGAGTTGGCAACACTGGTGTAAGTGCATAGTGATATTTTCTGTCAGTACGCACTCGCAGTCATGGCGGAAGGAAGCGAGTTTTTCTCTCGGCGATATAGCTTGTCTCATATCTGTATCTTGTTTAGTAATATAAGATGAAACCAAGTTTAAAAGCTTCTCAAACAAGTCTTCGCTCATTCTAAAATAATTAGCGTAATCATTAAAATCGTCGCCCAAGAGCATTTCTTGTGTGATGTTCAAATGAGTGTATTGGTTTCGTTTTCCCAGTCTTGCACCCAGCGCCTTCTGCAACGTTTACTTTTCAACGCAAATGCGAGTACTGTAGCTAAGATTTTAGTAACACAATTAGATTCCAGTAAAGTCAACGGCTTACTGAAGTGATAATATTGACCATCTAATATTGAGATTCCAGAATCACGATATTATTGACTGTGTAATATACCCCTTAGAGTTATCGACTCCATTTGTTATAAAATCGAGATTTCATGTTTCAATTATAGTGATCACTTTCAATGTGAATCGGTTGTCAAAAGTTAAATGGACGTAAAATTATCATTGTATTTAATTGGACAAAATAAAACGGCATTTATAAAAATTGCAATATAATTTTTTATTAAAATAGAATTATTTTTTTTTCAAATCGATTACTTTCGATTCATTGACGTATAGTGGCGATGGTTTAATAATAGTCTGTGCGTGTTACATGACTCACAGAACGTCAGGAGTTTTTGGCGGGAACTGAAACGCGATGTTGTGGTGTGCAGTTTTATTTTCTAAAAATGGGTGATATTACTCTAAAATGAACAATAGTTGTAGGATATTGATAGTTTTTGAGTAGTAATTGTGTGTTTTGTGAGAAATGTGAACTGTATAGTCAAATGTGGCCTTTTGAGTTATCACAAGGACTTCGTTGAATGCCGTCAGTTGATAACCTACAGTTCCGCTGAGCTATACATAGACGTAAGAAAATTAAGAAACTATATTTTAATCTAAGATCTGGCTTGAAAGGCCTAGCTGCCAAGCCATAAACCTAAATAAAATCACAGAACATCACTATTTGCCACCCACAACAATAAAGTACGACAATTATGTCATTTGTTTCATGTGGACTTTACTGTCGAGATAATATGTAACTTGATAGACGTGCAAACGTCAAGAGTAAAATAAATGCTTGGAAACAGTGTAGATATTGTAAAAATTCTAGTGCAGTGTCGCGCAGAATCCACAGGTGATGTTAAGAGGCATACACTATACAGCGGTCAGCACTTTTCGTCGCGGTTACACTTAATGTGCGATAAGGAACTTGGGTCCAATAATATAATAAATAGTCTAAATAATCCTGTAGTATTTTAATCAAACCAAAATCTGTTCGGATGTAGAAAAAATTTGAAAATTTACTTTATATTGAGTTGAAACCTTCTCGGAGGCGTTCGGCTCTTATTCTAATTGTTCATTATCGTAATTGCCTGTGATATCTACTCAAAGTACAAATATTTTTTACACAGGTAGATTAATATATTTGAATAAAGCTATCTATAAATAAAGTTTCATAATTACTACTTTCTCGGAATAGTTTAATAATCCAGTCATTTTAGTCAAAATAGGGCAAGTATCTCGGAATTGAAGGTAGTCAGCTATAAACTTTTCTCCAATTCCGAAATGAAACCCCTAATATGACTGGACTATTCAATGCGGGTAGATTATATACTTTAATACAGCTTAAATAGTAACTATATCTGTAAATGAATTAAGTTTCATCACTACTACCTTCTCGTAGTAGCAATACTTTAAATACAAATAGATTATAAACTTGAATACAGCTTAAATAGTAATTATATCTGTAAATGAATTAAGTTTCATCACTACTACCTTCTCGTAGTAGCAATACTTTAAATACAAATAGATTATAAACTTGAATACAGCTTAAATAGTAATTATATCTGTAAATGAATTAAGTTTCATCACTACTACCTTCTCGTAGTAGCAATACTTTAAATACAAATAGATTATAAACTTGAATACAGCTTAAATAGTAATTATATCTGTAAATGAATTAAGTTTCATCACTACTACCTTCTCGTAGTAGCAATACTTTAAATACAAATAGATTATAAACTTGAATACAGCTTAAATAGTAATTATATCTGTAAATGAATTAAGTTTCATCACTACTACCTTCTCGTAGTAGCAATACTTTAAATACAAATAGATTATAAACTTGAATACAGCTTAAATAGTAATTATATCTGTAAATGAATTAAGTTTCATCACTACTACCTTCTCGTAGTAGCAATACTTTAAATACAAATAGATTATAAACTTGAATACAGCTTAAATAGTAATTGTATCTGTAAATGAATTAAGTTTCATCACTACTACCTTCTCGTAGTAGCAATACTTTAAATACAAATAGATTATAAACTTGAATACAGCTTAAATAGTAATTATATCTGTAAATGAATTAAGTTTCATCACTACTACCTTCTCGTAGTAGCAATACTTTAAATACAAATAGATTATAAACTTGAATACAGCTTAAATAGTAATTATATCTGTAAATGAATTAAGTTTCATCACTACTACCTTCTCGTAGTAGCAATACTTTAAATACAAATAGATTATAAACTTGAATACAGCTTAAATAGTAATTATATCTGTAAATGAATTAAGTTTCGTCACTACTACCTTCTCGTAGTAGCAATACTTTAAATACAAATAGATTATAAACTTGAATACAGCTTAAATAGTAATTATATCTGTAAATGAATTAAGTTTCATCACTACTACCTTCTCGTAGTAGCAATACTTTAAATACAAATAGATTATAAACTTGAATACAGCTTAAATAGTAATTATATCTGTAAATGAATTAAGTTTCATCACTACTACCTTCTCGTAGTAGCAATACTTTAAATACAAATAGATTATAAACTTGAATACAGCTTAAATAGTAATTATATCTGTAAATGAATTAAGTTTCGTCACTACTACCTTCTCGTAGTAGCAATACTTTAAATACAAATAGATTATAAACTTGAATACAGCTTAAATAGTAATTATATCTGTAAATGAATTAAGTTTCATCACTACTACCTTCTCGTAGTAGCAATACTTTAAATACAAATAGATTATAAACTTGAATACAGCTTAAATAGTAATTATATCTGTAAATGAATTAAGTTTCATCACTACTACCTTCTCGTAGTAGCAATACTTTAAATACAAATAGATTATAAACTTGAATACAGCTTAAATAGTAATTATATCTGTAAATGAATTAAGTTTCATCACTACTACCTTCTCGTAGTAGCAATACTTTAAATACAAATAGATTATAAACTTGAATACAGCTTAAATAGTAATTATATCTGTAAATGAATTAAGTTTCATCACTACTACCTTCTCGTAGTAGCAATACTTTAAATACAAATAGATTATAAACTTGAATACAGCTTAAATAGTAATTATATCTGTAAATGAATTAAGTTTCATCACTACTACCTTCTCGTAGTAGCAATACTTTAAATACAAATAGATTATAAACTTGAATACAGCTTAAATAGTAATTATATCTGTAAATGAATTAAGTTTCATCACTACTACCTTCTCGTAGTAGCAATACTTTAAATACAAATAGATTATAAACTTGAATACAGCTTAAATAGTAATTATATCTGTAAATGAATTAAGTTTCATCACTACTACCTTCTCGTAGTAGCAATACTTTAAATACAAATAGATTATATACTTGCATGCAGTTGAAATAGTAATTATATCTCCAATTATAATAAATTTAATATATCTTTTCAAAGTATACAATTATAATTTAAATACATATAGATAAACACACTTAAAATAATAACTAAGTAAATATGTTTAGTTTCCATATGATTATTGCCGCTTACTTCTGGTATCAAATAGAAAGAGACCTAATTAGGTCTCTTTCTATTAAAAATTTCTATTATAAACTAATTAGTTTATCTTCAAATTCATTGAAAATAAGCTAATTAGGACTTTTAATTTATGACTGATTTAAGTTTAAAAAAATATGTTTTAAATATTAAGATCAAATTTATTTAGGGTATTGCCATAATTAAAATATTTAAAAATACAATATAAACTTAAAAATAAATTGAAAACTAGAATTACATAAATTAAATAAAACTGAGTTAATTAAAGGGGAATCTTTACTCATTTATTGGGAACGTTGCCAAAAGGCTGACGACGTCACCACGTTGTATAGCAAGTGTTAACTTTTGAGCAAAATATACACCAACCTCTTGGTCGCGTGACACGTCTACAAAACGTTTGGCGATGTCATGGTAAAGCTTTAGAGCATCCTTTCCCAAAGTAGGCGATAACGTCCCCTTGTGGGGCTGCAGGCCTAAAGGGGGGCGGTAAGAGACTTGAGACCTCATCGCCGCTGTGTACTACCTACTGCGCTTAGGTCTCAATTTAACTCTTGCGGGCTATAGTAAAAGTCTCGTTTAGAAGGAATGTTTAATCTCCGCGAATATAGCTCACAATAATCAATTAATTTATTTTGACCTTATAGTGGTTTTTAAGTAGGTGAAAAATTGGGGGCGCTAGAAAAGAATTTATTCTCAAAGTGGGCAGTATACAAATAAGTTTGGGACCCACTGCTTTAGAGTGTTAGGACCCCACGGACCAAGAGCTTCCACTCCAAATGTATCACCATTTGTATGTATATTGTATATAATGTTATCTATACTATAATAAATTTGTAAACGGTTCGAGTTTGTACAGTGCGTTTAAAAATGTGACAAAAATCAGGGGGGGCTAATTCGAACTAGCAAATTCCGAGAATACAATTTTTAAAAACTTTCTCTGTCTGTTTGACTGAGTGTTAGAGCATCACGTGAAAACCACTGAACGGATTTAAATGAAACTGGACACAGAGCAAGCTCATATCCCGGGTACTAACTTGGGATACTTTTTATCCCGATAAATGACGTCGTTTCTGCGGTATAGACGAAATTATCGTAAAAGATGACGCTGCGATCGCATCCTTTATGATAACTACGGAACGTATATGAATTGAACTCGACACAGAGCTGGCTTATATCCCGAACGATAAATGATGTCGTGTGCATAGAATAGACGAATTAGCTAAATAGATGGCGCTGCAATCGCGTTTTTTCAATTCCCTAACAAATGCCTACGTTGTCATAAACAACATGTCATTCGTTGTATTACTTTAAACTTGGTTGGCTTCGACTCACTTCTATATTTTGCTGAGCAGTTGTCAAGACTATATGGACTTAATTTCTTTGTTATAGTTGTATGTAAAAAACCCGAATTAAGTTTTTGTGTAGGTAAAACAAAGCTACTGCCCAGGATTTGACACGCGGCGAAGCCACGGGGCAAACTAGTATATAATATAATGTTACCATTGAAAGTTTTTATTTTGTATAATAACAAGAACGGACTAGTAATGTCAATTGTGATCGTAATGTATTACGAGTTATGTTTTTCAGTGGGCGATTGTTATACTTTAATGTTCTTATTCTATGGTGATACATTATGACGTGGGGTAAAGTTTTCAATTGTTGTCACCCCAGTACAATAACTGGCACACTATTATTTTATACAAAACATTAAGAGAAATCTTAATGCTTTTTAATTTCGTACCCATACAATATTATTAAACTCCTTCAAAGGCCAAATTTAATATAATTTGTTCCCACAAGCTACCGTCAAACGTAACGTTTATTATATATCAAAACCAAGATAATTATATCGTCTCTTTTATTCTAATATAATGTAGTTAGAGGGAAAAAGCATCATCCACAAATTTGTGGAGGTTCCGTCTTAAAGGTTAATATTACTAGAGTGTTCAAACCCTTAGTAGTAGCTTTATGTTAATCACGTAAAAACTTGCTGTGATATATCGCGAGTGAAGCCGCAGGCAAAAGCTACTATGTATATAAACCTTCCTTGGAAAATTATTATTTTTAAATATTAGATATAGATAGATAATTATCTAACTGAAAGTGAAAACAGCTTAAAATCCTTTGAATGGTTTAAGACGAGTTAGCGGATGTACAGACAAACAGACGCGGAAAGCGACTTTGTTTTATATGTAAAGACGAATGTATGGTTATAAAGAAATGATATTTATGTTTTGCATAAAATAATAGGGTGCCAATTAAATATAAGTAATAAATAGTACTGGAGTGCCAACAATGGTAGTTTCCCCTAATTGGGTCTATTATAAACTACCATACTAGGGTTGAATAGTTATTGCGTTTCGGGCTTAAGCTTCAGATATTCGTTTCTCTGATATCTTCACATATGTACATATGACAAAGCTGCATTTTGTGGAAGTCCTCCTCTTTCCGTATCTTAGCAGACGTGAACTTATTAATTCATTCTCTTGCTAGGGTAATCTTTACTATTGTTGGCAACATTCCTCAATGATTGCTATTATTTTATTCAAAACATTTTTTGTAGCCATACAATGATACTAATAATATTATTGTATGGGTATGAAATAGAAAATACAGTCGACTCTCGATAATTTCACACTCGTTAATTTGAATCTCTCGACAATTTGAAATGTTTTACTGGTCTTTTGAAAAATACTCGATAAATTGAATAAAATCAATATCGATTAGTCCTCTCGGTAATTTGAAGTTGAAGGAATAGTATCTTCGTATCTTGCTCGCCAACAAGCAATTATTAGAAGACCGCGCTTCCGTACTCTCCATAATTAATTAATTAATTAAGCTTTTACCATGCACAGACCTGTCGTTTGTTTATATGAACATTGAACATTTGTGAATAATTGTACAAATATTTAAAATAATAATTAATCACGAATTTTAATCAAACTTTCGTTTACTCGGTTTTTTCCTTCCTGCCTCTTGGTTATAAACTCGTGTTACTTTAAAATCATGCCAATTAAAAAAAAAATTCTGGTCCTTGAGTGTCAAATTATCTAGAGAGTCGACTGTATTAAATTTTTTTAATATCTTGATTAAGTTGAACGTGGCCCAACAATGGTATAGGTTTACCTACTTGTTTTTCTGTTAAATCTTCTATAGATACTTACAAAACTGTCTTTACTTCTCCGAGAAGGTCGCGATACATATTCATATTACACATTATATCCATAATCGACTTATCCAAATTCACGGTTGCACACTTGGTTAAAACCTAACATCTGAGGTAATTACAACTTGCTTTAAACTGAGGTCACCTCTGCGATCATAATGGATGACAGGTATGGTGACCATCTAGCCCCAAGCTTTGATTCAGCCACTTTGGATTTGACTAAATGTTTACATCTATAATTTTTGCAATTCACGAAGTCTAGCGGACTTTACTTGTGGTAAAAACACTTATCTGTGTATATGTGAGACCTAAGGCGGATATGGTTGAACCCTCAGGGCTTGGAAACCGGCAAAAAAAAAATCAAACCGCTCACAGCCTAAGCATATAGGCACATTTCGGCTTTGTTCTAACTTTAAGCTCAATCAAACGGGTTTTTTGTAAAAAAAAGTTCGTTAAATACGTATTCGAACGGTTTTTGCGCAACATCTTCAAAGCGCCATGTGGTACAGCAAGTTTTCAGTTACACGCAAACAAATGTTGAAAGAGATAGAATGAGAAAGTAACTCTCGCGGAATAAACTGGTTAATTGACGATATATAAAACTCTTTTTAAGATTTACACTCCGAATGATATCATTGACTAAGGCTGGCCACATACGCCCTGTTTCTGGATCAGGAATTCAGATTCGGAAACATGAATGGGTCGAAGTTGTAGTTGGCCCTAGAGAAAACTTTCGTGTTCTCTATTTAAATAAATTGGTTACCTATTGGTTGGTCCGTTTGCCAGTTTGGCTACTAGCAAACAAAATAAAACCTAGCTACAACTGAAAAATAACAGAGACAATTTTGACAGTGTCATTAAAAAGTAATCTCTTATTCATATAGTGTGATAAATGCAATGAAAACAATATAAAACTGTTTATTCAAATTGTATTGACCAGTGATCTGAAGTTACTAACGTAACTATTCATCAGTAGCCACATTCTGCTAGGATAGGTGAGTTTGCCTATAATAGAATGCTCTGTGTAGTGGAACACTCACAAGCCAATAGATGGCGCTGTACAATAATAGATGTCACAAACGTTTCTCGAAACATACAAAGAGTATATACAAATTTTCAACCATAACAGATGGGTCTAGGCCTGCGAGGAACAACACTAGCCTCGCTGGAAGAGCTTCCTTTAAGACGGAGGAGCATTCCATCTCCCTCCTCCACCCTATTCGGGTCACCCTCTTTATACACACAAAATGTTGAACAAGTCACATACGTTTCTAGTTTTTCCGAACGGAAAAAACCTAGCGTTCGGTTAGAAACTTAAGTACTGGCCGTATAAAATTCCGAACACAAATAACCGGACGTTTGCGCTAGCGTCACGGAATTCCGGATCTGAATTCCTGATCCGGAAACCTAATCAGGAAACCGAGCGTATGCGGTCAGCCTAAATAATCTATTAAAACCACTTCCAAGCCTTGGTTGGAAGGCCAACTAGCAACAGTGCATTCCGTTCAAACACGAGTAAGTCCGCTCGTCTTCTTCAATTGCAAGAACTAAAATGACAATCTGAGGAGAGGACTAAGTTATTTATTTTGGGTTTCTATATCAAAGTATATATATAACATTTGCATTACTACTGAGTAAATTTAAGAAACTCCATGCAAATGAAGTCTTTGCATTGAAAAAGAATTCTAAGGCATGACAATCCTCCCATTAAAAAACATAACTCATAACACGCCCTTAAATCACAGTTGACGCCACCGATCCGAATGTCAGTTCAAACTGTCAATCGACTACTTATGAATTAAAATTAAAATGTTTAACTTCGATTTAGTGTGTTAAATAATAAGAAGTCGATTAAGATTCTGTACAAAATCAAGAATGGACTGATGGCGCCAACTGTGATTAGAGCGCGTGGTGTTAGTTACGTTTTGTTAATGGGCGATTCTCATCCCTTATTTTTTTTCCGTTAATGGTAAGGCAATTGAATGTTTATTAAAATGGAATTCGGTTGTTGAGTCATTTTTTTTTAAATAAATGGTAAGTAAGTATGTAAGTTTTTTAGCAAACTGTTTTTATTCTATTTTTCGGTATAATTAAAACGTTAAATCAAATTAAACATAAATTTTCAATCCCGAACTACGTCAGTAACGAAAGCACGCCGACAATTCCCGAACAAACCCGAGCGCGCGTGTGACGTCACTATCGTAATTTCTCATATCAACTCGTCGTAGCTGCATGCTACGGAGCAATTTGATATAATATTTTAATTATAGTGGGAAAAAAAATAATACAATTTTCTTTCCATTTATTAAAAAAAAAAATTAAAAACCCTTGCAAGAATGTGTTACCACATCTTTCACTCTTAGATCCTCGGCTAAGGCGCTAGTGCCCGTCCCATATGGTATGAGCAGCGGATTTTTGATTAACATATGGTTTTTTTCTATCCTCCTATCCAGACCCGGTCGTAAAGAGCACCTTGCCAAAGCCAATATGGGTATAACCGCCACCAAAAAAATATAGGTTTGTATGTGGTAAGACAATAACTACATACAAGGTTTTTCGTATTGTACACAAAAGCTTAGTTTCCGTGTGGTAGTTACCGTTTTAGGGTTAAAAATATTATTATTTTGGGGTTATTGTTATTATTATTTTGGGGTGATCGTTATTATTATTCTTTTAGAATAATGCTCATTATTTTGGGGTAATAGTTACTTGCTAACGTTTCAGGGTAATAAAAGTCTATGATTATTATAGTGTTTTTAAACGGTATATTAGTATTTTATTTTATCAACTGAAATTAAAATATTAGAGGAGAATGATAATTGAGACACTTAAATACGATATAACGAATATTACGAAATATTCAGTGTGGTAGATTTATAAAATATAAGAATGTCATTGCTATTTCAATTTATCAATATAAATTAAATAATTTTTAATAATCGAAATGTGTATTCGGGGGAATACTATAAGATTTAAATCTCACAAATGCTATGTAATTAAAGCAAACACCGAGATATTGGTATTGTTTGCGCCAAAACTTATGTCTGCTCTTTGCTGGCAGCTAATTTTCGCGTATGGAGCAATATGGTATTGCGCAGCTAATCTGAAAGTCATAAATTTTGTCGTAAAATATTAAATAAACTCAGATCAATTTTGATTAGGGAAATTACATCCAATATATATTCAGTAAAAGTGGTAAGTTGTAGTAGAGTTCAAAATTACTGGCAAAAAAAAACTCAACGCCCAAAAGCAAGTATAAAGGGACTACTGAGTAAGTAAATTCATTAAATTATTTGATACAAGGATAAAATGTAATGGACCGTAAGTTTGGTAACAGTAAGATTCGTCCGAGTATTGGTAAGACAGAGTAAGTGAGTTTATCAAAATTGGATATCAACTGTCCTCCAAGCCGGTAAATTGGTAAGACAAGTAACGTGTGTTTAGACTCATTGAAAGTACAAAACTCAAGGCCCGATAAAGTAAGTAAAAAAAAATGGGACAGAGTAAGTAAATGTATAGATAAATTCATTAATGTTTATAGAATAAAATGTATTTTTTTAAATATTACCCAAACGAAACGGAAAGTAAGTAACGACGGGTAAAAAGAGTAAGTAAATTTAAACGGTAGGTATATAACGGTGGGTATATGTTCAATTTTATCGGTGTATATCGTCGCTCGGTACGGACTTGGTGAAGGGATGAGAAGTGTAATAAGCGCGTTTGAGCGAACCTAAAGAAAATGTTGGCATTGTGAGTTCTTAAAATTACTGAAAAACCAAAACCTATTTAGATTATTATTTATAAAATGTATGTACCTAATTGTTAAAAAAAGAGTTGTCACTAATAAGCAAGGCTTTAACAGACACAAGAACCCTCAAACTCATCATGTCCACTGACGAGACAAGAATCAAATGACTGCGTTAAAAATCATTTAAGCCATTTTTTATTATTTTCTCTATAGATACTTGAAAAACTATGTGACTGAAAATTCTTTCTAAAATTTCTCACCTACCATTGCAATATAATGATTAACTTTCTGAATTTCGAGGTCTGTTTTACACTGAAAATGTTTTCGACCCTTATTTGCATGTCAGTAAATAAGTTAATTTTAATTATTATTTATTTCGTAATAACACTGCGCTATACCTATTAAAAACCTTCCTTCAGACTTTCATTTTGGCTTGTGACATATCAAATTTAAATAAATTAATATCTCATATGATGCAATTTCTACCTTTTCCTTACGTAAGTTTGATCTACCTATGTCCCGATCAAATAGTGCCTAATAATCTTCTAGCAAGTAACTGTGACCAGCAATCAGGGACCACATGAAGAAATTGTAAGGGTTTTGTTTACTAACTTGTAGCCCAAAATCAAGAAACCTACATATATATTATAACCTTCGAGGCGTTAATGGCTCTTAAATTTTATTTATTTACAATATTATAAACTAATACCAACAAATCAAATTTTAAAATATTTATTATATTATATTTATATAAAAATTCAAAAGGTTTTTTTATAAAGTTTATTCACATTTGTCTAAAGTGTGTAGGTGCCATTTTGTTGGATAACTTTTTGCCATCTTGTAGGTAGGGACGTGATTCCATTGCTATAAAAATTTTGGTGCTTCTGATCAAAAAACTACGACAAGTGGTGTTGGCAGTCCTCTCGTGATGTTAACCTGACACTGCCTAAGGAATTCTGCAGAGACCGAAACAGTTGAGAATCTGAAGGTGGAAGGTCAGGACTATACGGCGGATGCATTAACACCTCCCAGCCAAACTCTCGTAATTTTTGCAGAGTGGCTTAAGATGTGTGAGGTCTAGCGTTGTCATGGTGAAAAACCACACCTCTTCTGTTGATTAATTCCGGCCGCTTTCTCTCAACTTTTTGCTTTAATCTCATCAGTTGTTCGCAGTACAGTTCAGAATCGATGGTCCTGTCTGGCGGTAACAGCTCATAATAAATAATGCCTTTCCAATCCCACCTTACACACAGCATCACCTTGTTGCGAGTTAACCCGGGTTTCGGTACAGTCTGTGAAGCCTGACCGGCCTTTGACCACGATCTTTTTCGCACGTTCTTGTCGTACGTGATCCACTTCTCATCACCAGTTATTAACTTCTTCAAAACTGGTTCGGTTTCATTACGTCGTAATAAAGAATCACAAATGAGTACACGGTTTATTAGGTTTCTTTCAGTGAGCTCATGAGGCACCCAAATATCGAGCTTTTTTGTGTACCCAGCTTTTTTCAAATGCGCCAAAACCGTTTTGTGATCAATTCCCAGTTCTCCAGCTACATCATAACTACTAATATGCCGATCTTGCTCCACTTTTTCAAAAATGGCATCAATTTTGTCCGTAACAGGGCGACCAGAGCGACGTGCATCTTTGATATCAAAATTTCCGGATTGAAAACGCTTAAACCAAATTTGCGCTACTCTCACAGATACTGCATTTGGTCCATAAACATCACAAATTTCTTTCGCAGCTTGTGTTGCATTTTTACCTTTTTTGTAGTAAAATTTTAAAATGTATCCAATTTCTTCATTAGATTCACTCATTTTAACAATAAGAAAAACAAATGACAATCACACATTTTCCTAATTTGAATTTGGAATTGTCTTCTTTAAAATTAAAACTTTTTAATGATACCAAAACCAGCCAGATGTAAACGGTATAGCCAAAGAGATCTTATTACAAGTTCATACATACTATATGTGAAAAGACTTTTCCCAACCTATTATTAATCGTTTTTAATAACTTATTAATACACATACTAATTTATTTATTTATGTAAAGATATAGAAGTCTAGCTTAAATATTACAAACGCAACTAGTTAACATCAAATACAGAAGAACCACTGGCACATATTATTTGTATAATCAAAAAAAATGTTGCAAATGTCCATAGGCGATGGTAATCGCTTCCCATCAAGTGGGCCATCTGCCTGTCTGCTGAAAACATGCAATAAAAAAATATAAAAAAACTACACTATAAAAAAAACTTTAATAATAGAAGAGTATTGTTATTTATTTTTTATTTAAATAAATTAAATACTAAAAACAAACTATATATACAAATTAAAATTAATAACCGTAATATAGTTTAGGTTGCCCTAATTCTCGAGTTGTGACATGTTCGCTTATATCCGCTTATTAAACTTCCGCTCGCTCACCTTCGCTCAGCTTCGTACCGAGGCGTTTAAATATATTATGTTGTCAAACGTGGTGAAAAGGTGGCTCGTGGCTCGGTCGGTAGGTATTGTACATCAATTTTAATTTTCGTATTTAAATGTTTGTCTTAATTACAGGGTATATACATTTTTTTAAATAAAATATTTTTATTTAAGAAAATTATAAAATGTTTCAAATGTTCTATATACAAATGTAATTCGGAACGTCAATATTTATACAATTTCTTGGACAAGTATATATAGTTACAGGATTTTTTTTTTTAAATAAAATATTATGTTTTATTTAAGAAAAATTTAAAATGTTTCAAATGTCCTATATACAAATGTGTTTTGACTTATAAATATTTATTTATAAAAATTCTTGAGCGATACGTATTATAAATAATTTGGAACATTTTTAATAGTGTATATTACATTTGTTTTGTGTTGTTTGATTTGATATGCAGAAAAATTTATATATAAAGTAATTAGTTCAGAATTTATTAATAAACAGAATGTGGTATGCACTTTATACAAAAGTTTATGTGGACTTTTGATCTCTGAATACACCAACTGTAAGCAACGTTTAATATAGAATTTATGAACCAGGTGAGTTAAGATACATAAATTATATATTTGTTTATAATTGTTGTGTTAGTAAACATGTCCATATAAACTTATATATGTATAAGTATATTATGTCTTTTGTGCGTTGTTATATCATAGTTAAAATATGATCACATTACGAAGTTAACCTCGAAAACGTTCAAGAGTTTTCAGTAAATAAGTAAATAAATTGTTGTAAAGCATTTATGCGAGAAGGCTTATTATACGACGAAAGAATTTCTAGACGACTGCGCCGAATGAGAATATGCGATCGCTACCAAGCTCCTTCAGTAATTATTCATTTACTAAAAATAAATGTATTGTTAAATATATTTTAAAAAAACCTGTGTGTCAGCTCCGACGCACGACTGCAGTTTAATCTTTAAACATTAAACAACATATGCACGTGCGCGGCCGAATAAGGATGGTTACAAGAAAATCACACAGACAGACAGCTATTTAGGCAGTAGAAAATACACACAAAAATAAAACTCACAAACCGATTAATTAAATATTAAAATGACATAAGTAATATTAGAGCGCCTGACAGAATTATAATAGCACTATTGCTTCTTACTCGTCTTAGTGAGCTAATTAATATAGGACAGGGGAATATTAAATATACAGATTAAAAAAATACTTTAATAAGCAAAAACGGCGTGAACGATTTGAATAATTTTCTCTTTGGTAGCTCTAATATAGGGGTGGTTTAATAATAGAAGAAAACCTAACGCTTTTGAATTAGGCTAGTATTATTTGACACCTGGTAAAATGTTCATACCGGGGGCCTTATAAGAAAATTTGTTCTTAGGGGCTATCCATAAATGACGTCACTCGTTAAAGTAAGAAGGGGGTCCGACGAAATGTGACTTTCGTGACGTCACGTTTCATCGTCTAATATATTTAAGCTTTAAAAACGAAATTTGAACTATTAACAAAAAACTTCATAATATTTCCCATTCTATCTGTATGAACTATGCTCATATTAAATTATTAAAAATAATTGAAATGTAAATTAAACTAATTACAGAACTGCTGTTTTAATTTAATAATTTTTCAATGTAAATTTGCAAAATATGTGATGTCACAGTAGGGAGAGGCAGGACTCTCACGAATGTGACCAACTGTGACAAGGACGGGGGAGGGGTCCGTAAGGTCCTTAAGGTAAACTACAAAAAAAAACGAATTTATACACATAATACGATATGTTGCTTGGGAGTTTGTTACGCCTCCTCTTCTCTTTCAACAGTAACAAAAAATGCTCTGGAAGCGGTGGTAGACTCATGACGTTCAATAACTAAGTAAGATTCAATTTTTATATTTTTTCATTTAACTCTGATGATACAAGGCACAGGAGACGTTAAACGAACATAGAGATGTGTTTCGGTGGTTATGTATATATTGGTTTTAACATAACAGCGGCGTACAAGCATGCTGATGGTAAGAAAATCGACGGCAAGCGGGTGCTGGTGGACGTTGAGCGCGCCAGGACCGTCAAGGGGTGGCTGCCGAGGCGTCTCGGTATGTATATCATGTCTAGCTAACTAAAGTAAATCAATGTTTGAAACCCGCCAATCCGCCTTGGACAAGCTTCATGTGTACACTTTCCGATTTTTTATAAAAATACAAAGCCAAAACCCGGCAGTGGCGTGTTTATTGGCTGTTAAAAAATAATAATAATAATACTAATTTGTGGTAATAATAATAATATACTATTAGGGTAATTTTTTTCGACTATAGTTTTTTTTCTCAGTTTTAACTCGAAATTTTGTTGTATACGTCGGGAAAAAACATCCCTGAAAGTTAAAGCCCTTTATATTTTAGGGTGACCCATACAGGGCGGAGGAGCGAGATCTTCCAGCGAGGCCATTGTTCTTTCTCGCAGGTCTATTTGTATATTTTATATTCTTTGTACGTTGCGGGAAACGCTTGCGACCTCAATTATTGCACAGCGCCATCTATTGGCTTATAAGTGTTCCACTACAATATTGATTTTAAGTAGTTTCCCTGAGCGCAAAAAGATTTTCCATATAAAATACACGTAAATCAAGATTGTTTTTTAATTTATATAACTCAGCCGCATTTCGTGTTATCACATCGGGCTTGGTCGCGATTTACTCAGAATTAAAGAATTAGTCAATGTACAATAGTGTCCTTTGCGGTGAAAGTGTAACTTATACTGGTGAGTAGGTACCCGTCACTAAAGTTGATTTTCACCTAAAATTCTAGTATTTTTACTGTTATCTTCGAAGCAATGGACTCAAACAATGTAAATAGCAAATTTGTTGGGAATTTATTTTCCTACAAAAAAGTCTCACAGACCTAATTGCTTAATCAATCAATATTTTCTGAGATATTAAAATTTAACTTATATTTGTTAATTATTTGAAGCTGATATTATACAAATTAATCCAATGGAATACATTTGGTTAAAAGGCACAGAACTTTAAAGGCGAGGCATCAATGATTCAAGTTCATGTTTATATGGTTCACTTTGGTTGATTAATTCAAATTCAAAAGACAAATGTGAACCACCTCATATCGGCTTCACTGTTCATTCACTTGCCTTAACATCAGTAGAAATAACTATTAATATTTAATCCTTGATTAATAAAGACTATTGTTACCGTCATCTACCAGTTTTTTCAATACGCCTGGTAGCAGTTTGCAGGCAAGTGCTAATCAATGAAAATAGTGAGAATGTGCATCTGGGGGTATAAGGTTTGTTTTTTGTATTGTACTATAAGTCGCTGCTTCTAATCCGGCTCGAAGGACCATAAAATGTACGGCTTGTACACCTGGGGATGTTATAACTGATAGGTGTTTGATATATGTTAGTGATTTAATAAGTCTTGATGCGAGACGTGGTGTGGTTACGGTGCACAGTGGAATTATTTTTTTTAATAAAAATACAGGTTTACCATGTATGAGTGTCTGTAATATTCGGTGTCGTATGCAGGTGGCGGTCTGGGCGGCACCCGCCGCGGCGGCTCCGACGTGAACATCAAGCACTCGGGCCGCGAAGACAACGAGCGCGAGCGCGAGCGGTACCGCCTCGAGCAGCGCGACCGCGACGAGCGCGCGCGCCACGACCGCACCGCCGACAGGGGTACGCTCCATCTCGCCCTCTCACTCGCATCTCTATTGCACACACGGGCTCACGCGTGTGCCCCATCTCTCTCACGTGCACTGTACAAGTTCTTGCGTATGCTATCTCTCTCATTCTAACGGGTTATAGCGAATGCTCTCTGTCTCAGTCACTCCTACGGTTGCATGCATATGCTCTTTCTCTACACTCGTACATAATTATACTGTCTTCTACGGCTTTTATGTATACTGTCCGTCTTACTCACAATCCTACGGGTGCATGCGTATGTTCTCTGTCTCATTCACTCTGAAGGTCTCGTACGTACGTATTCTCTCACACTCTTGTACATAATTATGCTGTCTTTTACGGGGACGCATTACATATTGCTCACCAACTCACTCAAACCTACGGGCTCACGTGTATGCTATCTGTCACATACACTCGTACAGCGCTTGCCTATGCTGTCTCGCTCACTCCTACAACGTATAACTTGGTTTGTTGATGAGATGTGTGCGCGTGTTAGGTGCCGGCGCGCGACGTCGGAGCCGTTCGCGTTCGCGGCGCCGTTCGGGCTCGCGCACGCGCAGACGCGACCGCGACAGGGAAAGGGGCGAACGCGACAGGGACGAAGACCAGGAAGGGTTAGTGCAACATCATTATTTATTCAATGGTAGAACAACCTACAACTAATACATATGAATAAATATAGTGAAACCTATAACGAACCGAATATAAATATAACGATTTTCTCCATTTAACAATTTTTTAGAAATCCCCTAGAACCAGTCATAAGATACGTAATATACATTTATATTACGAATACACTAGTAAAAATCTGTTTATAACGACTTTTCAATTTTTCAAAATATATAAATATGTAAAAGTATAATTAACTTCTGTACAATGAGTTTTGACAACCTAAACATAAAGTATTCTTCTATCTAACAAGAATTCACGTCTCGGTATTTACTATAAGACAATCCAAGAATGAAATTTTTTTTTCGTTTATGGCTCGGCAACTAGGCCTTTAAGCCAGGATTTAAACTTCACCAGAACTTATTATACACAATAAACAAGTAATGCTGAACCTGATTTTTAAAACACTAAGAATTTGGCGTGTCTTTATCTATTAGCAATAGGTAAAAGAGTTATTGTTAAAACAAGATGTATATATTCTGTATTTAATTGAGGGGCGTGGGAGCTAAATACAGCTAGTGTACATAGTGTACCGAAATGTTGATTTTGGGATAAAGGGTGTGTCGAATTTCGAAATGCTTATTAAAGAAAACTCCAAAATAAATTATTAAATAACCCGATTAGAAGTTTCACCAATGCTCATTATATTATAATAAATGTTTTTCTATATAGAGTCAAATGACCATAAATAATTGTACAACAATAAATAATACTGTTGTTAAAAAAAAAAAAAAACGATGGACTGAAAGCCTCCTTCCTTTTTTTTATTGCACTAGTTCAGCAGACAGGCAGGTGGCCCACTTGATGGAAAGCGGTTACAATCACCTGTGGACATTTGCAACAGCAAAGGTGCAACAAATGCGCTGCTGCTCTCTGAAGGGAGACTGGAACCTGGCCACTAATGCCAAAACACAACGCAAGGTTGTGTTATGGCGACATACTTCAGACTAGATATAAAGATTCCCTCCTTTTTCAAGTCGGTTGAAAATGTATTTGTTGTTCCGTTGCCAGCCGTCGCCGGCGGCGCTCGCGCTCGCGCTCGGAGCGGCGCCGCGAGAGGCGCGACAGGGACAGGGATAGGGACAAGGACAAGGACAAGGAGAGGGACAGGGACAGGAAGAGGTCGAAGCGGGACCGCGACCGCAAGGAGCCCAAGGTCAAGCCCGAGGACATCAAGGTCAAGGAAGAGCCCATGGACGGTGAGTATTACACCAAAATATACATTTTACTTTAGAATTTACTTCGTTTACGCTCGATTTGAAATTCCGTGGACAAAAAGTAGCGCAGATTTTCAGTCTTAAGAATTCGTTGTCGATCAGCGAGAACCGCATCGAAATTGGCCCAGTAGTTTACGTGAATCCCGAGCAAACAGACAAGAAATCTAAAAAAGTTGCATCGTTTGTATTGTTACATGCCGACAAAAAGTAAATGCACATCTGCCTGCCATAAACCCGGTTTATTGCCTTTCCCGCATGTGCACTTCTTTTGTTTACTTTGTGTTTAAAATTAGTAATTAAGAAAAACATTCGATTGTTATTGTACTTGTTATATGGCTGTCATTAGAGGCAGGTGTGTCGAACTAATTCTTATTGTTTTGCGTCGAGGCATATTGTATTTGTACAAAATAAAAGGGATGCCCGAAGGGAGGGATGAGGCAGTCTAGCGAGAACCACGATCAAAGCAAGACGTGTACATTCGATAAGCGATATAGTGACGGACTTTGCGCGTGTTATTGAATCGTGTATTACGTTTGTACTGGTTGTGTCCAGTTATATTTGTACCTGTGTTATACGTGTTTGTATAGTTCTAATAAATTCTGTAGTAATTCCAAACGGCATTATAATTCGAGTCCCGTAACTCGTAGCAGTATTGTGTATTAATTTTTTATTTTTTTAAATAAATAATTTAATAATGTTTTGGGAAAACATCAGTGATGGTGAATGGAGAATTCACCTGTTTGGAATCCGATCACTAAAACGATTAAAACCCGGCTGACCTCAGGACACTGTGAGCTCTTTCTGCGTACACCAGAACACAAACCAACTTGATTGACAATTTTCTCTTTTTATTTCACCACTCACCCTTTAGTCTGTACAGATAAATAAAATTGAAGTGTCTGTTTCTAATGTCAAAATAAAAACGTGAAAAATATCAGGGGGATAATTCGGACCAGGACATTCTGAAAAACAATTTTAAGATGTTTTTATGTGTTTAGAGCATCACGTGAAAACTACAAAACAGATATGAATGAAACTCTATACAGAATTAGCTAATATCGACTTCATTTAGGTGGGATAAATATAGCTGAAAAGATTGCAAGCTGATTTGCAATTTACTCAAAATTTTGAGGGTGTATGGAGCAAACTGTCCCCACATTCTGTCCCCAGATTCAAACTGTCTCTTGGTCGATACACCCTAGACCAAATTGAAATTCGGTCTCTTTGAAAATATTGAGTGTATGGTGTATGGACCAAACTGTCGATACCCTGAAAATATTGAGGGTGTATCAAACTGTCCCCAGATTCTCTTGGTCGATACACCCTGAAAATTTTGAGGGTGTATGGAGCAAACTGTCCCCAGATTCGGTCTCTTGGTCGATACACCCTGAAAATTTTGAGGGTGTATGGAGCAAACTGTCCCCAGATTCGGTCTCTTGGTCGATACACCCTGAAAATTTTGAGGGTGTATGGAGCAAACTGTCCCCAGATTCGGTCTCTTGGTCGATACACCCTGAAAATTTTGAGGGTGTCGATTCGGTCTCTTGGTCGATACACCCTGAAAATATTGAGGGTGTATGGACCCAGATTCGGTCTCTTGGTCGATACACCCTGAAAATATTGAGGGTGTATGGACCAAATTGACCCCAGATTCGGTCTCTTGGTCGATACACCCTGAAAATATTGAGGGTGTATGGACCAAATTGATCCCAGATTCGGTCTCTTGGTCGATACACCCTGAAAATATTGAGGGTGTATGGACCAAATTGACCCCAGATTCGGTCTCTTGGTCGATACACCCTGAAAATTTTGAGGGTGTATGGACCAAATTGACCCCAGATTGGGATTCAGCGCATCAAAAGTGCAGATAGGTTTTTATTTTTTGTGGGCTAGTGTTATTGTATAATGGAATTTCTTTTTTTATTTCCAGATTATCCCGAGTTCAGCCTTCCTCCCATGGACATGCAGATCAAACAGGAACCCAATGAGGACGAGAATAAATACAATCCTGAGGATGCCAATGGCGATGATTACAACTATTAAATACACTGGCATAAGTATTATACTTTACAATTCAGCTCTGCAAATTCAAAACCTAATAACTGGCGTTATTTTTTTAACCTACTTCAAAAAAGGTGGTGTTCAATTCGTCGTGTGATTTTTTTTATGTCTGTTCAGCCATCACCTTTTTGTTTTTTTATTATTGTTAAATTCAACAGACAGGCAAACGGCCCACCTGATGGTGAGTGGTTACCATCAACTATGGACATTTGCAACACCAAAGGTACTATCAATGTGCTGCCGCCCTCTAAAGGGGGGCTGGAACCTGGCCACTGATGCCGGAACACAACTCAAGGTTGTTATGGAGGCATACTCTAGACTAGGGGTGGTAGCCATCCAGACGGGCGAATACCTACCACCTGGCTGTATGTTGGTGGTTTCACCTCTTACAACAGGCCACCCCAAACAGAAAATTGTATTCTCTCTCTGTTACTGCTCAGATGAAAATTTCTAATTGTTTGCTTGCATTGAATTCGGTAAAGCTTCGGAATAGTCCCATATTATACTTTACAGCTATTGGTCTTTGGGTCCTGAAGATATAGCAGAAAATTCATTAAAATTAGACCGAAAATGTAGGATTTCGGCGGTTTTTGAGCCACAACTATTTTTTGTTTCTTAACCGATTTTGATGATTCTTTTTGCATTAGATAGATAACTTAAGGACTTAGTGTCATATAATTACACTGTTCTTGGATACCATATAAGGGACATAACAGTAAAAAGTTACAATTGTCAAGCAAAAAGTAACGGGTTTCAAGAATAAATAAAAAGCAAGAAATAAATATTTTTTACATCTTGCAGTCGGTGTCAAGTAAGATATAAATACAACAAGAAATTTGCAAAATATAGTAACTTTTATGTTTTCTTTAAGATGTTGAATATATTTATTTTTTTGAGTTATTCTTGAAGTCCGTTTCATTTTTTTTTAAATTAAATTGCTTTGTGCAATATTTTACCACTTATTTGTTAACATATTGTGTTCGACAAAACATGTAAAAACTGTATCAAAATGTGATAATTATTGCTCCAAATAAGCTTAATAAATATAAGTGTATGACATTTTCTTGTGTGTTGTAATATTTTATGAAATGCACTTGCTAGGTTTTTAAATTGTACAGCTGAACCAATATGTCGAATTTGATCATCTCTATGATGTTTTCATCATTTTAATTATTTACACTCCGAACAAAATAGTTGATAATGGTTCGTTCCTATATCTCACTATTCATCATTCTCTTGCCCTACCATCGGTTGTATTTTGACTTAACTCGTATAAAGTTGGAAATTTTAAAGTGATTTAGGAAATGGCCATAAAACCGCTTCCTAACAGATTAAAAGCGGCTAATTTTAAACCGATTCCAACTTGGAGGAGAGTGTAAATTTTCAATATATTTCTTCTTAGATAATATCTAATTTTAAGTATGATGAATAAAATATTATGAGTATATAATTTTGGTTTTGTTAAATCCCTTACAAATCAACACAATCCATATATACAAACATTGTAAAGTTTCTGAGTTTGGAGGAAGTAAACTCTTGAAGTACTGAATCGATTTTGAAAATTCTTTCACCAATAGAAAGCTCCACTAATCATGTGTCATGTTACCTGTGAGTGTATGAGTGCCTTTAAACAATATAAAGATATAGCAGGCATTGTAATAGACTGATATTGCCATCTTTTAGATTACAAAAAGTATTGTCCTCATTCTTGGGGGTTGGTACACGCTTCTTCAATAAGATTCCGAGTGAAATGTTAGATCTGCCTTTCACTAAATTAAAACGTATCTTACTAAAAAAGGGATACTACACTATTGAAATGATGTCATGTCATTAATATATTTCTTTCCTTTTATTGTCTGTCTTCCGGAATATGCACTGTTTGCTACAACTTAATTTCTACGAAAAGTGATTGTGAAACACATTTTTGTATAAAATTTATTTAAAAAATAAATGAGGTAATCAACTTGTTAGCTAGACGTGTTGCTGGGGAGTTTGTTGCCGCTTCTTCTCCTTGACAGCAATAACATGTTGCGAGGCAGTGTACATAGAATAGGAAGTAAAATTAAATTTTAAATTGTATGTGTGACCTTCAAAAAGTGTTCTCCAGTGGAACTTTTAAATAGAAATAAAGCTTTTAAATAGGGTTCGTACATTTCGTGACGTAACGTAACGTCTCGATAGAAAGAGAAAAAACTAGTTGTATCTTCTTGAACTACACTATAATATTGAATAATAAACATTTGTATTAATTATAGATTTATTTAAAATTTTCGAGATGTGTTTTGAAGAAATGTCAGGTTTGTGTGAATCCGCTTAATCTTACTTTTCCAGAAGTTGTTCCGTTTGTTATTGGATCAATATTATGTGGATTGAGCACCCTTCTTTTAATGTATTTTTTATTTTTTTACAATATATAATTAATTATTTTTCCCTTATTTGTATCAAGATTTAAATTATTATACTGTTTTTAATCTTCACTATATGACGATGGATTCAATCTGTCACGTTTTTGTACTGTTTTATCTTCAGCTACTACTTTATCGGCATCACATTCTGTTTTACCGACATTCCATGCTGTTCGATCGACATTATCTACAATCTTATATAAATACAAAACCCTTTCATCCACCCTTCTGGCTGGTGCTATTTGACGTACTGTTGGTACATTACCATCAATGTTGTGTGCTGTTTTATCGATATCCTTTAATATTTTTCTTATAGCCCGTACTCTTTTATCCCCATTCCGAACTCTCGAAAGCTTGATTTACGTCGTCTCTTAACAGGGATATCATTTGTATGTGGAAATGAGTATATAGCTCTGAATATACATGTCGAAAATCCGATTCCAAATTACATTGTATAACGAAATCGCTTTTTGAAATATAATTTTTTGACTGATCAATAGATTCTGTGTTACTTTCAACCACTGCATCTCGCATATTATTATAGTTTTCAGTTATTCCCTCTGATAAATAATCTTTAATAGTTGCTAATAATTCTTCTTCGATATCCGCTTCAATTCTGATTCCGTCTGGATTAAGTAAAATGTCACTAAATTCTTCTTTAAACGAATTTGAACACAGTTTTGAAGGACCTGCAGATCCTTTTGAATTATATTTATTTCTCATAGGATTTGTTACATGATTATTTACTCTATTATCAGTTTCTGCAACAAATTTGCTTTGTGTGGTTGATCTGTAATAAAAAGTAACTTTAACACAACTTTTTTGTGGTTTCGTAGCCAAGCTCTGCTCCTTCTATTAAGAAACGACTCAAGACTTTGTTCAAATCCTCTTTACTTTGATTAATTATATCATGCATGCCGTGTTTGCATAAACAGAATATAGTGTTAAGCTATTAAACGGTTTAGTCAATATATAAAAAATATATGTTTATAATCTACATTCAATTTCGCAGACCAATAAAAAAACACTTCTAAATCCTTGATATCCATCTGTTTATAAATGTCACAACTTCATTTTCAAATTTTATTAAACATTTCACATATACCGGGGTCCTTACATAAAAAATCGATTTCAAGGAGCTAATTCCAATAAAACATCACATACCATGATCATCTTCATTTAAATCTCCTATTTACTGAATTTCAGAAATTGATTTGCATTAAAATTGGTAGAAAAGTAACAAACAAACTAATACAAATGAAACACTATTTATTAGTGTATAAACCAATAGCTTACCTGTCCATGAATTCCTCGTTTCCATGAGAATTTTCTGATGTTGCTTTAAAAGTGTCCCCCAATACTTGGTCCTTCTCTAACCGGATTTTTTCGTTCTCTTCATTCTTTAAAACAAAATCACAAATCATATCACCCCATAAATATCCCACTGCTGGGTTCAGACCTACCCATCCATAACCGCTACGCTTCTCCAAGGCGGCTTGACGGGTTTAATACATCGGTTATCACGTTATAACCTTGGGTTTATGTTTTTATAATAAATATTGCTGTAGAAAAAATCAAATTTCTCTTAAACCTGATGCAAGGATTTAAATATCTTACTGTATATGATAATATCGTCGTGGTAGCGTAATGGCTAGCGCACGCGTCCCAAACTCAAAGGGCGCGGTTTCGAATCCCGGCCGAAACGCATGCACCACTTAGGCAGTTTTCTGACCTAATGTGAATATTGTTACAATTACCACGTTCTAACAATGGTGAAGGAAAACGTGATGAAACCTTCACATCGAAATAACTGATATGTCAAGTCGCCTTGGACTGGCGTGGCGGGTATACTGCCCGTTCCCCAATATTAGGAGGCCCGAGCCCAGCTGTGGGACATTTAGGGCTGTTATTATAATATATAATACATGATAATTAGTTCATTTTTTCTAAAAACATCTTTAAATATATAATGCTCTGTGTATGTGACTGAACTCTTAAACAGCTGGACCGATTTCATTGAAATTTTTCGTGTGTTCCGGTGGATTCGAGAATGGTTTAGTTTCACAATTGAACCTGGTAGGTGGCATTGCAATCGGGTTCCTGATTTTATTTTTTCAGGGCAGGGCGACGTCTGCCGGGACAGCTAATAGTGTATAACTCATAATGGCTCATTCACCTATATATAACTTTCTGTTATTTACTATGGTCTGGGTGTCTGGGATCGGACCCAGAGTGGTCCGTTGTATATTACCCATAACACAACACACGCTCCGCATGTATGGATCTAGGATCTTACCTGGTCATAAGATATGACGAATGGCGTCGTTATAGTAAGCTTCTTTGCCAGCAATTCATTCAGTTGGCTATTTAATTTTTTAATGTTGTAAATTATTACGCTTGAATACTTTTCAATCTGTAATCGAGATATTACCTATTGACATTGGACTACCTGAGTCCTTGAGTGGGGTAAGTCTAGGACCGGTACGCCAGCGCGTACCCTAGTGAGACCTTGGTTCAGTTATAAAGAATCTTTCATACTATTTTGATATTTATAGGCAATTTAAGTATTTATAAATGACTGAGCTCTGTGAAATCATTCATTAAATTGTTGTCATGATATACAAGAGATGGATGATAATCTGAAAAGACCAAAGGTAGTGTTCACATCTTTGAACTCTGCCTGTTTATTCCTGGTTTGCAGCTCACACTTCGGTGCCAGAGTCTTGTTTATTTACTATTTTTCGAACAAAGATGGAATAGCTTTAAGTTACATCTACTAAATACTAATATATATATATATATATATATATATATATATGTGTAAAGAAAATACATATAATTTTCTTTAATTTGAACTGTCCCGCGCATCAAACGTCATTGAACGCACAGTGAATTGACAGATGACGTTTGCGAGCTATGAAAATGAGAACCTACACGTGATTGTTAAGAAAAAACAATAATTTATAATATTAATTTAATTGCTAAAGTATTGTAATTGTGATTAGGAACAGACATTGTTAATAATAACATTAAATGTCGTTTCATAAGATATTTTCTAATAATCTCCGGATGCTTGTAGGTTCTCTTTTTCATAGCTCGCAAACGTCATCTGTCAATTCACTGTGCGTTCAATGACGTTTGATGCGCGGGACAGTTCAAATTAAAGAAAATTATGTGTATTTTCTTTACATATATATATATTTGATGGCCTCTGTGGTTGAGCAGGCTAAGCCTTTGCCAGCCTACCTCACTGCAACACAGAGGCTCCGAGTTTGATTACCTGATATAGTAAATTTCGGAAATATATTTTCTCCGTTAGTTATTTTTTCTGCCGATTATTATTATTCTTATTCTTATTATATAATTTAAATCAGACCCAGAGTTGTTTTTGTATATTAGCAATAACACAAGCGCAACTTACTTACCAAAAGTGAAGCCCACTTGCCTAGAATGAGATACTTTGCATCGGGTAGGCTGTCTGCCTGTCTGCCAAACTTATGCAATAAAAAGAAACTCATCCTACCAAACACAACTACTAGCTCAAGGCTATTTGACGATGATATCCTGTGAGTGTGTTTTATCACACAATCTAGCCGACACTAAGAGCGGTGTTCAAGATATATATTTCTTTAAATTTATTTAATCAATCAAAAACATACATAATTTTTATATATCTACATCTTAAAACCCGAAAGGATTTTGAAGATGAAGTCTGCGCTTTAATTACAATGAATAAATATGAGGTAGTTTGAGTTTCACTTTCGAATCGAAAGCACATAGCACAAAAATTTTGAGTTTTACCGCTTTTATTTTATTCGGGCATAAATTCTCTACTATACTGAGGAATTTCTCATATTCATTGTGCATGTTATGATTAGCAATACTTGACATCGTTTCGCTTTAATCTTCTCTATGTAGTTTTATAGAATACTTGTTCAATATCAAACAAATCGCATGTTGTCGATTATTTTAAGACCAATTTTTTAAAGTTTATGGCTTGGCAACTAGGCTTTTAAGCCAGGCGCAGTTGTATTGTAGGCTACAATCGACGCCATCCAACGGAGTTCTTGTGAAAACTCGAAAGGCCACATTTGGCTATAAAGTTCACATTTCTCACAAAAACACATAATTACACTCAAAAACTAACAATATCCTACAACTAATGTTCATTTTAGAGTAATTTTACACATTTTTGAAACATAAAACGTCACAGAACAACGTCCCCTTTCAGTTCCCGCCAAAAACGCCTAAACTTAAAGGGCCTATACACAAACCTGCAGTGGGTGAAGCTTGCAGGAGTCCAACGTTCTGTTCGGTGTTCAGCCCAGCCAACATTCACAGCTCTATACGCGGTGGACTGCAATGCAAAACCGTGAAATGGTTATGCTTTGGTCATTCAACAAACCTGTGAAGTGCTATATATAATACCTACCAAGCCATAAAATAAAAAACAAAACTTTTGCCAACAGGTTTTTATTTAGCCGGAAGCTGGTCCATTGGCCCGTTGTTTCAGGGTGACCAAATCAAAATTAAGAATACTCAGCCGCTTAAAAAATAAGATGAGGGTGCACTAGTTTGAAATTACTTTGTCTGTCTTTGTGGCGAATTGTACTAGCAATGTGATATGTACATTTTTCATATTCGTAAGTTTTATAACGATATTTATTTTTTAACGTTATCTGAAATTAACATAAAGAACGCCACCACATTTTTACCGGTATTTCAAGTCCTGTCATAATTGTATTTTCGGAATCTGCTGGTCCGAATAGCCCCCCGATTTCTTTCACATCTCGAAATGAATTGTACAAACTCGAACCATTTACGGATTTATTATATCATAATTTTATTTTAGTACATATGCAACAGCTTAACCATAAATTTAAATAATAAACTGTATATAGTATAAATTACGCCAATTATACGACATTTCAAACTTTACAATATTTTTGTCCAAAAACAAGACCACTTCAATTGATACATTGTAAGCACTATTGTAAAAATAATTTATAATAATTACGGAATAATTACAGAGGTGTCAATATAAATAGATCATAAATTAAATATATAACTGAAGATAAACACCAATATGTCACCAATTAGTAATAATTACATTATTATAGTATTATATATTTAAAATAAGATAAAGATGGAAATATTATCGGTCTTATTCATAGAGTCGAACGCTTCTTTATGGTTCTTAAAGACGCATTTGAACATAGATAAAAATTAGAGAAGTGTTTCAGAAATGTGTTATTTAATATCTATGTCGTCTAACAAACATTCAGAGTCACTGTAATTTTTCTAGTATTTTTAATTTGAAGATTAGTTTTGTATGATAGAAAATATTGTTACGACCGACAAAGACCAATGCACAGCTGCAGTTTATTACCTTTGCGGCATTTGAACTTCTTTTATTTACCCTATCTTTAAAATTTGTAATTAGAAGACAGCCTATTGTGTATTGTACTCGTTTATGGCCGTTCGCAGGCATAATTAGGGAGGTGCGTAGATTACGAATTCGAAGAAAGTCGGTCTATGCGGGCGGGCAGCCATATTGTAACGATGCAGTATATAGCAATGGCCCAATGGGGAGATGTATAGCTACTACATTTCATAAGCTATATAGAGACATACTTTGCGCGTGTTATTGAGTCGTATATTACGTTTGGACTGCTTGTGTCCAGTTATATTTGTACCTGTGTTACACGTGTTTTTATAGTTCTAATAAATTCTATAGTAATTCCAAACGGCATTTTAATTCGAGTCCCGCCCTCGTAACAATATTATACTTCATCGAAGTTTTTATTTTATGTCGCAGTAAGAAGAGCTAGTACTTCATTTAGGCCTTAATTAGATTAGTTAAGATACATCTATATTCTAAATTATTACACGAACAATGTCTTTGTAAGAGTGTGCTACCTATATGAACTTTTTGATAACCACCAGTTATTTATTCTTTATTCTTTACTGTACTGACATGTTCCATTTTTCTATATATTTGCTTCTGTTATGTTATTTCCTTTACCATGTCAATCTAATTTTTATCACACAATTATTTTTATTTTCTTGTATGGTTATAATCTATGATTAGTAGGGGCATTCGGCACCTACAGTTTTCTATTGTAATAGTAAAATGATACTAGATGGCGAGTCATAAATCTTTTTAAAATAATATTTCAGGCATACTCTTTGGCTGTACAAAAGCAGTGTTGCCAAAACTATTACTGCTTTTTTTTCGAAAAATTATTTTTAGAGTCTTTTTGGGAGAAATTGCACTGTGTGTATCTGGCAAGATATATTCATTATCACAACTGGCATTTTTTTCTATATTTATATTATTATCATCAAGATTATCTATCCTTGTACCAATTACAGATTTTTTTAATATAACTGAAGTTGGTTGTTTTGAAGAAATTTCAGATTTATGTGTAGCCACTTTGTCTTTAACTTTTTTAGAAGTTTTTCGTTTTGCCTTTGAATCAATACTATATGGATTAAGCACTATTTTTCTTTTAGTGTATTTTTGTTTACAATCTATGACAATTTTTCCATCTTTAACGTCTATCATAGGTTCTCTATAAAATTTACTATTTTTATCAACTTTTGATTCATTATATTTATTTGTATTTCCCATAAATCGTGATGGAGTCAATCTATCACGTTTTTGTACTGTTTTATATTCTGTTTTACCGACATTTCGTGCTGTTCGATTGACGTTGTTTGCAATGTTATATACATTCCAAACTTTTTTTTCCACACTCCTTGCTGTTGCTATTTTACGTACTCTTCGTACAGTTCCATCAATGTTTTGTGCTGTTTTATCAACATTTTTTGCTGCTTTTCTTTTAACCTGTACTGTTTTATCCCCAATCCATATTCGTGAAAGCTCGTCTGCTTTTGGTGGTTTCTTAACATGAGTATCGTTTGTATGTGGAAGTAAATATTGTTTTGAATTTAAAATTCTAAATTTCGGTCTCAGATTACTACTACTAACAACCTTGGTATCTCGCATATAATTAGCATTTTTAACTACTTGCTTCGAGAAGTAGTTTTCAATATTTGCTAATGGATCCTCTTTGCTGTCTAGTTCAGTTTTGATTGCAATTGAATTACCACTTGATTCATTAAGCAGAATATCACTAAACTCTTCTTTAAGCAAATCTGAATACAGTTTTAAAGGATCTATAAATCCCTTTTTATTATCTTTATTATAGTTGTTCCTCATTGGATTTATTATGTTATGATTTATAATAGCATCAGTTTCTTGAACATATTTGCATTGTGTGGTTAATCTGTAACAAAACATAGCTTGTAAAAATCATTTTTTATTGTTTCATAATGGAGTGTTATATATGTATGTATTGTTACAACCCAAGCGACGACAAAGACAAATTCCACGTACAGATTTGTAGAAGCACATTTATTACCCATCGGCATTTGAACTAATTGTAATTCTTTTATGATCGTCTTCTTTTGTTTACTTATTTATTGGCATACGTTTCTATAAAACAGCCCATTGTTTATTGTACTCATTTATGGCCACTTGCGGCCGACTCATTGGCCAGATGTTTTGGATTATGTCGACTACGATACGGGCACATTGCATTCGTACAGTATAAAACGATGGCCTTATTGAGGGAGGGGGCAGTCGAGCGAGACGTGTGTACTACAATCGGGAATCTAATAGTGACGAACTTTGCGCGTTTCATTGAATTACGACCTTCTGCATTACGTTTGGACTTGTTGTGTTCGGTTAGGTACCTGTTTTATACGTGTTTGCATAGTTCTAATAAACTCTATAATAATTCCCACGGCATAATAATTCGAGTCCCGTAACTCGTAACAGCATTATATATGTATGTATATACATTAATTTGGTTATGCATTAACGGCGTTATCTTTTAACGCTTTAGTTAAGTTGCATTGGCCATAGCCTTTTTTAACACTAACACAGATGAAGCCCCAGCATAAGTCAGTCTTTTTTTCAAAAACTGATGACATTTACATTATGTACTGATGTTTAATTTTTAACTGTTGAAATCTATATGTGAATCCAGGTGTCTGATTAAATAATTGTTTTTTGGTGGTTAATAGATCAATAGCTTACCTTTCTGTTAATTCCCCGTTGCTGTGAAAATTCTTTGATACATCTCTAAAAGTGTCCTTTGATTTTTGGTTCTTCTCCAACCAGATTCTTTCGTTTTCTTCATACTTAAAAGCAAAATCAAAAGTTATATCAAAACATAAGGGACGCTACCCATACTACGTGACCGGTTTTTTACAATTTGGTACCCCCTCGGTGATCAACCCTAGTATATGCCAAGCCTCCCCCCCTCTAGGTTTCACGTAGTAAGTCATAAATATGATTTTAAATCATTTTATGCAAACACAAAGTTAGAAAAATAGTCATTTGTCTTTATTAATACGGCTCTTGCCGCGTGACGTCAAGGATGCGTCAGTGTTGCCACCTGTGAGTATAAAAAACGCCGAACGGTGCGCGCCATATTTGAATATATGAGCTCGAAAACGCACGAAAGTACCCTACAGGATAATAATTATAATAATCAGCAGACAAACACACAAATTAAGCAAGTTATGCTTGTGTTATGGATAATATACAACGGACTACTCTGAGACCGACCCCAGACAACCAGAGCATAGTAAATAACGGAGAAAATACGTTTCCGAAATTTACTATACCAGGAATCGAACCCGGAGCCTCTGCGTTGCAGTGAGGTAGGCCGGCAAAGGCTTAGCCCGCTCAGCCACTGAGAGCGTCAATATTAACGGATATTGCCTATGTGACGAAATGTAATTTGATCTAAGAACCCCGGACCCCGGGGGTCACCAAGTGACCAATACTGGTATTTTAAAGAATAGAACCCCCCCCCCCCCTTCCGAATGGGTCACGTAGTATGGGTACATTCCCTAAGTAGGTATGCTGGAATGAAATGAAAAATAACTAGATTGATTTACTTTTCATTTCATTCAGTCGCTTGTCAAGTATGAATCTAATCTACAATTTTACCTGATCACAAGATATGTTGAATGGCACCGTGACGGAAAGCTTCCTTGCCAGCAGGTCATTGAGCTGACTATTTAGTTTTCTAACGTGATCAGTAATTATGTTTGGATAATTTACAATCTGCAATTGAGATATATATAATATATAAATGAGATGTATTCTCTCCCTAGTCTACTACCTGTTGTCTGTGCTCTCAAAAACCATTACATTGTTAGCATGATATAGAACAGATGCATCATAGTCCCACAAGAACAGGTAATGTTTGTATCTTTCAATTCTATCTATTTATTCCACGTTTGCAGCTCACACTTTCAATAATAATTATAGATTTTGTGTCAGGTAATAGGTCCATAGGGATTTACAGTATGTGAAGATATTAAGATAAGTACAAAATTACAAATTTAGAAAATAAATTAGGGAGCCATTTTCAGATTTTGCAATACAACTTACAAAATATCATTTAGATTGACCAATTCTTATTTGTGATTTCTTGATTGACTAGATCAGACAAGATCTTCCAGCAAGGCTAGACAAGGCTTGTTGTTCCTTGCAGGCCTAGGCCTGTCTATTATTGTTGCAAATTTGTATATATTCTTTGTGTTTTGGGAATTGTTTGCGACCTTAATTAATGCACAGGACCAACTATTGGCTTGTAAGTATTCTACTACAGTGACTATGTATTTTTCAAACCAAACAAATGGAGTAGATTTAAATAAAGTAACTTAAAAAAGCTTGAAATTGTCACGCGCTGGGGACTGGAAACCTAATAAGCCCACAACAAAATTCCAGCATGGCTTTATCATATCAAAACAATTAAAATTATTAAATAATATTGAAATAAATTTAATACAAACTGACTATATTTAAATATTTATATAATTATCTAAAAAATTTATTATTTATGTAAAAAATGCACCTTCCATTTGTTTGTGGACGCAAATCTCGAAAATTGCTCGTGGATTGACTTGAAATTTTTTCATAACATTATATTTATTTACAAGATAGTACTCGCGACTTTGTCCAGATTATTTTTTTCAATTCCCTAATAATATCACACTAAGGGCCAATTTTTCAATAATCAGATAAAAATTATTCAAAGAATTCGACGTTCTTCACTTATTAAGAATTCTATATATTAATATGTGAAGCAAAAACTATGTACCCCTTTTTACAAAAATTGTGCGGATGGAGGAGTAAGGAATTTTGCACACTTATAGTTTATATAAAGAAGGAGTGCAGAATGCTAATATATATATATGTATATATATATATATACATATACATATATACACATATATATTACATATATATATATATACACATCTATATATTGTATATATTTTTTTTTAAATTTAATATAAAATACATTAAATCATTATCATAAACTACCATGTATTGTTGAAGTCAAATTAACAGTGTAGCCTTGGCGAAATCTGTGATTACAGAAGTATAGTCTTTCACAACATAACCTTAATAAAGTTCAAACATATAATTTAAATTAATTATTATGGTCGAATTTCGACGACGGGCGACCACTAGTATGAATAAATTAATAAGTGCAGTTGGGTGTATAGTAACATGGAAAAATGGGCAGACGGTGACTCGCCACTCCCCGCATGGGCCCCAAAAAATGCCATAGAAGACAGGAGCAACATGGTGAGTGGCTAAGGGGTGCGGAGAGGTAGTCTGCAGGGTTACCAAACCTACTTAAGATGTTATGTCATTTATCACTTCCACCCATGGAGCTTGACTCTTAGCTCTAGTGATCTCCACTCTGTGCTGGCTGACTAAGGTAAGCATGGAGGTGGAGGACTTGCTTTGGCCTCCAGAGTCAGGTCCAAGGTGTCGCTACTCACCTACTAGGGCTTTATAAAGTCCTCCTGTAGGTTCATTTTTATTATTATTAGATATAATATCATCAGCTTATCAACCTCAATAGACCATACAAGTGTGATGTCTAAGTCTAGGGTTGTGGGCATGCCCATTGTGCCCACAATGGTGGATCCGTGCTTGCTAAGCCACAGCAAAGCGTAGCTAAGTTTAGCAAATTTATACTACTATATTTATAAATATGTGGATTCTGTATGTGCAATTTAATTAACTTACTTTATCACCTTCTATGAATGCCAACAAGATATTTCTGCAAAGCACTGGTTGAGTCACAATCAGCTCATTGATCATTTTAACAACTTTAATCTCTTCTCTAAACCTCATCATCTTCTGTATATAGCAGTTGCATATTTCGCAAATGAAGGCATGCTGCAATATTATAAATAATCACTAATAAATAATAACAGCCCATATACAGTCCACTGCTGGACTCCTTATCACACATTACACCACTGTTAACGGCTAAAGAAAATGTGTTAAACCGAAATGAAAAATGCTTACTGCTGTACATTCTTTCGGCCCTGTCTAAGCTTTTTGAGAGACTTAAGTGTAATGAAATGTATCCAACTGCTCATAATATTATTGTTCAACAACAACACGGTTTTGTGAAAACATAGGTCAAGAACTTCAAATTCATTTTTTTTTAGATTACCTCTGAAAAACTTGATAACAGGATACTAGTTGATGCAGTCAACTGCATCAACTTGTATCCTCAAGATCTTTAAGTCGGTATACCGACTTTAAGAAGCGGTTATAATTTTGAAAGCGATCAACAAAGTTGACCAATTTCTTCTATTTAAGAAAATAGCTTTTAATGGCATCCACAAAACTTATTATGCTGGTTCTCTGGTCTTAGATTTCCAATAGATCCCAAAAAATTGTGATAAATGGCTATCAGTCCAATGTTGAGTATGTTACTTCTGGGGTTCCCCCAGGGTCCATATTAGGTCCTTTATTATTTAGTAATTATATTAATGAATGTTTTCAGTAAACTAATCTCAAATTATGTAAATCTATAAAAAGTATTGATTATAAAAATCTCCAATTTAGTTTTCCAAAATGCCAATACATTACATTTACTAATAATAAGAACATAATTATATTTCAATATCACCTTTGTAACATGCCACTTATTAAAACATGTTATACTAGACAGTGAATTATGTATGCATATTGATAGTATTGTTAATAGAGGTTTCAAAATATTTCATTTCCTACTTAGGTCTGCAACTGAATGTAAACAACCTATATACACATATATATAAAACTCTTGTCCGTTCACAACTCAAATTTGTAGTCCCCATTCCTTTCTATAAAATTTATATTAGAGGAATTGAGAAACTGCAATGCAAAATTTTTATGAACCACAAATTATAAATTTCATAAATCATAACTCCCATACAAAAAGCTACTACCTAAATATAATCTCCTGAATCTCTCATCTAGGCTCAAGCACTTAGAAGCGTGACATCATACAACATTGTGAATAATAATTTTGATTCTATTGATTTAGTGAATAAACTGTGTTATGTGGTACTTAGAAGTTTCCATAAATGTGAGATCCAATCTAAAAAGCTGTTTGCTAAAGGAAAATATTGACTGTTGACTCGGGATTGTGTTATCCAGGCACAATTAATTCATACAACACTCTGTTTATAAACATTGATATTTTTGCATGTTCTCTTGCCAAAATTAAAAGGTCCATTTTGCTTGTATTAAATGAATTTGATAGTACACTCAAGCTGGAATAACTTTTTTAATTTTTTAATTTATTACATCTCATATTGCAATGTTCTATGAACTTTTATATCCTATCCTTCTTTTTATTTATTGATAATATTTTTGCACCTCTTGTATTTTCATTGATAAACTTATAAATGTTTTTCTGTGGACAGTGTCCTTGGCTTCAATATTATTACCCTATCTTATTGTAACTTTTTTATTTTGCATATTATATCGTAGTTAGTTGTTCCTTTAAATAAACAAAACAAAAGAAGTACATCCAAAAAAATTGTTATGGCAGCAAATAGAAATGAAAATTAGACATGAATATTTTTTAAATAAAAATATTCAATTAAAAACCAACTACTAATTCAAATGCGCTATATAAAAGCAAAAAAAAAACAATTTTCTTATTTAACAAATCAATATTATTGACATATTAATTCATTAACGTTAATCATAATAGCTCCCACCCTCTCATTACTTATGGTCAAAGAGGCACATATTAGTCTTGTGCTTATTCAATTATCCAAGTGAGCACTTTTTTCAAGTACATTTTGGTTAGTGAACTAATTCCCCTTAAGGTAAATCTATAGCTATCCGGTGTAGGAATTTGAAGTAGTGGGGTAGTGGAATGGGGAAGGCATACTTACCCCTACTACAGCCCCTATGGTCCAGAGATCTTCAGTTTTGTTAATAAACATAACCTCATTTATTTTTTTCACTAATATTTCACTGACAAAGTTGAACAATCCTTTTGAAGTCAAAAAGAAAGCCAGCAATCAGCAGAAGAACAACCAAAAAACAGTGTATATCATCAAAAAATGAAGAAAAAACACAACAGAGCACATCCAAATACACTACAAGAGTAACCATGAAAATATTCAAAATAGCGGCCAATAAAGACGAAATTATAAATAGTGTGTATAAAATCCATAGGAAATGGTTGAAGTCTGTTTTGGCACTCGCCGACCACTGCCGCAGCTAAGACTAAACCTGTTTGATCTAAAGATAACCTAACCTAAATCACGGTACTAGTCACTGGTGACGACCTTTCACCACCCATCACAATAATGTTGTGAAAAAATAGGTGAGGTTATGTTTGCCAAAAATAAATATTTCAAGAATTCCAGACTGTAGGAGATGCAGAAAGGGTTACCACCTCCCCACTACGTCCACACCCATTACTTAAAATTTAAGTTGCAGCCCCCCTTAATAGTACTACTAGTACTATTTGGTCACTGGGCTCATTTGATTTTCTGGCAGTCAGAGGTTCCAATAACCGATAGAAATATAAATAATTCAATTCAGCCTACTAAGCACTTACTCAATTTATTACTATTTTTCAACACAACACATGTTTGGGTTTCCTTTTTTCAATGCAAAGCTGAGAATCAGTCAAATAAATACCATGAAATGGCTTTCTAAAAATAAATTAATAATTTAGTTTCCAATATAAAAATCTGTATTGCAGTTACAAGAACGTTAAATATTATAATGTTAGCAAATTATCATTGGTCATGAACTACAGAAGACTAGCACATATCTATACCGCACCATGGAATACTTCTGTGACGCCTGTGTACCAAAAAGATCCTAAATCTTTGATATTGGGCATTTACTAAACTTATATATGAACATTAATAATTAAAATAAAAGCTATTGTTATTTAGAATGATAAAAGGATTGACAGGGTTCTGAAATGATGCATTTAACAGGAAATAAATTAAATTATTTTTATAGAAAAATATAGATAGGTAGATAACACTTTATTGCTCACCAAATATACAATTTCAAAAATACACAATAACAATATTGTCTTGGTAAAAACAATAGGCGGCCTGGCCTTATCGCTTAAAGCAATCTCTTTCAGGCAACCTAACTTAAGGAATAATATAACCTAATCTGGCGATGTAGGTGGTGCAGATTATGAGGTCTATCATATTTAAACATACTTAAACTACTTATTTTATAAATTAAATACACATACTTAAATTACTTTATAAATTAAATACATACAATAAATCATAGTATAAGCATTAGGCATAATTATTTAAGGAAAGTAGTGTATTCTGAGTGCGTTCTTAAATGTAGGTGATGTTTTGGCCTCTCTGACAGTAAGAGGCCTCGCATTCCAAAGTTTGACAGCCTGCACTATAAAAGAGTTATCATAAATGGATGAAGCGTGTGCAGGTGTAGTGAGTTTACGATACGTATGAGTGCGCAAATTGTGGGAAGTAGAAAGGCGAAGGAATTCAAAATATTCCTCAAGGTAAAGAGGACTACTAGGGATAAATAATATGTTATATAGTGTGAGAATGTGAGTATTCCGGCGAAAGCGAATAGGGAGCCACTTGAGTTTTTCACAAAATTCAGAGACAGTCATATTTTCGCAAGCCAAATATGAACCTAATGAAAATATCTAAAACAGCAAAGCATACCTGACTCAATAGCCCATCAGAAGGCATAGAAAGCAATTGTAACACTTGCAAGTATATACTGCTGTCCCCTAAAACAGTTTCACTGCCGAACCGAAAGCACATAGCACAAAAATTTTGGATTTCACCATTATCCTTCGGGCATAAATTCTCTACAATATTGAGGAATTTTCCATATTCATTATTCATATTATGATTAATAGTAATCGACATCGTTTTGCTTACATGTATTTTTATACAATATCAAGCAAAATGTAGGCTTTTACTGATTGAACATTTTATCAACAAAGAGAATCTTAAAATTACGTTACCTATAGTATAGCAATAAATTCCAATACCGTTAATTAGAGATGGGTTGAAATTATAGCTAATTCAATATTTAGATTACTGTTTAAGTTATTTGATTTAGTCACTGCTATTATACCGGTTAAAAATCACCACCTCATGTCATCACCACTTTTAGATGTGACGATGAAATAATAGTACCACGACGTGCCACAGTCACGACTAGAACTGCAATTATTGCAAATGAATTTAGAAACTGTAGACAGTGAAATAAAATAATACATTCTACTCTCAACGTTACTTCACGGCGTAATAAATGATTCAAGCAAGTGAATGCCAAAAGTTATAAAAAATAAGGTTCATTTTTACTGCATTAAATTCGCTCGTTTATCTTTCTGACTATCTAATTAAGCTATTAGGGCGCTTTATTCATTTGTCCCACGTGAAATAACACTCTGATGAAAGTTAACGGTTGTTTCTTGTAATTGGAGTGGAGAGATTTATTTTATATCACCGGTGATAAGTGAAATGTTCTACTATCACTAGTTGCTATTGTAAAAAAGTTAAACCAACCAATCATTGGCTCGTTGTTATATACTAAAGGGGCCCATACACTATCCTGTACGGTTTGCAGTGAGCGATGCTTGCAGGACTCAAGATGTATCCTTCACTATCTTCACTAGCTGTGCCCGCGGTTTCACCCGCGTGGTGATGGAAAATCGTTATATTTTGGATAATTCACACTATATCTTTATAAATTATAGCCTATATGTTATTCTGATGTGTAAGCTATATTATTGGAAAGTTTCATCAAAATCCATTAAGTGGTTTTTGCGTAAAAGTATAACAAACATACACCCATTCTTACAAACTTTGATTTGATTAGAGCAGAGCACTTGTGGAATGGAGGTCGGCCATCTTAGGAAGGAAGCTACCACAGACAAATTACATGTTATAGATCTGTCAAGATTATGGATTTGTTGCGTTCCCTCTAACACGTTTCGCAACGTGTTACGGCTGGGAGAGATCTATGTAAATAATTCTATCTACAATAAAACAACTGTCCGTTGAAAGATTCGTTTATTATATTAATTTCACAAGATGGTATAAAGGGAATAGGGGCACGGAACAATAGGGATGGAATAGGGGACAAGGGAAAGTTGTCCTCCGGAGCTCTCGCTCACATAGGAAATATAATTAGCTCAAAGCTAAGGACCATTTGACATAGCTATTATTAAGAGCTGTAATCAAAATGATTCCAGCATGGCACAGTGTATTCTGCAGCCGAACGATAAAAACGGAGGAAGTTTATCTTACCTGCAATGTCTTTCACAGTATTTGAGTAACAGACACTTTGATTGAACGCTTAATTCAGACGGAGTCAGGATCCATACAAGGCCTTTGAACACCTTTGCACTGCCAAATACGAGTACAGTCATTATTATTATCATTATATTCTCTTCAACCATTCCGCAATGCCTGAAGACGAAAGTCTTCGAGCAGTGCGTTCTACCCATCATGATATACGATGCCGAGACATGGGACACTGACAGCGGGACTGGTCCACAAATTCAAAGTCGCTCAACGGGCTGTGGAGGAAGCTATATTAGGTGTTTCTCTTATGGATAAAATCAGAAATGAGGATATCCGTAAGAGAACCAAGGTAACAGACATAGCTCGCAAAATTGGCAAGTTGAAGTGGCACTGGGCCGGTCACGTCTGTCACAGGACCGACGACCGATGGAGCAAACGAGTCCTGGAGTGGAGACCACGTGGACTGACAACCTGCGCAAGGTCGCCGGCAGGGGCTGGACGAGGAAGACGGGAGACGGGGATATGTGGGCGCGTACTCGGGGAGGCCTACGTCCAGCAGTGGTTTTTTTTTATTACAGGAGTTCAGCAGACAGCCCACTTGATGGAAAGCGGTTACCATCGCCTATGAACATTTGCAACACCAAAGGTGCTACAAATATGCTGCTGCTCTCTTAAGGGAGAGTGAAACCTGGTCACTAACGCCGGAACACAACTCAAGGTTGTTATGGCGACATATTTTAGACCTGGGGTGGTAGCCATCCATTCGGGCAAATACCCTACCACCTGGCTGTGGGTTGTTTTGTGCCCTCTTACGACAGGCCGCCCGGCCGCAGGAAATTGTATTCTTTCTCCGTTCCTGCACGGATAAAATACACTGCACGATTAGAGATTTGCTGAAGAAGATCTCATTATTCACTTTGCATGTTTATTTATTACATGCGAATTTAAACTGGAAAGGATTGAAAATGTACTATCACAAATTTCGCACATGTACGGTTTCTCCCCACTGTGTTTACGAAGGTGTTTATGGACCTCGCTTTTTGTAACAAACTTGTATTGGCACACAGGACACAAGTAGTTCTTTTCTTTTGTGTGTTTGTACTTAGTATGACTCGTTAAAAGATCTTGTCTTGCACATCTATAACCACACAAATCACATTTGTACGGTTTCTCCCCAGTGTGTTTACGAATATGTTTTTTCAATTCACTATTTGTGACAAACTTGTATTGACACATATGACATGTGAACTTCTTTTCTTTTATACGTTTCTTCAACATATCACTTTGTGAAATTCTATGATCAACCATGTCACATTTGTATGATTTCTCAGTATCTATTGTATGTTTATAATTCATATGGCTTCTCAACATATCTTTTCGTGAAAATGTATGATCACATTCATCATATTTGTAGGGTTTCATCCCAGAGTGTGTAAGAAGATGTCTAGTTAAGTAACTTTTTATAGCAAACTTGCGTTGACATGTATGACATGAGAAGATCTTCTCTTTTGTGTGTCTGAGGCTTATATGTCTTGTGTGTTTGAGGCCTATATGTTTTTCTAAAGTAGATTTATATAAACATTTATAATCACACACATCACATACATATGGAACCTCACTAGTGTGTTTACGAAGGTGTGTAATCAAATTGCTTTTTACTACAGATTTGTATTGACATTTATCACATGCGAAGTTCTTTTCTTTTATGTGGATATACTTTATATGACTTTCTAAAAGAAATTTCCTTGAACCTCTATAGTCACACAAATCACACATGTACGGTTTCTCCCCACTGTGTTTACGAAGGTGTATATTTAAATAGTTCTTTTTAATACATTTGAACTGACATATATGACATGAGAACTTCCGTTTTCTTCCTGTCCTATTACAGGCATTTGATTCATTTGCTTCATCACTTCTGCCCAAAGAAGTACTTGATGCAACCTCAACTGCACTCTCCTGAAGACATTTCTTGGACTTTTCATATTCAGCATTATTAGGACAAACTTTAGTACTAAGTGTCTTATTGTTTTTGGCAATCACATTTTTAGCTTGAATCTTGTGTTCTAGTAAAGTATTAACTTTCGGTGAATTTTTATTCACTTGAGAAGGATTAACTATGGCTTTTATGCTTTGTTTGCTCTTAGAAATTTCTGACACTAACACTTTGCAATTATTATTTGGCAGGCTTTTCGAAACACCATTAATTAAAGATTCGTCGAGCTTAATTCGCTTCGCTTTTTGGGATACTTCATTTAATTTGCGTTTTCTCGTTGCTAAGCCTGAAAGTAGTCACAATCTTAATAACTAAATTTTGAAGCCTTTAGTATTGAATGTCTCTAAATGATTCGGGTCGGTAAATCTTTTTCCTTCCATACTTCTCTATTCTGACATAAGTTGTCTCTCACGCCATAAATTGTCAGAATTAATTAATCTATATGTAAAGGCCTGAGCCTGTTGAGACTCCGGTTGTGAATTTGTGGACTGTACTTTGATTTATGCTTTAAGAATAATGAACGGTTTATATATAGATCTATAATTTTATTGCTTTACTGGTTTTACAATTGATATTATTTAAGTATGGTGCGCGCGCGTTGACGTGAGAGGATCGTTAGTAAAAATGCTTATCATATGTGACACCGGCCGATGCGCCGCGTCGCCCCCGCCGCGGCTGCCGCCCCGCGCCAACCGGTCCAGTTGCTGGCTGCAGCCGTAACACTATATAAAACTAATACACAAATGTACCGACGTTGGAAATGTATCGATTTTTATAATTTCTAATTTATGTTTGTAAATGTTTTGCTTATGAGTCGGGTGGTTTCAAAAATTTCAGTTTCTCAACACGTATATGCCATCTTCCTATTTAAAGGAGAAGGGAGGAGGGAAGTCGCAAGCAGTATGCTGGTGTATTTGGAAATTATCAGTTTTAAAATGACACCACAGTCCTACAATGACTACCAAAATTACACAATAAGGGCGTATACGTAATTAAATGGACATCTGAAGAATGGATAGCCGACATTTTTGCGGTATACATAACTAGCGCACGGTGCGAAGAAGTGCCTGAATCGTGTGCAGAAACAGCAAGAGAAGCATAAGAGACCAGAAGGAGGTAGACAGAAGTTAGTGGTCAACTTAGAGATGAAACAAATATTTAGATGTTCGGTGACCGATTTTCTGCTTGTTGTCACACAAATTACTTTTATTTATGAGTATTAATTAATGACGAAATTATTAATGGTAATTATTACCTTCGTTTTTTTATCAAACGAAGAAAATTGATAAAGTTGAATTTAATATTTCAATAAATACATAAAATTCGGTATCTCTAGAAATTAATTTTGTAATATACTATAAATTAATCTATATATATATATAAATCAATTGCTGATCGTTAGTCTCGCTAAAAGTCGAGAACGGCTAGACTGATTTTGGTTTTGAATTATTTGTGGAAGTACAGGGAAGGTTTAAAAGGTGAGTAAATATGAAAAAAATGCTCGGAATATAGTAAAAACAACATTTTTGCTTTCCCTTAGAAACTATTCCTATCTGTCAAACATTTGATGTTCGTTCCGTCGTTCAGAAATCAGCGTTTTATATTTATTAATTCTGAGGCGATATGAAGTTTGCCGGGTCAGCTAGTTTTGTAATATTTACATTACAAATATTGTTTGTTGCAGATTATTATAGAAGAGATTGTAGTTTTTTAATATATCGAGCATCCAATCAGATATTGGATTACTATCCGGAATCCGTTTGCCCTCTAATGTTTAGATTTATGTACTATTTGAACAAGTTTATTTACTGACAGAATAGTAGAGCGTAGTCTGTATCAATTGCCCCACTAAACGGCTCGTTCCATCATCGATTGAATATAGAAGCGTGCGGACGGACCGAAGATACAACTCTCTTACTCCGACTTTGATCCGATGCACATGTCGTATTAGCGCTCTTGGGTCGCTAATTATCGTGCGATAATTAGGTTTTCGTCATATAGTCAATATCCTCTAGCGGAATCTCGCGTTCTTTTGAATGGCGGGTAGCGTACATTTTCATTATTATTGTTAAGTGTCGCATTTTTAGAAATAAATATTTTCTTTCTATCATATTATAAACTTTACGATGCGGTCATTTCAAGTTTGAACCTAAGCCTGATACCGGGTCCTCAATAACAGAGAGAGCATTCAAGCTTAAGGGTAACTTTCTATTTCTGTGTAAGTCAATTTAGTCTTTTGAGAAATAATTGTCCTGAACCTAAATAATGAGAATGAAATTCTTACTCAAATTAATTTTCTCCAATACAATGCGAACTTCTCTTTCCAGTATGCTCTTCAGGATCGTGCTTGGTAGAGGTGTATCATCACCTGAATCTGTGCCACACTCGACATCAGCGATGTCTATATCATCTTGCTGGTGTGAAACCGAGCAATCTGAGAAAATAATTTTTGTATCAAATTTGATTTCCTCTGCAGTGTAATTCTCTTTTTTTTATTGCTGAAGCACAGCAGACAGGCTCACAGCCCAACTGTTTAAGAAAATGGTTACTACCTATGGACATTAGCAATACCAGAGGTGCTGCCGGCCTTGAAGGAAAAACTGGAGCCTGGCCACTGATGCCGGAACACAACTCAAGGTTGTCATGGTGGCAAACTCTAGACCAGGAGTGGTAGCCATTTAGACAGGCAAATACCCTGCCACCTGGCTGTGGGTTATTTTGTCGCCTGTTACGACAGGCCACCCCAATGCAGGAAATTTCATTCAATAGAATACCAAATCAGCTCCAGTATGCAACTATATATGTTCATAGTGATTTCATAGTATTCATGAATAATAGAAAAGATCCTTGTCAAAAGCCTCATAGTATTCCACAACACACAACACTACTTTTAAAGTGAAGTATCATGGAAGGACATGGCAATTATAATAGGTTGGGGAAAAAGTCTTTTCGCATATAGTATGTATGAACTTGTAATAAGATCTCTTTGGCTATACTATTTGTATCTGGCTGGTTTTGGTATCATTAAAAAGTTTTAATTTTAAAGAAGACACTTCTAAATTCAAATTAGGAAAATGTGTGATTTTCATTTGTTTTTATTATTGTTAAAATGAGTGAATCTAATGAAGAAATTCTAAACATTTTAAAATTTTACTAAAAAAGGTAAAAATGCAACACAAGCCGCGAAAAAAAATTGTGATGTTTATGAAACTAATGCAGTATCTGTGAGAGTAGCGCAAATTTGGTTTAAGCGTTTTCAATCCGGAAATTTTGATATCAAAAATGCACGTCGCTCTGGTCGCCCAGTTACGGACAAAATTGATGCCATTATTGAAAAAGTGGAGCAAGATCAGCACATTAGTAGTTACGATGTAGCTGGAGAACTGGGAATTGACCACAAAATGGTTTTGGCGCATTTGAAAAAAGCTGGGTACACAAAAAAGCTCATAAGCTCACTGAAAGAAATCTAATGAACTGTGTACTCATTTGTGATTCTTTATTACGACGTAATGAAACCGAACCATTTTTGAAGAAGCTGATAACTGGTGATGAAAAGTGGATCACGTACGACAAGAATGTGCGAAAAAGATCGTGGTCAAAGGCCAGTCAGGCTTCACAGACTGGCGGAACCCGGGTTAACTCGCAACAAGGTGATGCTGTGTGTATGGTGGGATTGGAAGGGCATTATTCATTAAGAGCTGTTACCACCAGGCAGGACCATCGATTCTGAACTGTACTGCGAACAACTGATGAGATTAAAGCAAAAAGTTGAGAGAAAGTGGCCGGAATTAATCAACAGAAGGGGTGTGGTTTTTCACCATGATAACGCTAGACCTCACACATCTTTAGCCACCCAGTAAAAATTACGAGGGTTTGTGTAGGAGGTGTTAATGCATCCGCCGTATAGTCCTGACCTTGCACCTTCAGATTTTCACCTGTTTCGGTCTCTGCAGAATTCCTTAGGCAGTGTCAGGTTAACATCACGAGAGGACTGCCAAAACCACTTGTCGCAGTTTTTTGATCAGAAGTCCCAAAATTTTTATAGCAATGGGATCACGTCCCTACCTACAAGATGCCAAAAAGTTATCCAACAAAATGGCACCTTCATACTTTAGTCAAATGTAAATAAACTTTATAAAAAAACCTTTTGAATTTTTATATAAAATGCGAAGAAACTTTTTCCCCAACCTAATATTAATTTAATAATATTGTTTTTTTAGTTAATTTTCATTTAAATCAATGTAAATCTATAACTTTTGGAAACAAATTAATTTCGAATTTCAATTCAGTTTGTATCTATATTGATAACTTGCCTTCTACCTCTTCTTTGATGTTAATGACATCCTCTTCTTCATTGTCTCTTGCACTTACTGTTACATTTTCTTTTTCAGTGTCTTCCACAGTACTGCCTTCTTCTTTTTTGATGTTAATGACATTCTCTTCTTCATTGACCCTGTCACTTACTCCTACATTTTCTTTTTCAGTGTCTTCCACAGTATTGCCTTCTTCTTCTTTGATGTTAATGACATTCTCTTCTTCATTGACCCTGTCACTTACTCCTACATTTTCTTTTTCAATGTCCTGCACAGTATTGCCTTCTTCATCATTGATGTTAATGACATCCTCTTCTCCATTGTCCTTTTGACTTATAGCTTCATTTTCTTTTTTTATTTTTTCCACAGTTTTTGCTTTAAATTGTGTACATTCCAATATATACAAGTTTTCAATGACAGACTTATAATCATACTCCTGTCTCAGACTACTGATCAATTGTGATTGCTGAAATTTAAATAACTATTGTAAATATTAAACGAAATATTTTCTTAAGTTTTCGCAACTAGTATACATAATAAAACTGTTTTAACGGTTTTAAGCATGGTAATTTTTGATTTTTAATATTTCGATGTTTCGGACCGTTTTCAGTAGCTGTGATCACTGAAGATAAAGATGCCAAGTCAATGAGTATTGTAAGTTTTGTTTAGCCTACCGCCAACTTTTTTATTTTAATTATTTATTTTAATTTTGTATATGGTTATTATTACATAAAAGAGTTCCAAAGGCAAACAACCTACACGGCGAAGGATTTGGAGTAAAATGTTGAATGTGCAGGTGCCTTTAACAGATTATTAGAGGAGTGCAAATCGAAGGTGTGTGATGTATAAAGGAAGTTGAAACTTTCCATAATATTAGTCTTAACATTTGTGAAGTATGGATTTGTCATAAGTAAATTCTGGGAATTTATATCTTCGTAACCAAGGTAATGTGGAGAAGATAGAATAGAATAGAATATTCTTTATTGCAGACAAGAAAATAATACACAGGAGTTAACAATCATTTAACTAGTACAATCGGCAGTCTTATCGCTAACAGCAATTTCTTCCAGACAACCTTCTGGAGATAATTTCACATTTCTAATAGTGGGTCAGTATTCAGTGCGCATAGTTTAAAATTTATACAATCATATATACACATATATTTATAGTATATAAAAATACAGATACATATTTATATACAAATATATGTACCTAGAATTACATACACATACATAAATTACTGTTTACAAATTTAGATAGTGATCTTTGAGGAGTTTATTAAAAGATGTAAGTGACAGATAGCGAACTCCATTTAGGTGGCTCCTAAAGAAAAACAAGGAAGTCAATTTCAAAAGTGTCAGTTATTAAATTTCACCATGAACTGCGACATTATATGAAAAAAAGTTACAATAAATTATTCAAATAAAAGCTTACTTTCAATCCATCATCGATGAAAACTGTGAGCAACTCCTCAGCCTTCTGAGCCCTCTTCATCAACTGATGTGACCTTCTGAGCTGTGCACCACATATGTAGCACACGAGGAGCGGTTTCCAATCGTTAGTATTAAACTGCAATTGAAGACAGAGCTTTCAGTTTGGCAATTTGCTTGTATTGGAGCACAATGTAACAAGAGGTATAAAATAAAAATAAAAATAGCCTTTACTGCTGAAAAAGCTGTTACATTCGCCAGGTGGTAGGGCATTTGCCCGACTGGATGGCTACCAGCCCTGGTCTAAAGTATGTCGCCATAACAACCTTGAGTAGTGTTCCGGCATTAGTGACAAGGTTCCAGTCTCCCTTAATAGAGCAGCTGCGCATTTGTAGCACCATTGGTGTTGCATATGTCCATAGATGATGGTAACCGCTTTCCATCAAGTGGGCTGTCTGCCTGTCTCCTGAACTCCTGCAATAAAATAAAAAACGTATGTGTCTCGCAACGCCCGACAGAATTGATAACTTAAACTAATCTAAGTTGAACTATTTCATATTGAAATTGTTTGACCTGAGAAAAGCTTAGGTTATTAGTTAAATTTTATGTATATTAATATGATAATGTAAGGAAAGGTTATTTACTAATAAAAACTTTTATTGATTATAAAATATATTTTATTCCTAATTACAATTCTTGAATATGTACATTATTAGTATCATTATTTAATCTAATTTCCGAAATACAGCTAGCGCTGTGGGTGTGAGTGAAAGAGGAGGAGCCTGCCTACCGCTACTGTATGCGTGAGAAGGGGAAGCCAGACAGATTGGCACCGTAACGCGTTACGTAAAAAAGCAGTTTAACCTCCCATAAGAAGTTATCAGTTCAAGAAATAATACATGTAAATTAGATTAATTAATTCTCTAATTAGTATCCTATTTTGCCTCCTTCTTAGCTTGTCCTTCGAAAAAGGCCTCCCTCAAGCTATTTGATGTCCATTTCTCACAATCTTTGCAGGTTCTGGACCACAATGTCCCTGCTGTGTGTTTCAATTGTCCTCCCATCTCTAATATTGTCGTCCTCTTTGCCTTTTTCCATCTCTTGGGTACCACTCCAATATCTTATGTGTCTATTTGTTTTTATTGTCTCCCATTATACGTCCGGCCCAGTACAAAGAATTAAAAAAACACGAGGTATAGTTTTACACAACTCATAATTCAGTGTGCAGTTTGCACACTTGCATCGGTAGTTGTGAGTGCTAGTGCTGTCTTGTATTCACCTTGTAGTTTCAGGATGTTATTCTTTCAGCAGTACTTGGATGCTGATCCCTGGAGTTGCTGGTTCAGCTTAGTACTACTTGAAATTGTATATTACGGCTATTAGATACTCAGCCACAAAACAATTGTGGATTGCTTTAGATATCGGATACATGAATTAATGGTGGTCTGAGTATAGAAGTATACTTATAACCTATTTATTTATTTTGTTTGAGAAACATACAATAATTACGTACATAATATCACGCCTGTTTCCCATAGGGGTAGGCAGAGAGCATGGATCTCCACTTGAGACGATTATGACAAACAACTTTCAGTTCACCTACTTTCATTAACCTCTTCATACATGCATGTTTATTTGAGATGCTTTTTACCTGACCTCGTTTTAACACTACTGATATTTGATCATGGTGTGTTCGTCTCAGTCTCCCGGCAACAACTCTACCATTCACAATACTGTCATACACCTGTTTTGTGATTCCACTTTTATCCATTCTCTCTACATGTCCAAACCACCTTAACATTCCTTTTTCAACTCTTGTTATTACATCTTCTTTCAATCCACAACATTCTCTTATCACACTGTTCCTTATCATAGCATTCATGATAACCGCACATTACCTCTCAAAGCTCTCATTTCAACTGTGTTTATCCTACTTTCATGCTTCTTCTGCCATACCCAACTTTCACTGTCATACATCAGGGTTGGCACCAACACCCCTTTATAGACAACCAAGTGTGCCTTTACAATTAATATTCTTAAAAATAAAACACAAAATTAATACATATATGAATCACATTTCCATTAAATAATAATTTATAAAATAAAAATAAAAATTGGCTCAAACAATTACATAAAAAAATTACAATTGTACAAAAATTAAATAAAATGTCTATTTAAAGAGGTCAATATTGAGAAAAAACAAATGTCACCACAATAATTACTAATAAAATAGAGAGAAAAAAGGAAAGTATATAGCCAACTACACTTATTATTGGAGTCATATCTCAAGAACTACACACTTCCTGGAAATAGGGGTTGCAGAAGTGATAAACATCCCTGACACATTATCCCCAACCACTTAAAATTCAGGCACCAAATGTCTAGAGTTTAACCCAATTGTGCATTACTTATATTAAAATTGCCTAAGTAGGCTGTGGCGTTAGCAAAGTACTGGTGGTATAGATATAGGGCATCTTTATTTTAAGTAATGGGAGGTGTGGGGGTGGAGGGGAGGGTAGGGAGGCATATTTACACCTTCTGCAACCCCTTTGTTAAAAAAATGTACAGTTCTTGAGATATTAATGTTTTTGAACAGTGGTCAGTGAGTTTCACAACCAGTTTGTAACCATTATTAAAAAAGTTATTATTGAATGGTGACCAGTCTGTTCTGCCACTCGCCAGCCGCTACCGCAGCATGCTTGCTTTGCTTGCTCGGGTCATGTGCTTTGGTCTAAAGTCTAACCTAACCTAAAACTCATTGTTCTAGTCACTTGTTGCAACCTGTGCCAGAACAGACTGGTCACCGTTTATTCTTTAATAATTATTTAAATGATGGTTACAAATCGGTTGTGACACTTGCTGACCTGAGGTTACATTTACAAAAACATTAATATCTTAAGAACATACATTTTTTGACATAGGTATAAGTATACCCCACCCACCCCTTCTGCACCAGAAGGGGTGGGTGGGGTATACTTATACTGCACATTTATATATTATGAACAGATCTGAACTTTTTTAATATAAGTTAGAAGCCTTAGCCTTCATGGTTAGTTTTTTAAAACCACCCAAAGTTAATTTTGTGTCTCAAATAATAAATAAATGTGCCCTATATCTATACCGCTATCTATGTAAGTTGTGGTAGCGTAATGGCTAATGCACGAGTCCCAGACTCAAAGGGCGGAGGTCCGATCCTGGCAGGAATGCATGCACCACTTAGTCAGTTTTCTGATCTAATGTGCATATTGTTACAATTACTGCGTGCTAACAATGGTGAAGGAAAACATTGTGATAACCGATGTGTCAAACCTGCCAGGCCACCTTGGACAAGTGTGGCGAGTATGCTGTCCGTTCCCCCCTATAATGGGAGGCCCGAGCCCAGCAGTGGAACACTGATGGGCGGATATTATATATCTAAACCACACCTAAATACTGTACTTTTACAGTACAGTCTCCCTTAGGCAATGTATGGGAATGACATAGTTATGCTAAGTATTATATTATTCCCATACATCTTCATTCTATTCCTTTAACACTAATGCCACTTGTCTTGTCTGGTCAAGTCAAGTACAGAACAGTCCAACCGGGCACGAACCTTATATATTAATCCCTCAGGAAGTTTCAATTAGAAAAGTAATGAATGGACTTACCTTTGCATTTGTTAGCTTTTCCCATGTTTCTCGTAAAACAGGGTTGCTCATAGCATACATACGCCTATCACCGCACAAACATAGTCTACATATATCTGTCACGTTCATTTCTAATTATTAATATAATCACAATTAAATAGTTATTGCTAAAATAAATTTGTGTTAGAAAATGCTTGCTTTACTCCATAAATGTAGACTGATGTACACAAAAAGTTCGATGAATGATACCGAATATTTAAGCAGCAGTCGCTTTCTTTTATATCATACAAAAATTAGCCAAAAATACCACTTTCCTAATGCCTAAAAGTAATTTATTTTAAACTTTTATTAGGTAGGTATCTAGAATTTGTAACAATACAAATAATTAAAACAATTATAACCATAGCTGACCGTAGTTTTTTTTTGGAGATTATGGCATGTCAACAAGGCTTTTAAGGGACCCATTCACAATACTGCAGTACAGTTCTGCGATAAGCGGAGCTTGCAAGTCTCAAGCATTGTGCTCAATGTTGCAGAACGCAATGTAGGCTGCAACAATATTCACACTTCACAGTCCTGCATTAGCGGTCAGCCTAGCAGTCTGCCACGTATTAACGAGGCAGACTACCATGCAAACCATCCTGAATTGTCCCTTTTACACCTTATCTGAAGAACTTCGATTCGAAGATAAAAAGCCTTACAAGATATTCCAGTCGAATTTCTAGCATTTTGACGCCATTTTTAGAGGTTAGATGGATGATATTATATATATTTACTTGCTGTCAAATAGCATCCCATAGATATGATCATAGAATAGTAATATTAGAATCACATGTAGTTATTACCGTCATAGGTTCTTCATATATAAATGACTCATATTTCCTATGACGAATGATCTCTCGTAAGAGAGTAATATGTTCCATGTTATGATCATATTTTTATGATAGTCAAGGCTCTTAGAAAGCGGTAGCACATTGGTAGCACCTTTGATGTTACAAATGTCCACAGCTGATGGTAACTGCTTTCCATCAGGTGGGTAGTCTGCTCTGTCTGCTGAACTCGTGCAATAAAAAAAGCAGTTTGTAAAAGAGAAGTGATTAACGTGTAAAAAGTTAAAAACAGCCAAATGAGTATTGTTAACAAATAGCTAAGGAAACTTATTCAAACTCGCCAGCTGCTAAATGGTCGATGAAAAATAAATTATAACATCACTATATTGTTCAAATAAATCGATATCTTAATGCGAACATTACTAAATGTTTTATATTGTAAAATGGACTCAAAAAACAGTTCAAATATAAATTTGTGCGGAACATTTATTGAAAGGACGGTTTCAAAAGATAATTTAATTTATTGTACATATTCATAATTTTGGTTATAATAAAAATTTTAAATAAGTTCGCATCCACTATTATTTCCTAACTTACAGTCAATCGGTCAGATGAAATACTACACAAAAAATATTTACCCTAATATTAAGACGGTCGTTACAATGTTTCTTAAAGGTCGGCAACGGGTTAATGACACACCAGGTACTCCAAATGTGCATAGGTAGCCGCTTTCCATCAGGCGTGTGCCTGCTTCGGATATATGAAAATAATAATACTATTATCCGAAGTGTAACAGAGACTCAAGTAAAAAAGCACGCGCATCAATTTTTTTTAAGTTTTAATAATCTATAAGCTTTTAAATCAACCTTTTTTGCAACTAAATAATTTATATTTCACACCGATAACATATGATTTATCAATAACATCACAAGTTTTGTTGAACTCTTCTTTGTTTCTGAACTTGTAGAAATTGCGATGCGGTGTCCATTTTGTAGTAAACTTGGAGTCACTGAAGAAAGGCTCGGGTGTGATTATGTCCAGTGTCTCTAGTTTAAAGGGGAGAACTAATCTGAAAATTAATGAATCATTTATTATTCACTCTACAGTAAGTGATCTTTGCAAAGCAGTTGATTTGACTATACTCTGATTTTTAATTACCTGGATTAAAATTAAAATTACAACTCTGATTGTCCTTTTTAATGTTGCAAGCTTGGAGCAGTGTTGTAGTATGGCTCATTTATAAGTGAGTTGTGTGAATTGAATCAACGACTCACAAACTTACTTGCAACATAAAAAAAAGTTGACCACAGCTGTCATTTTAATCCAGGTAATTAAAAATTAGAGTATAACTAATACAATTTTAAAACATTGCTTCTTCATTCACCCATAAAAGTAATATAACCCAACCTAAGAATAATACTAAATTATTTATATAGGTTCGCTGGTAACACATTCTGGCTTTTTATATTATATTAATAATTAAAACGATGTTTTAACGGTTTTAAGCGCGAAATTCGATCTGACTTTCATATTCATTCTTCCGTGATCACGTCTACTGACAAGTGGCCGAAACGTCGAAATAAAAAGCCGCACTTAAAACCATAAAAAGTAGTTATAATTATGTTTACTAGTCACGAAAACTATATCAGTTATTATTCTTAGATATCAATCAGATCTACTTTCCTACTCGATACCTTGTGGAGGCTCTAGACGCATCCGTTTTAGATAAAGAAAAATCCAGAGCACATGGATAGTTAATACTTATTTATTCCTACAGGCAGAAGGTAAAAAAAACACATTAATCTATAATAATAGGTATTACTTACTTGTTGTTAATAGTTTTTGTCAGGAAGAGTTTTTGTTGTTGTTGTTTTTCAAATTTGCCACAAAGGCAGGCAAAGGAATCTTAGTCCATACAGCCAATTCTGATGTAATAATATGTCTTCGTATAGTAGAGCAGTTGTATTGCAGGCTACAACCGACGCCATTCAATGGAGTTCTTGTGAAAACTCGAAAGACCACATCTGACTATACAGTTCACATTTCTATAATTACTACTCAAAAGCTATCAATATCCTACAACTATTGTTCATTTTAGAGTACTTTTACACATTTTTAGAAAATAAAACTGCACAGCACGACGTCCCCTTTTAGTTCCCGCCAAAAACTCGGAAGAGTTTTTTTATTGAAGTCCGCATTGTTTTTTTTCTCTTGGTTAGTGATGTAACGTGCAACTAGCGCTTTACACATAGTGCCGCCACAACCTTAACTACCCTACTACTTTGAATAAATCCTTGGAGTCCTCAATGACGAATAATTTTTATTTTGATTTCTATGTTCAAAGGAACTCTAAATATATTTTAGGAATATACCTTGTAGCGTGGAGAAACATTCTGTGCGGCGCACAATCCCGAGTTCCACTGTACGTGTAATCGCCAAGAATCGTATGGCCTACGGCGCAACAGTGCACTCTCAACTGATGACGCCGACCTGTCAAATACAGTAATAATTTAAAGTATTCATTTCAAGGATTACAGACTATCATCTTTAGTTCGCAGCAAAATTAATGGTGTAACAAAATTATCTACAAAAGGCTGAATATAAATAGCTTATAACTGTATTGGTGTAGTAGTATATAATTATATTAGATGGATAACAAGACGATTTGAAACCAAGCCCTGTAGACAAGTGGCAGTAGCGCTAAACGAATAGAATATAAAAAGTATTGAAAATAACATATCGTTACGCTAAGTATTAGGTCATTCCCATACATTTTGGTTCCATTCGTTTAGTGATAATACTTCTTGTCTACAGGGGCAGTTACTATGAATTCTCTGTTGGAAAAACTGTAATAAACATGCGCCTGATAGTTTACTGACGGTTTCAAATCGTATTCGAATTGACATATTACAATACTTTATCATTTCATTTTATTTACGAGTACAGTATATTTTTATAGCGAAGCTGGCAAACAGGTACACGGCCTAGTTAATGGAAAGTGGTTACCATCCCCTATCAACGTAAATACCTGTAATAGGCTTCAATAACATAACAGTCACAGGATCTTTATCGTAGAAGCCAGTTTCGAGAACTAGCATCCGTGTATGTGCTTTGCGAGACTGAATGCACTCATCGAAAGCCTCACTGGTCATCAGGGCCGACATCTTGTGGCATAAGTTGTTTGTTGAGGGATCCACTCCTGAAAAAAAGTATTTTATTTGATTTTTATTCCGACGCTTTGGCCAATTTTCAGTAGTCTTGATCACGGAAGACAAAGATTTCAAGTGTCAAGCTACAGAAAAGTCGCCAAAACGTCGGAATAAAAATAAAGTAAAATACTGCGCTCAAAATAATTAAAACGTAGTTTTATTATTTTTATAATACTAATAAAATAGTTCGTGTATCAACTTCAATACTTTTCCTTCATTATATATTTATTTTTTATTGCGAAACTGCAAACAGACCCATATAATAAAAAGTAGTTTAGCATCACCTATTTACGATTGCAACACCAAGAGCGAAGCCAACGCTTTGTCAGCGTTTAGGGATGAGATAAAAGAGTATGTGATAAGTGAATGCGGTAGGGGAAAGGAGAAATGGGGTATTGTTACTCTCAAATTCAACTACTTCGCATAAAAAAAGTATATAAGGAATGTCAACTATAAAAAACTCTTAGATGCTTCATAAGGAAATGGCGTCAAAGGACATTCATTAGTTTTTTTTACAATTTTTAATTGATTGTTAAGCTTAAATAATAAAACTTCAAAAAGCCAGAGACAACGAATTGTAAGCGCCATCTAAGCTACTACGATTTGTTTACTTACCAACTTCGAATTCCACATCAGCCAATTCAAAGTCAACATGTCCTCTCACAACGGTTAGGTAATATTTTTTCGTTTCACGCTTTTCAAACAACTTGCCTGCTCTTGCTGCTGCTGATTTGTTTTTTGCTATACAAAGCACTCCACTCGTTGAGTAATCCAAACGCTGGACGAAATGCAATGGCTGCATAGATGAGGAAAGATGGGAGTCGGGAGAGGCTATGTGGTATGTGACTGTGTTCTAAAATAAATAAGAAATTAAATAACCCCATTTAACGACATTCCTAGCAATACTACTCCACATCGTAACTAAATCTGAATTAGTTTTATAACCATTTAAATATGAATGTGTTGATTTTGACACCATCTATTACGTATAAAAGAGGGAGAAAGTTGGATCCACTTAAAAACAATAAAATCGTGGTTTAAAAAAACTAACAAATCGAAACTGTAATCGATTCCACACTTATAATGTTTAACATCCCTATCGCAATTCAAAACATAACCTCAAAAAGATAATAAAAGAAAATAATTTTAACATACGGTTTCCTTTTCGTCATCAGAGTTAATATACATGTCATATGGCTTATTAACAATCAAATAATCATTGCTTTCATATAAATATTCCACAGCCATTTTCATTGATGCTAAACTTTGTGTAACCGTTATGGATGCGTTCTCCAACAGTTTTCTTTGTTAATTGATATTACGCGCTTTAAATTTTATTAAATGTTTATATAAAGCATTGAATGAAACTGATAAATTCGTTCATAGGCGGCAGGAGGTTGTAAACGCGACACCCTTGGACAAAAATGCAAAAGGATCTTCTGGAATGCACTCTGCAGGGCTCGATCGAGACAATTACTGAATACCTCTTCCAATGGCATTTTTACCCAATGAGTTTCACGATATTTTCTCGATTTATTTACTTTTCAATTTACCATCTGAAGAAACTATACAACGAATATTTATTGTCATAAATTGACTGTCAAGACCAAAAACAAGTATTTATTTAATTTTAAGAAGGCCGGGTTTTACCATATAATACAGACAAAAAAAATATGTCTCTCAGAGGATGATATATCATTCAATAATTTGAGATTATGTATTGTATTTGATTTTCATTTAATTTAGAACGCACGTAAAATAGGGTTGCCATGCGAAGATAACGAACAAAGTTAAATTAGGTTTGTTCATGGCGCGGTTGCGGTTTTTAGCGGGAACTTTGTGCTGTGCAGTTTTAATTTCTAAGAATGTATAAAATTACTCTTAAAGTGAACAATGGTTGTGCGATATTGCTAGTTGTTAGTAGTAATTATGTGTTTTTGTGAGAAATGTGAACTTTCAAATGTGGCCTTTCCGAGTTCTCACAAGAACTCCGTTGATTGGCGTCAGTCTTATATCTGCAATTCGGCTGAGTTATTTGTAAGATTTGATATGTCAGACGATACTTTAGGGACCAAGTTGCTTTGCCTGCCATTGTGATGAATTGTATTGCAACTCAATCTTAGAGGCATTGGAAATAAATACAATTTAAATAATTAGACATTTTTATTAACATTTTTAAGTAGTCAAATATAAATATTAGTATACATCATAGTAAACATGTTATAAATATAAAACACTTAACTTATTCCTGACATGTATTGCATTTTTCACTGTGTAGGTCATATTTGTCCATGTATTTGTTTTATGTACTTTACAGTAAAACAAGAATCAAATTAGGCCAACACAAACATTTGAGACATCTTCAACATGAAATTGAAAAGTTTGGCATTCACACCAAATGGGCGGGTAACAGACATTGTTTAATATCACGTATAGTAAGACGTGGAACAATGTCTCTTGTCCATTTTACTCCTAAGTCCCAGGGAGTAATTTGGCCGATGGCCATGAGTGGAGCGCAGGTCGATAAGAAACTTATGGCAAGTCTATTTAGTTTCCTCCTCGTGGTTGCTGCCTGTTCTTGTTCTGTTTCCCAATGAAACAGATGTAACAAAAACTAAATAGTCGCAAGTCTTCTTTTTCTCGGCCACATTAGTGGCCAGCGGTTCTCCCAGTTTTTGTAGATCGGGACTGGGGGACTATTTACAACCAACTGCGCTTTGGCCTCCGCGGTGAGCGTCGTAAGCGGGGATGAAGGAGTCCTGGAGGGTTGAGCTGATCGTGGGTCGGGGTTAGTTACCTTCGAGAAGTAATACGCCCTCTTTGGTCCTGATTTCTCCTAGTCCTAGTACGAGTTCCCGATGTCGCGCCCAACCATAAACTCTCTGCACCTATATCCGCGTGGTAGTCCTAATGCACCGTAAGGGCACTCCCATTTGCGGGCTCCGTGGAGGGTGGGAAGCCACAAGGATGAATCACATAAACAAAAAAAATGGATAAAAAAAGAGGTTCATAAACCCGTACCCAAAGGGAAACCTAAGGGGGAAAACATGGGGAAAGTCGATACATCGGCCATCCCCACCACTGCTGCGACTTCCTCAAAGGAGGTGGCGCGAACGGGACCTTTGGAACCCCTTCAGGGAACCAAAGGCTCCGCAACGACGGGCCCAAGTGTCCTTTAGCTAAAATGGGGCCAGGCGAACACGCCAGTACACGGGGCGGCTACCTACAGTAACCTACCTAAACCTACCGTAAAGGCGGGCAAGCAGCCTAGTGGTCCGGCGTGTGATGACCCTCGGCTCACCCGTAAGCATAAGAGGATGCTTAGGAAAAAGGATAAGAGGAAAGCGAAACGCGCCGAAATCTAGAGCGCCGAACTGCCCCTCCCCCCCCTTCTCCTATACAGACAGACAAACAGACAGAGGCACCGGCTCCAACCAAGGTGCCTCGCACAACGAGCAAGGAGCTGGGCCCTAGCGGGCCTGGCCCTAAAACGCAAGATACCAGGCAGGCGAAACCCAACTCTAAGAGGGCTAGGCTGGATGAGACTGTCTCTCCCAGAGGCGAGACCAAAAAGCCGAAGCTCTCCCCTGCCCAAGTGCCTAAACCTACCAGCTACGCGGAGGCAGCATCCATGGATGTTCCCAAGGCGGAGCTGGTTATTTCATCATCGTCAGGCTTCATTTCCCAAGCTTCTGCCGCGGAGATTGAGAAGCTCCTGATAGAAACAATCATCGCATCGGCAAAAACACAGGCGCCGACCTCGGAGGCCCCTAGGTTTATGCGCAGGCCTACCTATGACGATGGTTCGGTCCGGCTGTACTGCGATAACGAGGCAGCTGTTGAGTGGACGAAGGAGACCTGCGCGGCCCTGGAACTACTGGCGGTAGGCAAACTTGTGGTCACCGACGCAAAGCACATTCCGAAGATGGTACGCTGCGGTATACGCTTGCCGCACGAACACGGCGGCGACAAGGTGCTCATCGGCACAATGCTGCAGTGGGGAAATCCCTGGACACAAGTGGAGAGGTGGCGTGTGCACGCTATTTTGCCTCAGACAAGGGCGAAGTTCGTGGTGGTGAGCATTCCCAGGGATCTTGTCCCTGTGGTCCTGGCCAGGAAGCGCCGCCTCAGCAATCGGCTGGGTGCGGTATACCTGAAATTCCAGGGCCCCAAAGGACGGTTTGTCGATACCCCGGTGGACCTCCTCGACGAGACTGCGGGACAGAAGGAGACAACGCAGGCGGGGTCCAGTCGAGCGGTCAAAGTGTCAAGCGGCGACGAGCTCCTGGACCTCTCTAGTTTAGCACTGGAGGAGAAGGGTGATCCAAATGGAATCCCTTCCTACACTAATATCCAGATCCTGCAATGCAAGCTCCATCACAGCATAACCGCTACGGCTCAACTATGCAGGTGGTAGGAGGTTGCATCAACAGCACCGGTCATCGCACTGATCCAAGAGCCGTGGATCAGGGGCGGCAACGTATGCGGACTTTCCAACATTGGCGGTAAGCTTTTCCTTGATAGCTCTGGGGAGGCGAGAGCCTGCATATATGTCAAAGGTAATATAAGTGCACAGCCTTTAATGGAATTCTTTTCCAGAGACCTGTGTGCTATATGGCTCAAATCAAATCAAGGTATTAACAACTTCAACCTCGTTATTGCATCATCCTATATGCATGAGGCAGACGAGGTACCACCTGCAGAAGTTAACAGACTGATCAGATTCTGCGAGAAAAATGGATGGGAATTGATCATACAGACTCCAATGCCCACCACCCTTTGTGGTGTATGGAAGCAAGCAACAACAGAGGTAACTATCTTGGATATCTACTCACTACTACTTTATACATAGTACATAATGGAAGCGAGCCCACCTTTGTGGGAAGACGATGCAGTACAATAATCGACCTGACGCTAGCGACCCCTATGGTTCTAAAGCTGATAACGGGGTGGCACGTGTCGAAAGAAGCATCGTGTTCCGATCACAGGTAGATTCGTTATAACCTACAACGAACTATCACTTCGGCGCCACCTAGGAGGTGCCCTAAGAAAACTGACCGGTCACGCTATAAACAACTTATAGCGCACGAGCTGGACAAACAATCATCAATTGCTAGGCTAATAAGTACGGCACTGATTGATCAGCAGATAGACACTCTGAACACTACCACAATAAACTGCTACCACAAGGCCTGTCCCCTAAAGGTACCCTGTGCTAAGGCTGACAACAATGGCTGGTGGGGCAAAGAACTCGAAAAACCGCGTGCAAAGGTTAGGAGAGCCTTTAACAAAGCAATGAACACAGGTACGGATAGAGATTAGGATACCTAGAAGGAAGCCAAGTCTTTATATAAAAAACGTATCAGATACTGGAAATCAAATTCATGGAGGAAATTTTGCGAAAGCGTTAACTCCACACCAAAAGCGAACCGTGTTAGGAAGTTACTGGCCAAACAGGGCCCTTGTGCTGTTGGCAACCTACGCAGGGACGATGGTACAATGACCCTGAGCCAGGAGGAATCCAATACGGTACTACTACAAACATACTTCCCGGGGTGTCAAATAGAACAAACTCCTAGAAGTGTGGAAATCAGCTCTTCAGTTACAGAACACTACTGGCAAACTGCCTGTGAGATCGTCACCTTCAGCAAGGTGAAATGGGCGGTTGACAGCTTCTAGCCTTTTAAGTCAGCAGGAAACGATAACATTTTCCCGGCACTACTACAATGGGGCGGGGAAAAATTGATTCCCATCCTAGCATGCATCTTTCAAGCATGCTTGGCACATAAATACATTCCCCTTGCCTGGCGTGAAGTCAGTGTTATCTTCATACCCATGCAAGGTAAGAGTGATTACACTAATCCGAAGTCGTTTAGACCCATAAGTCTGTCGTCATTTCTCCTTAAAACCTTGGAGAGACTATGCGACAGGCATCTTAGGGACAACGCGTTACGCTACCCTTTCACAAGCACCAACATGCTTACTGCCCTGCTAGATCTACCGAGTCTGCGCTTCATCAGGTGGTAGGTAAAGTTGAGTCTGCGTCTCCAAAATAAGCTGGTCTGTCTGGGCTGCTTCATAGACATAGAGGAGGCCTTTGACAAAATCAATTTCACCAGCATCGATATAGCACTCCGAAGACACGGGAGTGGAAACCCTGCTTATCGACTGGATAATCAACATGTTAAGCAACAGATTTATAAAAGTAGGGGAAGACACGAATGGCGCCCATGTGGTTCGAGGCTATCCTCAAGGAGAAGTACTTTCCTCACTTCTGTAGAACTTGGTTGTGAACGATCTCATTTCCAAACTAAACAGTTGGCTACGCTAATGACATCACTATACTAAATGTAGGTAATAATGCCAGCATGGTGTGTGATAGGCTACAGACATCCCTGCGTATAGTGGAGAAGTGGTGTAAGGAGCATGAACTCTCTGCCAACCCACAGAAAACGCAGGTCGTTCTCTTTACAAACAAGAGAGTACTAGGTAATTACAGACTACCGACCCTCTTTGTAACTACACTTCAACTATCAAATGAGGTTAAATATCTTGGGATAACCCTAGACAACAAGTTAAACTACCGACCCTCTTTGTAACTACACTTCAACTATCAAATGAGGTTAAATATCTTGGGATAACCCTAGACAACAAGTTAAACTGGAGCAGCCATGTTGACAACAAAGTCAACACATCTAGTGTGACCTTATGATGATCGTTAAGCGTTGGGGACTTCATCCCAAACTCTTTCTATGGCTCTATACAGCTGTGGTTAGACCCATGCTAACTTATGGCTCTGTGGTTTGGTGGACAAGGACTAAGCTTACCACCTGCACGGCCAAACTTCAGAGACTACAGAGACAAGCGTGCTGTGCTGTGACGGGATGCATGAGGACAACACCCACCGCGGCCTTAGAAATAGCTCTTAACATCCCTCCACTACACCTGTTCGTACAACAAGAGGCAGCAATGGCGGCCCTAAGATTAAAACATCTGAAAACTCTTAAGTTTGACAAGGTAAGACATTTCAGCATTCTCTCAGAAGCATGGTTCAACTCACCTTTGGTGGAAGCGGTCAGTGACAGAATAGAGAAAGCTTTCATCTTCGATAAAAAAATACAAGGTTGAACTCGTGGAAGGTAACGACAGTTTTTTTCCCCATTATGAGCTTAACCTTTAAACTGATGACTAGCTCGGGCTCAGGCACGAGTCTTCTAGGAAGACCTAAATATTAGCATATCCGAGCCCCTGGGTAAGTTTAATACAGTATATCAAGCAGGGTGCATGGGAGTCCTGTTTGCAGCTAAAGCAATCGTAGCTAGAGATGTCTATGATCACAGTATCAGGATACTCTCTGATAGCAGATCGGTACTACAAGCCCTTAGTAGCAGGGTTATTTATTCAAATTTAATATACGAATGCCACTCGGCTCTAAATGAGGTGACAGGTAAGAACAATAGCTTGACCCTTCAATGGATCAAGGGACACAGTGGTGTCCGAGGAAATGATGCGGCAGATCAACTGGCAAGGAGAGGTTCCAAAACCCAACCAGTTGGACCGGAACCTTTCTTGCCTTTGCCGCACAGTTGGTTTAGAAATTACATAAATCAAAGGACAAGGGCATTACATCAACAACTTTGGGATAACCTGGAGGATTGCAGGCAAGCCAAGCTGGCAATGCCTCGAGTGAGTCTGCGTTTCTCCAGGAATATTCTAAAGCTCAGCCGGTCCCAGCTGAGACAAGTTATTAGTGCAGCCACTGGACATGGCAATTTTAACAGACATCTTTTCAATATAGGTGTCACTACCCTGTGCAGAGCATGCCTGGAGGCAGAAGAAACAGCCCACGCGCTGCTTGAATGCAGAGAGGTGGCCCAATACAGGGCGAAGTATCTGGACGCCCCAGGTAGACTCCGAGAAGTCTTCAGCAAAGTCAAGAAACTGGTGGACTTCCTGGAGGAGCTGGGCTGGATGGAGTAAGCCCTCATCCACCCTTGCACGCCAAATAGGCGCTTTGTCGTCAAGTTGCGGAAATCGCCCGCTCGCAGAAGAAGATACCAAATCGACGGGTCTAACCGTACGTTCCGCTAGTAGCTTAAAATGCTTCTTTAGCCATTCTACATAACGACCGCAGTCATTATGGTCACGGCGAAAAACATCACCAATGAGGTCATCATTTTCGCTTACAGCAACCTATCGGAAGACGTGGGTATATGTTGACCACAGAACATTAATACTCCATATCGAGAGGTTGAAGAACGGGCGATTTTCAAGTCAATCATAGAATAGATCAATCAATGACATCAAAGCTCCATAGTTAATTCCACTTGAGTTTATGATTGTAACATTCTGGAACACCCAGAACTGGAAAAATCATGGTCGTGTGCATGTCCAGTGCCCAGACAGTGTACATGGCCGATTGTGTGCCTAATGTAGTTCTAGCTTTAGTCACCTCTATGAAACCATTTGCTACGGAAATCTAAATAGTTAGTTGTCTTTATTCTTCTTTTTCTTTTTCTTCTTATTTGGATCTTTAACCCTATTTATATCATTATATTTTAAGAGTTTTTTATACATTTTCAACAATTGCTTTGCATCTCTTTTCATCTCATGTGTAACTCGTTCATTCTTCTCTTCTGTCTCTCTTTCTTTTATATCTTTAACTGGATCTACATATTTTGTAGATCCTTCTAAAGTATTATAATGTTCTTCAGAACCGACTTCTAAATCTTCTTTATTTTCGATGACCTTTTCTTCTTCTAACTTCTTTGTCTCTTCTTCTAATTTCTTTTTCTCTTCTTTTCTTTTATCTTCTAACTTCTTTTTCAATTCTATGTTCTTTTTTCTTAACGCATTAAATATGTTTGCTGTTGATAAAACTGTTTTGACTTTTTTACTTCCCAAATATCTTTCTTTCCATGATACATTTTCTTCCTCTATTGTATTTATATCTTCTGTTTCATTCTCTTTTTCTCTATTGCCATGTCTTTCATAATCTTTTACCTCCAAAGTGTCAGTAATATCCACTGTTTTGTCACATAAATCGGATGTCTCTTTCTCTCGTAACTGTCTTTCATGTTCTTTTATCTCTTTCTCAGAAATAATTTTATCTCTATCTATCTCATCTATCTTAAGAGATAAAGCTTCGATTTCCTCTTCAGTAGGTTCTTTAGATAAATATGTATCGACTTCGTAACACGAAGAGTCATCTGATAGTATTAATATTTCATCTTCTACTATTATGTAAATGTTATCTTTTGAGTCTTTATCACCTATGCTTGATGCTGAATCATTATCTATGGTCTCACTTGTTATTAGGTGATTAGTCTGTTCTTTGTTATCTGTATTATCATTGTCCATATTTAAGATTTCATCTTCATTTATAGACTTGTTATTGTCTGTGGTTGGTGTACTATCGGCATCTATAGTTTTGTCTTTAAAGAAGTTTTGATCAGAACCCTCACGAAAATCCGATTTCTTCTTCGATTTTTTGTTCTTCTTCTTGTCCTTTTTCTTCTTTTTCTTTTTATTGGCTTCTTCATCGGATATACAAACGACCTCTGGCTTCAAATTTGTGACTTCGATTTCAGAGTTTTCGTTATCTGACAGCTCTCCATCTGAAAGTTTTTTGTCGGTGTCTGTTTTAGTATTTTCTGTATTTTTACTTGCATCTTTATCAGTAACATTTGCATTATTTGTATTTACACCATTCATTGCTTCTTTTGTATTATTATCATTTTTAGTCTTTGCAGTTTGTAAATTTTGTATATAGTCATCTGTGTTAGAATGTTTTACTTCCATAATACTAATTTCTTTACCAATACAAGTTTTCTCGTTCGAATTAGTATTAAAATGTTTATTTTTTTCAGTTTCATCATTAATTTTATCTTCACATCTCTCTTTATTATTATCTATGTTTGTCGTATTTGAGCTTTGTTTCTCTGTTTCACTAAAACCACGTGCTAGATGTTCAATATTGCTACTTTCTTTATTTACGTCTGTTTGTTTAATATCTCTAATTTCATTTGCATCTGTCAATTTGTTTGTATTAAATTCGTTATATACATTTGAATCGATAGTTTGCACTTCGGCCTCAACTGTACTGCTTTTAACAATTTGATCTGAATTTTCAGTATTCATTGTAGAACAAGTAGTATTTCTTGTTTCGGGATCATTTTCCTTTGCTTCGGAACTTTTCGATTCCTTTTTGCTTTTATCAGTAATTTCATCTTCTGTGGAAATGTCTATGATTAAGTAATTAGAAGCATCAGATTCTGTATCTTTAGCATCCTTATTAACAATTGTTTCTTTTTCTCTGCTAGCCCTTGCTTCTACCTGTTCATTGTAATTATTATCTTTCTTATCACTATTTACTACTTCGAGTGAGGAATTTTCTTCATCGCTAGTATCAGAACTACTTTCAGAATCCTCTGTAGAAGAACTGGACACATCATCAAAATTTTTTCGATCTAGATCTTCTAATAAGTCCATTTTCTCAGTATCTGACAGCTGAATTGTAATTTCATCATGATCTTCTTCAATATTTATCTTCTTTTCCTTCTTTTTCTTTTTAATCTTTGTTTTCTTAGCTTTAGTTTTTGTATTGGTAACAGTTGTTGGTTTATCCGATACTTTATCGACATTGATAACCTTATTGACAACAATCGTATCACTTTTTGTAGTAGATCCAACATTTGATTTGGCTTTATTACCAGATTCTTTGTCTTTAGGTTTATTGTTAACAGCGGCTTTGTTAGTATTATTTACATTCTTGTTGTTTTCGACGCTTTTATCATTAACAGTGTCAGTATTTACAGTGGTTATGATATTGCCAGCATTCGCAGGTGTTTGATTCCGACTAAGTTTGATTTTTCTCGTCTGTTTAGACTGTGGTATAGTTATAATGAGATCATTTATGCGTTTAGTTACCGATGTTTGTTGTTGTTGTTGTGATTTTTCTGTTTCTTGGGCCTTTTGTGTTTCTGAAACAACAAAACATAATAAAATATTTCCACCAAATTCAAATATTTTGTTGAAGGTCTCAAATGTCAGTTAAAACTTATGTTTAAAGCTGTGTATACCGATTTGCAACACATTATTGCTTAAGTAGTAGAAATATCGCGGCATAGCAAATAACACGCGTCATCGCTGGGTGCGCAGTTCCGTGTTGTGAATTGGAGGACAAACGAAGACGACGTCGCAGCGGCGGCCGTTAGCAACGCTATACAGTAGGAGAGTAAAGGGGAGGGGCAGGGGGGCTTGGCTTGGATCGTTTTTGGACAATGTCAATTCCATAGATGACACATATTATAGTAAACTATAAAATTATATACCTTCTACACCTTACTATCATGTTTTCATATTAATAATTATAATTACTGTTTAAATATCAATTAATGCATTATTTGGCTGAACTATACTGAAAACTGAATACATCAAACAAGACTGTGTGGACTAAGTTCCTTTGCTTACCTTTGTGGTGAATAAAACACCAACAATATCCTATGGATCATAAAAAAAAATCTGGTTAAAAATAAACCTAATGACCTTAAATTAGTATGTAATATTCATGCTGGGGTTTCATCTGCGTTAATGTTAGAGATTTAGGCTGTGGTCGAATGCCTCTTATTTAAAGCGTTAAAAAATAACGTTTTTAATACATAGCCGCATATATATTAGCATATAAAAAAAGTTATCTGTCAATATTTCACAACCAATGCTGAAGCCCACAAGTACTCCCCAGTTCCCACAATAAGGCAGGAGATTGCCAACACCTGCATCGGATATAAGAAACGACTAATGGTTCACCCAAATGACTTTGCCCAGAAGCTGCTGCATAACATCCCAAAAAGGCGCTTAAAACTAGCGTACATTCTCCACCTGGATACAAAATATAGCTCCAACTAAATTAAGAAAGCAAATCATTGGATGTTGCCTTCTTACACATCATAAAATCAACCAAATCATCTGCTTATGGAACAATTTCCGATCGCAGATAAAAGGACCCAATAAAAAAAATCTGTTAATATTTAACGTCGTTAACAATGTCTCTCAGACTGCGCATTAACCCCTTCGCCAAATCTGCGTGAGACGGCCTATTACCTTTAACTTTATCCCAGATGAAGCCGCACCATCAATTATCACAACAACATAAACACATACCTTTCTCCAACTCTTCGACACTAGGTTTCTCATCTTCGCTGCTTATTTCGACCACCTCAGCCGGCTCCTCTTTTATTTCCACCTCGTTGTCCGAGGAGTGGACATTGTCGGGGTGGACTGACTCTGTTTGTTCTTTAATAAAAAATTTCTTTTTATAAAAATGGGTGTGTGCAGTTCACACGCAATAGAAGTGAAACAAATTGTGCCAAGGGGCGGTAGGGATTCTAAATTTTTTGATTTCACATTTCATATATTATATCATTGTAATATATTTAAGCTTACGAAATTTGAAGTATTAATGAAAAACGTTTCCAACTCTATCTGAATAAACAGTTTTTAATTTATTAAATATTGTTAGTTGCCAGGACTCGAATTAAAATGCTGTTAGAATTACTATAGAATTTATTAGAACTACACAAACACGTATAATACAGGTATAAATATAACTGAATACAATCAGTCCAAACGTAATGCACGATTCAATAACACGCGCAAAGTCCGTCACTAAATAGATTACCGAATGTAGTACATACGTCTTGCTTCGCTTGTGCTTATCGCTCGACTGCCTCACCCCTCCATTGGGGCATTGCTTTATACTGTCCAAATACAATATGTCTACTCGACCGCGTGGACTGAATTTCTAAGAATTACACCTGCCTAATGACAACCATAAAGATAATAATACACAATGGACTGTTTTTCCAATCACAAATTTTAAAACAAAGTAAACAAAAGAAGACGATCATAAATTTTAATAGCTCAAACGCCGACAGATAATATATGTGCTTTGTTTACAGATATGCAGGTGGTCCAAATTGTAACAATATAATGTTTTCTATCTCATTCTCACGCAGGTTTAGTTCCGTGGATTTATGTATTTATCACTTTTTACTGTCGCTTTTTCGTTTCATTAAAGTTCAAATAACAACAATTCTAAAGAAGTTTCACTTCAAAATTAAAAGCAAAAATACACATATTTTTTACAACATCTTGAAGTTGGTGCCAAATAAAACTTAAAAATCAAAAACAATTTCACAAAATGCACATTTCAGGGCCCAGGCCCAGGAGGTTACCTAATGGCATGTGTCCTCCCCTGTCTACAAAAAAACGCGAGAGATGCAGCAGACAAAAGCTGGTAGTAAAAAATTTAAAGTTCATTATGAAATGCACTACCACCCACTATTTAGGTTCCAGTGAGCTAGGTGAGCAAAGAACACTAACTTGCTGGTTGTTCCTTTTGGAGCTGGGCCCTAATAGCCCGGGCCCTCGCCTGCAGCTCTAGGAGTTCCAGCACTGTGAGGCCAGCCCTGGTGGCCTTGCTGCGTTCCACCTCCTCATCAGGTTGGCTGTCATCAGATTTCCTCTTGTCCTTCTTCTTCGATTTCTCTTTGGTATGTTTATGTTTGTGCTGTGAAGTACGTTAAATTTGTAGCAGAATGCAGCCAAAATTAAAACACATATGGCGCTGAGGTCATGATTCTATATCTTACAATTCATTCACTTGCCTTACCATAGATTAAATTATGACATTACTTGTATGAAACTTATGTCAAAATGCTAACAGATAATAAGGTAAATGAACAGTCAGTTAGATATAGGAATCGGTCATAAAAAGCTCTCAAAATGCCATAAAAGAGCTTTTAAAACGAGTTATTAAGACTCTTCAGCTGATCTATGGGCTAGTTCCTACTTCATAGACAGGGCATTACTTTACGCGCATTGTAGTAACACCTTGGTTGAGTTGTAAACAATTTCCATACTATTTTTATATTTATAGGCAATTTAAGTAGTAAAAAAATAACAACATTGACTTCAAATGTAACTAAAAAGTAAAAATACTTTCTAACAGTTTTAAGTGAGGTAATTTATTTAATTTTTATTATTACATGTTTCAGCCACTTTACAGTAGCTGTGATCATGGAAGACAAAGATGTCAATTGTCAAGGAGTATTGTTAAAGTTTTATTTAGGCTAAATAGTAGTAGTAGAAGTAAAAAAGTTTTATTATAAAAAGTAAAAAATTTAATTTTCTATAATACAAAATCTTTAAGTCTGTGCGAAGTAAAACATAAAATAACAACAATAAATTTGCAAAATATAGTAAGTAATTTTGATATTTTACTTGCAAAACTTCAAGATCTTGTAGAAAACATTTATTTTTCGCTTTTTAGTCACTTTTGAGATCAGTTTTAAAAATGATGTGAAGAAATGTATTAAGAAAGTGAGGTAAAGGTATATAAGGTTACCTACCACAAAGAACGCTTGGAATTTCTGTACATATCTAGCTCCCATAACTAATGCCCCTCGACTAAATACAGAATAAACACACCTGTACATTACATCTTGTTTTTACAATAACTCATTTACCGTCCAGGCTGTGAATCTTTGGAATGAGCTACCTATTGCTATAAGAGAAGCCAAATCCTTACAGTGTTTTCAAAATGAGCTTCAGAAGCATTACTTCTCTATTGTGTATAATATATATATCTATATACATATATATATATATATGTTTGTACTATTATGTGTATAATAATACTAAATTAGGACTTGCTAAGTAGTATACACAAGCTGAACTCACCTTCTTATTCTTTTTACTACTCTTACTGGTCTCGCTCAAGATCTCGTCATCCGAAGATATGCTGTCCAGGGATATTGTTTCTAGAGGTGGAGACGGGGAGCGGCTAGAGGACTCAGTGTCCGAGGGAGGCTCAGCCCCGTCTAGTATTGCACAGAGACGCTTCGAGCTTATGCCTAATAGCTGAAAGTGGGTACATCAGATATTTAAAGTCTCAACTAGGTAGGCAACGCATCAGCACCCTTGGTGTTGCAGATGTCCATGGGCGACTCTAAAGACTTGTCGTCAAGTGGATCCATTTACCAGTTTGCCCACAAGAAAATATAAAAAAAGGATTTTTGTTTTAACAAATCCACCCCAGGTATTGTTTTTTTAAATTAAAAAAAAATGATGCATCTCTAGCAGCCAGAAATGGTGACTCCCATACACTCCCCTACCTCCGATTCAGGGTGTGAAATGTTAAGCCCAACCCCACTCATTTGAAAATAATATATTATATTGTTATGGTATAACAAATGTTTGTTTATTGTTATGTAACATGTATAATTTTTTTATGATAAATTAGTTGCCTATGAGCAGGCAATGCCATCATCATCATTAATGCCTAATGTAAGTTTCTGGAAACATAGACTCTGGTAGTGCATGTCACAACTCTGCCAAATGCAGAAGGATTGTGGAGGCAAAATGTTTCATTCCCAGTGGTGAAGTTTCCACTTTGAAATAATGGTGTAGACTAGAGCGCCTTGTCCTCCACAGATGGAATGTTGTAGGGGGAATCAGGTTTAAACTTTAGATTAGTGGTCACTGAATTGTAAGTAGTGAGGGGGCAGAGGGGGGAGGAGTACTTCTTTTTCTTTCTAACTTTCGACTAAAGCCCACAAGCCAAGCGAGTGTGCCATGGCAGCGGTCAGAGAGTGTCACAACCGATTTGTAACCATCATTGCAATATCTAAACAACAAAAAAACTATTTTCATATTTCAAAAATCAATATATTAATTCTAAGCTTGTTTACTAAACTCAAAAACAGTTTTGGTGTTTATATATTATGCATAAGTGTATTCCTAAACACAAATCACACTTTGTTATCAACAAAAGTGACATAACCTTGTTTATTGAGTATATTTTTGGTTTCTCATTATTTATTCAAAACTTCTTTGTGGACCCTAAAAACTTGTTTCCTAACCCAAATGACAGGTCTAGTAGCTATATATAAGGGGTATGTTACTCATGAACTCAAATTATCCTTAATCTCATACCACTCGTGTGTCAAAGCACAGCCAGAATCAGGTAACACAGTTCATCCACACACTCTCTGAAATTAAGTGTTTAACTTTCAAAAGTAGCAGATTATACATGGTATGGGTAGGCATAAGGAGATCTGCTTATGCCCATTCGTTTCCTACGCCTGGGTGCCACACACCACTTGCACCTGTAGGGAAAGACAGTCCTGCATACAACCATGTTTATAAATAAATCAATCTTAACTGCATGTCCAGCAAGTACCCATAGATTGCAGGGGAAGTACTACTTGGAAAAGGAAGCCTAAAATAATGCATTTAAAGGCCCTGCATACACAGGTTAAATAGAACAAAAAAAATGGAACAACTCTGTATAATTCTACTCACTTCTTCGGTGCAAAGCTCTTGTAAATCATCAATAGATATGTTCCTCACACATTCAGGGGCCATGGCTTTCAATTCCTTGTATTTTAACGCAGAAAACACTTGATGCATGAGTTCCACTCTATCGTGTATGTAATATGCTAAGTCGTGCTCTTCTTGTTCTTTTGTATACGAAGAAGATGCCTCCATTAGCTCTTTTTTCACTTTATGCCGTTTTATTCGCTTCATTTTGCCTAAATTTATTTTCTTTTCGGTTGTTTTGCTAACAATACAAATTGATCAAGTTTGTATAATCTGATTATATTAAAAGGTTTCATGTTACTTTACAAATGTTCACAATAGCTCTACGTCGTAATTGAGTAGGATTATATTTCAAAATGGTGGAAGTTTGTTTAATTTGACGTTTATTCAGTGCGTTCAAATTTACAAAAACAATAACCTGAATTCAAAAATTAGCATCGTGGGGAATGTTCTTTTCTTGGGTACGCAAAACTTTACTCTTGTTAGTTTTGAAGTATTTGGCGGAAACTGAAGGGTGATGGATATGCAGTTTTATTTTCTAACATGAGTAATTAATACTTCAAAACTTGTAGGGTACTGATAAGACTAATTTTTTTCTTTGTGATATATGTGAACTGATTAATCAAATGTGGCCTTTCGGATTGTCGCAAGAACTAAGTTTATTGGAGTCAATAAGATTTCTTTAATTGGCTAGGCTATAATGCAGACCATGTCAATGTCAAACAAGACTACATGTATTATGCACTGAGTTCCTTTGGCTGCTAATGTAGGGAACAAAACAACATTTGATCACTTGACACTGCTTCTTGATGGTGACACTAACACTATTTCTTAGACTATATACTATATTCCTTGGTCTAAGCACTATTTAGTAAATAATGAACATAACCTCAAATTCTACAGAATAATCACAAAATGAGATTAATTACTTTATTTAGGGGATTAAAATTTGCCTTTCAAGCGAACACCGTACGTTTTAACTCAGAATATGTACCAAAAGCGTTACGAAGCCTGAAAGCAAAGTCTACTAGAAATACAGTGCAATTCTATATAGATTCCTTTAGAGTACGGGCTGTAGGTGGAAATGGAGGTGATGGCTGCATCTCCTTTCTCAGTGCTTGGTGTAAAGATCAGGCTGGACCTGACGGAGGCGACGGCGGGAACGGAGGACACGTCATTTTCCAGGTAAACCTTTTATGGGTAAGCTTTAGAATGTTGCACCCTGAATTTTGACTGCAACAGTCAGGAGTTAGGGGGGAAAACGGGTGTACGGGAGTCACCCCCCACCATTAACGGCTGCCGGAGATGCGTAGTTTTTTTAAACAGAGGTGTCCTAGGGAGGGGATTTAGAACTAATTTCAGGTAAATCTATAGATGTTTGATACATGAATATTAAGTGGCGGGGTGGCAGAGTGGGAGAGGCATACTTATCCCTACTACAACCCCTATAGCCCAAAGATTTTGAAATATTTTTTTTATAAACATAACCTCACTTGACACTAACATTGCACTTATATCATAGGTCCAAAGTTGAACAACATTCACACACACTACAAGAGTAACCTCGAAAATATTCAAAATGGTGACCAATTAAGACAAAATTATAAATTGTATATATAAAATAAATAATAAATGGTTACCAGTCGGTTCTAGTCTGAAGCAAAGCTAACCTAACCTAAGTCCCTGTTCTAGTTACTGGTTGTGACCTTTCACCACCCATCACAATAATGTTTACCAAAAATTAATATTCCAGGAACTCCAGACCATACGGGTTGCAGAAAGGATAATTATACTTTCCCCTACCCACTACTTAAAATTTGTGTACTAGATATCTGAGTAGCAGCTTAATTTCATAATAAGTCTCCTTAATAGGGCAGAATTAATGGGATTGGGAGTACCCGCCGCCATTTCCGGATGCCAGAGATGCATATTTCTTCTTAAAAAATGGGAGGTAATGGGAGGCAGAGTTTCGCTTCACTTTGCTCCCACCTTAGTCTTCTAAGTTATAAAGAATTCAGAACTGCCTTAACAGTGGAGCTCCCACCTAAGTAGCTAAGACCCCTCTATTATTAAATTAAATTATTCATGCACCTCTGGCAGCCAGAAGTGGTGAAGGGTGAACCCCCAACCTTACCTACATACCTTAACAAGGTGAGGTAGTATGAAGTTTTTACCAAATACCCTAGACTGTTTTTTAAATAAAAAAAATATGCATCTCCAGCAGCCAGAAATGGTGGGGATGAGTCCCTTACACCCCTCAACACCCTACCCCCTGATAAAAGGTGCGAATTTCCAAGCCCTATTTATTAAAAAAATCTAGCAAAAAAAAAATGAAAGACTGCAAGAGCAACTAAAAGGCAAAAAAGAAATATATAAAAATTACTATAATTTGCAAATTTATTGTTGGTTTTTTGTTTTACTCAGCATTGACTTCAAGATGTAGAAAATTATTTGTTTTTTCTGGTTTCGTTATGTATATGGTATCCAATAACAAAGAAACATACATACAACTATCCTGAAGGTCTATTAAATCCAATGCAAAAGGAATTATCAATATCCGTTTAGAAAATATCCAACTATTTAGTGAAATATGGTTTCAGTTACCATAAGAACTCTGTTATTTGCTTTTAGCCAATAGTTTGGCTAAGATTAGTGTTAAATGAGCCTAGCTCTATGTATACTTGAATATGCATAAAACATGACACTAGATTGAAAATTAAAAAAATAAATAAATCATTCACTTATTTATCTCGGTAAGAAAAAACAAGATATATAAAGTTATTTTAATACTGTGCTACCTTACTTATGTTATTCTAGAATACAGGCCTAATTTTAATATCATGAATTAAAAATATATTTACAGATCTTTGTATACTTTTTTTCCTTATCATAATTTATGCATGGACAAACAATTTTCCTTGTTTGCTAGTGATTCCCCAAGAGTACCATCAGCCACAACCCGATTTGTTAAAACTAGTATATATAACTGTTTAGTGCATATTGTTGTCTGGAAGAGATTGCTTTTTAGCGATAAGACCACCCATTGTTTTCTGTAATGGTGTACAATAAAGTGTTATCTATCTATCTATTGTTATCAGTAAAGCACTTGAAACAGAAAGATTCTTAAAATCTATAGGATTTAATAATAACCAGTTTGTGGCCAAGGATGCCTGCTGTTGGGCGCCAGAGATTGATTTACCATATAATCAAAAATTCAGGTCACAATTGATCTAACAATACTTTGTTAATCTAGATTAGGGATTTCCCAACTTTGCAGCCTTAGCCTAGTGACACACCTGCGAATATACTGCGCCGTTTGACGACTGATGGATTGGCACTAATCTGAACTCGGCGGAATTGCCACTGATGTGTCATAGGTAACTTCAAAAACCTTGCGAGCATATTCAGCTGAACTTTCTGTGTGGTACGTTCTGCAGGTGTGTCCTAGGCTAAAGCCGCAAAGTTGGGTAAACCTTAATCTAGACTAAAGGGCCCACCCAAATCATCTTTTACATACATTACAAACCTCATTAATATTTTTTACACGTCTTACAATGTTAGTGGGATTTAATTTCAATGAAATTCAATTCTGTTCATCAAACAAATAATTTTATTAAGAACTCATTCAAGAAACCTTATATATTTTACAAACACACTCCAATAACTCTTCAAATTCGTCCAAGTTGTTCTTATCTACGTACTTCCTCCATGAATACTCCACAGACTTATCACTGAACATAACCAAACTTTTTCTACAGAAACGGTACCAATCACATATAGTTGTTAATGATATTGCTACATCTCTATTGTGCATACTGCACTCTTTTTGTGCCAGCTTAAACGGGAAATCATTTGCAAAACAATACATAAGACGAAAGACTAATGGTAAGGGCAATCTTACATTCTCAAACCAAGTACCTTGAGCACGACTGATAGCTTTATTTCTACACTGTCCTTTGTTACAACGAAATAAACCAACTTGTCCACCTCGCATTATGGACATGGGTTTATTATGTACATTACACAGCCTCATACTAGGTATTAAGCCTCGTTTCTCTGCAAATAACATGCACTGTTCCTTTGTGCCTAGTTCATTGAACAATCGTTCCATGTTCCAGAATGGACGGACTTCTTTGGGGCCAGTTTTTCTTTTCTTTGGTGATTGTGTTAGTTGTTGTGGTAGAAGATGGTCTGCTTCGTGAAGATGTATGTGCCTGCTGCAGTATTATTGAATTAATTCAATTGTGGTCATTTAAGCAAAAGTATTCATATAGTATTTTCTCAAGTTTTTGAAGACTTGTACACATAATTAGATTAATTTAAATTAGATTCTCATAGAGATAATAATGACAATAAACAAAAACTAACTAGTTGGGGGTCGGCTAAATAGTAACTTTGACACTACACTTTTGGAAATGGCTACAGAAAAGTAGACAAATCATCAAAAAAAAAATCAAATAAAATTTTGTACTTAAAACTGTTAAGAAGGTAGTTTTAATTAAAAGTGTTCTTACTAATGCCTCTGCCCCACCTGAGATAATAGTGTCACAGAGATTACACAGAGTGTAATTAATCATTTCATGTGTTATTTGAGATGCAACATTGTTAATGATGTCTAACATTGACAGATAACTCCTGTACTGTCGACAGATTACTCCATGTACCTACTGGTAATAGCAACTACAAACAAAACACATTTATCATATGAAGCTCAAATTCTTTTAATGAAATAGTTGTAGACTTAAATCTAGATCTGTATTGCAGTATAAATACTGTTAACCACATTTTAGCTCAAGAATTTTTTGAAAGTACTAAGAGCAGAAATTTTATTATATTAATATCCCTCAATGTCATGTATGTATATATTTTTTCTTTACCAATAGCAGATGTTGTTATCAGCATCTTTTTTTTAATATTGTTGTTACTATATTTTGTATGTTTTAGAGTATAAGCCTTCCTAAAATAAAATAAATAAATGTGTACACAGATAAGAGGTGACGCAAGAAACTGCGTCTTCAGCAAATATGCCTAGGCATATTTGCTGAAGAGTTTCTTGAGCTGCTTCTTCTCTTCAAGACACAACATGTTGCGAAGTGGTGGTAAATTAGATTAGGCTCCCATCGAGTAAATAATAACCATAAACAAAATTAAAAGTAAATAATTGAAATGAACAAGTTGGCGGTAGGCTAAATAAAACTTTAACAATACTCATTGACACTTAACAACTTTGTCTTCCGTGATCACGGCTACACGAAAGTGGAAAAAACATCGGAATAATAAAAATCAATTATATTACTGCTGTTAAAACCGTTAATACATAGTTTTATTATGCATACAAGTCATGTAAACTTAGAAAATATGAAGTGCACATAGATATCAACTAATGTAGCTAATTGTCACACAATATTTTTTAATGTTTTAAGTAAGACTTAAAACATTAAAAACTGGACATTTGAACAGTTACTAACTTTTAACATGAATGCAAATGTAATAGGAGCATAAAGAGAAACAGTGCAATTTCATGAAAATTGGTTCATTCCTCGAGTGTGCAAGCCACTTTTATAACATATAATAAAATTGGTCTGGATATTAATATCTGCATCAACATAAACAAAAAACACAGATCTTATATCTGTGTTTTTTTGGGGTGCAGTATAGTTATATGGCACATTTATTTATTATTTGAGATATAAAAATTAACTTTGGGTGGTTATAAAAAAAATAACCGCAAAGGCTAAAGCGAGAGCTCCACTTCGCTTCGCACTCGCCTTAGCCTTCTTACCTATATTAAAAAAGTTCGGATCTGTTCATAATAAATAAATAAATGTGTCGTATAACTATACCCCACCCTTTATTGTGTTACTTTGTGCACTTCAACATTGTAACTCATAAAATCTATCTTACTTAGTTACATAGCTTGAAATACTTCCTTAAAATCATTAAAACAAAAGAAAACTATCTTGTTACTACGATACTTACGTTTCCATGTTCAGAACTGGTTCACTCATTATTTGTGGCATATTGTCGTACGGTATCATTTGATTTGGATTCATACCTATTATGTCTGGATTGTTAAGAATATATTCGTCTTTAGTGATCATTATAAATAATGGATTATTATTGCGAAAATTGCGAATCAAAACAAATGACTATCATTATCCGATGCGAAATGCAAACAAATTTCTTTTTTTTTTAATAATCTTATGGCTTGGAAACGAGGCTATACAACAAACGCACTCATGGTGTGGCTAGGTGTAATTTGTAAATTACGAATACTAATTGAGTAATTAAAGAAAGTTAAAAAATTGTAGACGAGAAATGCCAATCAAAACCAGAAGAAAGGCACATTATAAATAGTTAAGAGATCTATAATATTATAGAATTATAAAAGTGCGGTTTGTATGAAGTGGTATTTCGAATATGCGAAACCCGTTTTTTCAACAAATATCAAATACCTTCGTCTGGCTTGATAAAAATAAATCGACTAATCGCAAAATTATTTTAAGTTACTTTTCAATTATTTTTTACAGGCAACACACACAGTGAGAAGTTTGAACCACTGTAAATCGGTCATACAAGCGCAGCATGGCGAGAGAGGTTACAATAAAGACTGCAATGGGAAGAATGCAACGCATGTTGTTATTCAAGTTCCTTTAGGTAATATTTGCATAATTTTAGTACCATAATATCTCGTTTAGATTATGCCCACTTTCACCGCAGCAAGCTGGGAAGTGGGCAGCACGAGTATGTGAACCCAACTTATTTGAACATTCGACTGCTGCCGCCGTGTAAGGATACATAATGTAAATGTTGGATTACGTATTTAAACTAAAAAAATATATGATGACTAATATAATACATATTTGTTAATAAAAAAAACTACCATTCGTTGTGGTTACATAAATTTCGCTGTGAAATGAAATTGACTAGATAGGCCATAAATTTAAAAAAATATATATTTCAATGTTGCTATATCTAGAATCTATACTTCTTTGGTAGTCTCATGTCCGGTCCCTGTCTTACTATTCATTCACTTGCCGTTGGTACGGCAAGTGAAGTGAAGCGGTCGATGGCTCGCGGGATCGATAGAAATTTGACATTACATGTATGGAGCTTATGTCAAATATCCGATAGTGAGGCAAATGACTAGTCATTTTTTAAAATGATTTGCTGGTTTGATCTGTATTTTAACTTGTATTTATTCAAACACAGGTACAATAGTGAAAGATGCGAGTGGCCAAGTGGTGGGTGACTTGAGCAGCGAGGGTGTGATGTTCGTGGCTGCGAGGGGCGGCGCCGGGGGGAGGGGTAACAGGTTCTTCCTCACCGATACAGAACAGGTGAAAGCAAATGGCCGTGTGTGAGTCGGACTCACACATTGCGTTGCTATATAATCTATAATGCCGCTGTTCCACTTGCCAACAGTGACTGATGATACTTCTACATGTGAGATAGTTTAACGCCTATGTAGTGTTGGGTTTAATGCCCTGTTTGTCATCCGATATTGTTAATGAAGTTAAACATTTATCAGATAACGAATGTATATCCACTATTCTAGCTAATTATTAACGCCGTTAATAATTAGCTTTAACCAAGACGGGATTTGGCGAGCTTACTAACACTAACCAAATCCCAGATAGAGCAGGACATTATACTTATATCGTTAAAAAATAGCACGTTAACGATTAGCTACATTTGTGTATGTATATACACAAGTTATCTGTCAACGTCTAACGCCATTAACAATGACGCATCTCAAATAATGCATTAAACCTCTGGCTCCATCTGCGTGATACGGTCACTAATTACCCCATGTGTCCCAGAGTCATAGAATTGTAATGTCGATACTAAATCTTGCTCACTGTAATTAAAACAACGTACAACTATTTTTTTATTATTATGTTTTATGTACATAAAATGTTTTCCATTTTCATTAATTACAAACATTTAAATGATAAATTTCTTTTTGCAGGCTCCAGATATAGCTGAAATAGGTGCCAGCGGTGAAACGCAGACTTACACTCTAGAAGTTAGGTCGATGGCCCACATCGGCCTGATAGGTTTCCCCAACGCTGGGAAGAGCACCTTACTCAGGGCGTTGACTAGAGCTAGGCCTACTGTTGCACCGTATCCCTTCACGACTTTAAGACCACATATAGGTAGATATAAATTATATCTTCCTTACGTTACTGCTCCGTCTGGGATGATATTAGCGTTAATGTGACCAGTTCACGCAGATGTAGCAATGGGTTTAATACGTTATTTTGGATGCGATATTGTTATTAATTGTTGATGACGTTTAAAATTAACAGATAATGTATGTATATATGTCGCAGGGTAATGACGACAATCGGAATTTTATTCAAACCCCATAACGAAATGATCGATTGACGCGAGATGTTACTCACGACTCTGTGGGTGATTTTCCTTAAGAAAGTTAGCGATTTGAACAAATCCCTTTATGTAGTAAACCATGCATTATCAAATATAGAGTAGGTAACGCAGGAACGAGTTAGTCTGCAGTAAAAACGGCAGCTGCCGGCGAGTGTCACAACCGACTTGTAGCCATCGTTCAAGTTTTTATCAATGAATAAATGGTGACCAATATGTTCTGGCACTCACCGGCCGCTATTGCAGCACGCTCGTTTCGCTTGTGCGCTTTGATCTGAAGCTAACCTAACTCACTCTTCTAGTGACTGGTCGCGACCTTCGACCGCCCCTCACGACTTCTGCGCTTGTGTGTTATGACATCAGAAGCGCAACGTTGGCTGACACGGTTGCAGGAGTGGGGCGGTGTGTTAAAGGAAGTGAAAACAGACGAAACATAAAGCTGTGCAAGTCGTGACTTGTTCATTTCAGTAAAACAGTTCATGGATTTGATCAAATCACTAACTTTTTCAGGGAAATCACCCACAGATTTATTATCATAAGATCTCGCGTGAATTGATCATTTCCCTTACGGATTTGATAAAATTCAGGTTTTAGTCATTTTCAAATTCAAATTCAATAGTTTTAATTCAAAATAAGTTCCACCGGAGAACACTTTTTCAAGGTCATACATATAGGTTAAAATTTAATTTTACTTCCCAGTCACATGTCACACGTACACTGCTTCGCAACGTGTTATTGCTGTTACGGAGAAGAAGCGGCAACAAACTCCCCAGCAACACGTCTAGCTAAAAATTATTTATATTTATATATTTTTTATTCTATTTATATCTCAAGTTCTTTTTTTATAATTTTTATACAGAAGTATGTTACAGAATGACTTTTGAAGAATTAATGGAGTTGTAGCAAAAAGTGCATATTCAATAAAACAGAGACACAATTAAAGGAGAGAAAAATATTATTATTGTTATATATATAAAGACATGACGTAGTAATTTTTTTCCTGCAACATATATATGTAGCTAATCATCAATTTTATTTTATTTTATTTTGAACGTTTGTATCAAAATTATTTTAGAATTATTATTTATTGCAATATGTATCATGTACCCAATCGTTTTAGGTATGGTCCCATACGACGATTACGAACAAGTGGCCATTGCTGATTTGCCAGGATTGATACCAGGCTCACACAAAAACTACGGACTTGGTAAGTTTTTACTACTGTTATAACTTTTAAATATGGCATTCCTGAATGTATTTTTAGAAAGGTAATATATTATTGCTGTTTCAAAGAGAAGAGTATATCTGGTACCAAACTCCCTCCCAATACATCTATTTAAGGAGCTACGTAAATGGAATTCGCAACCTCGCCCACTTTACCACATTTTTGGACATATAAATTGTCAAAATTTACGATTTACGACAAATCCGTATAATATAACACAAACAAATCTTGACTTATTCACAAGAATTGATGTCTGTATACAGTAATGTACATGAAATCAAAATCACATAACTATGAAATTTGATTTTTATTTATCAAGATTTGTGTTAATATTTATTTAAAAATAATGCACAAGCGGGATAGTAAAATCCATTTAGGTAGCTCCTTAAAATTTATATAAATGTTATCTTACTTTTTATCTGTCTCCTATTTTTGTTTTCAAGCAACATATTGTGTGTTATTCGAGTTCAGTTTATGTTTGTTATGTCTGTACATACCTACTTGGATATTGCCTATTTATATTACCTTCTTAAGACGTCAACATCAACAGACGTCAAAATGTACAAGCCTTGCGAAGCTATATCAAAATGTTGCCATATAAATATATTTTTAATTTTCTGCAAATGTAACCTAAAAAATTACTTTCAGGTATACAGTTTCTTCAACATGTAGAGCGCTGTAAAGGTCTTATATACCTTTTGGATGGTACCTCGGACCCTGAATGTCAGTACGAGACTCTTACTCACGAACTGTGTCAGTATAACGCGCAACTAGCAAATAGGCCGAGTATCGTGGCCATTAATAAAATAGACTTGACAGAAAGCTTTGACAGTTACCAAAGAATGAAGAAAGAATTAAAAGTCGATAATGTCTTTGGTATTTCAGCAAAAACTGGTAGCAATCTAACTGAATTGTTAAAAGCCATTAGGATTATGTATGATAGTGTTTAGTGTTCATGTTATTTTTTTATAAATATAAAAAACGAAATGACGTTTCAACTGTCACAATCAATGTTCAAGAGGTTTTTGGCGGCGATTTGAATATGAGCTAAACACTCGAGAGGAATTATACATGATTACATGATTTGAGGATAAACATGAGCAGTAGTACGATGGACGTGTTTATTAGCGATTGTAACGCGGGTTCCAAAAAAATCGACTGCAGCGCCATCTCCTTGCTTATATTTGTTTATCTTACTAAAACCACGTCATTTGTCGAGATAAAACGTATCTTAACTACTCGGCTATAAGCTCATTTAAATCCGTGCAGTAGTTTTTTTATTATTATTAATTTAAGTTTATGGCTTGGCACCTAGGCCTTTAAGCCAGATGTTAGATTACAATATAGTTTCTTCATTTTATTAAGCCTATGTATAGCTCAGCTGAACTGTAACTCAACTGACGCCATCCAACGGAGTTCTTGTACCAACTCAAAAGGCTACATTTGACTATACAGTTTAAATTTCTCACAAAAACACAATTACTACTTGAAAATTATTAATATCCTACAACTACTGTTCATTTTAGAGTAATCTTACACATTTTTAGAAAATAAAACTGCACAGCACTACATCCTTCAGTTCCCGCCAAAAACTCGGCATTAGTTTTCACGTAACGCTCGCGCAGATTATGCAAAAATTCTATAATTTGTATTTTTGGAACTAGACTCCTTTTCTCATTTTTTAAAATTCACTTTACAACTACACCCCAAATATGTTTACTATGGTAAAGTATATAAATAATAATAAATTGTAAATAGTGTATTTTATAAGGAATAAATGAAAGAAATTTATGCAAAATTATTGATTTTTATTAATTTACAGATCTATTCATAATTTTTATTAAGTATATAAAAGTCTTATTTATGGTTTCAGGCTTATATTAATAATACGGTATATTTAATATTAGGGGCTATCCACATTCCTCCCATGTTTAAGTGGGGAGGGTTCCTAAATTTCGTGACGTCACTTTTCAAAATATATTTGTTTATTTGGGAAACATACAATCATTATCATTCTTACAATATAAAAAAATAATTCATTTTTAATTTTTTAATAAACTTGTGAAGGAGCACCTATCTAACCGTATAACGTGTTTATTGTTTGTTTTGTATGTCTATGTACGTATACATTTTTATAATTATAATATATATATAATAATTATTTTATTATTATATTCATATCTATTCCAACTGCAGGCCAACGCTATCTGTGCAATTAGATCGTCTCCATCAAAAGGTTGCCTGGAAGACATTTCTTTTAGCAATAAGACCGCCCATTGTACTACCTTTTAGTAAGTAAGTTTATTGTGTATTTTTTCTATGTAATGTTGGTGTACAATGTATTGTATTTGATACAACATTGGAAAATTTAAACAAAGGAATTAAATAATACAAGAACACAAAAAAAAACTATACAACATGTCTGTTTATCTATATCAGTCTTTAAGTTATCATTATCATGTCATAAAAAAATTGTGATTCATGTTAAATATAAAAGTCATTACATTCAAAAAACAAAATAATAAAATAAAATATACGAGTATATATGAAATCATTTAATTAAGTTTTTAATTTAATCAAGTTTAATTTTAATTAAGTTTAATTTTAATTAATATTTGATTAGAATTAGTGACAAAGACGGGGGAGGGGTCGAAATATCATGAAATTCGTGTAACGTAATTTGTGGACGCCCCCTTATATGTATTAACACAAACATTCCAGTGATGGTTTCGGGCTTCCCTATCCTAGGGAACTGATCACTCTTCGAAACGGGATTGGCAAGTTTCATACATCGGCTAAATCTCAATGTGGAACAATATCTTGAGAGAAAATTTCAAGCAGGTCCCGGCAAATGCATGCCCGATTGCTGGTGGCTTATTAGAGCTGGCAACATTTCCAATTTCTTCGATTTCTTACTCGACTTTTTTGGTTGGAGTTTCATCTGTAATGAGCGAACATGCACATGTGTGAGTGGCACTGGCAGTGAGTACTCACTCGCCGATGACAGCCTGTGAGTGAGTAAATGTGTACGAGTGAATACGTCTGCAGGAAAGGAGAAATAATACTAATTCCTGCCATGAAGTCTGTCGTAAGAAGTGCTTAAAACAACCTACAGGCAGGTAGGGTATTTGCCCATCTGGATAGCTACCACTCCTGGTCCAGAATATGCCGCCATAACAACCCTGAGTCTTGTTCCCGAATCAGTGGCACATTGGTAGTATGGTCTTTAATGTTCATAGGCGATGGTAATAAACTTCCATCAGTGAATGCAATAATACCAATCACAAGTGTCTTTAAAGAACAATATCACTCATACGCACGCGTAAGTGTGCACATTTTCAATCATTCGTTTGTAGGCGTGAGTGAGTTCATCATTGCTCGTACGTGAGTGAGTCCAACATCACTCGTGCCTAAACAAGTGAGTGCAACATAACTCGTATGTAGTTAAGTCCAACACCACTCTTGGGTAAATGAGGTTCAACATCACTCGTGTGTAAGCAAGTCCATCATCGCTCGTAAGTAAATGAGTAGTCTAATACCATGAGTTAAACATCACTCGTGTGTATGTATAAAATCATTCGCGTGAGTGAGTAAGTATAACATCATTCGCGTGAGTCCCATATCACTTATATGTGAGTAAGTTCAACATCACTCGTGCACGAGTGACTCCCGCATCCCTCGCGCGTGAGTGCTCACCTTTTGGTGTACCTCCCTTATATGTCGATACAGGCTCGAGTACCAGCCGAACGAGACCCGGCAATGGACGCACTCGTACGGCGTCTCGTCTGTGTGCATCGCGACTATGTGATATTTCAGTTTCGCAGCGTTCTAAACACACATAAACAAGAACAGTTAAATAGCGACTCAAATATATTATTTACTTAATTTCGTCTTATCAAGACTAGTTTTAGCAAAACTACTATTATATTTCTGTCAGGCGCTCTGATATTACTTTATGATTTTAACCTTTCATTATGTTTGTGTATAAAGTATGTACAAAGTATGCTGTCAGCATTTTACAAGCAAACAATTGCGGCCTAATATTTAAACAACACAATTATTTATATTCGCATATTTTCAGTAATAAAATCAGTTACAGCCCTCGTTAGGTTTGGTATTTCCTACATTTTACCCTTCCCTCCTAAACTAAAACTGTATACACACTATACTTTTTTGGTCCTTCGAGCCGGATATGAACCAGCGCTCTATGGATTGTGTAGTGTTTTATGTAATAGGTTGGGGAATAAGTCTTTTCGCATATAGTATGTATGAACTTGTAATAAGATCCCTTTGGCTATACCATTTATATCTGGCTGGTTTTGGTATCATTAAAGTTTTAATTTTAAAAAAGACAATTCCAAATTCAAATTAGTAAAATGTGTGATTTTAATTTGTTTTTCTTATTGTTAAAATGAGTGAATCTAATGAAGAAATTCGATACATTTTAAAATTTTACTACAAAAAAGGTAAAAATGCAACACAAGCCGCGAAAAAAATTTGTGATGTTTATGGACCTAATGCAGTATCTGTGAGAGTAGCGCAAATTTTGTTTAAGCGTTTTCAATCCGGAAATTTTGACATCAAAGATGCACGTCGCTCTGGTCGCCTGTTACGGACAAAATTGATGCCATTTTTGAAACAGTGGAGCAAGATCGGCATATTAGTAGTTACGATGTAGCTGGAGAACTGGGAATTGTCCACAAAACGGTTTTGGCGCATTTGAAAAAAGCTGGGTACACAAAAAACACAAAATATTTGGGTGCCTCATGAGCTCACTGAAAGAAACCTAATGAAACGTGTACTCATTTGTGATTCTTTATTACGACGTAATGAAACCGAACCATTTTTGAAGAAGCTGATAACTGGTGATGAAAAGTGGATCATGTACGACAAGAACGTGCGAAAAAGATCGTGGTCAAAGGCCGGTCAGGCTTCACAGAGTGTGGTGAAACCCGGGTTAACTCACAACAAGGTAATGCTGTGTATGGTGGGATTGGAGGGGCATTATTCATTATGAGCTGTTACCGCCAGGCAGGACCATCGATTCTGAACTGTACTGCGAACAACTGATGAGATTAAAGCAAAAAGGTGAGAGAAAGCGGCCGGAATTAATCAACAGAAGGGGTGTGGTTTTCACCATGATAACGCTAGATCTCACACATCTTTAGCCACTCAGCAAAAATTACGAGTTTGGCTGGGAGGTGTTAATGCATCCGCCGTATAGTCCTGACCTTGCACCTTCAGACTTTCACCTGTTTCGGTCTCTGCAGAATTCCTTAGGCAGTGTCAGGTTAACATCACGGGAGGACTGCCAAAACCACTTGTCGCAGTTTTTTAATCAGAAGCCCCAAAATTTTTATAGGAATGGGATCACGTCCCTACCTACAAGATGGCAAAAAGTTATCCAACAAAATGCCTCTTACATACTTTAGACAAATGTAAATAAACTTTAAAAAAAACCTTTTGAATTTTTATATAAAATGCGAAGAAACTTTTTCCCCAACCTAATATTTATATATGAATTTTCTATTGGCTAAATAGTTATCTGACTGTCTGTTTTTCTTGTAACCGCCCTTAAGGTGTAAACTTCAGTCGTGCGTTAGAGCTAACAAACAAGTTTTTTAATATTTTACTACATTTGGCTGCAACTACCAAAATACAAAATTTCATGGGCGTGAGCTATCAAAACCATCAACTTTTTATGTATAAAAAATGATATTAAAGCATATACAGACCGGATATGCCTTTCCACAGACGTGACATAGATCCTTCTCCTTGTTCGCGTGGACATTCTGCATGTGGACGTATAACGACGTGTGGCATTTGAACGGCTGGAACAAACAAAAAAAATTTAATTAAACATCAATCAAATACAGCATAACAAAGTAGAAGTAGACATATTGTTACAAATTTGTGGGATGTGAATTTATAATGCCGTTGAATTTATCACAAAGTTTATTAGAAGTACACACGCGTAATTCACAGTTCTTATTAATATAACTAGTCCAAACTAGAAGTAGTAGAAAATCGTAATAACATAAATCGCGCAATGTTCGTCGTTATAAGATACTTGTTCCGAAAGTGCAGTGGGTAACGCTTCGACCGCAGTTGAAACTCAACTGACTCAGTCCCAACTTACCGACCTTAAATATTTGTAAAAATAGCCATGGCCTCTTAGTTTCATGCCCACTAGTCCTTGGAATTCTCAACTCGAAAGCTTTATGGCTTTTAAGAATGTGCAACAAAATGCCAACAATAGAAGAAAGGATTACCGCGAGCAATAGATCAGTTAAATTCGAAGGGGTAATAAAACACCTGTATAGTATTATTATTGGTTCGCAATAATATTATATTGCTGTATTGATTAAAACAAGTCAAAAAAACATTGATGCCCTGGAGTCAGGCGGTCATGAGGATTTTCTAAGAGCGTTTTTTTGCTAAAACGACTAGGGAACCTTAAAAGAACTGTTTAAGCGTTGCTACAATTTGAATTCACGTCATGGTAGAAACAACTTTAGCCATTTTTTCAACTTTTCTTTATCAAACTGACTTTTTGTGACAAACAACGCTAATTTACATTAATATAATATTTCGCAAAAAGGAATTTTAAATTTTTTGATTTAATCTCTACATTATCATAGAAATTTGGAGAAGAGGATACACCACTATGTAGATCGAACATAGATAATTACTTCCTAGACTCCAGTGTTGCCATACTAAATAAAGAAAATACAGTGGCGAGTAAAGTACTTCTAGTTAGTTGGTTAGTCAGGAAACCTGCTTAAACGGTGCATGCTTTTCGGCCAAGATTAGAACCCGCGCCCTTTTGAGTTCGGTTAGCGAGTAAAAACTCACCTTATGACACAACTGGCATCTGAACTTGATTTTCTTCAGATGCTCCCAATCGATGTGATCCCGCAGGCGAGTTTTACTGACAAACTTCTTCCCGCACTCGTTGCACATGAAACTAACAAACAAACTTAGCATTAATATTGTTACGAGTTAGTGGGACTCGAATTAAAATGCCGTTAGAATTATTAGAGTTTATTAGAACAAACACGTATAACACTGGTACAAATATAACCGAACACAACAAATCCAAACGTAATGCAGAAGGTGGTAATTCAATAAAAAGCGCAAAGTCCGTCAATATTAGATTCCCGAATTTACACAAGTCACGCCTTGATCGTGGCTCTCGCTCAACTGACTCCTCTCTCCATCAGGCCATCGTTTTATACTGCACAAATGCAAATGTGCCCGCCCGGCAACGTCGACATAATTACCTAGTATTAGCTTGTACATATAATTCGCAAAACCTGGCTAATGATGCAGCCTGTAAGAGGCCGTAGACGAGTACAATAGAACAATAGGCTGTTCTCCACAATAACAAGAAACGTATACCAGTAAACAAAAAGAAGACGATCATAAAAGGGTTACGATTAGTTCAAATGCCGACTGGTAATAAAATGTGCTTTTACAGATCTTTACGTGGAATTTGTCTTTGCCGGAGCCTAAGTTGTAACAATACGAAAGAATATAATATCATTTACTGTAAAAAGTGTCACACACATCTGGCCTTTATAGCATTAACTAGAGTTTTCCGCGGGTCGACCTCTAGTGCGTACCTTTTTTTTCATCGCCTTCTTCATCATGAGCCAAGATAGAGGTTCTTTATTTTCTTATAACTATAACTCAACAGCGGGAAAGGGGTTCTTCAAAAACTTATGAACTATTACATTTTTACTAAACTAGTTTTACACTTTTCTTATTATTGTTACGACTCGAATTAAAAATGCCGTTGGAACTACTATAGAATTTATTAGAACTGTACAAACACGTATAAAACAAATACAAATAAAACTGGATGCAACCAGTTCACACTGCACGATTCAATGCAATTCGACACGCGCAAAGTCCGTCGTCTATATCGCTAATCGAGAGTACTACAAACGTCTTATTCGTCTCGTAGTCGTCGCTTGACTGCCCGCCCCTCCATTCGGGCATCGTCTTATACTCCTTACACAGTACAAAGAAATTGGCCGCGCACATTGAGTTTTTGAGAAATAGTAATTAGCACACCTGCGAACGGTCATAAAGTCGAAAACAATAACAATAAGGATTAGTTCGACGCTAATGATGGTTATAAAACAAGTTGAAAAACAATAGCATGTTTTTCTTAATTACAAATTCAAAACACAAAAGAATTCCTTAATCCGGGAGGAAGACAATAAACTGCGCTTACAACAGGCAGCCGTGCGCTTATCTTTGACGGCATGTAACAATATCTATAAACTTGAGAAATGATTTGTGTCCCATACACACTTCCATCCCCTATTTGAATCCGTTCTAGTTTTATTTATCTATCACTCGTCTATCTGTAAACTACATAAATGATAACAACGGCAAAAATGGCCGACACGACCAAAACTATCAAAATTACGAAAATGACAAATCACATAAAAACAAAACCTAGCCTACTTTCTGTTCTCTAAAGATTTATATCGGAAAGGGAAGGTTTTGGGTCGGCTGAAAAACAATTTAATAAAAAACAATATATATGATGGAACCTCCGTGGTGTTTACTAAAGAGTGTGACGTCACGATTGTTGGCTTCTTGGTGAGGACCCATATTTGAGTCCTCGAAATAAAATTTCAAGGGTAATCGGTATCGTTTATTCCGAGAGCGTTAAGACTTTCCAGAGAGGTCCGTCCCGTTCGGCGGCTCGAACAATAATGATCGAGTGTCGACAGTGCGGCCGTATTTATAGGGCTCGGTGCACGTGCACGTGATCACAAACTTTTAGGTTAAGTATTGAAATTACAATAACAATTAAAACATGTCGTTTTAGGCTAATTTCACATTAGAATAAACTGATAGTAATTAAACAAATTATTATTGTTTTTGTAATACGTTAATTGTGGTATATGCGCAGACATATATAAAAAAAAACAGCAACTTACCTGAACTCACTCTCGGTGACGTGCCGCCTGGACACCCTCAGGTGTTGCTTGTAAGTGGCGACAGACGCGAACCGTTTGTCGCACAGTTCGCAGAACAGCTCGCCCGAATCGCGCGCCTTAGAGGCAAACCAATCATTCCAATACTACAATGTTTTTAGTAAGCATTTTTCGAAAAGTAATTATATTCATCGGTATTTATATAAAAAGACTCTGAAATTAGGGGCCATCCACATGTTACAAATTCAAAAGTGTTTATTCATAATAAGTTTCACTGGAGAACACTTTTTGAAGGTCATACATATAATTTAAAATTTAATTTTACTTCCTATTTTATGTACATCGCCTCGCAACGTGTTATTGCTATTAAGGAGAAGAAGCGGCAAGAAACTCCCCAGCAACACGTCTAGCTGAATATTGTTTTTCTTTGTATTTCTTATTCTATTTATATCTCAAGTTCTCTTTTTTTTAATAAGTTTTATACAGAAGTATGTTACAGAATTACTTTTTGAAGAATTAATGGAGTTGTAGCAAACAGTGCATACTCAATAAGACCAAGACACAATAATAATACTCTTTATCGTACACCAACATAAAAAAAGGAATACATTTTTTTAAATTTTTTTATTGCATGAGTTCAGCAGACAGGCAGAGTTACCATCGCCTATGGACATTTGCGACACCAAAAGTGCTACCAATGTGCTGCTTCTTTAAACGGAGACTGGAACCTGGCCAGCAATGCCGAAACACAACTCAAGGTTATTATGGCGGCATACTTTAGGCCAGGGGTGGTAGCCATCCAGACGGGCGAATATCCTACCACCCGGCTGTGGGTTGTTTTGTCGTCTCTTACAGTAGGTCGCCCCAACATACGAAATTGTATTCTTTCTCCATCCCTACACGTAATAAATATTTAAAATGTATTATTTCGTTTTACATTTTTTCCAAAATTCTTACATGAATATAATAATACGCGAAGCAAAAAAAGGCAAAAAATTTGTACCTGTTTTTACGACAATTGCGCGGACGGAGGAGTATGAAATTTCGCACACTTATACTTTATATAGAGAAGGAGTGCAGAATGCTAATATTTAAAAAAATTATGATAAATAATAAATTACATTAAATCAATAATACAAAATAAATAAAAACATTACTACACACATTTGATTTATAAAGTCAATTAACAATGTAGCCTTGGCGAAATCTGTTATTATAGAAGTACAGTCTTTGACAACAGGACCCTAATAATGTTCAAACTTATAATTTAAATTAATTATGGTCGAATTTCGACCACTAGTACACATAAAAACATACTCGACTATGGCACAAAAACCTCATGGGTTTATTCTTGCCATAAAGAGTCGTGTAAAATACATTAGGTTATGATACAAAGTGATAGTTTAAAAATGAATGTACACAATAATTGATGTTTTATCAAAAATAGGAGCAGAGGCATTGTTATCATCATTCAAGTGTTTACTTCTAATTTGGCAATAAGAAGCAACGAGAAATAACAAGAAGAAGCAACGTTGGCTTCGCTTCTAAACTTAGCCATGAAAAAAAGATGCGACTTTCAGTCAAAATCACTACCAAACCTTAAAAACTATCTTAATATATCTGTTTGTACCTTGTGACTCCTCAAATGTCGTCCCAGGTTCGATTTCCACTGGTACACCTTCCCGCATATCGGACAGGGGTATCTATTCTGGCCCTTGTGCAGAACGCTGTTCAAATTAGAAAAATAAAAAAACCAAGAAAATTGATTTCCTTAAAATCCTAAAAGAGAGCATAGAAAATAAAACAGATAAGGAGTGATAAAAACAAACTCACTCAGTGAGTCACTCACTAATTTACTAACAGCCCCTATATCTGAGTACTCATTCATTTGCCTTACAATTGGTTAAAATAAATCATGAAATGATACCTAAATAAGAATTATTTATTCACAATATTAAAAGAGACCCAAGAAAATAAAACAGATAAGGAGTGATAAAAACAAATTCACTCAGTGAGTCACTCACTAATTTACTAACAGCCCCTATATCTGAGTACTCACTCATTTGCCTTACAATTGGTTAAAATAAATCATGAAATGATACCTAAGTAAGAATTATTTATTCACAATATTAAAAGAGACCCAAGAAAATAAAACAGATAAGGAGTGATAAAAACAAACTCACTCAGTGAGTCACTCACTAATTTACTAACAGCCCCTATATCTGAGTACTCATTCATTTGCCTTACAATTGGTTAAAATAAATCATGAAATGATACCTAAGTAAGAATTATTTATTCACAATATTAAAAGAGACCCAAGAAAATAAAACAGATAAGGAGTGATAAAAACAAATTCACTCAGTGAGTCACTCACTAATTTACTAACAGCCCCTATATCTGAGTACTCACTCATTTGCCTTACAATTGGTTAAAATAAATCATGAAATGATACCTAAGTAAGAATTATTTATTTACAATATTAAAAGAGACCCAAGAAAATAAAACAGATAAGGAGTGATAAAAACAAACTCACTCAGTGAGTCACTCACTAATTTACTAACAGCCCCTATATCTGAGTACTCATTCATTTGCCTTACAATTGGTTAAAATAAATCATGAAATGATACCTAAATAAGAATTATTTATTCACAATATTAAAAGAGACCCAAGAAAATAAAACAGATAAGGAGTGATAAAAACAAACTCACTCAGTAATTGACTAAAAGCTTCTATCTTATTTAATTTATGTGCTTGCTACATAAATTGTTTATAATCAAAACCGTTTTAAGCGTGGCATATTATTTGATTTCTATTTGGACGTTTCAGTCACTTTTCAGTAGCTGTCATCACGGAAGGCAAAAATGTCAAATGTCAATGAAACTTGAAACAAACTGACTTCCAATTTGTTCATTGTAATTTTTGTTTATGCTTATTATTTACTCTATGGGAGCTGAATTTAATTTACCACCATTTCGCAACATGTTGTCGCTTGAAGAGAAGAAGCAGTACAAAAAACTCTTCAGTAATATGTCTAGCTCTAACATTTTATATAATAATAAGTAAAATAAAGAGAAAATTATCAATCAAGTCTGGATGTCTTGCAATGCACGCAGAAAGAAATTATTTACTTGCTACTTAACTTATTTTTTGCTATTTAACTTATTCTTTTGCCATTTAACTTATTTCCTTGTCAATTAACTTATTTTTTGTTATTTAACATATTCTCTTGCCATTTAACTTAATTCCTTGTCAATTAACTTATTTTTTGCTATTCAACTTATTCTTTTGCCATTTAACTTATTCTTTTGCCATTTAACTTATTTCCTTGTCAATTAACTTATTTTTTGCTATTTAACTTATTTTCTTGCCATTTAACTTATTTTCTCGCTATTTAACTTGCTTATTTATTACTTTTTTTATTGCACGAGTCCAGCCCACCTGATGGAAAGGGGTTACCATCGCCTATAGGCATTTGCAACACCAAAGGTGACACAAATGCGCATACTTACTTCCAATGATACCTAAAGGTCTTCTTGGAGCTGAACATCTTCCCGCACTCAACGCACTGGGGCTTCTCTCCCAACACATTTTTATTCGCAAACACTTGTTTGTAGATATCTTTGTTGTCCTTCGACACCTGTAACCACAAACAAATCGACTTTATTGTAGATTTTTTATCGGATACTTGACGAGTTCGCCGATGGTTGTTTATTAAACAATACTAGTGGTCGCCTAGTGGTCGAAATTCGACCATAATTAATTTAAATTATAAGCTTGAAAATTATTAAGGTTCTGTTGTCAAAGACTGTACTTCTATAATAACAGATTTCGCCAAGGTTGCACTGTTCATTTGACTTGAACAAATCAAATACATGGTAGTGTGTGTAATGGTTTTTTTTTATTTGTTTAATGTATTATTTATCCATAATTTTTTTTAAATATTAGTATTCTGCACTCCTTCTCTATATAAAGTATAAGTGTGCGAAATTTCATACTCCTCCGTCCGCGCAATTGTCGTAAAAACAGGTACAAATTTTTTGCCTTTTTTTGCTTCACGTATTATTATATTCATGTAAGAATTTTGGAAAAAATGTAAAACGAAATAATAATTGCATAATATGAGTAGTTTTAAATATTTATTCCGTGTAGGGATGGAGAAAGAATACAATTTCGTATGTTGGGGCGACCTACTGTAAGAGGTGACAAAACAACCCACAGCCGGGTGGTAGGATATTCGCCCGTCTGGATGGCTACCACCCCTGGCCTAAAGTATGCCGCCATAATAACCATGAGTTGTGTTTCGGCATTGCTGGCCAGGTTCCAGTCTCCGTTTAAAGAAGCAGCACATTGGTAGCACTTTTGGTGTCGCAAATGTCCATAGGCGATGGTAACCGCTTTCCATCATGAAAGCGACGAATACTACTATTTTTTTGAAATTATGCATAATTTCAAAAAAATAGTAGTATTCGTCGCTTCTTCTCTATATAAACTACAAGTGTGCGAAATTTCATACTCCTCCCTATTAATATAATTATGATACCACACGGTATCCACTGAGGACAGAATACTGTTAAAGAAACCACGTTCTAGCTGTTTGTCGGCTCTGAGGCCCGACGCGCCCACACTCTGCCAAAATGTGAGACATCTCTCACTCCGCATGCAGTGCAATTAGGGGAATGACTTCACGCATCATGTAACCAATACAATTCTCTTCTAGAAAACCGCAGAAAGATTGCTGACGTCTTATTTGCCTTTCAACTACTACATGGTCTTATCGATTTCCCACACACTCTTGGAGAAATGTCATTCTGAATAACACACATGGGTAGTTGAGTTCAAAATCGAAAAACTTTTTGCTTACCTACCTGCAGGACTAACATATATCACATGACATCTGGTTGTAACATAATCCACAACAACATAGACATATTTTTTGGTTCTGTTGCTTCATTTACATATAAAATAAGATTATTTTTTTAATTAGCGCTCAAATCAAGTATTCAAATAATTTAAGTTTTTTTTTCTTTATTAATATCATCGTATTTCTTGTATAATTATAATAATAAGGTTTTATGCCGCGTGCAGGCGTGCGCACGCGCATGTAAACGTCCGCACCGGCTTACTAGGATTTGTATTAGTTTTTTATGATTTAGTGCTATAGATACATAATAAGGCAAGCTGTGTCTTCATATACGACGGCCTCTGTGGTTGAGCGGGCTAAGCCTTTGCCGGCTTCACTGCAACGCAGAGGCTCCGGGTTCGATTCCTGGTATAGTAAATTTCGGAAACGTATTTTCTCCGTTATCTACTATGTTCTGGGTGTCTGGGATCAGCCCCAGAATGGTTCGTCGTATATTACCCATAACACAAGCGTAACTTGCTTAATTTGGGGATATACAGTGTGTGTGTTTGTCTGCCGATTTATTTATTATACATTTATTTATTTATGAATACAAGATCACATTCTACAGAGTACAAAATATTATATTATTAATGTATTTAAACATGTTTCTGAATGTGTCAGTTTTGAAGACCATAATAAAAAAAAAAAAAATTGGGACATGACCAGATCCAAGCCTTAGCGCCATAACGGTTAGTATACTATAGTAGTAACGCGAGTGGTTAGTATACTCTATTATGCCAGGTGGTAGGGTATTTGCCCGTCTGGATGGCTACCATTAGTGGCCAGGTTCCAGTCTTCCTTTAGCACGTTCAGTGTTGGAACTGTCCGTAGACGATGGAAACCGCTTTCCATCAGGTGGGCCGTCTGTCTGTCTGCTGAAATCATGCAATAATAAAATTTCTCAAAACTCACCATTTCCTTGGCCTCCTGTTTCTCATCGTTGACCATATCATCATGATGATTTTCCAAATCTTTGCTGTTAATTTTATCGTCTAACATGCCATCTAAATCAGTATAACAGTCATCTACAGACGCTAGATTACTCTTGACAGTGTGTTCTTTTAACGACTTCTTTTTGCGGGTAGTATTAAATTTTTCTACCTTCATTTTCTTCTTGGATTTAGGTGGAATCTGTAAATTATTATAGTATAATACAAAAGTGCTATTTCAACACCTAGTAATTGCATCCAAAGGAATATGAAAGCATTGCACAAAAATGACATACATTTCAAAACTATAAGAGTTAATTCCTAAAGAATTGATTTTCATATGACGCAGAAAACATTTGGCAAAGAACATTTTGTTGAAATACAACCCCTTTGCTTGGTTTTCCGTAATAATACAGAATGTTTTTACTGTCCAAAATCAGCTGATTCGGTTCCTAAAACTAACTACTAATATATAAAGCTGAAGAGTTTGTTTGCTTGAACGCGTGAATCTCAGGAACTACTGGTCTGATTTGAAAAATTATTACAGTGTTAGGTAGCTCATTTATCAAGGAAGGCTATAGGCTATATATCATCACGCTAAGACCGACAGGAGCGGAGCACTAATGAAGAATGTTTCAAAATCTGAGGTTTCTATTAACTTTATATATATATATTGTATGGAGTTCAGCAGACAGGCAGACAGTCCACTTGATAGAAAGTGGTTACTGTTGTTTATGGATATTTGTAACACCAAAGGTGCTACCAATTTGCTGCTGCTCTTTTAAGGGAGACTGGAACCTGGCCACTAATGCTGGAATACAACTCAAGGTTGTTATGGCGGCGTACTCTAGACCATGGGTGGTAGCCATCCAGAAGGACAACCCTACCACCTGGCATTTTTGTCACCTCTTACGACAGGCCGCCCAGCTGCAGGAAATTGTATACTTTCTCCGTTCCGACACGTAAAATAAGAAAAATGTAAATAAAATAAAAATTAAATATACATATAAAAGTTACTCAACTCCTGAACCCCTGGACCGATTTTAAGGAAATTTTTTGCGTGTATTTGTAGCTGGTAGCTGTAGTAGCTGGAAGCTGCCCAGATGATTTCGATTCATAATTGGATCCGGTAGTTGGCTCTGCAATCCGGTATTAGATTTACATTTTTTCATAGTAGAACAAGAGCCCACTAATAATTTAACAAATCCCTTTAGCGCGATGAATAACGCCTATGAGACTCCAAAAATACTTTTTAAATCGCATTGCACAAACTCGAACTTGTGCGCAGCAAAACATAGTTCGTGAGTCACTGAACCGACGACTAAGTTAATCTGTTATGTACGAGCACTACGCACACCATAGCGAGTTTCGATTCCGCACAGCGACATCTAATTTATCTATCATGTAACAAATCTGTAAATGGTTCCAGTGTGTTCTATATTTAAAAGAGGAAAAACATCAAATCGGCAACATGACAGATACTTCCCGTTCGCGAAACAATTATTTTATTTAGGTTTATGGCTTGGCAGCTAGGCCTTTTAGTCAGATCTTAGATTACAATGTAGTTTCTTCATTTTCTTAAGCCTATGTGTAGCACAGCTGAACTGTAGGTTATCAGCTGGTGCCATTCAACGGAGTTCTTGTGACAACTCAAAAGGCCACATTTGACTATACCTTCAGTTCACATTTCTCACAAAACACGTAATTACTACTCAAAAACCATCAATAGGTATCCTACAACTATTATTCATTTTAGAGTAATTTTACACATTTTTAGAAAATAAAACTGCACAGCACAACATCTCCTTTCAGTTCCCGCCAAAAACTCTCACGATAACATGGCGAGCAGGGTTACCAGTCTAAAAAATTATGAAATTCTAAACATGCCAAAACTGTACATTGAAACTATTTAAAAAAAAAACAACTGGAAAAGACTATATAAACGATGAACAAACACGATGCAATTTTTTTCAGATTTCTTGTCTGTTTGTTCGGGTTTCACGTAAAGCTATAGACTGCTAATTTATAGACTTGAATTCTGCGCTACTCTTTATCCTGGGAATCCCGCGGAAGTTTTTCTGGGAATTATTTAAAACGACCACATTTAATACCGCATTAGGAATCCGCATTCTTTTTTAAAATGCTGCGATACTTTGGCTACGTTCCATTAGGGACTCACAACGACCACGTTCACAACCGCAATTTATCCCGTTCCACTGGCTTGCCGGCGTTACAATCGTAAACCCAAGTGGAATGGTTATTCGACCCACCTCTTGACATGGGTCGTTGTGAGCGTTGTGTGATCGAAAATGATGACGTCATTAGTGACGTTTTCGCCACGACCACAACGACCGCGGTCGCCTTGTGGAACGGCTAATGGAGCATTTTGGGCGTTGTGAGGGAGTTTTTGGCGGGAACTGAAAGGAGATGTTGTGCTGTGCAGTTTTATTTTCTAATAATGTGTAAAATTACTCAAAAATGAACAATAGTTGTAGGATATTGATAGTTTTTGGGTAGTAATTATGTGTTTTGTGAGAAATGTGAACTGAAGGTATAGTCGAATGTGGCCTTTTCAGTTGTCACAAGAACTCCGTTGAATGGCACCAGCTGATAACCTATAGTTCAGCTGTGCTACACATAAGCTTAAGAAAATGAAGAAACTACATTATAATCTAAGATCAGGCTTAAAGGCCTAGCTGTCAAGCCATAACGCTAAATAAATAATAAATAATGGGCGTTGTGAGCTACTGCTGGAACGCCCTGTTTGTGTCCAGAGAACTTCAAGTCAAGCGTGGACGAAGTCGCGGGTATAACCTAGTTATGTTATAAAATAGATTATAAATAGATACAAAACGTAAATTATTCTTAATTTTTGTTGGAATTTTCTAGAATTATCGCGATCTTAGGTATTTTAGACTCTATCTTTAGGTGTTAATATTGGCTAGCGACAGTTGCAATTCAGCAAAAAAGGTAATGTTTGTGGCACTGTCGTTAGTAGGGATGAGCAGTACTCGTGTGAGCCAGTACACTTGTCCCGTACAAAATACATTTGTTCTGATAGGGCTCAAAATTTGAAATATACCACTTCAAAATTTTATGTCGCGCTACTACTCAAAAAGAGGAAGGTCGGAACGAGGCTTATGCTACAACAGTACAATAACGCATGTAACATGACAAAGAGGGACAACATGACAATGTCACAGTACGAATTAAAGATGGCGTTAACGGTTGAATTTATTTACCTGTTAATTGGTAATTGATATTTTTTATACCGATATTTTTATTGGTTGAAAATATCGGTAAATGTTTTCGTTGAAAAATTTATTTTCCTAATGTTAACTCGAATGGTTGAGTTTCTTACATTATTTTTGATTTAATGAACTTTCATTCATACTTCTATAAAATTTAAAAACCCACAACAGCAAAGTAAACAAAGTCTCAAACACACAAAAAAAAGTCAAAACACAAAGTACAAATCTCTTGAAATACAAAAACACAACTTTACCAAAACAATAGAAAATATGCACTGTACCCGCCGTAATATCAATTACCAAACAATATATTATGTTTAAAAAATCGACCAATCACGTCATCTTCGCGATCGCTAACTTAAAAATATCGTCTCACTTCAATTTTTTAACAATTAAAAATATCATCAACTGTAAAAAACACCAAGTTAAATATTGTGTTTTATTTTGAGGGCCATAGAGCATACAATCAATACATCAAAATTCAATATTTAGATGATAAGTTGAAAACATCTGCAAAGCGAAAATAAATCTTATGTGTTGAGAATTATAAGGTTGAAACTTGCATGTATATAATTTCCAACAATCACCTACGCGACTACACGCAGTGTATTAATGTTAAATGGTATTTTTAACCGTTTTGCTTAATTTTATTTATCGAATAGAAGTGTTAATTTGTTTACCGGTTGGTTATAATGGTTATATTTGCACACCACTAGTACGAATGTTAGTAAAATGAGGTGACTGAGGCCGAGCACATCCGATTCTTAACGAACATTTCCGAACTAGTTTCGTACGTGACAAGCGAGGGAATGGCGCTCACCGCCTCACCGGCCTCATCGCTTCAAATGTACTGCCGCGGTACAAACCATACAAATCTCACCTCACTTGAAGTGGTACGTCTACTGGTTCAATACAAAATGTCATGTTACTCTTATAAACTCATTTTAAAATAAATAATATAATAAAAGTAAATGATTAAATTATGTATCTGTCTTTAATTTTGATTGTTGATAACCCATCGCGTCATGTTATCGTGAACGGGTATAACTCATGTATATGTCTCCTTTAATTAAAATAATAATAATTTATTTATTTCAAGACAACACAGACCAATACCTATTTACAAAACACACACAATAATGTTATTAATAATTTTTCTTGTTCTTATGTCTGTTAGTAATTAATGACTAGCACTGATTTAGTCTTCATAATGAAAGACCAAATTGGTGGGCAGTCAAATTTATCATCTACTCTCTTCAGGATGCTGTCGCTGCTACCACACAATCTGCTTAGTAACTAAGCTATTTTTTACGCCATGAAGCATCAAAGCCAGCTATGTGTGCTTCGGCGAACATAGACGACGCACTGTAGGAACGCGGTCGCCCGACAGCACCCTGAGGGAATTATTCCATTGGACTCGTAGTGCATTGTAAGCTCTTTGGGTATATTTGAACCACAGACTTGCCGAGTACAGAGAGGTACTGGTACAGTATAGCCTTAAACAATGCTATTTTAACTGTCTTTGTACACCGAGGTAATCTGCGGGAACATGTTTGCCCAGACTGACAATGCCTTACGTTCCCTATCCATGTCCATAATAAAACTGTTTTTTTTTACAAACCTTAGCACATCTTTCATCTTTCTTATTGTCCATTTCATCAGGTCCACCAGTATACTCCTCTAGATGATTCATATCATCTTTGCTATCTAACGTGTCATTTAATCCATTCTCACAACCATCTGTGTCATCTACAGGTGACGGACTACGCTTATGGCTCTTGTCTGTTAACAATTTATTTTTGAGGGTAGTTTTAAATTTATGGCCTTTCAATTTCTTTTTGCGCTTTTTTGAAGTCTGTAAGAATATAATTGAAATTATAATTACTTTTTTCAAATATGGCTTTGCACGGTTATTGTATCTAGTTAGTATAGTACTTGCAGCAGGTTTATAAAGGGCTTTATTTATTTTGCCCAATTTGTTATTGTTTTTGAGTCAAATTTAGTAATTGAAATTTTACCCCTGTTGACAGACTGATCTAGGCCCCAATCATTGCACCATTATCAGCATGTATTTTACTGAATACAGTTAAATACATACTAGTTTTTATTTTTATAATAAAATCCAAATCTAATATGACTGCCAACAAAATGGCAGATTTCATATGATAGAGCTTGACTAGTAGAATACAGTACATAACGAAATAAAAACTAAATACATAAAAATATTATAGTTTTATTTTAGTTAAAGGGTGTTATTGAAAAGCAAGATGATGATAATGAAATGATGTAGACCCTAGGCACCAATCATTAAAGCACTCTCCTCATCAATAACATGATATTTTTCCTGAGCATACTTCTTCTACTAGAATGTTGATCTAATAATTAAACACATTTAATTACAGAATACGATTATCGCATGATAATTATAATGATACCGTAGAGCACTATTATGACGTGCACAGCTGACCAAAGCTGTAGTCAGACTATCTTTGCTCTATGCAGGAACGGAGAAAGAATACAATTACCTGCGGCCAGGCGGCCTGTTGTAAGAGGCGACAAAACAACCCACAGCCAGGTGGTTGGGTATATAACCGTCCGGATGGTTACCACCCTTGGTGTGGAGTACGTCGCCATAACAACCTTGAGTCGTGTTCCGGCATTAGTGGCAGCACATTGGTAGCACGTTTGGTGTTACAAATGTCTATAGGCAAGGTAACCGCTTTCCATCACATGGACTGCCTGCCTGTGTGCTAAATTCAAGCAATAAAAAAGTCTACACACAAAGCGATAATGGAGCTAGCCGAACAGCGGGGTGATCAATACAAACTATCCACCAATATTATTGAACTAGCTTCTGCCCACAACTTAGTTTGCGTGGAATAGTAAAAAAAAAGTAAGTTAAAAAAACCTTGCTGTTTTGAAATGTTCTTCATTGGTGCTCTGCTCCTATTGGTCTTAGCGTGATGATATATAATCTATAGCCTTCCTCGATAAATGGGCTATCTAACACTGAAATAGTTTTTCAAATCAGACCAGTAAGTAGTTCTTGAGATTAGCACATTCAAGCAAACAAACAAACTCTTCAGCTTTATATATTAGTATAAGATAAAACTCTCTCACCGACACCACACCCTGTTAAAATCTCCGCTTCTATTATGTTACAATGCAGAGAAGTTACTTTCAGTCTGTTATAAGCTGTTTAAGTAATTAAAGTTATTTTAACTATCCCACGGGAACTCTTTAATTTTTTGGGAACAAAAGTATCCTATATGTTGACCAGGAACATAAGCTACCACCACACAAAATTTCATTTAAATCGGTCCAGTTGTTTCGGAGCTTAGCCGGTACAAACAGACAGACAAACAAAGAAACAAAAAATCTAAATTAGTTCTATTTCACTTCTTACATCCCCCTGACTTGGTTTTTAGCATTTTTTTTCATTGTACAGAAATTTGACCTCTACAATTTTATTATATGTATAGATTGGTAATCATACTTACCAAATTAGTATAATAATCTACCACAATAGACATACTGACCTCTTCTTTCTCTTTCTTCTTAGGTGCCCTCATACTTATTTCATTGACGAAGGTCTCTGGTTCACAATGTTCTGTTTCTTCTTCACTCTTGATCATCAACTCACTCTTTATTTCATCATCGGTAAACAAGTTCTCCGGTTTTATTAGGTTATCTGGATAACTTATGTGTTTTATATGATGAGTTGTTAATGTTGTGTATGAAATAAGGGCATGCGCAGTCTGGAAATAGTAAAAAAACTATGGGTGAATAAGTTAAAGCTCAGTCCTTGCACAACGAAGGTTAAGGTGAGAGCTCAGCTTCACATCACTCCTGCCCTGAGCCTCCTTAACTATATTACAAAAAAAATGGATCTGTGACATTTTAGTGTTCATAAATAAGTCGAAGGTACATTTCTAAACATTTTCTGACTCTAGACAATTCTAGACTAAATGGCAAATCTTTTTTCTACACCCAAAAACAGTGTGAATTATTATAAATAAGTCGTAAGTGTATCTCTAAACACATATCACCATTAAGTTCATATTAAATTTCATAATAAAATTGCCTTCCACATGTCTATAACCAACCCAAACTGAGATGTGGCTATTTTATGAACAACCACTATTTCGCTCGTTTTTACAATACCCATCTCTACTTCTTTGTAACTAAATAATTCTATGCTGTTTACCTGTTGTGTATGCCCCATTAGCAGTTTGTATGAATTCTGTGCTTGATTCCTGAATTTTTTCCAGTTCTTCACCTTTGCAAAACATTCCCAGCATATATGTGTGCATTCCTTCTTCACATCACTTATCTGAAAGCATCACAGTGTTTTTAATGTCTTAAATCTTATCATATAATTAGATAAAATGTTGTAGGCATATCTTTATTCATTTTTATGGTACTCTAGATTTAACAAATAAATTGAAACAACAACTAACATCAAAGTAATCAACTATTTCGGCAGAGAAGGAATTTTAGACACAGAGTTAACGTAAGAAAATTAAGTATTTCAATGTTTATGTAAACAAAAAAAAAATTACAATAATTATACTCCATATATTTATGATGTTTTCCGAAAAATTTTTCAAAATTTTAACGAATAAGAGTTAGATAATTATATTAGTATTTGTACTGTATTCATAATTACCGATATTTCATTCAAAATCTGGGAAAATAGTTCGTATAATCCGGTAGCTTCTAATGCAAACAGTTTACGTCCTTTACACAAACAAGTCGTGCACAAATCATCCATTGTGACAACAATAATAAATTTAACTATTACTAGATTATGTACTATTATGATTAAATGTTAGTTTTCGAAAAATTATTGATTTTTAGTACTCATTAGAAACTATTGAAGCGAAAACTGAAAGCAAGCACAGGTCTTCACAAAAAATCTAACGTCTAAACAAAACGACATTATTGACATTAACAATAACTTGTTAAAAGTTGACGGGCCCATTCACGGATTGCATTGCAGTCCACCAGGTAATGCAGGACTGTGAATGTCATTACAACCTGCATTGCGTCGTATAAGACATTGCAGGATGTCTCTTAAGTCCTGCAAGTCGTGCCCACTGCAGGTTCGTGTACGGTGAGTTGTAATAATTTTTCGCCGAGATGAGTTACGATTTAAGGCCGCGTTCAAGTAGACCCGAAGAAGATCAAGAAATGAGTTTCACTAGTCTTTGTTGATTTAATATATACGGTATACGTTCCATGAAACGCTTGAATAGTGCAATTTATCATATCTACGCAACCTAAGATATATTCGAACTATACTAATAAACTGAAGGCTAGCTTCAATAAATTTTGTCACACAATATAGAACAGTACCTACTGCTGAAATTGCGGTAGTTTATTGGCTAACTCATGAGCATTTCGAATAACAAGCTAAATCAGTAGATAACTCGAGATAAAGTGAGCTAGCGCAACTGCGCGACGCAGCGCAGATTTAATATTCTATGGACTTAATCTGACTATAGAAAAAAAAAATCAAACAAAACAAACAGGACTTTCTTGTTTAGTGTTTTAATTTTTAATATAGCACGTTTATAATGAATGTCGATGACATATTATTGCATACAAATTCAATATGTGCTGGCTGTTTAAGTTCTGAAAGGAAATTGACCCAATTAAACCAGCCAGAAGTTACAACAATATTTAGCGAACTAATACATTCTTTCGTAAGTATTTAGTTTAGGTAGTATATAAAACTAAATTATAAATTAATAACAGAAGATGTAACGGGATTTACCATCCTTTCGCAAAGGAAAGTTCGACTACTACTCAGATATCCGATGCACGAATTATAAGTAGTTGGTGGAGAGAAGGTTTACTAACCCTTTCTGCAACCCTTAGTTCGGAGTTCTTGAAATATTAATTTATGGTAATCATAACCTCACCTATGTTTTCACTAATATTATTGTGATGGTTGGTGAAAGTGACTAGAACAGTGATTTAGGTTAGCTTCAAACCAAAGCGCACGAGCCGAGCGAGTGAATCAAGCGTGCTGCAGCAGCGGCCGGCGAGTGCTAGAATCAACTGTTAACCATTTACTATTTAAATACACGGTTTATAATTTCGTCTTTATTGGCCGGCATTTTGAATATTTTCTTGGTTAGTTTTATAGTGTATGTGACTGTGCTCTGTTGTGTTTTTAATTTTTTGATGACTTGCGCTGTTTTTTGTTTCTTTTCTGTTGATTACCGGCTTTCTTTTGTACTTTGAGAGGATTGTCCAACTATGATATAAGTGCAACATTAGTGAAAAATAAGTAAGGTTATGTTTTAAAAAACAAATTCAAGATCCCCAGACCATAGGGGTTGTAGTAGGGGTAAGTATGTCTCCCCCTTCCCTACTCCACCACCCCGCTACTTAAAATTAGTGTAACAACCATTTATAGATTTACTGTGATAATTATTATAAAACTAGGACCCCACTTGTGATAATGTTATAGTTGCCAAATGTGTGTTATTTATATAGTCAACAATAACGCCAGTAACAAATGGCTACATTAGTGGATATACTTAAGTTATCTATAAATGTGTAACATCATTAACAATATGATATCACATTATCCCAGATGAAGCAGTGAGGTAAATGAAACTCATTTGGCCACAGTCAATGATTTCTCTATCATCCCTGGTTTTTATACACTGTCTTTCTATCTCTTTTATATTTGCAGGAAAAAACACAAACAATACTATTATGCTGGGAATGCAGTGCAATCATAAAGAGATTTATTCAATTTAGACAGAGGGTGAAACTTGCCAGTGAATACTTACTACAGTGTTTGGTAAGCTACTGACAATCTCCAAATATTATATTTCATCGATACTAATATTATAAACAGGAAACAGTAGTTTTTTTTTGTATTGAATAGGCTCCGAAAGTACCAGTTCAGTACTTTCGGAGCCTTTGAAAAATTCTTTCACTGTTGGCAAGCTACACTATCCCCGGTTGACATAGTCTATACAAAAAAAATCTTCTTAGATACCAGTGCAAAGCCGGGGCGGGCCACTAGTTACTTATATTTCAATACATAGACAGATGGACATGACATACAATATTCTTTTATTAAAAAAAAACATTCCAGATACAATATTTGATAAATAAAATATATAAAAGCTGCAGTTCGTCGGCAGCAGGGTCTGAGGTCCCAACAACCGGTGGTTAGGGTTCCAGAGCCAAGAATCTCCTCACAATACGTGCAGTGTCCAAGAATGCTGCCTGTATCTGACCCTTCAGCCAGTCTCCTAGCGAGAGTCTCTAGGTGACGGTTGAGGCTGTTTGCCATAAGACTGTTGACGTTGATGACTATCGGCACAATGCTCATTCATTCCAGACGCTCCATGGCGGTAAGCTCGTGAGCCGGATCTAAGTATTTACTTAGGTTTTCTCTTTCTTTCTTCATGAGGTTATCGTCATGCGGGATACTGATCTCAATGAGTATTACTCGTAGTGCAGATTGATCTACTAACAAGATATCAGGCTTATTGGCTACAATAGTGCTGTCAATGATAATTGATCGATCCCAGTAAAACGTGGCATGACTGTTTTCGAGAACTGGCTCTGGCGAGTACTGGTAATAAATCACCTCCTGTATCCACAAGATCATATCTAAGGGTACGTTGCTGGTGAATAATCCGGGCTACGAGGTTATGTCTGTGCAATTTTTCTTTTTATTATTTCACATATTTGTTTATCCTCTAATTATTTACATTTTTCTTCAATGTATATACTATATACAAAAAAACATTCATTAAAAAATCTATGTCTGCCGTCAGCAGAGCCTAGGGTCCAAGCTACCGGTGGTTAAGGCTCCAGAGACAGGAACCTCCTTACGATACAGGCCGTGTCCAGCAGGGCTGCCTTCTGCATCAGACCCTTCACCCAGATACCAAGCAAGAGCCTTTCAAGGTGCCGGTCAAGGCTCTTCAACATTTATTTTAATTTTTATTAATCTTAGGAGACTTTGGGCTGTTTTTGATGAAAACTGAAGTGGTATTATTAGATTTTGAAAAATCAATTACCCTTATCAGGAAGTGTATAGGTTGGTTTTGAAAAAAATACCACAGTATTATTATGCCAAATCATAGTGTAGCTTGTGTAAAATGCAAAGAGAGATTTGGGAAAGAAAGTACCAAATATACCAAATATTAACTATTTGGGCAGGGTTTCCCCTTTACTGTTCAGCCTTTGATGTGAATATTCACACAGCACAGTAAGCAATGAACACCGCCTTTTATATGAAAATGCTACCCTACAAAACAATAACATTGCATCATTGCTAAAAATAGCAATTACATCATGGTGTTGCCAGCATCATAAAAACAGTTATAATAATTAGTTACTGATGCACTAAATTATCTAGATGATAATTTAGTGAGCTTATAAAATTAACTAACTGATAGAAAATGGTAATTTAGTTATAAATTGAATCATCTGATAAATAGACTAACAATATTATCTATGACGATTGTCTATGTCATATTAATATACACTATGGTTCTCATGACTACTGTGATGGACATCTTGTAACACTTGTCAAAATCAATTTCTGTAATGGAATGTCAAACTCTCAATTGCCCACCTCTATGGCTATGTTCTATTAGGGACTCACAACGACCATGTTCACGACCGCTTCACTGACTTGTCGGCGTTACAATCGTAAACCCAAGTGGAATGGTTATTCGACCCACCTCTTGACATGGGTCGTTGCGAGCGTTGTGTGATCGATAATGATGACGCCATTAGTGACGTTTTCGTCACGACCACAACGACCGTGGTCGCCTTGTGGGATGGCTAATGGAGCATTTTGGGTGTTGTGAGCTACCAATAGAACGCGCTGTATGTAGGGTTGCCAACTATTTTGAAAAAATAATGTATTACATTTTTTTTAAGTAAGGAAAAAATAAAGTGTTTTGAATAAAAAAAAGAATTTTTCAAAATTTTATTTATTTCTTCTCTTGGAGACACTATTTTTGTGTGCTTCTAGCACACACTAACAACTTTCATTCTCCTTAAATTTTTGGGAGCTATCTTTACATTTCCAATTTAAATTTAAATAAACAATCAATTCACATTTTTTATTTATAAATATCCTGTTCCTTTCTTCTCGCCGTTTTAGATTCATTACTGAATAAACTCTTTCAGTGAGAGCTGAATCAATCAGTAATTATCCATATAAGTATTAAATTTTATGCATCAAAGTAAATATTGGAAATAGAGTATTTTCACATACTTTATTTTTATGCAAAAGTATAAAGTATATTTACCAAGAATAAAGCAGGATACATTATTATAAAGTATGATTGGCAACCCTAGCTGTATGTAGCACTCAAGCAATCAATCAGATTTTTCTTACAGGTTAAGAAATCCAAGCCTTCACCTTTGTCAGACTTGAAAAAAAGTAACACAACTCTTTTAGATTGTACACCTAATATAAATAACACAAAAAAGGACGTGAGTCATTGTTATCTCGAAAATGAAGAGAAGAATCCACATATTGTAAAGTCTCATGATATTCCTCAGAATGGAGGTGGGTCTCCATATTTATTAAATGAATCTCATAATAGAAATGATAGAAAAACGAAGAATGTATGTGAAAGTAATATTTTCACATTTATCAAGGTAGAAGATGATATTGATGATTTAGGTGATGAGAATCTACATCAAAACGATGATTATGATAGTTATGATGAAAAAGATATAAAGGTAAGTTAGGTTTGTAAAGATTTCTTTTTACATTTTTACATTTGGGGGCCATCTGCAAATTATGTCACACGAATTCACGATTCTTTTAACCCTCCCTCGTCCTTGTCACAATTGGTCACAGTTGTGTGACTTCATATATTTAGCAATTTTACATCGAGAAATTATTAAATTAAAACAGCAGTATAATAGATTTTGAAATGTGACGTCGCGAAATTTAGGACCCCTCCCAGCCCTTGTCATACAATGTCACACTTCGTCAATGCCCCCCTCCCCTAACGTGTTACGTAATTTTTGGATGGCTCTTTTCTATATAGTATATAGTATATAATAACAGTACATAGATGTCCTACTACTGGGATTGGGCCTTCTATTTATAGAGGAATAAACAGTATATCCTTGTCCAGGATGGATTGGCAGGTTTGACACAGCAGTAATCTCATAAGATTCTCAATTTAAAGGTTGGTTCGGATCCTCCAGCTGCCATCCTCTCCCTTTGTTGGACCCAGAATCTTATGGAGAACCTTCCTTGCTGCTACTAAAAGCTGGTTCTCCTCCTTGAGGGTAAGCGTTCAAGCTTCGCACCCACACATCAGGATGGGCCGTATGACGGTTTTATAGATCTGTATAAATATCATACATATAAGTATTTCAGAGTTTAGACTCTATATGTTTTTTTTATTCATTATTCACATTATCCTTTTTTACATGAACTGTGGGTTGTTCCTTTCTGTTACGCAATAAATAATAACAGCCCATAAATGTCCCACTGCTGGGCTCGAGCCTCCCATTACAGGGGAACGGACAGTATGCCCGCCACGTTTGTCCAAGGCGGCTTGGCAGGTTTCACACATCAGTGATCTCGATGTGCAGGTTTCATCACGATGTTTTCCTTCACCGTTGTTAGCACATGGCAATTGTAACAATATGCACATTAGCTCAGAGAACTGCCTAAGTGGTGCATGCTTTCCAGCCAGGATTCGAATTTGCACTCTCTGAGTGTTGGATGGGTGTGCCAACCGCTAAGCTGTATGGCTTTTTTATGTTTAATTTATATATTATATTCGTATTTTTTGTTTCAGAAGTTTTTCAAAATCGAATCAAGCATTGAATTCTCGAATACTGCAACAAATATAAAAATTAACAATAATAGTGCTGAAGAAGATTTCAATGAATCTGACGATGAGCCACTTAATTTCAAAAAGAAGAGAAAGAAAGAATATATAAAGAAAGTGAAGAGAAAAGATGTCGCTTGTAATGGTAGACTAATCATTTGGTTATGAGTTTCTAGAATGTCTCTTTTCAATTTTATAAAATAGTTAAGCGTTTTTCAATTTTAATGAAATACGAAATCTTAAAAATGCATGTAAATATCGAATCTTAAAAATGTATTTAAATTTTAAATATTTTAAATGTGCACTTAAATATTTAAAATACATTTAAAATTGAAATCTTAAAACTCCATTGAACTTTAAAATCTTAAAAATACTTTTATTTTTACATCTTAAAAATGCATTTAAATTTCAAATCTTAATAATGCATATGTATGATGTGTGAGTACACATTATTTAATATGAAAAAATTCAAATATGTTTCTATAATTACTGGAATGCTCTAGAGAATTAAATATATCTTCTAGATAAACTCGATAGGAGGAAACTGAGGAAGGGGAGACGGGAGCAACAGGCCGGTGTGGTGCGACACCCGAGGGTCGAGAGGATCCTACAGCAGCTCAACGTGGACCCCGAACAGATGGAGATGGTAATCCTGGGATGGGACGAAGTAAGTATATTATACTTCTCTTGTTTATTGCGAAGCTTGCAAACAGGCGGAAGGCCCACCTCGTGGAAAGTGGTTACCCTCGCCTATAGACATTTGCAACACTGATGGTGAAGTCATTGTGCTGCCACTCTTTAGGATGGGATAGGGTGATCAAACTGGAGGAATGGGGTAGAAAAGTGGGAATTGGAATAGTAACTGATTAGAATGTTGAGGTTGTTCATTTACTCATCACGAATGTAAATTAAAATTATTAAACTTTTTTTATTTATTTGCAGGAGTTCAGTTGACAGGCAGACGGCTCACTTGATGGAAAGCAGTTAACATCGGCTATGGGCATTTGCAACACCAAAGGTGCTACAAATGCGCTGCTGCTCTCTTAGGGGAGACTGGAACCTGGTTACTAATAATGGAACACAACTCTAGGTTGTTATGGCGGCATACTCTAGACCACCTGGCTGTGGGTTGTTATGTCATCTCTTACAACAGGCCTCCCCAATGCAGGATTTAGTATTTTTCTCTGTTCCTGCACGGATAGAGGCCTGAGCACTGGCAAATAGAACTCCCTTACGATGACACCGAGAATTTAATAAACCGACTACAGTAGTCTAATAAGTGTGTAACCCCACTCACTCGTTCACTTGTACACACATACACACACCTATATATAAATTACAAATGTTAATATAAAGTAATTTCAAAATGTAGAAACTTTAAGACAATTTTGTTTTTTTTATTATATACTAGAGTTTACCCTCTTGTTTGAAGAGGTTATAACACAGGTTACGCTGTGTTGTGTTTGTATGTTACTGCTATTTGAATGGACTCGTGGGGGAGTTCAGAGAGGCCAGAAAGGCCCTTTCGATCGCAATTCTGCGAGCGAAAGCCCGGGCTCGGGAGGAGCTCCTCGAGACACTGGACCGGGACCCTTGGGGCGTCCGTACCGTGCGGCCCGCAACACGTTGCGGCCTTGCACCTCCACGGTTACGGAAACGCTCGAACCCGAGGTCCTCCGGTCGGTTATCGATGGGCTCTTCCCGGATCCGGGGATCATCACTCTCCCCGATATGGGTCCAATCATTCCCGACACCTCGGAGGTGGAGCCTCACTCCATCACCGAGGAAGAGTTAGACGTCGCCCTGGACCGGCTCCGGGACCCGACGGGGTTCCGGGTCGTCTCCTCTTCCTGGCCGCCAAACATCTACGCGGCCAGTTGCGGGAACTGTTCGATGCCTGTATTCGCGCAGGTCAGATCCCATCGCAATGGAAGGAGGGCCGATTATGCCTGATTCCCAAGGGAGGCCGTCCTCCCAACGATCCGTCCGCCTACAGACCCATAGTATTGCTTAACGAGGTCGCCAAGGTCTTCGAGAAGATCTTAGCGGAACGCCTCGTTAAGCATCTCGATACTGTGGAGCCGGGGCTAGCACAGACGCAGTTCGGGTTTCGGCGGAGGCGCTCCACGTTGGACGCCTTCGAGACACTGCGATCTGTAACGGACGACGCAGTCCAAGCTAAGGATACTGTCCTGGCGGTTTCGCTAGACATAGCGAACGCCTTTAACAGCTTCCCTCACGAGACGATCAGGGAGGGGCTTCGTGCACACGGAGTCCCCCCGTACCTCACGAGACTGTTGGGCGCGTACCTCCAGGACAGGTACATCCTTTGGGAGGGCGGCGAGTCCGAGAATCGCGCGATAGGTCGGCGACGCGTCGCGTGCGGCGTCCCACAGGGATCGGTCCTCGGGCCGGTTCTTTGGCACGTCGGTTATGACTAGATCCTTCGGGTTCCGGTCCTGCCCGGAATAGGGCTAATCTGCTTTGCGGATGACACCCTACTCACGGCACGCGCTGCGTTATTCGCGGAATCCGTGGACCTCGCCAACGCCGGGTTGGCGATCGTGGTCCGAAGAATAGGTAGGCTGGGCTTGAAGGTCTCCCCCGCGAAAACGGAGGCCATCATGAACCATAGGCGGTTTCGTAATCCTCCCGCGGACTTGTCCGTTACACTCCAAGGGGTGGACATTCGTGTAGGCCCCCAGATGAAATATCTGGGGCTAATTCTCGATGGGAAATGGCTGTTTAAAGCGCACTTTGAGCAGCTAGTTCCCAAGCTCGTGAGGTCCGCAGGCGCCCTCTCTCGGCTTCTTCCCAACGTGGGGGGACCGGGGGGGACGACTAGGAAACTCTACATGGGCATCCTTAGGAGTATGGCCCTGTACGGTGCACCCGTATGGTCCACTGCACTTCACCGTCACAATAGGACCTTGTTGTGCCGCGCACAACGGGTCCTGGCGGTGAGGACCAGCCGAGGATACCGTACAGTGTCGTGGACGGCGTCGACACTCTTGGCAGGCGATCCGCCCTGGCCTCTCCAGGCGGACGTGATAGCCAAAGTTCAGCGCTCCCGACAGGATGCCCTCGCCCGTGGCCTGGTCTATGGCCAGGCCGAACTCCAGGTGATCAGGACGCGGGAAACCGCGGCCATGATCCAAGCTTGGTCAGTAGAGTTGGAAAACCCTGTTGCTGGCATTGACGCGGTGGAAGCGGTTCGACCGCAGCTGTTGCGATGGCTCTCGCGGAAACGCAGGACCCTGACCTTCAGAATGACACAGATACTTACCGGGCACGGTTGCTTCGATAAGTATCTGTGTCAGATTGCGGGCTGCTTGCCTTCACCCCAATGCCGCCAGTGTGGCGCGCTAGACACAGCGTTACACACGCTAGTCGAGTGCGCAGCATGGGCACCTCAGAGGTTTGAACTCGAGACACTTGTAGGACCGATCGAATCGCTGGGCGATCTGGTGCAAGCCATGCTGCACAGCGACGATTGGTGGGTGGGTGCGGCCAATTTCTGCGAGACGGTAGTGTCTCATAAGGAGGCCGCGGAACGAGATAGGGAGAGAGATGGTAGTGCGCATGCGTCTCGCGGGCGCCAACGTCAGTCGGGAGCCCGGAGGCGCAGGTATGCGCATGACCTCCCTCCCCGAAATACCGCTGCAGGGGCCCTCTAGCATCTAGGGAGCAGAGGAGTCTTCACCCCTGTTGACGAAGTGAGTTTGCCTCTCCCGGGGCATTCTCAAGCACTTGTGCGCTAGGATCGGTGTGGGCGTAACTACGTTCTGTATCTCACGCTTTTCCTACCATAAGCGCGGGGCACATGGGAGGAGGGTGGTTTTAGTGGGGTTTTGATCAGTCGAGTCTCCACACAAGCCGGTTGATTATTGTTTGGATTGCCTCACTGGAAAGCCTCCATTATCAACAACGGTCTAACCCCTAGCAAAGGACCCGGTACGTGCGAAATGCATTTCCCCGCCTTAAAAAAAAAAAAAAAAAATGTATGTTACTGCTATTTGCCCCGGAAGATTGACTTCATTTTATATCGCAAACTATCCCATCTCCCGGATGAAAGTATCTATGCTCATATTCTATCTACTAACTACATATGTAAACCAAAATTACTAAATTGAACAAAATGACAAGAATGGAAATCACAAAAAACCTATCCTACTTTCTGGGATAAGGTTTACATAATTCTATCCCATTATCCGGGATGAAAGTATTTCTTGTCCACCCTCGGTATTAAAATTGCATACATACCGAGTTTCATTCAAATTGGTCCAGTAGTTTTTCCGTAAAAGCATAACAAATAAACAGACAGAAATATATTTTTATCCCGGAAACTATCCCATTTTCCGGCATAAAAAGTATCCTACGTTCATCGTCGGCATTGAAAATATATACATATTGAGTGCAGCCAAAGCGGTCCTGTAGTTTTCCGTGAAAACGGAACAGACAGACGGACATACAGACAGTATTAAATTGTTACAACTCAGATCCTGACAAACACAAAATCCACCTGCATATCTGAAACACAGCTTATCTATTACCCGTCGGCATTTGAACTAATAACATTGAAATTCTTTTATGGTCGTCTTCTTTTGTTTACTCATTGGCATACGGCCTATTGTTGTATTGTAATCATTAGCCAGGTGTTACGGATTTAAAGTACAAGCTGATTCTAGGAAATTCGGTCCACGCTGCCGGGCGGACGTATTGCATTTGTGCAGTATAAAGCAATGGCCCGATTGAGGACGGGTCAGTCAAGTGAGAACCACGAGATAAGAGAGACGTGTCCGTGTGACGGACTTTGCGCGTCTTATTGAGTTACGACCTTCTGCATTACGTTTGGACTTGTTGTGTTCGGTTATATTTGTACCTGTGTTATACGTGTTTGTATAGTTCTAATAAACTCTATAGTAATTCTAACTGGATTTTAATTCGAGTCTCGCGACTTGTATCAATATTATAGCAGTTGTTTGCGATACCAAACTGTTTTCTGTACATACTTAGTACTTATGTATTATTATGTTAATGAATTGAATAAATTTTTTAAAATTTATTCATGAAGTTGTGATTATTTCAGATAGAAGCGGAACGTCAGAAAGCACTGCAGGATATATCCTACATTCGCCACAAGTATAAGTGTAATGACTGCATTATCGGATTTAACCACAAGTTCAAGTTGGATAACCACATGAAGAAACACGACCAGGTAATCATTCTTGGCCATAATTTTACTCCGTTCACAATCCCTATTAATATTATAAATGGGAAATTAACTGTCTGTCTATCTTCTCTTCTCTTCTAACACATAATATGAACATTAAGTGCTGAAGATTAGATTAAAATTTAAAATGGCGCTGTGTTTTTTTGCAGTGTTCTGGGAGTGTAGTTTGTTCCGTGTGCAGGATAAGGTGTAAAGACGAGTGCGCTTTGAGGGCCCACAAGAGGAGGCATCGTGTAAGGTATCATCACTTCCCTTTGTAATTGACTTGGCAAACATGTTGTATCTATCAGAGTAAAAAGTGGAGATGCCACGAATATTCGGCTGCTATTCGGTATTCGGCCTATTCGGCCACTTTTTAACTATTTGGTATTCGGCCGCTTTTTTTTTAACTATTTGGAATACGGCCACTTTTTTAACTATTTGGTAATTGGCCACATTTTTAACTATTTGATATTCGGCCACTTTTTAACTTATTGGTATTCGCCCACTTGTTTAACTATTTGGTATTCGGCCACTTTTTAACTATTTGGTATTCGGCCAATTTTTAACTATTTGGTATTCGGCCACTTTTTTAACTATTTGATATTCGGCCACTTTTTAACTTATTGGTATTCGCCCACTTGTTTAACTATTTGGTATTCGGCTTCTTTTTAACTATTTGGTATTCGGCCAATTTTTAACTATTTGGTATTCGGCCACTTTTTTAACTATTTGGTAATCGGCCACATTTTTAACTATTTGATATTCGGCCACTTTTTAACTTATTGGTATTCGCCCACTTGTTTAACTATTTGGTATTCGGCCACTTTTTAACTATTTGGAATACGGCCACTTTTTTAACTATTTGGTATTCGGCCACTTTTTTAACTATTTGATATTCGGCCACTTTTTAACTTATTGGTATTCGCCCACTTGTTTAACTATTTGGTATTCGGCCACTTTTTAACTATTTGGTATTCGGAAACTTTATTAACTATTTGGTATTCGGCCACTTTTTTAACTATTTGGTATTCGGCCACTTTTTTAACTATTTGGTATTCGGCCACTTTTTAACTGTTTGGTATTCGGCCACTTTTTTTAACTATTTGGTATTCGACCACTTTTTTAACTATTTGGTATTCGGTCACTTTTTTAACTATTTGGTATTCGGCCGAATATCGAATACCAAATCTTTAAAAAAAACACACTATTGCTCGAAAATTTATAGTTAAATTACGTTTTAACAATTTTTAATGCGATTTTAATACTAAATTTCAAGTTTAGAAGAGTCCTGTAAATATACAAATATTATTAAAAACTCAAAAACGTCTTGAAGCTAATGTACCTGTACCTCACTATGTGTCCCGGGAATCCGGTACACATAGTGAGGTACAGGTATGTAAATTACTAACATACCCTCTATGGCTAAGTTCCACAAGAGACTCGCAACGACCACGTTCACGACCGCGATTTTTCCCGTTCCACTTGCTTGCGGACGTTACAATCATAAACTCTAGTGGAATGGATTATAGGCTGTTGATGTCATAAACGACGAAATACACAAATGTCATTGGTTGATTTGAAGATCGCGCCCTTTTCGATGTCAAGAGATGAGAGAATTAATGCTCTGTGATCAACGCCCACTTCGACCCACCTCTTGACGTGGGTCGTTGTGAGCGCTGTGTGATCGAAAGTGATGACGTCATTAGTGACGTGTTCGCCACGACCACAACGACCGCGGTCGCCTTGTGGAACGGCTAACGGAGCGTTTTGGGCGTTGTGAGATACTAAAGGAACGCGTCCTATATATACGGATTTATCATATTATAGAATGTGGTACAGGTGGCGCTGCTGTGTGTGCGGGGACCTGTCGTCTAGGGCTCCGGTGGCCGCCGACCACGTCGCGAGGGCACACGGAGCCCCCGCGCCGACGCACACCTGCAAGCTGTGTGGCCACAGGGAGAGGTCAGTGGGTTCGATTCCGTAACTCGTATCGTCTCTTTGCTCCAATAAGGGAACGTACCCATAGTGCGTGACACTTTTATTTTTACAATTTTTTATCCCCCCTTCCGGTGACCACCCGCATTATCTGCCATGTTGTAAAACCTCATTATGTTAGACAAAATATTTTACTGTATAAAAAAATGCCGAACTAGAGCCACAATGTTTTCTTGAAAAGATTTTATGTTTTGGTAGTTGTAGTCAATTTGGTCGTTTCGGTAGTTTCGGTAGTATTGGTAGTCGTTGTAGTTTTGGCAGTTTTAACCTAGTAGTAACGTAGGAAGCGTAACCTCCCCGCTATAGTTTTCACGTACTAATTCATAAATATAGTTCAATTACCATTTTTTGTAAACAAAAATGTTAAATAATACTTTGGCACATATTCGTCTTTATGTGTCAATGTTGCCACCTGCGAATTTAAAAAATGCTAAACGCTGCGCGTCATCCCCCCTTTGGCCAAGCGTGGTATTTTAAAAACCTAACTCCCTCCCTTGAATGTATTATGTAGTATGGGTACGTTTCCTAATGTGGTACCTCGAAAATATATAATATAATTAAAAGTAAATAATGCTTTTGTGGAAATTTGTTATTACTCTAGCTGTGCCCGCGACGTCGTCCGCGTGGAATTTGTTTTCAAATCTCCCCGATTTTGAAACATTCTTCACTGGTGCTCCGCTCCTATTGGTCTTAGCGTGATGTTATATAGCCTATAGCCTTCCGCGATAAATGGGCTATCTAACACTGAAAGAATTTATCACATCAGACTAGTAGTTCCTGAGATTCGCGCGTTCAAACAAACGAAACTCTTCAGCTTTATATATTAGTATAAGATTTGTGTATTTTGTATTTAAGAATATTGATTAATGTATGTTTGCCAATTAAATGAAATAAATAAATTCCAGCTCCCTCGGCAAATTGAGGAATCACATGAAAAACCACGGGGAGAGGCCGAAGTGCGATCTCTGCGAGAAGACATTCCGCGACAGGGCGTCTTTGAGAACGCACCTATTGTGAGTAGTCTTTGTGATTCCGTGTTTTGAATTAAATTAATATATGATTTTGTATTTTTAAGTTTAGTATCAATTCTTTTACTCACACAGGCACAGACATACACACTGTACGGTTATGTGTATAGTGTGTGTTACTACGGTGCCCAATGTAGTAACGTTTAGCTGCATTTTGCCCTACTGGGACCGTACCAAATGAAAATCCAATTTTGAAAGCAAAATTTTGTAATCAATTACAAGGTACATATTCACATTTAAGAGTTTGGCAATGACACACAAGACAGATAAAATAAAATATAATTTTCGTAAAATATTTTTGTCGTTTTTCACTTTTCAGCATACACAGGGGCGAGAAGGAGTACTCGTGTCCGCGTTGCGGGAAGCGGTTCCTGTTCAAGAAGGCGATGGAGGTGCATATGGTTACGCACGACGCCTCCGCACACATCTACTGCCACCAGGTGAGTGCACAAGCACGTGGACACAAACACACATATGAGGGCACACTCATATACAAGCACAAACAAATATGCGGGCACACTCGTATACAAGCACACACAAATATGCGGGCACATACAAATATGCGGGCACACTCATATACAAGCACACACAAATATGCGGACACACTCGTATACAAGCACATACAAATATGCGGGCACACTCGTATACAAGCACACACAAATATGCGGGCACACTCGTATACAAGCACACACAAATATGCGGTTACACTCGTATACAAGCACACACAAATATGCGTGCACATACAAATATGCGGGCACACTCGTATACAAGCACACACAAATATGCGGGCACACTCTTATACAAGCACACACAAATATGCGGGCACACACACATATGCGGGCACACTCTTATACAAGCACACACAAATATGCAGGCACACTCATTGTTGCCGTCTACAAAACTTATAACCAAAAATATTGTTCTCACGCAGAGAACAACATTTATTGCTCCACACGTTGTGTCAGGGGCTGTTAAAATGTACTACAAATATTACGTTGCAGTTACTTTCTCTTCGCTGTCCGCCATTACACAAGTCGAAAGCAACTCAAGCATTTTTATTTAACAAATATCCTTATGTTAGTCGCTAACTGTAGCGGTAACACTCATATACAAGCACACACAAATATAGGGGCATACTCATTACTCATCACGAATTGAGAACCTCCTCCTTTTTTGAACTCAGTTAATTTTAATAATAGTAATTTTAAATAATCGGTTAAAAACGTCAGTTATGAAACCATTTCAACAATTGAGTTCATTTATTTTTTGAGTTGACTCCTTAAGAATCGATTGTCATACAAAGCGTTAAGGGCCATTTACACGGAGAGAGTTTCTTGCCTCGAAGATACGATTGTTGAATGCAAGAAAAATAATATTATCATGTAAACTAAACATACGATATCGTACGTGGAAGGGCGATAGATGCCTGGTCATTGAATACTGACGTCTCTGTGTAAACAAAATACAAAATACCGAGCTTGAAAGGCAAATCTCGTATTCAAATCGGTTCAAACTGATTTGTATGATACTCGAATGAACTTGAAAATATGTCATACCGAGTTCTAGTTTTTTTATTGCATGAATTCAGCAGAAAGGCAGATGGCCCACTGGTGGAAAGCGGTTACCATTGCCTATGGACATTCGCAACAACAAAGGTTCTACAAATGCGCTGCTCTCTAAAGGACGACTGGGACCTGGGTACTATTGCCGGAATACAACTCAAAGATGTTATGGCGGCCCACTATTGACCAGGGTGGTAACCATCCAGACGTGCAAACATCCTACCACACTCTCACGACAGGCCGCCCTAACGCAGAAAATTGTATTCTTTCTCCTTTCCTGCACGGATATATTCTAGTTCTAATTTTAGTTTAGATAAGTCGAGAAATTGTAAGCAAATATATCAATGCGTTTTGTGTACTAGTGTAAACAAAACTCTTGGCGTAATTACCTTACGATTATCGTATGACATACTCGTAGGCGAATTTTTGCTTTTTGGTTGAATGTAAACATGTCAATGCGATTATTGTCTAAAAAATATCGCCTACGAAAATAATATACGATTTTCGTCCTAAAACATGCGATAAACTCTCTCCATGTAAATGTACCTTTAGGCCGTTTTGTTATTAAAAAGATGCTTTTTCAATGTCTTTTTTCAGTGCGATATGAATTTCAAAAACCGCATGTCGTACAACCAGCATATTAAGTATAACTTGAAGCACATAGATCCATCGAAACTCAAGTAAGTACTTACTAACTTAATAAAAAAAATCTTGCGATGGCAAACGTGAAGTAGCTCTTGTGTATAATCCCTATTACAATTACATAATATTGATTATCATTTAATACTTTTATTGCTCAAAATTGTATATCATTTCCATAAAAAATTAATAGTGAACTATACTCTTAATATAATAAATGCGAAAGTAACTCTGTCTGTATGTTAAGCTTTTACGGATAAACTACTAGAGTACTGGATCGGTTTTACTGTAATTTTGTACATATTGAGCATCAACCGCCATTTTATCGTAAGCGACATTTGGTCCTAAGTATGTTTTTGTTTTTGTTGCAAAAGGTATTTTAAGCTATTATTGTGTTTTAAGACTCCGTGTGAGTTAGATTAGAACCTGCTGACTCAAAAAGTGCATGTCTTCGAACAAAATAATACTGTTACAATTTGGGCCACCTGCATATTTGTAAACAAAGCATATTTATTACCCGCTCGGTGCTTGAGCTAATAACATTGAAGCGCTTTTATGACCGTCTTATTTTATTTACTTATTTATTGGTTGTTGTGGAGAGCAGCCTATTGTACTCGTTTATGGCCGTTCGTGGGCATAATTAGGCAGGTGTGCGGATTACGATTTCTGGGAAATTGCGTCGACGCTTGCCAGATAGACATATTGCACCAGGCAGGATAAAGTAATGCCCCAATGGAGAGATCGGCAGTCTAGCGATAGTCACAAGCGAGGCAAGACGTTAGTGACCGAGTTTGCGCGTGTTATTGAATCGTGTATTACGTTTGTACTGGTTGTGTCCACTTATATTTGTACCTGTGTTATACGTGTTTGTATAGTTCTAATAAATTCTATAGTAATTCCAACGGCATTTTAATTCGAGTCCCGTAACTCGTAACAATACTTTAAATAAGTTTTTTTAAAAAGGTTTTTAAATACAAGCTTTTGAGGTCCTGGATATCATGTAGCAGCAGAGTGCTAGACAAGACAAGTGAAACGAGCCCAAACACGACGGGTCTATCTTGTTTAGTACAGGAGTTCCTATGGCCACCTTCCCGACTCCATCATCAGATCAGCTCCATGGGGCCACATTATTGCATTGTCACGCGATATACATATGCGTGCAAAATTTCAGCTCGATCGGAAACCGGGAAGTTGGTCAAATTTAACTTACAACATTCCACCCGAACTTGCATACATCCATTGCAAGTTAAATAAAAGCTTGTGAATACATTTTACATCGAGAAATACTTAGGTCCGAATGTCGCTTACGATATAATGGCGGTAAACGATATGTAGTTTTAATACAAAAAATGGGCATAAATACTTTTCATCCGCGATATGGGATAGTTTGTGATATATTAGGTTCGGGAAAAAGTTTCTTCGCATTTTATATAAAAATACAAAAGGTTTTTTTATTAAGTTTATTTACATTTGACTAAAGTATGTAGGTGCCGTTTTGTTGGATAACTTTTTGCCATCTTGTAGGTAGGGACGTGATCCCATTGCTATAAAAATTTTGGGGCTTGTGATCAAAAAACTGCGACAAGTGGTTTTGGTAGTCCTCCCGTGATGTTAACCTGACACTGCCTAAGGAATTCTGCAGAGACCGAAACAGGTGAAAATCTGAAGGTGGAAGGTCAGGAATATACGGCAGATGCATTAACACCTCCCAGCCAAACTCTCGTCATTTTTGCTGAGTGGCTAAAGATGTGTGAGGTCTAGCGTTATCATGGTGAAAAACCACATCCCTTCTGTTGATTAATTCCGGCCGCTTTCTCTCAACTTTTTGCTTTAATCTCATCAGTTGTTCGCAGTACAGTTCAGAATCGATGGTCCTGCCTGGCGGTAACAGCTCATAATGAATAATGCCCTTCCAATCCCACCATACACACAGCATCACCTTGTTGCGAGTTAACCCGGGTTTCGCCACAGTCTGTGAAGCCTGACCGGCCTTTGATCACGATCTTTTTCGCACGTTCTTCTCGTACGTGATCCACTCTTCATCACCAGTTATCAGCTTCTTCAAAATTGGTTCGGTTTCATTACGTCGAAATAAAGAATCACAAATGAGTACACGGTTCATTAGGTTTCTTTCAGTGAGCTCATGAGGCACCCAAATAACGAGCTTTTTTGTGTAACCTGCTTTTTTCAAATGCGCCAAAACCGTTTTATGGTCAATTCCTAGTTCTCCAGCTACATCGTAACTATTAATATGCCGATCTTGCTCCACTTTTTCAAAAATGGCATCAATTTTGTCCGTAACAGGGCGACCAGAGCGACGTGCATCTTTGATATCAAAATTTCCGTATTGAAAACTCTTAAACCAAATTTGCGCTACTCTCACAGATACTGCATTAGGTCCACAAACATCACAAATTTTTTCGCGGCTTTTGTGGCATTTTTACCTTTTTTGTAGTAAAATTTTAAAATGTATCGAATTTCTTCATTAGCTTCACTCATTTTAACAATAAGAAAAACAAATGAAAATCACACATTTTCCTAACTTGCATTTGGAATTTTCTTCTTTAAAATTAAAACTATTTAATGATACCAAAACCAGCCAGATACAAATGGTATAGCCAAAGAGATCTTATTACAAGTTCATACATACTATATGCGAAAAGACTTTTTCCCCAACCTATTAAAATGAAGAGAATCTTCCGGGACAAATAGCAGTAACATAAAATTTTTATACAATGTAATCTATATTAACGCCTGCTCTTTAAACAAGAGATCCATTGTAACGAATAATCGTTCCGTGTATGGGGGCCTTTATGGGCGTGTCCCTCTAGTAGCTCACAACGCCCAAAATGCTCCGTCTGCCGTTCCACATGGCGACAACGTCATCATTTTCGATCACACAGCGCTCACGACGACCCATGTCAAGAGGTGGGTCGAAGCGGGCGTCTTCCATAGAGCATTAATTCTCTGTGACATTTGTGTATTTTGTCGTTTATGACATCAACGCTCTATAATCCGTTCCACTAGAGTTTATGATTGTAACGCCCGCAAGTAAGTGGGAAGGGAAAAATCGCGGTTGTGAAAGTGGTCGTTGTAAGCCTCATGTAGAACGTAGCGTATATAATATGTCGCTTACGATGTTTATTCGGACATCCGTTTCAGGTACGCTTGCGAGTTGTGCGAGAAAAAGTTCGCGAAGGCGAAGAGGCTGGAGGAGCACAACGTGGCCGTGCACCTCAACGCGAAACCGATCCACTGCACAATGCAGGGGTGTGCTTTTGTGAGTACACTGGCACCGCCAGATGCCCTCACCTCTCCGCTTATATTATCACCTCTGCAATGGCTGCTACTTGTAAATGGCCTCCATATTTTTCGGTCGACATCAAATGTTAATTGTAATAATATACACATTAGATCAGAAAATTGCTTAAGTGGTGCATGCTTTCTAGCCAGGATTCGAACCCGCGCCCTTTGGAGCGCTAACCATTAAGGTGCAACGGCATTTTCTTGATATATTTTACGCGCGCGTGCGTCACAATGTATGAATTTTATGCACATGTTTATGTTGATTCGTTGCAGACGTGCTCGTCGCGGCCGGTGTTGCGCACGCACGTGCGCATGGTGCACAGGAACGCGCGCGCGCAACGTAACCACGTCTGCCACACTTGCGGGAAGGCTTACACGGTGAGCGATTGCTCTTTCGCTTGCACACATGTCCTCGTTTGCACACAGTCACATATACATACACTTGCACATGCACACATATCGATAAGTGACAGATTATGCGCGACAGACAGACAGCACAGACATGATGACTGTTAACGATGTCGAAATAATTTCAGAAAGTTGTTTCCCACAAAGGCAATGCAGATGCTAGGATGTGGCATAATTTATGACGCCCCCCGTAATGTCCTCCATTGCTTAACATTTTTAAGAAATTCGATATTAGTTTAAAATATCGCCTTTTGAGACCATTTAAGTCAAAGTAAGCCATTGGACATATTTTAAAAAATAGTTTTGTAACTTGTGATTTAGCGAGGAAACAATTTATCAGTTTTTAGACAAGGGTAACGTCTTCCCAGAAGGGTTGGGTCCAGCTTGGAGAGAACGTGGGAAGTTTCCACGAAATGTTAATTTTTAAAGTATTTGTTCGTATAAGTAGACAGTGATCCGCCAAAATCAAGGCAGTGTATGGATAGGATCAGTGTGTATAAAGTTAAGAATGTGAGCAAAGATAAGTTTGAGTGTGTATAAAGTCAGAGTGTGAGCAGAGATAGGTTTGAGTGTGTATAAAGTCAGAGTGTGAGCAGAGATAGGTTTGAGTGTGTATAAAGTCAGAGTGTGAGCAGAGATAGGTTTGAGTGTGTATAAAGTCAGAGTGTGAGCAGAGATAGGTTTGAGTGTGTATAAAGTCAGAGTGTGAGCAGAGATAGGTTTGAATGTGTATAGAATAGTAGAATAGTGTGTTAATTGTAGAGTGGAGATTGTAAAGTAGTAGCTAAGAGCTCTATCTATTAAGTAACATTCCAAATAAACGACGCGAACTGTAAGAGCGACTGGTCTGGTCTGGTCTGGTTTCCACTGGCATATCCCGCCAGCGCCTCCTACAGGCTTCCACCGACTTTTATTCTAATGCCTCATACTTAATAATATATAATGAACATAGTTATCAAATCTATAGATACATATTTTTTTGCCGATAATAATATAAATAGATAGATAGAAAATTCTTTATTGTTCGCCACATAGACATATAGTAAATTTACAGTCATTTTGTGTCAAGGCAGGAACAAAGGGCGGCCTTGTCGCTTTAGAGCGATCTCTTCCAGACAGCCCGGGCTGTGGATTGTGTGACAGGAATCGAGAGTGTATGACGGTGGTGTGCAAATTGAATACATACATATTACACAGTAAATATAACTAGAATAAATAAAAAGAAACAAATCACCTATAACACATATTAATATTATATATACACAAATATATACATATATTAGGTATTAATATTCTAATAATAGACATTGTATATGTTTGTAATTGTATGTTTTATTATATATTTATATAATAAAAATATATTGCAACAGTTAAAAAAAATATACACTATTAATATGTGTACAGCAATACAATATTAAAAATATCAATAATACATTATATACTATATTAATATATATACCAATAAGTTAATTTACATATAATTAAGTGTGAGATAATACTCGCTTACAAGTTTTTTGAATAAGTTGAGTGATTTTGCCTGTCTTATGATATCGGGCAATGAGTCCCACAGACGGACAGCCTGCTCAGCGCAGGAGCTGGAGTAGAATGTAGGTACTTTTAGAGTAAGATTATCAGAGGATCGGAGAGGAGTATATACGTAGTTTATTCATAATTATGTCTTTTTGGGTCATATAATACTTTAAACTCTTCTCCCGACACACCATCCAAAGGTCACTTGCAACTAAAATAGCTTTTCACACCTCGAGACATTCGTACACATATTTGCATGTGCAAACAAATACTTGCACACGGACACACATATACTTGCACACGCTCACAGATATTTGCACACGGGCACACATATACTTGCACACGCGCACAGATATTTGCACACGGGCACACATATTTGCACACGGGCACACATATACTTGCACACGCGCACAGATATTTGCACACGGGCACACATATACTTGCACACGCGCACAGATATTTGCACACGGGCACACATATACTTGCACACGCGCACAGGTATACAAGCACGCACAAACAACCCCGAGTAGTGGCGAAATCTGTACGAACTACCCGCTTAATACTATATGATCAGTATCTACAATTGCTGTTACTGTTTGTAGACGAAGAAGTCCCTCGAGGGGCACATGCGCTCCCACAGCGGGGAGCGCCCCTTCCGTTGCGCCCTTTGCGCCTCAGCCTTCGGATACGAGGCCGCTCTCTACAACCACAACAAATTAGTTCATCTTAAAACGAAAGTAAGAAGTATTTTATATACATAATTAACATACAAACACACATATTGTACCTCCAAGCTGAGTTAAAGGTGATATATGACTGACCACTCTCGGAGTCGATCCCAAACACCCAGACCGTAGTAAATAGAGGCAAATTCGCTTACGAATAAAATTCGGTATCTCTCCAGTGGTACAAGTGGGTAAACCAGTCAACTTCAGAGCCTGACTATTTAACACTCGGTAGTAAATCTGTTGGGAGTAATGTTTGTAGGAAGTAATCCCTTTAACTACTAAGCCGATTTTGAAAATTCTCTCACCGGTAGAAAGCAATTCTTGAGTGACGAGTTGTTGGGGATTTGATATGATGGAGTCGCTTTATAAATATGATTCCATAGGCTTTTTGAATTACAAGAATACATTTGTTGCATGATAAACACCACCTGGCAGTTACAATTACCACGTGCGAACAACGATGAAGGAAAACATCGTGATGCAACCTGCGCATCGAGATAACCGATGTGTCAAACCTGCCAAGCGTGGCGGGTATACTGGCCGTTCCCTATAATGGGAGGCCCGAGCCCAGCAGTGGGATATTTATGGGCTGTTATTATTATTATTATTTATTTATTGCGTAACATAAAGGAACAACCCACAGTTCGCGTAAAAAAAGATGATGCGAATGACAGCAAATAACGAATAAAAAAAATAAAAATACATATACAGTGTAAACTCTATATAACGACACTGAAGGGACTGTGCATTTTATGGCGTTATAGAGAGTTGTCGTTAAATGGAGAGAAGTCTGTTATTTTTGTCTGACGCCTTTTGCTGTACCAGTAATTTGGTTGTAATTTTTTTATTTAATTTATTCATAGCTTGCGTTATTGAGGCATCTCGGTGATAAAGGAAGTACTTAGAAATTTCGGTATTTCTTAGAAATTTCGTTAAGCATGATGCCGACAGTCGAGTTTATTAAGGGATAGGATAATAAAGCGATAAAAGAATGTACACAACTGCACAGTTTTTACTAATTTTGGCAACTTAAAACGTACTTTTTATTATTTAATTGTTGTCGTTATTGAGAGTGGGTGTAATACTATATTGAGTGTATCATTGTATGGAAGATAAGCTAAACCAACCAAAGCCAAGTGATTTGGACGTTTAAGGGAGTTTGTCGTTAAATCGAGTAACGTTACATGGAGTTTACACTGTGTTGATGTTTGCTATTCTTGTTGAACGTGGGTTATATTTGATCTTGTGATATCTTTTAATTACGTCCAGCGAAATGGGCACGTGTGTTTGTAGGAAGTAATCTCTAGAAATAACGAACCGATTTTGAAAACTCTTTCGCCAATAGAAAGCTACATTATTCCAGAGCGACATAAGCTATGTTTGGTTTTGAAATATTAATAATTCTTTGATGACGTCCAGTTAACTAGTTAGGGGTCATTCGTTAATTTATTAAGGGTCCTGAGGGGGTTAGAAAAATCTATACATGCCCTTATCTGGGTAAAACTCATCCTTATCTAGTATTTTGCAAGTCGAGATTTAATATTATATAAAGATAATCTATATCGGATAACATAAAATAGTTGATTTTCAATTTTTAATTACTATTTGCATGCCTGAAAGGGCAAAAATCGACAAAATCACCCTCAACTGCCGCGAAGACGGTCATTCTGAATTGTCAATTTTTACGTCATTGAAGTACCAAATGATCGTCTATAGAGGCAATTGAAGCCATTGTCATTCGCGCCTACGTAACCGAAGGCGAAAAGGCGAATGATGGAAGTTTTGATTGAAGACTATTGTCATTCGCGAAAGACGTAATCAATTGAACGTCTCGTTGTGCGATTGACAGATTTCAGTCACTCGCTTGCTAGTCGAAAAACATAAAGCAGCGGACAGAAAGCAAATGCGGGCGAGCAATTGACGCATCGCATCCCGTCATTCGCACTTTCAATTGAAGCTGTCAATGACGTAAAAATTGACAATTGCGAATGACCGTCTCCTGTGCACTTTACTAAGAACTAGGCGTGAGGCATATTTATGCTAACAGTTATTAACAACAGATAACATTTGTTATTTCGAGAACAGAATACCTGTTGTCTCGATAACAGGCACATAACATAACATAACAATAACAAACTCCTATTTACGTCTTTTATCTATTAAATACTAATTTTCTCTCGTTCTATCTAAGCAAATCGTTATTAAGCTAAAAAGAGATGCACCTATTAATTTATTCATATCTGTGTCTCATTTACACTTCAAGAACTTATACGGGCAAGAACGAGACGCACCTAATAATTATAAGGTATCAAAATGTAAAGCATTTAAGATGCGCACACATTACGGGACGCGTGAGACGCGTCCGGAAACAATGTGCACGCCAAGAATCGGACGCGGCTTTTGTGTTGCCAACTTTTCTTAGAGAAAACATGCTATATCAACTCATTAAAGCGTTAGATTGGCGCGAATTTGTAAAAAGCGCTGAAAATAAAGTAATAAGCCTGGATACTTTTTTTAGTTTAGTTTATTATAAATACTTGTTTTTGAGGATAATATTCCAATACACGTTGATATATATATACTGTCCATGCCAGTGACCAAGACCAAAATCAAAAGAAAAAGTTTAATTTATAATTTCTCTTAAATCCATTCACAATATTTAGTACTTAAATTATATGTGGACCAATTTAGCAAACTTTCACTCAATAACAAATGTTAGTCAAACCTGCGACTATCGACCTCGCAGACGCATGCAGATATACATAGACAAAACCTTTTTGATACGTTAAGATTTCTGCCAGTTAACTTTTAAAGCTTTTCCACATTCTCGCGACAACTGCGCGAGATCTTGGAGCTGAGAACGCAAAAAGTTCTCGCGAGAACTCTATGCGAGTGTAGTGTAGGCTTTAAAGTAAGCCTCATAAAGGAACTTCGTTCCAATAAAAACTAAATAACAGTATGTTATTTATTTAATAGCAGATAATCAATGCTGTTATTTTTGGATAACAGTAAGTAAAAGATAATTAAAATGACCTGTTACAACTCACCTCTAAAAACAATCTCGTCAGCGTGGTAATACGCCTGTGAGACTCCAAAAATACTTTTTAAATCGCATTGTACAAACTCGAACTTATGCGCAGCAAAACATAGTTCGCGAGTCGATGAACCGACGACTAAGTTAATCTCTTATGTACAAGCGCGACGCACACCATAGCGCGTTACGATTCCGTACAGCGCCATCTAGTTCATCTATCATGTAACAAGAATGCAAATGGTTCGAGTTTCTACGGTGCGCTTAAAAATCAGGGAAGCTAGTTCGGACCAGTAAATTGCGAAAATGCAATTGTTAGAATTTTTGTGTCTGTCTGTTAGAGCATCACGTGAAAACTACTAAACGGATTTAAATGAAACTCGAAAAACGTAACTTCGAGTACTTTTTATCCCGATATATAAATTCACTTCCGTGTAGTAGACGAAAATAGCGTAAAAGATGGCGTTGCAATCGCGTCTTTTTTAGAAACTACTATATGAACGAAACTCGACGTAGTGCTAGTGTGGACTTAGGGACGATGGTTATATCGAATTTCGATATATTCAAGAAGAAAACTCCAAATAAAAATATTACATGACCCGAATATATTTTCACCAATTGACGTTACATTTCACAATGTTTTTTCTACATAAAGTCAAACAACCATAAAAAAACCTGCAAAGAGTTTGTACAGCTAGCTTATAACCCGAGTTAGCACAGGATACATTTTATCCCGATAAATGGCATCGTTTCCATAGAATGGGCGGATTAGCAGAATAGATGGCGCTGCTATTGCGTTTTTCTATTCACTAACAAATACGTTATCATAGGAAGTCACTGTATCACTTCAAATCAGGTTGGCTTCGACTCACCTCTACGTTTTGTCGGACAGTTGTCTAGACTATATCAACTTTGATTTGATTTGACAACAATGCCTTTACGTTTGTTATTTTGGTGATGAATTGGATAAAAAATGGTAAAGTTTTAGGTGTAATATATATGTTATAGTCAAATATCGAAGCTCTGGCTCTCCTAGGTTTGACTGGTCAAACCTCAAGTCTGCCAAAGTCCAAATAAATGACTTCTGCCTTTGACTAATGAATTTTTCTCTAACCTAGGAGAAACTAATTTATGCAGTCATTAAACATATTACAAGTGCAGTACGAATAGTAGTTTGACCGAGTCTGCCTTAGTCGCTCCTAGAATCGACTAGGCAAAGCTCGAAACCGGCTACACCCACTTGCCAGAATTTCATCTGCTATACTGGTCAACAGATAATATTGTTTCTCATAATTTTATATGTCATACTCGTTGTTTACTATATTAGTCACGTGCTAGAAACTTTTTTTCCCATAAAGTCAATTTCTATAACATCATTTGTTATCATCATTGTAAGGCGTAATTATTATATACAATAACATCATTTGCCATCGAAATTGCTTCTAGAAAAAAATAATAAAATCGTTTTAAACTAAACGATCAATAGGTTTAGGTTTGGTTTGGTTGGAACATGAAAAATAACGCACGAGCCGAGCGAGCGAAGCGAGCGCGCCGCGACAGCGGCCGGCGAAGTGCTAGAAAGCCAATCGCTTTTTAGGACAAAGGCGTTAGGTTAATTTTCTACGGAAGCGACTTGGATCGATTATAGTGATAAGTAGGTACTTATTAGAAATAAAATCAATTTTAATATATATTCATACTGTCATATATTTATTACAATTCACTTTTTACTTAGTGCAAATACAAATTTGATGCTAAAGCACGCAAAAAATCTTTGTTTGTATATTCGCCTTTATTAGATTCTCATTGATTTTATATGAAATTAATTTAGTATGGCGTTGAAATATTCTGTTAAATAATATTATTGCAATTAGTAAAATTATTAAGTCATTATGGAATCTAATGTACGGGCAAACAAGAGAATATCACATAACTTTTATGGTAAACAAACAATTCGGGCATATGAGTATTATTGCTTATATTTTTGGGGCAAATAATAGACAACCGCCCGAAACAGGTTATTTTACGTTCGACGTTTGACTAAAATGTTAGGTATTTCTAGGTCTGACTAAAAATACTTTAGTCAAAGGCCGAAATTGGAATTTATTTTGGGTTTTGTGGAAAGGCCTTGGTCAAACCTAGGATAAACCAGTCATTCCGGGAAGAGACTGCATATCGACCTCTGACTATAACATATATATACAGTGTAAACTCAATATAACGACATTGAAAGGACTGTGCATTTTATGGCGTTATAGAAAGTTGTCGTTAAATGGAGAGAAGTTTGTTATTTTTGTGTGACGTCTTTTGCTAGATCGGTAATTTTGTTGTACTTTTTATTACTTAATTGTTGTCGTTATTGTGAGTGGGTGTAATGCTATATAGAGTGTATAATTCTATGGAAGACAAGCTAAACCAAATAGAGCAAAGTGATTTCGACGCTTAAGGGAATTTGTCGTTAAATCGAATGACGTTACGTGGAGTTTACACTGTATATATAAAAACCCAATTTAGTTTTTTTTCACGCGGCGTAGACTCTAATCTAAAGTAATTTAGCAAACAATACTGTGAGAAAACGTTACAGTGATTTAATTATTGTGAATTTTTAATAATAAACAACAAAGCGGAAATATTTCGGTCCTTGTTTATTTTAAATGTATCCGATGCTACTGCCGCGGCACCATTATCATCCGCGTTCTCGCGGACACTTTCAACACAAAGATGGCGCTCCTTATCTCTAACCCTCCATAGTTAAAAGTTAAACGCTTAGATGTAGTTAAGTTAACATTGACTGCATTAGTTAACCTAGTTCTTTGTTTCAGACTGGTCGAGCATATACTCAACAAAGCAAAGAAACTTCGGAAAAACCAAACGAAATATTATAGTAAATAAATAAATATTTAATAAAATTTTGATTTTCATTTAAGAACTAACGAAATGAAATATGTGTGAAACCTTGTTGTTTAAATAGGAATTATTGTTTTTGTGCAATATTCGTAATATTATTTATATAAATTAAATAAAAAAAGCCATTTAATTCTTACTTTTTACAGTATGTTAATTGGTTAGTAATTTTAAATTAATTGTTAGTATTATTGCAGTTAGTTGGCTTATTTTATGTAAGAATCCCAGATTGGGTAAAGACTTCCTCCAAAGACTTATCTATATACAGATAAAAAATTGAAGTGTCTGTTTGTAATGTCTTAATAACAACTTTCTACTAAATGCATACGAAAGTATATACGGTAAATATTAAAAAAATTGACAGATAGATAACACTTTATTGTACGCCATTACAGAAAACTTACAAACTAGTATTATTCTAATTGTGTAGAAAGGGCGGTCTTATCGCTAAAAAGCGATCTCTTCCAGACAACCAGTTGCGAGAATATTGCTAAATAGGAGTGGCGATGGTGGTATATATAATTATTGTACGATTACTTACATTTTAATAATAAATATATAACTAAACTATATATACAAATATACACATAAGTTATATACATATTCAAGATATATATAGTTATATGCAATACTATAATATAATACAGTTTGATGTTTGTCTGGATGTAACGGCTGGACCGATTTTGATGGGGTTTTCACTGGCAGATAGCTGATGTTATAAGGAGTAACATAGGCTATTTTAAAAGTAATCCACACGGACGACGTCGCCGACAAAGCTAGTTATAAGTAAATGTCTGTCTATTTATTTAATAATATTTTCTTAAGTTTTCGCGACTTGTATACATAATAAAACTACGTTTTCAACGGTTTTAAGCGCGGTAATTTATTTGATTTTTATTATTCCGACGTTTCGGCCACTTTTTAGTGGCCGTGATCACGGAAAACAGGGATGTCAATGTCAACTAGTATTGTTAAAGTTTTATTTAGCTTACCGCCAACTCGTTCATTTTAATTATGTTTATGGTTATTATTTACTCTATGGGAGCCTAATCTAATTTACCACCGCTTCGCAAAATGTTGTGGCTTGTTATGGTTTATAATTTTATTATATTTATTTAAGCTTTATTATTTGGTATATATGTAGTCTCAATACCGCAAATGAGCACAGGATAATTTTCATCCCGGAAAATGGGAAAGTTTCCGGGATAAGTCTATTAATGAACTGGGCTTAATAAATACTATAGAACAAATAATTTTAATTTATTATAAACTACAAAACGTATACAAAGAATTCTTACAACAATTAACAATAAAACTACAAGTTAATGGTTTTATGCGCTGTAATTTATTTGATTTTTATTATTCCAACGTTTCGACCACTTCTCAGTGGCCGTGATCACAGAAGGACAAAGATGTCAAGTGTCAATGAGTATCGAAATAAACTACCGCGCTTAAAACCGTTAAAACTTAGTTTTATTATGTAAAACTTAAAATATTATAATAATTAATATTTAAAGATATCAACTGCAATTTCAGAATCTAACAACCGATTAGGTTTTTTAGACTATTGTCGGGACATTCTAGAACGTGTTACTTTTCACAATTGGAATTTGCTCTCTTGAGACAATTTATGTAAGTGTAGCTGTGCCCGCGGCTCTGTCCGCGCCGAACACTAATTTTAAAAGTATGCTAATTACTCCTTATAACATCGGCTATCTGCCAGAGAGTCCCGTCAAAATCGGTCCAGCCGTTTTATAGATTAGGCGAAACATCCAGACAAACAGACAGAAAACAATTCTAAAAATTGTATTTATCGGAATCTCCTGGTCCGAGTTATCCCCTTGATTTTTTTCACATTTTTATTCTGACATTACAATTTATATATATCGTTGAAGTTAACATTTTTGAAGTGAAACTTCATTAGAATCGTGATTTGAAACTCAATGAAACGAAAAAGCGACACTAAAAAGAGATAAACACAAATCTATAGGACTAAGCCTGCGGGAGAATGAGATAAGAGTTTTACATTGTGCAGCAAAGATTAGAGAGGTAACAAGACCGATGACTAAAGATAGGTCCAATTTGGACCTAAATAAAAGTGATAATATTTTTTAGACTAAAACAGTGAAAAATTGAAAGTGATACTTAAGAAGTTTATTTTGTGCTCTATTAAATTTGTTAGAAAGCACGTGCTAGGTTTTGTAATTGCTTATCTGATCTACTCTATAACAGAGTTCATACTATGAATAGGACCTCCTGTAATTTGTTTGGGTACAAATAACTTTAATAATTGCGTTTATACCGAATTTCATGAAAATAAGTTTACCTGCGAGACTGACGTAAAGTCAGTGTCAATTTATTTAAGAAAAAGCTTTCTATCAAAATTACTATTATTATAATAACATTTTTAAGTTTCATTCGATAAATCCGTTACAAATGTATTCTGGTAGCTTTCAGTGAAAATTGTTCTTTTTGTGAATTCCATGAGAAACTCTTAGGTGTTGTTGTAAGTTGATTTTTGTTTTGAAAACCTGCAAGTAAAAGATCTGATCAAAATTAATGTCTTTCCATAAGGGCGGTCTTTCAAGTAGACCGCCGGTCTTTCGAGTAGACCATCGGTCTTTCGAGTAGACCAACAACCTTCTTAATAAATGTATATATATAGTATAATAGTCTTTTTTATTACTCCATAGTATTTCTAGTATACCGTATTGCTTTTAAACAGATCCATCGCCTTTTGCGTTTCAGACTAGTGATATTTCGAGTAAATACATTATATTCCATACAGACTGATGGACATCTGAATAGACCAGTCGTCTTTCGAGTAGACCGCATGCTACAACAGTTCAATATTGAGTATAACTTAACTTATCAATTTGTATACTAAATATTCTTTTAGTTAAATAATATCCAAATCATTATCAATAGAATGATAGCCATATTAAAAGAAAAATATTACATTGTTTTTTTTTAACTTTTTATCTTGAATTTTATTTTTTACAAGACAAAGAAGGAATGTACGTTAAACAATTACGTGGTGATTTTCTTTTTGTATATTCCATGTGACACTTTTAGATGCTGTTGTAAGTAGAATTTCGTTTTGAATACCTGCAAAATTAAATATTTGTTAAAATCACATATGTAAAATAATTTTTGGCGTTACAATTCCTCTAAATTTATGCGTTGTCAAAATTAGGATAATAATTTTAGCAGTTCACGCCCACAAAGGTTCATATTTTTTCCCCCCAAGTAAAATGTACTACAGATAATGTCGAAATTCAATTGACGGGTACAGCCCTCTTAATAAAGTACCATGCATCATGAACAACCACAGAGTGCAGAAGTCGAAAATCGTATTAAAAACGATTATTACCTAAGACATGTTTTCATTGTATTAGATCCTAATAATACGTTTTGATCACAATAAAAATCACATGAAAAAAGAATGCACGGTCTACTCAATAGACCGCTGGTTTACTCGATAAACCGCCGGTCTACTCGACAGACTGTTGGTCTACTCGATAGACCGTTGGTCTACTCAATAGACCATTGGGCTACGCAATAGATCGTTAATCTACTAAGTAGACCATCGATTTTTCTAATATTACGCACCTTGTTCTCGCAGTGGGGACATGCGGCCGACGCTTCAGCCGGTGGATGTACATATTTCGTATGCTGGTGCAGACATAGGCGGCTTTTGAATTCTTTACCGCACACGTGACATTTGTGAACTTGGTCATCTAGAAATGTAAAGCCTGGCCATAATGTCTAAAACATGACCAATTTTTTTCATCTATCAATGTCAGTGAATTGTGTGAATTTATCCATGTTATTATAAAAATAACTAAATGCGGATATAAGTATTATGAGTTTGATACACGTATTTGTAGCCAGACACAATTTATGAATAAATAAATAACTTTCATAAGAGCAGTGAGTTTTAAAGTTTACCAAGGATGTTTTGCTGAATGTAAAGCAAATATCTCTTTGTCATAATTTGACGAAAGAATCGCGGACATGACAGGCTTGTAATGGTTCATTTCGCTTCTTGTAATCGAATAATTGCCTTCCCTATTAATTATCACAAGTTGTTTAAACTCTTGCTTAAATTACAGTCATTATTATTAAAGTAAACAAAAATAAGTTATGTTGACAAAGTGCATATGTCGTAAATGAAGCAACTTTATACTTGCACAATGTTTGTCATAATACCAAATATTACTAATAAGCATCTAAATTACAATTGAGAAAATATTAGAGTTAACCACTATTAAAATTTAATTTAAAATTTCTTAGAGGCCGGCAACGCCCCTGGTGTTGCAAACGTCCATAGCCGACGGTAACCACCTTCCATCAAGTGGGCCATCCGCCTGTTTGTCTGCTTCAGGCAATAAAAAAATAAAAATAATTTAGCCAGTGTTATCTATAGGTAGGGTTATATTTACTTAAGTTTTCGCGACTTGTATACATAATACAACTACGTTTAACGGTTTTAGGCGCCGTATTTTATTTGATTTTTATTATTCCGACGTTTCGGCCACTTTTCAGTAGCATGATCACGGAAGACAAAGATGTCGAGTGTCAATGAGTATTGTTAAAGCTTTATTTAGCCTAGCGCCAATTTGTTCATTTTCATTATTTAGTTTTAATTTTGTTTATGATTATTATTTACTCTATGGGAACCTATACTAATTTATTTGAAGAGAAGGGTGCAAGAAACTCTTCAACAAACATGCCTAGCTCTAATAATTTTATACAATATTAAAATGGGTGGGAGGTAAGATAAATGAAATTATCAATAAATTACCTGCTTGAAGCCGTTAAAACGTAGTTTTATTATATAGGTAGGGTTGCCAACTTATTTTTGAAGAAATAGAGTATATCTGATTTCAAAGAAGGTAAAATAAGAGTATCAACTGATATTTGATAATTTTAAAAAGGTATTTTTTTCTGACTACGTACATACATCTATTTAGCTTCTCACAATTGGTAAACACTAGAATACTCACTGGCCGTAAAGTAAGCATTATGTAAAAAAAGTATTTTAGTGTACGGTTGGCAACCCTATCTATATACAATTGATAGATGTCAAATGTGCAGTATTAAGATGGCTCAACTATAAGAACTAACCTTTAGGATGAACATTTCTCTTATGGTTCGACAGATATTTCATAGATCTGAACTTTTGTCCACATTTTTCGCAGGCCACTGAATCTTCTATAGCTTCGTGAACTAACTTCACGTGTTCCCTATGACAATGGATCAGGAATTAACGAAAAGACCCGCGGTCTACTCAGTAGACCGAGTTTAAAATTATGTACATCTATGGTCTACTGGGTCTACTCAGTAGACCAACAATGTTACTTCTCGAAAACTCACCGTAAAGTCAATTTTGACTTGAAAGTTTTCCCGCAATGCGGACAATCGCAACTGACATCAACTTTCTTGTGTACTGTTAGTAAATGCTCTTTGAGGCAGTATTTCGCCATTTCTAGCACACATATAGGGCATGTGACCGTCTCATATTGGTTCTGGTCTTCTCCCAGGTATTTATCTTCGACTTCTCGCATTATTTGCGCAAATGTTTTTCTCTTGCTTCGCTTCGGAGGGGGTTTACAATCAGCTCTGTGGACGTATAGGAGTTTCTTCTCCTGAAATCAATATGCCAGTTAATAATTCTAGAGTTTGGTTAACGAAAGTAAACACTGAAATTATTCTATAACAAAAAAAAACTTTAAATCTTGTCATTGATGTGAATCGTTAATTGTAAGCCGCATTCGATGCCAGCATCATTATTTCTGGCATTGATGCGATTTGCCAAAATTAGTTGCCGGCTAAAGTATCTGCAACGCAGGGTATAACATTTGATGCTTGTTGTCTAGTAGTTATGTAAATTATTTAGATACGATATTCAACATTACAACTTCTACTGGTATACTGTTTTAAAAGTGTGGAGTTGCCTCGCACAACCACTGATCGTACCGAGAGTACCCGAGAGTGAGTGAGCAAGTGATATGTTGAGTCTTCGGTTTGTCATTGCTGCGTTTTCAGTGGCGTGGTTAACTGGTGTCTCTCGCTCGCTCGCATTCAGTTAAAATTGTATCGGGTGTTGCAGGCATCCATTTTTCAATATAATAGCATCGGATGCCAGCATTCTCTACAGGCATTGTTGCTCAAAAACGTTTTTACAAAAGCGACCATCTCTACCTGTGCCCATTTTACTGGGCGTCATTAAAAATATCTCAAAATCAAATATAGCTTTTGTCACTTAGGAATAATGTAGCATTCTACTGGTGAAAGAATTTCCAAAATCGGTTCAGTGCTTCAAGAGATTACTTACTAAAAACAAACAAACTCATAAACTTTACCTCTTTATAATATTATAGTATAGGCAAGGTATTTCCTCACCTGAAAAACACTCCCACAGTAATGACACTTGAACATAACTCTCCGATAGTTGTGCACATTAATCAAATGCTCCGATAGCATTTGAGGGTCAAACTCATCCAGGCAGTACAGGCACACCATCAGATTGGTCTTTGGATTGACCAGGGCGTCCGTTGGGTTGTAATCTAACGGTTCTTGGTTGGCTTGGACGCATCTTGCCAGTTCTAAGAATGCCCTGGAAAGTTATTATTAATGGTGTTAAGTATTCTATATTACATTTATACAGTTGTTTTGTTTGATTGTACACTAATATATCCACTGGAAACTATTCCACGTTCATCCATACCAATTCGATTATTTAATACTACATAAGTTCTCGTAACGCACTACGGCGCGATCAGTAGCCGGCTTCATTCCGAGAGCTCGGGGCTCGGTCTAGTTTAACTATTTTGTTCGTCTGATTGTAAAGCAAAGATATCAAATCAAATATAATGCATTATTTACATGGTGTTGAATGTGTCTTCATCTTCGTCGCCTTTCAATTCGTCTTTTACGTTCATATTCGAATTGTAATTGGATAGATTACTGCAGCCTTCTTGAGGATCTGGATCGCTTTTCATCATTATTTTAATTTTTAAAATGTGTACCTTTTTTGAAGATTTATTTTCACAAACAATCAAAATACAATAAAAATAAAAACAATCATCAATCAATAATCACCTTTTTATTTATCTAGGTTTATAGCTTGGCAGCTAGGCCTTTAGGCCAGATCTTAGATTATAATGTAGTTTCTTCATTTTCTTAAGTCTATGTGTAGCACAGCTGAACCGTAGGTTATCAGCTGGTGCCATTCAACGGAGTTCTTGTGACAACTCAAAAGGCCACATTCGGCTACACAGTTCACGTTTCTAACAAAAACACATAATTACTATTCAAAAACTATCAATATCCTACAGTAACTATTGTTCATTTTAGAGTAATTTTACACATGTTTAGAAAATAAAACTGCACAGCACATTTTTCAGTTCCCGCCAAAAACTCCCTCAATAATCACTTTATTATTTATTTAGGTTTATGGCTTGACAGCTAGGCTTTTAAGCCAGATCTTAGATTATAATGTAGTTTCTTCATTTTCTTAAGTCTATGTGGAGCACAGCTGAACTGTAGGTTCTCAGCTGGTGCCATTCAACGGAGTTCTTGTGACAAGTCAAAAGGCCACATTTGACTATACAGTTCACATTTCTCACAAAACACATAATTACTACTCAAAAACTATCAATATCCTACAACTATTGTTCACGTTAGAGTAATTTTACACATTTTTAGGAAATAAAACTGCACAGTACTACATCTCCTTTCAGTTCCCGCCAAAAACTCCACAGACTACTACTACATATCAATATTATAGATAACGTATCAAGCAACCATTTGCTATTTTTTAAATTTATTTTATAGCTTCAAGGCTTGGCTTGGACTAAAAGTACTGCTGTCTAGACCTATAAGCCAAGTCTGTTTTGGATATCTATCACTTCACAGGTTTTTATAATTTGGAAAAGTGTTTAATATATTTGTTAAGCGGGTAAAAATTGTCTGTGAATTACAGCTAGAAGTAGAAAGTAGCTATTGGATGTTGTTTACAAAATAGCCACGACTAAGTTTTAACAACCACTTCGCCAAGAGTCTTAATTTGTCGAATAAAATAGACAACTCACAAGTATACGGCTTAGCCGCAAGCCGTAGTCATCAATTTGCTAGCTAGGACAGACACCAGTAATAGGTACTTGGATATACTGGATAATTAATGTACAGTGGACTGTGCAAGCTATCAGATATAAGCCCGGGAAGGAATCTTGGTCCGCCCTTTAAATCACCAAAATACTGACGTGTATTGTAATTCTCAAAAAAATGGTACTTTTAAGAATCCAATTAATATTTTGTGTCCCTGCTATACGTTTATTACATCACAATCTAGCGCTTTTTAACAGTTGACACGGTGCATTCTCTTTAACGAAGGTTGGCAGCACTGAAAACATCCGAACGCTCTAGGACGGCCCCAAGTGACGTCCGATAGTTTGCGGTTTTGTGTACGTTCATTATGCAGATGCCTATAATTTGGGGCGTAGCCGCCTTCATCAATCGTATCCTTTAATATATTGTATAAGCACGAGTTTGTAGCCAGGCCGTAAGTTGCCGATAGTACAATTTGATTTTAGGGATAAGAGAGTTATAGCACGCATGATGCCTAAGAGTACGAGCAGGGGTCGTCCCCCCGCTCGGTATTGCTAGAGCGCGGGTGAATACCGTCCCGCCTCAAACCGCAACCCCGCGACTCGTGTCGCGACGGGCCTACGGCTACGGGATGCGAGCAGTGGTTAATAAGCTCTTGTCCGCACTGCGCGTGCACAGGGCCTGTCTTTCGCGTCGCGAGATTAACACGCAGCTTAAAAATGTAACAAAATTACAATGTTTGTGTTCATAGATGTGAGTTTTCAATAAACGTTTTTCGTAAATCAAAATGCCACCACGTTTCAGTTCCCCCTGACCATAGAGTCCTTTATGCCCAGTTTTTCTCATATCACTTTCATACGTATACCTGGCTCCAGTTTGAATTACCAAACAAAGGTTTTTTTTTATGGCACCTCAAAAAATAATATTCACTAAATATTATAAAGTTCAAAATATACGTGACGTTGGCTAGGTACATAAAGCATGTTAACCCATATTTACAAACGAAAAATGTGTTGGCGGTAAATTAAAGGTGAACAGTTTTATATTCAAAGAAACTCAGACGAAAGCTAATATTAGGTTAGGTAGGTTCATTTTTGTATTTCAATTTAGACAAGTCAACTAAAGTGATCCGTATAAACACATACTTGAACCATTCAATGTCATTGAATACCGTCATTACATCTACACGGTCTCGTCCTATTAGTTATTTAATTTTCAATTGATTCAGTTTGGTTGATACGTCTAATATTAGCAGAATCGTTGGTTGAAATGAATAACAGTTATATGGTATTTGTTTTACCATTTTAAAATATAATTATCAAAAGTAATCATACCTAAAAACCATCACTCAAAACAAGTTTTTGAAAATTTTGATTTTGACATCAATTTTTTTTATAATAAACATTTTCGGTACTTTAAATTAAAAAATAATTTTTAAAAAGCCTTTGAAGATAACTTAACGAAATTTTCAGCGATTATTATAGTCAAATATCTATAATTTCACATAAAATTCTTTTGCTCATTTGTTTATTATCATATTTTTTATTAACTTTTAAATAAACAAATTATTTTTAATGACTTCTCAGTACGATAATCGATTTTTTTTAGTAATACATGTTATACATTTAAGTTCTTTATTACAAAAGAAAATTTCACTGCCCGGTATTAGTTTAAATAATATGAATTTTTATATGACTCAGCGGCGAGCGGTACAAGTGCTGCCCGCTACTGAGCTTAGCTGTTAAAGCTATAGATCTGGAATGACATATGGCAACAATCGCGTAACTCAACTGGCAAGTTTAATGGCCAATTACAGCCGCACATTACGCTAACGTCTTGACTCTTTCGATTCTATAACCTATCAAAAAAAGTTACTACGGCTATACGTCTTCGACTGGGTCACATTTGCTCTCCGGTGTTTTTAGCCAAAATTAGAGTTCGTGATCATTCTCTGTGTGAGTGTGGTCTGGATGAGGGTTCATTAGAACAAATCTTTTTTCATTGCCCGAATATCTCCATCCCTCTATATGACATCCTACCAACAGATATCCCTCGTCCCATTAACATTTACTATCTTACTTAGTTCATTGCAAACATGTATATACTTTATGTAAATTTCTAACTCTAAATTACATTTATCTACAAAATTATCCTTTCTAACTAATTCTGTTCATATTTCCCCCACTTACATAGCTAACACTAACAATAACACACAATTCTCCTTAATAGCAATAACACGTTGCGAAGCGGTGTACATAGACTGGGAAGTAAAATTATATTTTAAATTATATGTATGACCTTCAAAAAGTGTTCTTCAGTGGAACTTATTTTGAATAAAACTTTTGAATTTGAATAAATAACATTTAGTCATAAGTAGTTAGTCTTTTTAATAGTTAGTCGTGAGATATCCGTTTGAGGACTAAGCCGCGACAGGCACAGAAGCCTGGGGGGATGTTCGCGACCCGATGTGAGAGTATGAGATTTGCCAGATCGGGGGATCAATATTAGTTGTAGGAAATGAGATACATTAGATCAGAAAAACTGTGCAAAGTTACACGATTTCTGTTAGGATTAGAAATAAGTAAACAAATAATTGATAGATTTTTCTTAAATTAAACTTGCCTTGTGCACAATAAAATAGTATTTTAGAACATGCTCTGGTGTAATTACACTTAATTGTCCAACTTTATTTTTTTACATATAATTTATGAACTATATCCAGATTTACTAATATTATTTTTTAAAACAGTAACAAGAAAATCAACAAGTCTGTAGCAGCGAGAGGTAGAGGTTAAATGATACTTCAGATGGCAGTGTAGTATTCACTGTCGAGTGCTGATGTGAACTAACTTATCGTTACGAGTGCGGGACTCGAATTAAAATGCCGTTAGAATTTCTATAGAGTTTATTTAGAACTATACAAGCACGTATAACACAGGTACAAATATAACTGAACACAACCAGTACAAACGTAATGCACACGCGCAAAATCCGTCACTAGATTATCGAATGTACACACGTCTTGCCACACTTGTGGTTATCGCTTGACCGCCGATTTCTCCATTGAGGCCTTGCTTTATAATGCACGTTGCTATATGTCTACCTGGCAAGCGTCGAAACCATTTCCCAGAAATTGTAATCCGCACACCCGCCTAATTATGCCTGCGAACGGCCATAAACGAGTACAATAGGCTACTCTCCACAACAACCAATAAATAAGTAAACAAGACAGTCATAAAAGCGCTTCAATGTTATTAGCTCAAACACCGACAGCAGGTAGTGAATGTGCTTTGTTTACAAATATGCAGGTAGCCCAATCGTAACATTATTTTGCAAACCGTAAGCTTAAGTACAAATATTAACAAGTCGTACAGCTAGTACACTATACAGCACAATGTGCGAGTGTGACAGATGATGTGATGTGCGAGCGAGATAGAGCAACTATTAATAGGTGCAATTCCGCGTTGCGCTAGTCAGTAGTTCATTGTCCGCTGCAATGACCAGACATATGATGCTCCCATAGTACCCCCCTTCAAGTGAACCTGGTTTGATAGCTCTGCTAGACCTGCTCACATAAGGTTGTCAGAGGCACAATGTCGAAGTCTGTTGGTCTGATGTAATCTTCATAATATCAAAATATCCCATAATATCTAATGTGGATGTTCATCACATCATTGGAATTTTTCACTGTGTGTGGATTGATTTGGCAGAATATTCTCAGAAAGTTGCTAACCACCTTTGCATTGCCAGATATGAACACAATCTCATTATTCACTTTGTGTTACTTTTTATTATATGTGAATTTAAAATGGAACTAATTTCACATTTATATGGTTTCTTCTCAGTGTGTGAATCAAGTTTTATATTTAATTCATTCTTTTTCACACATTTGTACTGACATATATGAGATTAGAAGTTCTTTTCCTTTGTGTGTTTAAGCTGTATATGGTTTATTAAACTACTTTTTTGTATGCATCTATAATGACATAAATCACATGTGTACGGTTTCTGCCCGGTGTGTGTACGAAGGTGTCTGTTTAAGTCATCCTTTTTAACAGATTTGAACTGACAAATATGACACGAGAAGCTTTTTTCCTTTGTGTGTTTAGCCTTTACATGGTCTACTAAACTACCTTTTTGTGCACATCTATAATCACAAAAATCACACGTGTATGGTTTCTCCCCAGTGTGTGTACGTAGATGTCTATTTAAGTCTTCCTTTTTAACACATTTGAATTGACATATATGACATGAGAATTTCTTTTCTTTTGTGTGTTTAGCCTTTATATGGTCTATTAAACAACCTTTTTGTGCGCATCTATAATCACAAAAATCACATGCATACGGTTTTTCCCCGGTGTGCCTACGAAGGTGAACATCTAAAGTGCTCTTTGTAAGACATTTATATTGACATATATGGCATGAGAATTTCATCTCTTTTGTATGTCTGTACTTTACATGGCTTTCTAAACTACCTTTTCGTGAACATCTATAATCACACAAATCACATGTATATGGTTTCTCCCCAGTGTGTATTCGAAGGTGAATATTCAAAGTGTTTTTTGAACAACATTTGTATGGACACATGTGACAAGTAAAGCGTTTTTCTGGTCCCTTCTTATTACAAATATTTGATTTACTGCCTTCATCGCTTTCATCTAATAAAGTGCTTGTAGCAGCAGGACCTGTATTCTTCAGAAGCAATTTTAAGGTTTCATTTTCAACAGTATTATAGAAGATATTAGGAGAAAGTTTCTGATTGTTTTCATCAACAGTATTTGTTACTCGTATGTTACGTGTTGGTGGCATATTAACTTTTGGTGGAATTTTATTTACTCGATAGCAGTTAACTGTTGAGTTTATAATTTGTTTGCTCCTGGAATTGATCTCTTTCAAGTTTACAGATAAATTTTGAGAATAGCTTGTATCTGACACTTCGCAATTATTATTTGGCAAAGTTGAAGCAGCATTAGTTAAAGGTTCTCTGTGCTCAGTTGCTTCCATGAATTTAATTTGCTTAACAATTTGCTGTACTTCGTTCAATTTGCTTTTTTTCGCTGACAAACCTGAAAGCATGCAACTCATTAAAATTTGTATCAAATTTAGATAGATAACACTATTGCTCATCAAATATATAATTTCAAAAATACACAATTACAATATTGTCATGATAGTGTTACGAGTTTACGGGATTCCAATTAAAATGCCATTGGAATTATTATAGGGTTTATTAGAACTATACAAACGCGTATAACACAGGTACAAATATAATTGAACACAAACGTAATACAGAAGGTCGTAATACAATAAAACGCGCAAAGTCCGTCACTACTATGTTCCCGATTGTACACACGTCACGCCTTGATCGTGGTTCTCGCTTGACTGCCGTCTCTCTCCACCAGGCCATCGTTTTATACTGCACAAATGCAAATATTATGCCCGTATCGTAGTCGAAGTAATCCGAAACACCTGGCTAATGACTCGGCCGCAAGTGGCCATAAACGAGTACAATAAAACAATGGGCTGCTCTCTAGAAACGTGTCCCAATAAATAAGTAAACAAAAGAAGATGATCATAAAAGTTTTACAATTAGTTCAAATACCGACAGGTGATAAAATGTGTTTTTACAGATATGCAGGTGGATTTTGTTTTTATCGGAACTTAAGTTGTAACAATAGAAACAATAGGCGGCCTCATCGCTTAAAGCAATCTCTTCCAGGTAACCTAACTTAAGGAATAGTTTAACCTAATCTGGCGATGCAGGTGGTATAGATTATTAGGTATATCATAAACAAACATACTCAAACTACAAATATATTTCATCATTCTTCTGATATGATCTGGATTGGCAAAATACTTTTTTCAGTTGTGCTCTGTCACACCACAAATTATTTAATTTATTTTAATTGTAAAAACTCAATCTACACAGTCAGACTACAGTGTATAACACACCTTCTAAAAAAATTGCAATACCTACAATGACGCTAAATATGCAAATAATGAAAAAATATTCCACGCACTGGAAGACCAGTCTTACGAGATACAGAGGGTTGTTCAACAACAACTGTTTGTGTGTTGTGTCAACAGAAAGAAAAAGGTTCAATTTAAAAAAATGGAAACTCTTACCCATATCAATCTTCTTCAAAATAATTACAGCCTTTCTTTTCCGTGTTTTCTTTTGAGGCATATTCTCGGCTGAAGGTGGTCCTAATTTAACATCAATGATTTCTAGATTTTCTTCCGGACTTGAATCTGGGTAATCGGAGAAATTATATATATAATATTTATGTATAGATATATGTAGGTATATATAAACTACTGTGTGTACTAGACTATTTTATTATTACCATACCATACCATTTATGTATATGATGTTCTTCTTATTTTTAGTAATAAATACATATGTATATCTAATACTAATAAGTAACAGAGTATATTTCTTATAAGGGTCCCAATGTAATGTCTATAGACTAAGAAAGAGTCAAATTAACTTTTGGCGCAGCAATATACTGAGTGTCAGCCTCATTTGTCCAATTGTGGCATACAACTTTTAAAATGTTATGATGCTCTATTAACCTTATATATTTTGTGTGCGTTTCTTTCTTTCTAATATTTTTATGTCAACACCAAAGAAAATTTTTCAACATTTAGATTGTTAATTAATTTTTTTTTATAGGTAATAAAATAATTTATTATTTAATTTGCTGTTATATATTTTAGTTTGTTAAAAAGGGATATTTATGTTACTTTAAATGTAAGTTTTTATGTGATGTGAATTATTCATTTAAAAAAACATTTGTTTGTTTTAGTTTGAATTTGTTTACAGTATAATTTGAATTTATGTAATCATTTGTAAAGATATATATATGAAAATAACTTGCCAAGTGGAATTTATTAAAACACAAAAGGTTTCACTACAAACTTACTTTTAATGTAAATATTTAAATGTCATAGTGCAGAAACCACCACCATCTTAAAAACAGTTCCTCTTTGTTGTAAACAATTCACAATATCAACATCCAATGGTCTGTTATCCAACTATTTTTTTATAATGAATAAGTAAGTATAAAATTTGGGAACAATATTTTAAATTCCCCCTTATCGGTTTGCTTATTTGAGAAAAATGACATCTCAAAAATTAACATTTCTAATTGAAGAATAAAAACTGTAATGGTACTTAAATAACAGCAAAGATGATACTCTCATGAATCCATGGTTGTAATAAACTTCAATGGTTTTTTTATGATGATACACAACACTATAAATGTAGAATAGCAAGCTAATCTAGTACTGAAAGAGTAGGTATAATAATATTGTTACAACTTCTAAGTTGCGACGAAAACAAAATCCACCTGCATATCTATAAAAACGTATTTATTACCTGTCGGCATTTGAACTAATTGTAATTCTTTTATGATTGTCTTCTTTTATTTACTTATTTATTGTAGATGTTCTCTATTTTACTCATTTACGGCCGTTTGCAGGCATAATAAGCCAGGTGTGCGGATTAGGATGTCTAGGAAATTGCGTTGACGCTTGCCGGGCAGACTATTTGCATTTGTGCAGTAGAAAGCAATGGCCTGATTGAGGAAAGGTTAGTCGAGCAAGAACCACGAGCGAAGCAAGACATATGTACTACAATCGGGAATTTACTAAGTGACGGACTTTGCGCGTTCTATAGTGTTACGACCTTCTACATTACATTTGGACCTGTTATGTTTGGTTATATTTGTACCTGTGTTATACATGTTTGTATAGTTCTAGTAAACTTTATAATAATTCCAACGGCATTTTAATTTGAGTCCTGCGACTCATAACAATTTTTATCTATTCAAAGATGCCTTTAATAACATGTCAATTTTCAAAATAAGACATTATTTTTGCAATGAGGTAACCTGCATAAATTCTATGAAAATCTATTCTTTTTTACAGTGTCTTGTTTGGTACACAAGTGCTTCAAAGACCACAGGTAAACATGAGATATACTTAAGATCCTAGTAAATATAATATGTATAAACAGTTCCCAACAGATACAGCTTTAAGTGTAAACATATAAAACCAAGTATAAAATGGTGTATTAATTTATACTGGCATGTTACCTCCTTCCTCTTCTTTGATGTTAATATGAAACCCTTCTTCATTCATTCCTACATTTTCTTTTTTAATTTCGTTCTCTGTATTGCCTGCTTCCTCTTCTTTGATGTTAATATCAATCTCTTGTTTATTGACCTCTTCATTTTCTTGTTTAATTTCCTCCACAGCATTTCTCTCAAACTGTTTACATTCCAACTGATACACTTCTCCAATGGCATAATTATAATCAACATCATGCATCATACCGGCTACCATTAATATTGCTTTCTGCGACTGCTGAAATTTAAAAACCAAATGTACATATTGTTACAAGTACCAAGTGCAAAGTGAAAGGAAACTTTACAAGAAAACCTTCGCACTCAGCACATTTTTAGCACCACAGTACAACAAAGTATTTCCCAAGCCTAGATTTGGCAACCATAAAAGCCACTACTAATCTAATAAATGATGTAAGATTTATTACAGTCAGGGCTAGGCGTGAGGCATATTTATGCTAACAGTTACTAATAACAGATAATCACAGACAACAGATAACATTTGTTATTTCTAGAATACAATATCTGTTCTCCCAATAACAAGCACATAACAAATCAAACATAAACACTAATAATAATAAAAATAATAATTAACAGAATGGTTAGGTAGCTAGTGTTTAACTATCTACCTAACCGTTCCGTTAATTATTATTTTTCTCTCATTCTATCTAAGTAAGCTAAAAATAGATGCACCTATTATTCATATCAGTGTCTCATTTACACTTCAAGGACTTATATGGGCTAGAATGAGATGCACCTAATATTTATAAGGTAACAGAATGTAAAGCATTTAAGATGCGCATACATTATGGGATACATCTGGAAACAATTGGACACAGCTTTTGTGTTGCAAACTTTCCTTAGAGAAAACATGCTATGTGAACTCTTAATAAGCGTTAGATTGGCAAGGATTTGGAAAAAGCACTGAAAATAAAGTAATAAGACTAGATACTTTCTTAGTTTACTTTATTATAAACACTTGGTCTTTTGTCTATAATATTGCAATACAAATTTTTGCAAAATAACTATATGTGTATATAGATGGTACATAGAGATAAAAATTTAACACTGAAAGTGCTAAGTTGGCAATAGTAGGTGTACACCACAAGCCACATTAAGGAACATTGTTCCAATAACAAGTAAATGACAATATGTATTTAATAAGAGTTAATCAATGCTGTTATTTTTGGATAACAGTAACAGGAGTAACAGATATTTAAATTAACATGTTATAAGTCATCTCAACACAAGTTGGGCTAGTTATTTTATTTATTTATTTAGGTTTATGGCTTGGCAGCTAGGCCTTTAAGCCAGATCTTAGATTAAAATATAGTTTCTTCATTTTTTTATGCCTATGTATAGGTATAACTCAACTGAACTGTAGGTTATCAAAAGACACCATTTAACGGAGTTGTTGTGACAACTCGAAAGGCCATATTTGACTATACAGTTCACATTTCTTACAAAAAACACATAGTTGCTACTCAATAACTATCAATATCCTACAATTACTGTTCATTTTAGAGAAATTTTACACCAAAAACTCACAAGTTGGGCTAGCTATGTTAATCAGTTCTAGTATTGAGATATGAGACAAAACAGATCACAGCAAGGCAATAACATACAACACATATAAGAAAATAAAATAAAGAACTCAATATTCTAGAAGCTTACTTTAGACCCATTATTAATGACAGTTGTGAGCAACTCCTCAGCCTTCTGAGCCCTCTTCATCAACTGATATGACTTTCTCAGCAGTGCACCACATATGTAGCACACAAGGAGAGGTTTCCCATCATTTGTATTGAACTGAAATGCAAAACAATACCTTCTTCTAGATTGGCATTTTGCAGATCACATTTTTTTTGTAAACTTTGTATCCTCTGAAAACTGTCTCCTTTTCAGAAACAACAGTTTTTGTTCAACTCCATTGAATAAAATGCACATTATAACAAATTTTATGTTAAACAATTATTTCTCGAAGTCATTGATATACCAGGAATAAACAATAAACATTGAACAGTAATTTAATTCTTGTTTATAGAACTTTAAACACATGTAAATTTAGAATTGACTATAAACTTCATCTGTATAGGAGAAAGTGTCTGTTTATATTTGCGACATCCTTTATATGCTCCTTCACATAACTTCAAGAAAATAAGTTAATGAGCTCACCTTAGCATTGGTTAGCTTTTCCCATACTTCTTGAAATACGGTGTTGTTTATAGTGAACATACGTCTATCACTGCACAAACACGCCCTACACGCATCTGCCATCCTAATTTCTTATTAAAATTATTAATGTACTGAGGAAATTTACTGCAATTTCATTGATTATTCTTACATAAAAGTACTCTGAACATAATTAATAGCGCGCACAAACTAGTATGGAATATGGATCAAGGAATTCAAAGAATTTAATACTCTCTTACGAGATATGGATACTACTCTTTACATACATACAATCAAAGAGTACGTAACACTTTATACGATGTACTCATTCGATACTACCTACCAACCACGCCACAAACCACTATGGATAGGATACTACGTAAAACGTCAGTCATCGCCCATTTGTAATTAGGGATGCAAACTAAACATCGATGTATCAATCATAAAAATCAATGTTTTAACATCGACGTTGACACCAAAACATCAACGATACATCTTTGTTCAAGAACGATGTTTTATCGTACATAGACATAACGCGCCATTTTATTATATATTATATTATTTTTTTCATAAACTTTTCTTATTGCCAATAATTTATAATATAAAAGTTGATTATTATACCTATTTCTTTCATTTCTGTTAAAATGTCAATTTTCCTTAGATGTACATTTAATTTAAATGGTAATAGGAATGTGTTAGTGTGCCCACGCTGTTGAATAGTAAGTACGGTAGTAAATGTTGGGTACGGCAAAAGACATATAAATAGAATAAATATAGTATTTAGTATGAATGAGAGCATTGAGAAGTATATGTGGTATGTCTTTGAAAGATGGAGTGACAGTGGTGTAAAAGGTGTGCTAAGGCGATACACCGATGTTAAAAAAAAAACGATATTTCATTTGCACAGCAGGAACAAGCGTCAAAAGTTAATATAAACGGTGATAAAAAAAAATCGATATATCGTTCATAAATATCGTTATTTTTAACATCGATGTTTAACTTATGAAAATATCGATGTTTTTTTATAAGCGATGTTGCATCCCTATTTGTAAATAGTAAGTAAACCTCAGATTAATAGTATCAAGAGACAAAGTTATTACTTCACTTTGCTAAATATCAGGCAAAGGAACTAAATCCATACAGCATGAATATCAACATTAATCAATCAGCAGAATATCATTGACATGAGGGGGCGGTCGGCTAAGAAGGCTGCCGACTCCAACTGGGACCCTGAGGACTCAGTTCCAATGGTTCCAATGGAGATGGTGCAGACCCCTAACACGCCCGAGGTAGTGGACACCCCTCCACCACAGCCCCCAAAAAGAAGAAACGTGGGGGCTGTAGAGGCCTTTTCTATTGTTCTTCCCAGTCGGCTACTCTTCCTGGCCACAAATAATCTACGTGATCAGGTACGGGAACTGTTTGACGCCTCAATTAGGACAGGTCTATTCCCGTCGCAATGGAAGGAGGGCCGACTATGCCTGATTCCGAAGTAGGATCGACCTTCGATTATTCGTCTACCTATAGACGCATAGTCCTATTCAATGAAGTAGCCAAGGTCTTCGAGAAGATCTTTACAGAACGCCTCATTAAGCATCTAAATAATCTCACTGAGACGCAGTTCAGTTTTCGGCGGGGGAGCTACACTCTGGACGCCTTCGACGCACTCCGAACAGTCACGAACGAAGCCATCCAAGGAAGGGATAATGTCTTGTGGGTATCGCTCGACGTAGCAAACGCTTTTAAATGGCTTTGTGGCCTTCCGCCACATTAGATAATGTAACTATCGTCTCAGCACGAACGACGATGATGCGCGAGCGCAGCCCGCCGCGGGTGCGCCTGCGCGGCCCGTGAACACGCACTTGAGTCGTCCGATCGCCAGTGTAGTGGAATGACCTTGTCGAGTGTCACGCGCGCAATACCGTCTTACGAATCGGAATGTATATTATTATTGTCGTGCGTTTGTTATAATTTAATATTATATAATAAATTTGTAAAACTTGCTTGCTAGCTAATATCCGCTAATAAATTTATCAGCTCCTTCTATTTTTGTGAGTTATTTGGTGTTGAAAGGCTACGTCGCCGACGCCGCACCATCACATCAACGGACCCCTACACCTCCCTCATGAGACGATCAGGGCCGAGCTCCGGTCACACGGAGTTCCCCCGTACCTCACGAGGCTGTTGGGCGCGTACCTCCAGGACAGATATATCCTTTGGGAGGGTAGCCAGACTGGTCACGCGATAAGTAGGAGACGCGTTGCGTGCGGCGTTCTGCAAGGGTCGGTTCTTGAACCGATTCTGTGGAGCGTTGGTTACGACTCCTTCGGGAACCAATCATGCCCGGGATAGGGTTTATCTACTTTGCGGACGACACCCTACTCACAGCACGTACCGCGTCGTACGCGGAATCGGTGGACCTCGCCAACACCTGGTTGGCGACCGTGGTCCAACGTATTGGGTTTGAGGGTCTCACCCGCGAAAACGGAGGCTCTCATGTTCCATAGGCGTTTTCGTAATCCACCTGCAGACTTGTGCGTGACAGTTCAAGGGGTTTCCATTTTCGTTAAGCTCTATATGCGGTATTTGGGGCTCGCTCTCGACGGGAAATGGCTGTTTAAGATATTTTGAACAGTTGCTCCCAAGTTGGTTAGGATCCCCAACCTGGCGCGACGGTTCAACGGCTATATTCCAGCATCCTCTGGAGCACGGCACTGTGTGATGCACCCGTGTTGAATCACGGCCCCCACCGCCACAACAGGACACTGCTGAGGAGAACTCAGCGGACCCTGGCGGTGAGATATGAAGTCTAATGAAGTTTTGTAGGCACGAAAGCTGTGATACATCACTTCTATGGTGTATAATCTATAGCGTATCAGTCCACGCCACACTCGCCCCACGCGACACCCGCTTTCATCAACTCCGAACTTTTTTGTTTTGAATAGTTTCTCTAGTACGTAGTACATATAACTCAATGTATATGACATCTGTTTGTGTATGCGTTTATACTTGATAAAAAGTATCCAACTCGATTTCTTTCTTACTAAGGCAAATTTGTTGTATTATCGGTCAAACATCTTAATTTAATTAAGTTTTATCAATTTTAGCTCTTCTCGACGCGTCGATGTTTTGGTCGCCAGAAAACTTTACTCTCTAAGCTTAAGCCCTATTAAACGGTAATCTATTTTTGTCCTCCTTGGTCACCTGATACAAGAAAACAAATTCATACTTGTGCGATTACTGTAAGGAACAATGTTTACAGTTCAGTCTTGGGTCTCTAGCATTTAATAGTGTCTAGCTGAAAAAATCTTACAAAACCTGGGCGTCAGAAGGATATTTTCATCGCTAATTCAACTGTGATTTTAAAATAATAGATCTTTCCTGCCCAAAGCAAAAAGAAGTAATAAATACACATAGAAAATTTTATTATGAAATTGGGGGGGTTGAAATATGTTGTGTGGTAGGTCTATGTCAATAACCCCGTTGGATGGGGTGACGCACCACTGGGCGAGAGCCCATGGCTCAATCGCCGCGGGAGCTAGGTTTGTCCGCTTGAGAGGAGAGGACAAAATAATACGATGAGATGTTGTATTTTTTATATATTTACTTGATTAATTAATTTAACATTTCACTTAAGCCTATATATATATATATAGAAATCTTAAGTGCAACATGAAAATATGTAAAACCCTAAACATGTTTGTAGATGCATCTCCGAAGGTTTTCTTGTTTTGATAGTTTTTGGCACGTAGATGGACTACTCAGCTTGGCCCTTTCCATGTACGTGACGTAAGACATACCCCTCAACAAAACTATTAGCAATATTAAAAAAAATCTTCACGACTCTTTCATTTGTATAATTCTTATATCCGCACATGAATGTCTTCTTGGCTCCTTGTATGATGACCGAGTTATCTTCGCATTCTGCAATAGGCACGTAGTACGGTTTAATGTTATCTTCTTTGTAGATCAAGCATGTGATGCTCCTATAATTGTGTCAGCGTTATAATATGTAACTTCTTCATTTCTTCGACAGGGAAATCGTGCTTGATATCAGTGTAGTCTATAGTGAAATATAAGCCTTGATCTGATAATCATGGTTATTGACTATTTTTAGTAGTTTTTTCAAAACCAAAATATATAGTCCTTAACTTTATATCACTTTGTCAGTCGATAAAAATACCAAGTGTCTATTCGTCCGGTAACCGGACGAATCTTTAGTCATAAATGTTTTGGCTAAATAGGTGCATGGATCAACACGCAATTACCCTAATGGTTTCAGAAAGCGTCCAGACAAAGTTCTCTCACAAACAACTTCTCTACTGCTAGATATGAGTTATCTCGTTATTCACTTTGCATGTCTTCTTCTTATATGTTTTTTTAACTGGTACTAACTGCAGATTTATAATTGTAATTTTCACATTTAAATGGTTTCTCCCCAGTGTGTGTACGAAGGTGTACAGTTAAATCATACTTTCTAATACATTTGTATTGGCATATATGACATGAGAACTTTTTTCCTTTGTGTGTTTATACTTTATATGATCTTCTAAACGATATTTTCGTGTGAATCCATAATCACAAAAATCGCATATGTACGGTTTCTCGCCAGTGTGTTTACGAAGGTGTCTATTCAACTTGGAATTTTGAAAACATTTGTACTGACACATATGACACGAAAACCTGCCTTCCGATTCTATTCTTAGATTACGAATACTTGATCTTATTCCTCCATCACTTCCGTCTAATGAAGTACTTGCAGCAACAGCATCTGTGGAAAACATTCCGTCAAGATTTCATTTTTACCATTATTATAACAAGTATTAGAAAAAAGTGTCTTAACGTTTTGTTCAAATCTATTTTTGGCTTGAATCTTATGTTTTGGTGAAAGCCTATTTAATTGAGAGCAGTTAACTGTCGAGTTTATAATTTGTTTTCTTTTGGACTTTTCCTCATTAGAGTTCACAGATGAGTAATTAGAATAATTTATACCTGAAGTTTTGCTATTGTTATTTGATAGGTTTCTCACAGCAGTATTTGTTAAACATTTCATGCTCTCATTTATTTCGTCGAGCTTGATTCGCTTCGCTTTTTGCGGCACTGCGTTGGATTTGCGTTTTGTCGCTGATACGCCTGAAATGCAAATTTAATATATCTCTCTTTCTCGCTAAAATGGTTAAGAGTCGCGACAATACGTTTTATCCTTCCATACTCCTATTTTCTGGCTTACGTTCTCTGCCAAACCATCAATCATCAAATATATTTTATTCACATACAACTAATATTCACTGCTGCCCAAAAAGTTAACCATTTGAAAAACTACGTGCATTATCTTTATACATTTGACTTTATTTGCGGGTAATAAGAAAAAAAACAATTCTGTACTCCGCATATTATATAAGTATTGTAACGGATACGCGTAGCAGAATTTATTCCCCTTAAGAAAATAGAGCGTAGTCTTCGCCTTAACAATAACACTATACAATGTTGCAATACAAGAACACAAAAGAGCAGGATAGAAATATAGGTCCAGACAGATGTTAAAACGAGACGGATATACTCGAGAAGGGACCGGAATAAACTCGTAATAAGTAACAAGGACGGGAGTATTTGCTGGACAAGGAAAGACATATAATTGCATGACGTCAAAAGGCTCATTCTAGACCGTCGACCGGATATATAAGCACGACAATCTGCGCACGGCGGCAGCTCGCTAAGGAGCTGCCAGGTAAGGCAATCTCTATAAAAGAAGCCCGTGATACCCAACACGGCATCAAAGTTATGGTCACGTCTTCAAATGACCACCGCTCCCTAACATCCTTGTTATGTGACCGTAAAATCGGTTACTACACTTATGCCCTGCCGAAAGAAAAACGCCTTCGGGCTGTAATCCGCGGACTCCCACAGGAAATCGAGTGTTCCTACATTCTCGAGGACCTAAGTCCCAAGCTGTACCGGTGCACGAAGTGCACCGTATGCACAGAGGCGACGCAACAAAGTTTCCCCTAAACCTAGTATTGGTTGTCGTCAACCTCTCCCCAGAGGGGAAAAAGATTTTCGAACTTGAGAAGGTCTGTGGCCTGTCTGGCCTTCGTGTGGAACGTCCACACGAAAAACATACACTGCGGCAGTGTCATCGTTGCCAACTTTATGGGCACTCTGCCCTACATTGTCAATCCCGTCCCAGGTGCGTCAAGTGCCTGGGCGACCACGGGACCTCGGAGTGCACACGCACCCGGGACTCTCCGGAGCCACCGAGCTGCATTCTCTGCGGCTAAGCGGGTCACCCCGCTAACTACAGAGGCTGTCCTGCCGCCCCCCGACCTAAACGTAAGTTCGGAAAGGGCAACGCCCAAAAAGGCACTAGAAAAGTGCCGAACAAACCCGCATTCGTGGCGGCCCCCCCTCCAGTGGTAAATCACTGGACGGGTCTTCCCACGACGGAAGCGTTCCCTCCACTAAGGACGCGCGCCCCAATTTTGGCCGGCCTACGCCAAGCAACCCCTGCCCCCGCCCCCATTTTAAAAGCACCTTCTGGGCCGTCACCCCACCACTCTTTAGCGGAGGACTTAGCCTTGGCGACTAAATTCGCCAAGAACTTGCCTTTCGACCTAGCAGAGGTCCAACTCTTGGCTCGAAAACTAAGACAAGTTGCAGAGTCTGATCAACCCTCCCTCCGGGATCAACTCGTGATCGAAATGGATCAGGCGTACCTCCTCCAGGTACTTAGGTCGTTATAACTAAACAACCTAGTTAAATTATTGTTACCGGTAACAAATGGCGCATGTAGGTAGAAATAAACCACGCTCATTGACTCTGGCGACTTATAACGCCAACGGCCTTCGAAACCAGCGCGACTTGGTCCATGACTTCCTGGTTACCAATCAAGTAGATATACTACTAGTGCAGGAGACCTTCCTGAAACCGAGTGAAAGAGATCCAAAGATCTCTAACTATCGGGTCACTAGAAATGACATGATAGGCCGTGGTGGCGGCACCCTGATCTATTTCAGAAGATCTCTACACTGCATGCCTCTAGTCACCCCACCACTAGTAGGTATGGAGGTATCCGCCTGCAGACTAGCAATGACTGGCCACCAACCTCTAGTCATAGTCTCAGCATACCTCGCGTGCCAGAAAACCCTTATTAAGAAAGACCTAGAAGCCCTATTCAACTTAGGCCCAGCTGTTATAATAGCCGGAGATCTGAATTGTAAACACGAACAGTGGAATTGCAATACCACTAACCCCAATGGCAGAGCCCTAATAAATATATCAGACAATCTTTTGTTTGATATAATAACTCCCATGACTCCCACGCGATACCCCCCCAACCGCGACTGGGGGACCCCAAACACTCTCGACCTAGCATTACTGAGGGGCGTAACTATTCAGTTCCATTCGATCGAAACGATGGACGATATAGACTCGGACCATCGCCCGGTTATCCTCAAATTAGGACCACAGACGGACCAGACATCTGAAACTAGGACCTCTGTGGACTGGTTGAGATTTGGGGACCTCCTCAAGGCAACCGAATCACAAGACCTGGACCGCATCCCGGACCACATCGAATCCCGCCAAGACACGGAGACGGCGATCGAGGCCCTCACCAGCCACCTTCAATCCGCAGTGCGGAACTCGTCCAGACAGGTGCCAGTGGAGGATAACCGCCACTTATGCCTGCCGGACGAGGTGAGGGTACTGCTGGGGGAAAAGAGAGCCGCCTCCAGAGCTCACGACAGATATCCCACCGAAGACAACAGAGTCCAACTCCGCCAACTAGAGCGCGAAGTCAAACTACGTATCCGGGAAGTCAGGGAACAACGTTGGGACAGAACGTTGAGAGATATCGAACCAACTCACCAGGCGTACTGGAAGCTGGCTAGAGCTCTCAAGTCAGATACCCTCACTGTCATACCCGCGCTAGAAAGAGCCGACAACACCGAGGCGTTCGATGATGAGGAAAAAGCCGAATGCCTTGCTCAGAGTCTAGAGCTTCAATACTCCCCCACTACACAAAACGTCGATCAGTCACACCTGACGGAGGTGGACTCCGAGGTCGAACGTAGATCCTCCTTACCAGCGGAAACCACACTCGACCCAGTCACGGTCGAAGAAGTGCAAGATCTGATCAAGTCCCTCAAACCGCGAAAGGCCCCAGGGATCGATGGCATTAACAATCGCGTGTTAAAACTCCTCCCCGGCCACTTGATTATAATCTTAGTAAGCATCTTCAATGCCGCCATAACAAACTGCTCTTTCCCCGCGATCTGGAAGGAAGCAGACGTCATCGGTATTCACAAGCCTGGAAAACCGGCTAATAAACCGTCCAGTTACCGTCCAATCAGCGTACTGAGCACACTCAGCAAGCTTTACGAGAGGGTCATCCTCTCTAGACTTAAGAGATTTTGCCATCAGCAAACATCTACTACCCGATGAGCAGTTTGGATTCCGTGCCAGACAGACACTCATGCGTCCAACAGGTGCACCGCATCACGGAGCACATACTATCCCACTTTGCCCATCGCCCCCGCCCTATAGGAACAGCCGCACTGTTCCTAGACGTAGCTAAGGCCTTCGACAAGGTCTGGCATAACGGTTTGATTTACAAGCTGTACCAGTTCGGTGTGCCAGACAGACTCGTGCTCATCTTGCGAGACTTCCTCCTAGGCCGTAGCTTCCGTTTTCGAGTGGAGGGAACACGCTCACCCACTCAGCCGGTGTACCACAGGGCTCGGCCCTGTCTCCACTACTCTTCACGCTGTACACCAGCGACATCCCAAAAACTCCAGATGTAGAGTTGGCCCTCTTCGCGGATGACACCGCACTCTATACATCAGATCACAACCGACAAATGGCTTGCGTCCGGCTACAGGCAGCTGTAACAGAGCTAGGCAAATGGTTTCGCAAGTGGAGGATAGAGGTAAACCCGGAGAAAAGCGCAGCAATGTTCTTTTCCCCGGGCACGCTTCGCTCTCCCAAACGCGCTTGCCTTCGCTTAAAAGCCATCTCGCTCTACGAACAAGAGATCCCCTGGGCAAAGTACACCAAATACCTGGGTGTCACCCTAGATCAGAACTTGCGCTTCAACGAGCATATCACTATAGTCTGGAATAGAGCGCGATTTATGATGGGTCGTCTAGCACCCATGATAGACAAACGAAGCAAAATGTTTCTCAGACACAAGCTTACTCTATATAAAACATGCATTCGCCCGATCATGACATACGCGAGTGTGGTATTCGGTCATGCCAAGCCTGCCCTTTTAAAGAAACTGCAAATCGTTCAGAATAAATTCATGAGCAGAGCCGTCGGTGCTCCCCTCTATATGCGTAACGTCGACATCCACCGCGATCTGGAGCTTCCCTCCATCAAAAACTACATTACGTCGCTCTCGCGTAAGTATTTCGATCTAGCGCAGCACCATCGAAATCCCCTCGTCGTGTCCGCGTCCGATTATAAGCCTCGACGAAAGGCTCTCGTGCGACGTCCGCGTAACATCCTCATGGACAAGGTCGACGATATCACAAAACGGCTGGCTCGGATCAGCCCGCCCGCGGTTAGGACGGCAGGCTGGCAGGCACCGACAGACAGACACAGACGGCGGCGTCGACGCCGCCAATCACGATCTCTCCACGTCCCCGCGAGGGACGCCAGGAGACACAGCCCCCCCCCCCCATAGGATAGACTAGGCGTGTTGTTGGGAAGTTTCTTTCTCCGTTCCTTCTCTCCCAACCATAACACGTTGCGAAACGGCAGTACGATAGCATAGGCCACCGCGAACCGCCGATCCCGGTCCGCCGGGATCCTTCCTCTCGGGCTTTATATTACCCGTCGCCCGCTCTCAATTAGTGCATTGTGTCGCCTTATGGTGGGCATCATTAGATTCATCCCTCTCTCATGGCAACAGTCCAGCCGAGGTGAAACTCTCTAGGGAGCCCCCTCGAGAAAGTTGCCCCCCGGGCTCGAGTGCCGTCGCTTCGCAAAGGCACTCGCACCGAAAACCCCGGTAAAGTTGTGAGGTCTTCGGACCAACAACATAAAGTCAAGTCCAATAAAAAAAAAAAACGGCGGCAGACTCACACGGGCTAGCGAACCGAAAGTAACGAGAAGAGAACAAAGGGGTCAAAAGGGCCTTCAGACTGCGCGACAACGACACGGTGGAGCATCAAGACGTAAGCCTTTAAGACCATTCACTGGCAAGATACTGGAACGTGGATTGAACGGATCGGAACGTGAGTCAATCGAGAAAAAGCGTGGGCATAATTTAAAATGGAATTTTTATTTAATTAGTGTTTAATTAAATAAAGGCAGTTTCTCTTTAAATCGGTGTTTCCTTCCACTCTCAGTACCCACAGCACGTAACAATATGATCATTGCCCCTCATAGGACATGTCGACATCCTTACAGGAAAGCTAACATACAAGGGATAACTAATAGAGTGCTGAAATGCTGAGAATTTTTTGTTAGTTAGAAAACTTTTAACAAAAAAGAAACCAACTTCAAGATTAACTAAAAAATTAAAAAATCTACACCATCCTGAAGTTAGTGCCAAGTAAAACATGAAAATTACTATATTTGAGTCTCTCTGCCTACCCCCATGGGAAACAGGCGTGATAATATGTATGCATTAGGGTGATTTTTTATTCGAATATTTTTTTCTTGGTACCCTCGCGAAATTTTGTTGTAAGTATATGTCAAGAAAAAAAATCCCTAAATGTTACCTGCCCTTAATATTAATTATAAGTACTTTCCCTGAGCTCAAAAAAATTTTCAATATAAAATACACATAGATCAAGATTATTATCTTATAAATTTCTATAACTTAGCCAAATTTCATGCTATCACACCGGGCTTACCCGGAATTAAACAGCCTACAATAGTGTCCACTGCGGGGAAAGTGTAACTTATACTGGTGAGTGAGTATCACTAAAGTTGATTTTCACCTAAAATTCTATTATTTTTTTGGTTTGTTTGTTGTTTTCTTCAAAGCAATGGAAATTACAAAAAAAATGTAAATAGTAAATTTGTTGGAAATTTACTTTACTACAAAAAAGTATCATAGACCTATTTGTTTGGATCAATATTTTCTGAGATATTGAACTTTAACTCACCAGTGGTATAAAATTTGTATGGTTTATCGAATTTTGAGGAATTTTCTGCTATATGTTCGGAACTCAGGGTCATATAGCCTTTTTTTTATAGCCAGTAGCAGGCAAACAGGCAGACGGCCCACCTGATGGAAAGTGGTTACCGTCGCCTATGGACGTTTGCAACACCAGAGGTGTCCCCAACGCGTTGCCGACCTCTAAGAAATTTTATAAAGCCCTTCTTAAAGAACCCCATGTCATAGCGCAAAGGGAAAGCCGCGGCGGGAAGTTCCCTCCAAATCATTCTTGTACGCGGAATAAATAATAATAATAGCCTATAGCAATGAAATTTATACCAGACTACTATGAAGGTAGTCTGAATACAACGCAAATGAATCATCAAAATTAGTTAGTGAACAAAAAAGTTACAGACGTCAATCTCTAAAACGTTTTCTACGTGCTTCTAAGGATCTATTGCCACATATTTGGAACTCAGGGTCTAATACCAATGGCGTTTATGTGAATGAAAGCCTTTAGAATCTTTACTGAATTGAACGTAAAAAGAATCGTCAAAATCCGTTCAAAAACAAAAAAGTTATGGCGGAACAAACATTAATAATATATATATATATATATATATATATATATATATATATATATTATTACGAGCTACAGGACTCGAATTAAAAATGCCGTGGGAACTACTATAGAATTTATTAGAACTGTACAAACACGTATAAAAACAAATACAAATAAAACTGGATGTAACCAGTTCACACTGCACGATTCAATACAATTCGAACGCGCGAAGTCCGTTGTCTTTATCGCTAATCGAGAGTACTAGACGTCTTACTCGTTTCGTAGTTGTCGCTTGACTGCCCGCTCCTCCACGCGGGCTTCGTCTTATACTAACTACACAGTACAAACAAATTGGCCACGCACACTGAGTTTCTAAGAAATATTAATTTGCACACCTGCGAACGTCCACAAAGTCGAAAACAATAACAATAAGGATAGGTCGACGCTAATGATGGTTATAAAACAAGTAGAAAAACAATAGCATGTTTTTCTTAATTGCAAATTCAAAACAAAGAATTTCTTAATCCCCCAGAGGACAATAGACTGCGCTTACAATAGGCAGCTGCGCGCTTGACTTAGACGGAATGTAGTAATATTTACACGACGAATTGAGTACCTCCTCCTTTTATGATCGGTTAAACTCCGATTTTATACATATATTTACTTCTTGCAGTAGTGTTTCATTCGATGATAAAACCGCTTGTTTTACACAGTTAAGTTTTATTTCATTTTCTGCTTTCATCAAGTTGATCTTAAACTTTTGGCCAACAGTGTACCTATGTACTCTGGATAATTATGCTATCTAAGCTATAAAACGACAAAGTTACCAAAAGTATATTATAATCACTGATGATAATTTTAGTTGCAAATAAGAAAGGAAATACAACGTTACCAAAATACTCAGTTATGGGTGCCTGAAACCCAACAGCACAACTAGTGATCCTAAACCCCACCGAGAACGGCGGCACATCGGTGTTGCAAATATCTTCTGGTGGTTCATCCCTCAAGCGAGCCAATCCATTGCTCTCCAAAAATTAAAAGATGTTTGTCATCTGTCACTTGTCAGTGACTGTAAAAACATGTCGCTTTGCATTTTTATGCCGTGATAAATTTCTCTATTACATTAATAAAACAGTTTTATTTCAAATAACTGGTAACTCTTACCTATATCGATTTTCTTCAAAATGATTTGAACTTCTCTTTCCAGTATATCCTTCAGAAGGATATCACCACTCGACAGTGGTCCCGACTCAACATCAGAGATGTGTACACTTTCCTCCTGATTTGAATCTGAGCAATATGTGAAAATGTTTTTAAGTCAACCATGATTTCATGTGCGGCTTTATTTGTGTACACTTGTATCTTTGGCCAAGGAGAAATCTTACATTTCCCCTTGTCAGTTTGTCCATCTACGAGAACAATGTGACATCTCAAAAATATAGCATTTCTGATTCAATAATCAGACCTTTTTTAGTTTATGACAACCTAAAAACAGGAACAAGGATACCCTTATAAATTCGTGGTTGAATTAACTTTCAACTACCTAATGAGAGTAAGTTAGATATTTAATGAATTTAACAAATTTGGTGAAGTAGGAACTAACAGATTTGGCATCTGGGTTATTTTTTTTATTTGGACAAATAAACAGTATTGTATAGAATTTAGTATTATGAATCTTATATATAAGTGGTTTCAATTAATACAACCACAGAATACTTTTATATACTGGAAAAATACAACACCAACATCATTTGCCACATATTGAATAATTGAAAATATAAATTGGTTTATTAAAAATATATATTGGTTTATTAAAATATAAATTGGTTTATTCCACCCTTTCCTATATTTGGCATTGGTTATTCCTTCACAGAAATTGATCCCTACAAGCTACTCTATGGGTTGGTGTTATAATACAGTACTCAGAGTTGAAGCTTTCAGTAGGGCTGTAAGGGAAACTACCTTAACCATAGCTATATAATAATGTTTTAGGAGACTATCCATAAATTTTTATGAAATTAATGTATGGAAAATATTTTTTTTTTTAAAAACGACCCTCATGGTTTGGCGTTCGACAGTCCTTTACAGAAATTGATTGTTATCACCTACGCTACATTTGGGTATAATAATACAGGTTGTATTTACTTTTTAAAATTAGACGATTAATTCCTGACAAGGGCAAATGATTTTCCAAAAATGTAATGTAATCATTTTTATTTTCGTCAAAATTGGCCTTGACACTCCTTTGAGTATTTTTCACTATGATAGATAAGGATTTGGCCCTCAAGGTCCACTTGAAAAGTTCATCTGTATATAGAGACTTATTTGGTATATACAAGTGCTTCAGAGACCTAAAGTACACATAGGACACTAAGATATTTTTTTATATATTGCAGGAGTTCAGCAGACAGGCAGACAGCCCACTTGATGGAAAGCGGTTACCATCGCCTATGGACATATGCAACACCAAAGGTGCTACAAATGCATTGTTGCTTTCTTAAGGGAGACTGGCACCTGGTCACTAATGCCGGAACACAACTCAAGGCTGTTATGGCGACATACTTTAGACCATGGGTGGTAGCCATCCAGTCGGGCAAATGCCCTACGACCTGGCTGTGGATTGTTTTGTCGCCTCTTACGATAGGCCACCCGGCCGCAGGAAATTGTATTCTTTCTCCGTTCCTGCATGGATAAATAGATCCCAGGAATTTAATATACATATATTGTTGCTAGTGGATGCTACTAATCCTTTGCAGATGTCTTATTACCCCTTTTCATTTGAGAGAGATATTGTTCGCGCAAAGCTCTTTGTTTATGCCGCAGCAACACGTCATAAAACCTTATTCCTTTGTAAAATATTTCATGCAAATTCTTGAAACTTGAAATTCCTAGGAATGTTGGGCATGTTGCTAGGAGGCCATATATAATTTACAAATGGATGAGGGCCGGTCAGTAGGGAAATGCGTCAATCGTGTTCTGACTACGAACGAAGCATTCCTAGTGCACTTTCGGAGCGAGTATCTTATAACAACGAAATTGCGCGATTTATGTGATAACGATTTTCTGCCCTGTGGTTTAGTTTTGTTGTATTCGGTTATACTTGTAAGGACTGTAAGTTATGTATGTGTACTTCTAATAAACTTTGTGATAATTCCAACGGCAATTTCGAATTTATATCCTACAAATCCCCTACAAATTCGTAACAATATGTACAATTTCCATTAGATACAGCTACAGGTATAAACAAATAAAACGAAATGTAAATCGGTATTAATCTAGCACTTTACCTCCTTCTTCTTTTATGTTAATGTCATTGTTTTCTTCACCGCCCTCTTCGCTTTCTCCTACATTTTCTTTTCAGCATTGCCTTCTTCCATTTCTTTGTTATTAATGTCATTCTCTTCTTCTCTGCCCTCTTCGCCTTCTCCAACATTTTCTTTTTCAATTTCTTCTTCAGCATTGCCCCCTTCCTCTTCTTTGATGTTAATGTCATTCTCTTTTTCACTGCTCCCTTCACTTTCTCCTACATTATCTTTGTCAATTTCCTCTTCAGCATTGCCTCCTTCCTTTTCTTTGATATTTATGCCAATCTCTTCTTCTTTGTGCTCTTCATGTCCCCACTCATTTTGTTTTTTAATTTTCCCCACAGTATTTCTCTCAAACTGTTTACATTCAAACTGATATATTTCTCCAATGGCATACTTATAATGAAAATCATGTGTCTGAGTTGCTATCAACAATATTGCTTTCTGTGATTGCTGAAATTTAAAGCATAACACATAATGTTTATATTGTTACATGTACCGTGTACAAAGTAGAAGAAAACATTACAAAAAAACCTTCATACACAACACCATTTTGAGCACCATATAAGACAAAGTATTTCCCAAGCCTAGAACTGGCAGGTGTTTGGGCCACCACTATTCCAGTGAACAATGTAAGATCCGTTACATTCAGTGCAGTGACATCACCTGGGTCAGCCATACCACTCACATGTAAAATGGTTCTGGTGTTGAGATTAGATATTAGAAAACATATTTTTCTTAACTTACTCTCAAGTACCTTTCGTCATTTGTTTTCTCCTGATCATCCCGAAGAGTCAATAAAATTTATACTGATAAATAAAATTGAAGTGTCTGTTTGTAATGACTGGGGGATAATTCGGACCAGGAGTTACGGAAAATACATTTTTTTAAATTTTTGTCCGTCTGTTCTAGTTAATCTCTGAAACGGTTAGACTGATTTTGACAGGACTTTCACTGGCAGACAACTGATGTTATAAAGAGTAACTTAGGCTCCTTTTTCTTAAGCGTTACCTGAAATAGTTCCACAAGGACGGAAGTTGCAGGCACATCTAGTAATACATATTCAAATTCAAAGTTTTTTTATTCAAAATAAGTTCCACTGGAGAACACTTTTTGAAGGTCATATAAATATATAAGTTAAAATTTAATTTTTCTTCCTATTCTATGTATACCGCTTCACAACGTGTTATTGCTGTTAAGGAGAAGAAGCGGCAAGAAACTCCCCAGCAACACGTCTAGCTAAATAATGTTTTTCTTTAAGTTTCTTATTCTATTTATATCTCAAGTTGTTTTTTTTTTTAATAAGTTTTATACAGAAGTATGTTACAGAATTACTTTTTGAAGAATTAATGGAGTTGTAGCAAACAGTGCATACTCAATAAGACCAAGACACAATAAGAGGAAAGAAAAATATTATGAAAGTTATAATAATGATATGACGTACTAAAATGTTATGCTGCAATATATCTCCATAAATCCCTTACAAGCTTGGCAAGATAACATTATACAAAATATAGCATAAGATGTTAGAGTGAGCTGCTATGTAAATGAATTTTTGTCATTTAAGTATTCTTCAATAGTGTAGTATCCCTTTTTAGCAAGATACTTTTAATTTGGTTTTGAATTTAGTGAAAGGCAGATCTAACATTTCACTCGGAATCTTATTGAAGAAGCGTATACCAACCCCCAAGAAAGAGGACAGTACTTTTTGTAATCTAAAAGATGGCAATATCAGTCTATTACAATGCCTGGTGTTGAAATTGTGAATATCCTTATACTGCTTGTAGGCACTCAAATTATTACGAATATAAATTATATTATTAAAGATATATTGGCAGGCGACCGTCATAATATTGATTTCCTTAAAGCATTCTCTAAGAGACTCCCGAGGGCCGAGGTTGTAAATTGATCTTACGGCTCTTTTTTGTAAAACAAATATGGTCTCTAAGTCAACAGCGTTGCCCCAAAGTAAAATACCATAGGACATGACACTATGAAAATAACTAAAATAAACTAGTTTAGCAGTCTCTTCGTCAGTGAACTGCCTAACTGTTCTGACCGCATATGCAGCAGAACTAAGTTTCCTGAGAGACTAGATACATGAGCGCCCCAGTGGAGCTTCTGATCTAGGTTAATGCCTAAGAATACAGTTGAATCTACTAGATTAAGTCTAGTGTCGTTAAGAGAGATATTAATATTGTATTCTTTTACATTGGGCATAACAAACTTAACACATTTAGTTTTGCTCGGATTGAGTAATAAGTTATTTACAGTAAACCACTTAGATATTTGGGATAAGGCGTTATTTACGTCGTCAAAGTTCAGTTTATTTCTATCAACTTTAAATATAAGTGATGTGTCATCAGCAAACAACACTATCTCACACATATCATTAATAAAATATGGCAAATCATTAATATATATCAAAAATAAGAAGGGACCTAGAATAGAGCCCTGGGGCACACCCATAGATATGTCAGTCTCACAAGATTTGACATTGTTAATTTCAACGCTTTGGGATCTGTTATTTAAGTAAGACGATAATAGGTTGAGAGAATCGCCATGAATACCATAATAATTGAGCTTTTTTTAGGAGGGTCACGTGTTCAACGCAATTGAATGCCCGAATGCATATCCCGCGATTGAGGTTTGGGGTAATTTAAAAGTCAATAGTTTTAACTTAAATTTATTACCCCAAAAGTGACAACCTTACTCACGCACGGGTCGGCTCGCAGTGGCCGCCCGCCTTTCATCCTTCTCCTTGCACGATACATTTTGCTTACCTAGCATTCCTCCTTACACGCTTACATGTTCCCTACACATATAAAAACAACTTATTTATACCATAACACATGTAAATGGTTTCCAGTTTGTACAATACATTTAAAAATGTTAATAAAATCAGAGGGGCTAATTCAGCCAACCACATTCCAAAAATGCAATTCTAACCAATGTTTGTCTGTCTATCTGTTAGAGCATCACGTTTAAACTTGAATGGATTTAAATGAAATTTGACATCGAGCTAGCTTATATCCCGAGGCATAACTTAGGAGAGTTGTTATCCTAATAAATGATGTTGTATTTTTTTTTATTTCACGAGTTCAGCAGACAGGTGTAGAGTCCGCTTGATGAAAAGCAGTTACCATCGCCTATGGACATTTGCAACACTAAAGGTGCTACAAATGTGCTGCTGCTGTCTTAAGGAAGACTGGAACCTGGACACTAATGCCTGAACACAACCCAAGGTGTTTCCATGGGATAGACAAAAATATCAAAGATGATGCTGCGAACCCGTTGTTTATAAAAAGTACTGAACATATATGAATGAAACTAACACACAGCTGACTTATATCCCGAATCAATACATCGGGTTTTTTTTATTCTTAATAAATGGTGTTGTTGTGAAATAGATTTTTTTAATTCACTAACAAATACCTCGGTCGTTACAAACAACATCTTATATGTCATATTATTTCAAATCAGGTTGGCTATGATTCATATATGGCACTTAGTATCTTTGTTATTATTATATGTAAAAGCAGAATTAAATTTTTGTGTAAGTAAAATAAAGCTACCAACCAGGGTTTAACATGCGGTATAGCCACGGGTAAACTCTAGTTTGCAATAATGAAGTCAATAATATAGATGCACACTTTAGACCCATTATTAATGACAGCTGTGAGCAATTCTTCAGCCTTCAGAGCTTTCTTCATCAACCGATGCGAATTTTTCAGCTGTGCACCGCATATGTAGCACACAAGGAGCGATTTCCCATCATTAGTAATCAAACTGAAATTCAAAACAGTAGGTACCTATTTCTAGTTTGGCACTTTTCATGTAATAGTTTTATTGAAAATTTTGTATTCTGTAGAAACTCTTTTCTGTAGTGTGTTTTATGTTCAACCCCATTGAATTAAATTTAGTTAATAACAAATTTTATGATAAACAATTATTTCCCAAAGCCAAAGAGATGCAAGGAATAAACATTAATAATTGTTCTATAATATAACAACAAGTAAATTTTAACTTACAAATGACTATTTACTTAGTTTCTATTTTATCTATGCGAGAGTATAAGTTTCTACTTGCTAAATCCTCTATATGCTGGCCCCTTTAGTTTCAATTTAAAAATAAGTTAGTTATCTCTGAACTCACCTTAGCATTTGTTAGCTTTTCCCATACTTCTACAAAAACGGTGTTGCTTAAAGGGTGCATACGTCTATCACTGCACAAACACACCCTACACGCGTCTACCATGCTAATTTTTAATGAATAATCACAATTTCACAAACTATCTCTAACACCTAACATCGCGTTCAGCGCATCAGAATTCAGACGGAAATTGCGATGCGATGTTCCGAGCCGCCAATAAGTTTGCGCGAACCACAAACTACTTATTTATTTGGGTTCATGGCTTAGCAGCTAGGCCTTTAAGCCAGATCTTAAGATTAAAATATAGTTTCTACATTTTCATAAAATCTAAGATCGAAATTAGAAAGTTTTTGGGGAAACTGAAACATGTTTGCTGTGCAGTTATATTTTCTAAAAATGTGTAAAATTACTCTAAAATGAACAATAGTTGTATATATTGATAGCTTTTGAGTAGGTAGTTATTATGTGTTTTCGTGAGAAATATGAACTCTATAATCAAATGTAGCCTTTCGAGTTGTCACAAGAACTCCGTTGAATGGCCTCAGTTGATAACTTACAGTTCAACTGAGCTATACGTAGGCTTAAGAAAATGAAGAAACTATATTGTAATCCAAGATCTGGCCTAGGTCTAAGCTAAGGCTAAGATCTAAGATCTAGGCCGTTACCTAGCTGCCAAACCATAACAAGTTGTTAGACAAATGCGCTGTGTCAACAGTCAACACTGAAGCGCGGACTCGGTGGATGAATTTCGAACAACTTACTGAAACTATCGTGTAACAACATTCACAGCTCCAGGGGCGATGCTGAGGCATATTCTTTAATTATTATTGAAATGAAACTTCTTTAGAATGGTCGTGATGTGATGTCTCTCGATAAAATAAAAAAGTGACACTATAAAGAGAATAACACATACTAAATTTAAAGGACTAGCCTTCGAACGAATAAGTTTTACGTTGTGCAGCAGATTAGATTTATGATTAAACATAGGTCCAATTTGGGCCGAAATAAAACTGTCATTTTTTTAGACTAATATATTGAGTTATAACATGTCTTATAATCTAAGACTAATACAGTGAAAAATTGAAAAGGATACTTAAGATTATTTTGAATTATATTATGTTCACGAATGTAGGAAGGAATTATACTTATATTAATAAAGTTACGAGAAGAATTATCTGCGAGTATATTCTTTGAAGATTCACTTCTACTGCACGTGTACTACACACACACACACACACACACACACACACACACACACACACACACACACACACACACACACACACACACACACACACACACACACACACACACACACACACACACACACACACACACAACTTTTTACAGTTCTTCAACAAGCAAATCTCTTTCGTCAGAGTAGGTATGTTTAATTTTTTTCTTATGCTGCTAGCGTATTGCCAGCTTCCAGGATAGGGGGTAGAGGCGAAGAGATAGAAGGGACAGAATTAACAGGATGGAAGGTATATTTTCTGCTTATCATGATGTTACATTTGCTGCTGCTCATCTGAAATATGGCATACTGGATAACATAATTCTATAAGGTATTGTAGATAAATAACATTGTGGATCTTTATTTTTATATATTGTTACGAGTTACGGAACTCTAATTAAAATGCCGTTGGAATTACTATAGAATTTATTTGAACTATACAAACACATAAACACAGGTATAAATATAACCGGACGGAATAAGTCCAAATGTAATGCACAATTAAATATCACGCGCAAAGTCCGTCACTATATCTCTTATCGAATGTACACGTCTTGCTCGTATCGTAATCGTCGCTTGACTGCCTCACCCCTCCATTCGGGCATCCCTTTTATTTTGTACAAATACAATCTGCCTCGACGCAAAACAACAACAACAACAATAATTAGTTCGACACCTGCCTAATGACGGCCATAAAACAAGTACAATAACAATATAATGTTTTTCTTAATTACTAATTCTAAACACAAAGTAAACAAAAGAAGTACAAATGCGGGAAAGGTAATAAACTGGGTTTATGGCAGGCAGATGTTGCATTTACTTTTTGTCGGCATGTAACAATATATTGATTTCGAGCAAAAAGCTATCCCTAAATATATTAAACACTTAATTACTACTAGTTGCTTTAAGTGGGTTTAATGTTGAGCATGAAATCTCCCATACTTGTTGTTATTATTCTTCTTATTTGAAAATCTTTATTTAGTAGTCAGTGAAAACATGTGAACCCTTTTTATGGTGGTGTATGTGTGAAGATGTGTTACATCTATGGAAGCCATATATAATTATTTTTTTCGATTTCATTGCATTACGGGATACCTATACCTCAATAGAGAACCATTAAGTAGTTTCTCAGAATATTAGCTGTCACATGCATAGACATACATACAAACAGATGCATAAACTGACATAATTTAATTTGTGGCAAAATGGCTATAGATCCCAAGTGTAAAATAACGAGACATAAGTCAGTGAGTACCAACAAGACCTGTTCAGAATCGTTTGAGATACAGGCTGTTTTGAAAAGCCTTTTTTAGTGTTTCATAGCGAAATGACCCTTTTGCTGTGCATGGATCAACACACACACTTGGCCTAATTTTTTCAGAGTCCAAAGTTCTCTCATAAACAACTTTTGTCCTCCCAGATATGAGCAGTATCTCATTATTCACTTTGTGTGTTTCCTTTTTATGTGTGCATTTAAACTGGAACGAGAACCACATTTATGATCACAAATTTCACATTTATATGGTTTTTCCCCAGTGTGTTTACGCAAGTGTATATTTAGTTCTGGCTTTGTGACACATTTGTATTGACATAGATGACATGAGAAGTTCTTTTCCTTTGTATGTTTACGCTTTATATGTCTTAGCAAAACATATTTCCGTGAACATCTATAATCACAAAAATCACAACTTAAAGATTTCTCCTTGGTGTGTGTACGAAGATGTATTTGTAAATCTGTCTTTGCAAGACATTTCAACGCACATATACCACATGAGAAATTATTTTCCTCTGTGTGTTTATACTTTATATGAGTTTTTAAACTACCTTTTTCTGAACATCTATAATCACAAATATCACATATGTACGGTTTCTCCTCAGGGTGAGTGCGAAGGTGTCTATTTAACTGCATCCTTGTGATGCATTTGAACTGACATATATGACATGAGATGTTCATTTCTTTTGTGTGTTTAAGCTTTGTATGTGTTTGCAAATCATATTTTCTTGCACATCTATAATCACAAAAACCACAAATAAACGGTTTCTCCCCAGTGTGTGTACGGAGGTGTCTCTTTAAATGCGACTTTGTGACACTTTTGAACTGACATATATGACATGACATTGTTTTTTCTTTTCTGTGTCTATGCATGATATGGCTTCTTAAATTATGTTTTAGTGTGCATCTATAATCACAAAAATCACAAATGAATGGTTTCTCTCCGGTGTGTTTACGAAGGTGTACATTCATATTACTTTTTTTAATACATTTGTACTGACATATATGACACGAAAAGCGTTTAACTGATTCCTGTCTATTACAAATGTTTGATATATTGCCTTCGACATTTCCAACTAACGAAGTACTTGCAACAGCAGCATCTGTACTCTTCCGAAGGCATTGTTTGAAGATTTCACATTCACAAATATTAGAAGCAAATATCTTATTGTTTTGTTTAATCATGTTTTTGGCTTGTATCTTATGTTTTGGTAGAATATTAACATTTGGTGATATGTCATTTTCGTGATAGCAGTCAATTGTTGAATTTATATGTTTTCTCTTAAAAATTTCTTCATTGAAGCCCATAGATATATTTTTAGAATAATTTATAACTGACGCTTTGCAATTATTGTTTGGCAAGTCTTTCAAATCAACATGAGTTGGTGGTATTCTGTCCTCAGTTGTTTCGTTGAGCTTAATTCGCTTAACTTTTTGCGATACTTCATTTGATCTGCGTTTTTTCGCTGATACGCCTGAAAGTAAGCACAAAGTAACTAATTAATTTTTGTATCAAACCTATGTTAACCATATTCCTTTCTAAATTGATTGAGGTTGCAAAATTTATGAAAAGACATGATGTGTTTCAGTACTATTACTGCAACTGCTTGACAGATTTAGTTTTGCTTTGTGATTTCATTATATCCATGCAGGAACAAATACAATGGTATTAATGTATACAGGCACCTTACCTTCTTCCTCTTCTTTGATATTAATGTCATTCTCTTCTTCATTGCCGTTTTCATTTACTCCTACATTTTCTTCTTCAAATTCGTCTCCAGTATTGACTCCTGCCTCTTCTTTGATGTTAATGTCATTCTCTTCTTCATTGCCCTCTTCATTTACTCCTACATTTTCTTCTTCAAATTCGTCTTCAGTATTGACTCCTGCCTCTTCTTTGATGTTAATGTTATTCTCTTCTTCATTGCCCTCTTCATTTACTCCTACATTTTCTTCTGCAAATTCGTCTTCAATATTGCCTCCTGCCTCTTCTTTGATGTTAATGTCATTCTCTTCTTCATTGCCCTCTTCATTTACTCCTACATTTTCATCTTCAGTATTGCCTCCTGCCTCTTTGATGTTAATGTCATTCTCTTCTTCATTGCCCTCTTCATTTACTCCTACATTTTCTTCTTCAAATTCGTCTTCAGTATTGCCTCCTACCTCTTTTTTGATGTTAATGTTCTCTTCTACATTGCCCTCTTCATTTACTCCTACATTTTCTTTTTTAATTTCCCCCACAGTATATTTCTCAAACTGTTTACATTCCAACTGACACATTTCTCCAATGGAATACTTATAATCAAAATGATGCATCTGACTGGCTATCAATATTGCTTTCTGTGATTGCTGAAATTTAAAAACAATAACAATATAAGTGTGCATATTGTTACAAGTACCATATGCAAAGTGAAAGAAAACATTACAAGCAAACCTTCACAATGAGTAGCTTATTGAGATGGAATAAATAAGGCCCAGAGAAAAGTAATAAGCAGAACTCTAAAAAAATAATAGAGGTAAAAAAGTTGATGAAGTTAGAAAGTTATTGTTTAGTTATGACTTTTGTCCCAATCACTACAAGGGCAAAAAGGTAAAGAAAATAGTCAGAAAAGTGTGTTGGCAGAATTTGAAATTCTTACTAGTAACACCAGTAAAGTGTTTCCAGCAGAAGTATTGTTTTTTTAACAGACTGAAGACTGATCTAATAATAATAATAATTGGCAAAGGAACACACATATTATACATCCCCAAATCAAGCAAGTCACTCTAGTGTTATGGGTAATATACAAGGGATATTCTGGGGCCAATCCCAGACACCCAGACCACAGTAAATAACAGAGAACATTCATTTCCGAAATTTACCATACCAGAAATCGAATCCAGAGCCTCTGTGTTGCAGTGAGGTAAGCCGGCAAAGACCTAGCCTGCTCAACCACAGAGGATTTGATACATATATAGTATTTGAAAATTCCTACTAATAATTACCTACCTTATTCCAAGTATGATAATAAGTATGGACCAAAAAATGTGATTTATTTTTCGAAACCTACCTATCTACTTATTAAGTAAATTATTACATATAACTAGTATCGCCAGTGTTTGAAAAAAAACCAGACAAGCTTATTTTTTTAATTGAGATATAAAGCTGAAAACTAACTTTATTTTAAATACTAAGTTTACATTGAATGCTAAATTAAGAGTCAATGTATTTTTTCATATATTTATTACTCAATGCCACTACTTTTAATAAAGTTTTATTGCCCGAAATGGCATCTTTGGATTCAGTGCAACTAGCAGTTATATTAAAGAAACACACAATTCAGGGTGGTGGCGCATTGAACGAAGCAATTGAATATTCTTTCGAGTTTGCTACCTATATAACTAATTTGCTTTAAAACCGGGCAATCTTTGGTCTGGTTTAACAAGATTTTCTTGAAAGAAAATCAGACTGTCCGGTCAAAAACCAGACATCTGGCAACTCTAAATATAACAGAGTGTCAATAAATTGGGATAAGTGCCGACGGTATTAGTGAAGAAAATGTCAAAATTTGATTAATCATGCTGTTTTAATTAAACTTTAAAGAATAATACCAAATAATATATTTATGAAATCATAATTCATTGGCAAGACTCTCCAATACTTAACCTGTTATTTATAACTAGATCTTTAATGGGGAATACCATAAAGTGTTTGTTTTTATACTATTTTTGCACTATATGTCACATATATATATATAACTATATCACTTAGTGTCAATAAATAGGTAGCCAGCACTTGTGACAAAACACATCACAGCAAGACTCAATATCCTAGAAGCTTACTTTAGACCCATTGTTAAAAACAGTTGTGAGCAACTCCTCAGTCTGCTGAGCCATCTTCATCAACTGATGTGACTTTCTCAGCAGTGCACCACATATGTAGCACACAAGGTGAGGTTTCCCATCATTTGTATTGAACTGAAATGCAAAACAATACCTTCTTCTAGTTTGGCATTTTGTATATCACATTTTTTTTTGTAAACTTTGTATCCTCTCAAAACTATCTACATTAAAAGGTTACAATACAATTTTGGGTGAGGTTATATGGCATATTTATATATTATGAACAGATCCGAACTTTTTTAATATAGGTTAGAAGGCTAAGGACCCGCCTTTGCTTTCGTGATTTTTTTTTAATAACCACCCAGAATTAATTTTATATCTCAAATAATAAATAAATGTACTGCCTTTGTGGCAAATTTGAAAAACAACAAATAAATGTGCCGTATATTTATACCACACCCCAAGGAATAAATAATAATTGTTCTATAAACATGTAAATTTTGACTTTATCTAATGACTAAAAAATATTTGTAATTGAAGGAAGAGTGTCTATTTCTACTTGCGACATCTCTTATATGCTGGCCCATTCACATAATTTCAATAAAAAAAAAATCATGAACTCACCTTAGCATTGGTTAGCTTTTCCCATACTTCTTGAAAAACGGTGTTGCTTATGGGGTACATACGTCTATCACTGCATAAACACACCCTACACGTGTATGCCATGCTAATGTCTTATCTAAATTAATTTAATTAATCATATTATTTAATATTTCCACTAAATAAAAATACTCTGACTCTATGATAAAGTTTTTTTTAAGCTATTTGAGTGTTGCCTACATTAATTAGAGTAGTTGCTTCGTGTCAACACCGATAAAAGGCTCATTCACTATCCTGCATAGTAGTCTTGCAGTGGGCGTAGCGTGAGACTCGGAAAGGCATTTTGCTGTCTTGCTGAAAGCAATACAGAAATTTGCATTGTGTTACGCGGCGGACTACCAATACTACCACGCAGGATAGAACGAGTTTCATTAAGTGCAAGTTGGGTTATATTTTAAAAAAAGCGCCTGAAATAAAATACTTTATTAGACTAATCGTTTAATTATTATATAGTACTATTTTTAAAAAAACGACCGATGGTGGTGCACGATTTTCTTCGAAGCAGCCACTAGAAAGCGCTCTGCCGTGGGACCTAGCACCCAGAACATTGGCCATCTTGTACGCGTGGCGTAAGGAGAAGGAGGCCAGTAATGTCTGACCTGTGCCCCGTGAGACCAAGGGGCGTAGAGACGAGTTGCGCCAGGTTCGAGTAGCTGAGTGGGCGAACCGCCTAAGCCCCAGCTCCGGCCTCGCCGTTATCCAAGCGATGAGGCCAATCATGCCAGAATGGCTGCAGAGGCGTCACGGTACCCTTACGCTCCACCTGACACAAGTCCCCTCGGAGCACGGGCGCTTCGGGAGCTACCTGTGTCAAATAAGGCATGAACAAACGAAGACATGGCTCTGCATACCCTCCAGGTGTTACCAACTTCGTGATCTCGTCGCGGTCATGCCGTCGGGGCGGATTTGACCCTCCCGGCCGTGGTGAAAGCCATGGTCGGGAGCGCCGATGCGTGGGATGCAGCCGCCTTCTTCTTCAAGACCGTCACGTCCACAAAGGAGGCTGCGGAGCGGAAGAGGGAGTGAACCACCACACTCACCTCCCGCCAGAGCCGGCGGCGGCAACGGAGGATCTTACGTGACGGCTTCCAGCCGCCTAAACTACGGCCGTGCCGATGACACCGGATCCGCCCGCACATAAAGGCCCGAGAGAAGGGTCGCGCATCGATCCGCGCGCCTCCTCTCACCTCGCGGTGAGACCCAGATCTCCAGCTAACACATGGTAGGGGCTGGCCGTTGTGTGGTTCGGGCTGGAGGTGAATGCGTGAGCGAGTACAACGCCCTGAGAAAGGGAAGTTCGAGAATAGGATAGGGGTTTTAGTGGGTATCCCTAACCGCGGTGTGGCAATAACATCTCACACCAAAGTAGGGTGCTAGTGCCACCCCGACCGGGCGAATCCCACACACGGGCCGCGACCTTTCCCCCTCACGCGGCTTATGGTCCTCAAATGGATTTCCCTGAATAAAATAGAAAGAGGATACAATGGCGCCTATTTGGTATTACGTAGTCTGAAAGTGGATGAAAATGAGGATGAAAGACACAGTGATGCATACACACAATCATACATACGTGGAACATTCAGAAAGTTTTGCGAAAATAAAATAATGTTCTGTAGGTAAATGATTTTTTATTCAATCTTTTCAAAGTACTCTCCACTAGCCCTTATACAAAGTTTCATGCGTCTGAACCAGTTTTCGAAACACTTTTGGAGCCCGCCGCAGACACCTCGTTAACGTCTTGCTCGAACTCTGATAGCGCATCTTCCGGCGACGAAAATTGTATCTCTTTAAGCGGATTTTTTATTTTCGGGAATAAAAAGAAGTCACACGGTGCTAGATCAAGGCTGTAAGGAGGGTGACCCAGGAGTTTGACCGGCATGCTATCCAGGAAGTCCGTCGTTTTGAGCGCGGCATGGGTAGGCGCGTTGTCGTGGTGGAGCAGTAGCCCGCGGAGCCGTGTTTGGCCGCTTGTTGCTCACAACAGAGAAAACTTCTGCCAAGCATTTGGTAGTATGTACCATACGGCGTTGATGCTTTTTTGGTTCCGTAAAGGAATTGACACCAAGTAGCCAGTCAAACTGAAAAAACTCGCGATCAAATTTTCCCCCGCTTCTGGATCACTTGACTTTGGTAGGCGTTGATTCGTTTTGAAACACCCAAACCGTCGACTGGCGCTTCGTTTCTGGATCGTATTGATAAATCTAGGACTCATCATCTGTAATGATGTCGTAAACACGCCGAGACGAGCCTGCTTCATATCACGGCACCATTCCACCTGGGCCTGCTTCTGAGCATCGGTGAGGTTGTGCGGCACCCAGCGTGAAACTATTCTCCTCACGCGAAAATGCACGTGTGGAATCTCGTGAAGGCTTCTCGATCCAATCTGCAGTAGATGCTGAATCTCTTGATACGTAACTCGCCTATTGTCTTGGATTAAATTTTTCATTGCTATCACATTTTTTCCGTAGCGGCCGTCAAAGGGCGACCACTTCTTTCTTCATCCCCCAAAGTTAGTCGACCAGCGCGGTCTGAATTCATTGTACCAACGATACACGTTGCCTTAGAAAGGCATCCATGAATGCCATTTGAAGTTTATCGTACGATTCGTCCGGTTTCAGGCGACACTTGAAATCGTAAAAAATCATAACGCGAAAATGTTTCCGGCGCAGATCCATTTTTCAATAAGAGACGATAATTTAAATTAGCTTGCAAACATTGTGGAGGGAAATTTTAAAATTGGAACGTGCCTATTTTTAATTATAAATAATCATATTTTCAAGATAGATTATAACTGGCCAGTCTCTTATACATAAAAACTTTTTTCTCAATACTTTCTGAGTGCCCTGGAATAGGTGAAGGTAATAAAAGCCCATTTTTTAGCGAGGTTTTATATATTTATGTATCAAAATGACATGTTTATTCTTCATACAATAATTACTAAAAATAAAAATACTAAAATGATAAAGACATTATTACTCACTTCTTGTGTTTATATGTTATGTGGCAATTTAATACTGATCGGTGTGCACATTTATAATCACAAATTTCACATGCGTACGGTTTCTCCCCAGTGTGTTTACGCAGGTGTGCATTTAAAGCGCTTTTCGTAACACACTTGTATTGGCATATATCACATGATTGGTTCTTTTCTGTATGCCTGTACTTGATATGGCCCCTTAAAGTATTTGCACTTGAACATCTATAATCACATAAATTACAGAAGTACGGTTTCTCCCCAGTGTGCCTATGTAGGTGTGTGTTTAAATCACTTTTAATAAAACTTTTGAATTCACATATATGACATGAGTAACTTTCCTTTGTGTGTTTATACTTGATGTGGTACCTCAAAGTATTTGCACTAGAACATTTATAATCACATAGATTACACAAGTACGGTTTCTCCCCAGTATGCTTACGAAGATGTATATTTAAGAAATACTTTTTAACACATTTGTACTGACATATATGACACGTGAAGTTCTTTACCGTTGCATGTTTACCTTTTATATGATCTATTAAATTGCCCTTTCGTGCGCATCTAAAATCACACAAATCACATATGTAGCGTGGTTTCATCTTAATGTGCTGAAAACTGTGTAATCTTAAACTTTCCTTTCTAACACTTTTATATGGGCATTGATCACACGAGAAGGTCTTCTCCTTTATGTGTTTACACTTTATATGTGTACTTATATAAGATTTACGTGAACTCCTAAAATCACAAAAGTCACATGCATACGGTTTTTCCCCAGTGTGTGTACGCAGGTGTCCATTTAAATTGGTCTTCGTAAGACATTTGAACTGACATATATGGCATGTGAATTTCTTCACTCTGGTAAATTTCATCTCATCGGTGTGTCTATATTTTATATGGCTTTCCAAACTGCCTTTTCGTGCGCATCTGTAATCGCACAAATCACATATGTACGGTTTCTCCCCAGTGTGTTTACGAAGGTGAAGATCCATATTGCACTTTCTGTCACATCTGTACTGGCATACGTGACACACGAATCGTTTTTCTGATCTTTTTTTATTATGAACATTTGATTTCTTTCCTTCCCCGCTCCTGTCTAACAAAGCACTTCCAGCATCCCTATCCTTCGGAAGAAATTTGATGTGATCATATTCAGAATTATTATAAGGCATACTATAAGTAAGTGTCTTATCATCTTGTTCCATCATATTTTTGGCTTGAATCTTATTTACTTGATAGGAATTAATTGTTGAGTTAATAATTTCTTTGCTCTCAGAAGTCACCTTTTTCAAGTCTACAAATAAATTTTGATTTTGTATTTCCATATTTGACGTTTCACAATTATTATTTGACAAAGTTAAATCAGCATCAGTTAAAGGTTCTCTGTGCTCAGTTGCTTCCTCGAGTTTGAGTTTCTTCACATTTGGCGGTGCTACATTCAATTTGCGTTTTGTTGCTGGCGTACCTGAAAGCATATACTTAAATAAATTTTGTATCAAATATCTTTATAATATACTATATATATATGTATATATATATAATATTACTGCTTTGAACAACTTTTTCGTACGAACACTACGTGGACGGCCAGATCTTTTTCTGTGACGAACAGAGGAGGTCTCATTGTACCTATTAATAGCCCGGTACACAAACATTTGACTAATACCAATCGTATGGAGTTTTAAAAATTGCATTCGGCTCCATACCTACTTGGTATAATGCAATCACAGCGATTCGGTTCTCTTTATCGCCCCACTCCATTTTAATATCGCAAAATGTTGTACAATGTATTGGCGCCAAAATGAGAAAACAATGAAATATCATATAAAAATGACAGATTCCAAATTCAAATCTAATATTTTGTTTCTTTTTAATTGTAACAGTATTTATGGCCAGACTAAGTATATAGTTCGCAGTATATCTTTAGAGTAAAGAGACACAAATAGAATACTTGCGATATACCGACAAATAGCAACGGAGAAAGAATACAATTTCGTGTTGGGGCGGCCTGTCGTAAGAGGCAACAAAACAATTCATACCCAGGTGGTAGGGTACTTGGCTGCCTGGTCTAGAGTTCACCGCCATAACAACATCGGATTGTGTTCCGGCATTAGTGGCCAGGCTCCAGTCTCCCTTCAGAAAACAGCAGCGCATTTGTAGCACCTTTGGTGTTACAAATGTCTATAGGCGATGGTAGCTGCTTTCCATCAGGTGGGTTTTCTGCCTGTCTGCTGGTCAAAAGCAATAAGAAAAATCTGATACCCCAGACCCAAAAAGACCAGAAAATCCTATCTCTAGTTTTTTTTCGTATTGATACAAAATATTTACTAATATAAAAACTTTGCGGTTGGTTAAGTAAGTAAACTTGACATCATTTTCTCATCAAAATTTAACAAGGTACACATAACACAACCTATACGTATCTCGAAAGGTTTAAATAAAAACTTGTAATAGGGGTGGATTTCTAGACCTTGTCGACCCCCAAAATCATTTTTCACTTATGTCAAACTTTGGGATATCGATTTCGTCCTCAGGGGGTCGACATCGACCACTTTGGGAATATCTATACTAGACTAATCAGACACAGTCCTCACCATGTCTTCAACAAAACATCAGAGGATATTGAGCATCTCACTCAAGTGAAACTATGGCGGTAATAAAACAAGTGTCTTTTGATTTTGACGGAACCTTCTTCCGCCCCGTTACCCACATCACATATATCATCCTTATTTATTTCTTAATTAGAGTTCAATCTGCAGACAGTATGGTTTCAATGCCATGTTTCTGAATATGTATACAAATGACCATGTTAAAATGTGGTAAAATAGGACTTATTAAATGCCTTGTAACTTTTGATACTTTACTATGAGGAAGCTAAACTCTTAGATTTTGGCTAATAAGGATAATATTTCATACAGGTATTTATTATATAGGAAGGAACTATCACATATAGTACAGGCTTTGCCTAGTTTAGGTGTTAGTTTTCAGTAATTTCATCAATTATATTTAATAATATCAGTCCATAAATGTCCCACTGCTGGGCTCGGGCCTCACATTATAGGGAGAACACACAGTATACCCGCCACGCTTGTCCAAGGCGGCTTGGTAGGTTTGACACATCGGTTATCTTGATGTACAGGTTAGGTAATTGTAACAATATGTACATTAGATCAGAAAACTGACTAAGTGGTGCATGCATTCCGGCCAGGATCCCTTGTTTGGGATGCGTTTGGTAGCCTAACCTACATTTTATTTTAAGTAATTATATTTAATTTTACCTAATTATTACTTAGTTTTAACTTTTATTGTAATAACACTTTTTTCTATTATAACAATGTTCTAGTACCTGATAAATTATTTTATTACTATTAAGTAAATTGCCCTTATTAAAAATAATGTTGTATTTAGAGGCATTATTGGTATAAAATGCTTCAGGAACCAAAGACGAACATATGGATACTCAAAATTCCTGAAAATGTAATATGTATGTAATAGTACCTAACAGATTCATCCTCAATAGTAATCAAATAAAACCAAATAAAAATGTTATTAAACTATTCTAGCACTTACCTTCTTTTTCTTTTTTGATGTTAATGTAATTCTCTTCTTCATTGTCCTTGTCACTTCCTACTTCATTTTCTTTTTTAATTTCTGCCACAGTGTTGTTCCTCACAAAATCTTCTTCATTGTGTTCTTCACTTTCTCCTTGGTGTTCTTTTTTAATTTCCTCCACAGTATTTCTCTCAAAATCTTCTTCAATGTTCTCTTCCCTTACACCTTGATTTTCTTTTTTAATATTTACCATAGTATTTCTATTTCTCTCAAACTCTTCTCCAATATCCTTTTCACTTCTTCCTTGATTTTCTTTTTTAATTTCTGTCACAGCATTTCTCTCAAACTCTTCTTCATTGTCCTCTTCACTTTCTATTTCATTTTCTCTTTTTATTTCTTCTATAGTATTTCCCTCAAACTGTTTACATTCCAACTGGTACACTTCTCCAGTGGTATACTTATAATCAACGCCATGCGTCTGGTTTGCCATCATTATTATTACTTTCTGTGATTGCTGAAATTTTAAATACATTGTGCATATTGTTATAAGTACCATGTACAAACTGAAAGCAAACATCACAACATTAAACATTACCAGTAAACCTACACACTCAACATCTTTTTGGGTACTACAATAAGATACATAAAAATCTATCATACGACCGGTCATTTTAAACGGCTCTGAATGTTGGGCCTGTAAAGTGATAGACCACAAACGGCTCTACTCAGCTGAGATGAGAATGTTGCGATGGATTTGTGGTGTTATAATACAAAAATGGATAAGGTAAGAAATGAGTACATAAGTACCTTGAAAGTTACACCCGTGACTGAGAAAAAGAAGTATGGGCCTGTGATGAGGAAGGAAGAAAGTCACGTGACAAAAAGAGTGTTAAACTGCAGGATTGATGGAAACAAATGTAAAGATGGTAGAACAAACAAGAAGAGGATGAATTTTGTGAAAGATGATATGATGATTTGTGGTGTGACAGGAAGTATGTCAGAATAGAGGAACGTGGAAGGAAAAGACATGTTGTGCCGACCCCAAATAACTGGGAGAAGGTGAAAGAAAATAGAGAGTAAGACAAATTATTTCCCAAGCAAATATCCAAAAAGCTAATTCGAACTAAGCTTTGCGTAGGATGGTAGGCGTCCCGATGGAATGACTCTAATTCCCTGGCAGGGTGGCAAGCCTTTGGTGTGGGATGCGACTTGCGTAGACACGTTTGCCGCATCCCATTTACCAAACCGTCTAGATCAGCCGGTACAGCGGAAGAAACAGCCGAATCACTCAAGCGGCGCAAGTATGCAACCCTCAGTGAGAGTTATATGTTTGTGCCGTTTGCTGTCGAGACGCTTGGACCGTGGGGTCTTGAGGCCATGAGCCTCTACCAAAATTTATCGAAACGACTCATTGACTCTTCAGGTGATCAGAGGGCTGGTGCTTACCTCGGCCAACGGATCAGTATGGCGATCCAGCGAGGAAACGTAGCCAGCCTTCTGGGCACCTCACCTATAGAAGACGGAGATCTAGGCTCAGTATTCTACTTACAGTCTTGAGGGACTATGGGTAGAATACAATACAAATAAGTTAAGTTTTCTTGTATTATATTCGGTTATATGTACTTTATTGTAATAGATATTATCTCAAGCTTTGCTAGATAACATGTTTTGAAGGTATAACATGAAATTTAAAAATTAAGTTTAGTTCCTATTAAGTAGATACTATCTGAACGGTTATGGGATTAGAAATGGCGTCACCTCTATTCACCCCTCGCTTGCACACTATCCATAAGCGCCCGTAAGGACAGCAAAAAAAAATACGTACAAAGAAAAACTTTGTATGCACCCTGCAAAAACAACTTTACTGTATAAGAGTAAAGTATACATGGCCCCAAAAATATATAATAAAATCCCAAAAGAGCTTAAAGCTCTGAAAACGAAATTGTTTAAAACACATTTTAAAAAAGTACTAATAAGAAAAAGCTACTACAGTGTAACTGAGTTCCTTAATAAGTTTTAAATGTAAGTGATAAGTTAGAATGTTAAGTGTATAAATATATTTATAATATTTGTACCATATAAATATCATTAGAAACAAATGTAAATTTAAATTGTGTGTCATTTAGTATTTGTTAAATTTAAGGATATACATAATTGTAAGATTTAAATATTAGTGATGGTAATTAAAACCAAATAAGTGTACCTAAATGATATAAATTAAAAAAAAAATATATACGCCCAACCGGCAAAAAACATGTGCTGCCTATAAAATAACAAGACCTATTGTATAACCATGTTTTTAAGCAATAAATTATTTGATTTGATAACTATAGGCGGTTTTTAAAAGTTGCCATAATGGCTTAAAATTAAAACATTTATTATCGTTATTTTATTACGAAAAATGCATTTAAGTGCGGGTTGTCTGGAAGAGATCGCTTAATAGCGATAAGACCGCCCATTGTGCACGTTTAGAACATTTTTAGGCTATAAGGTTTTCTGTAATGGTGTACAATAAAGTGTGTGGCGGCGGGAGCGCGCAGTAAAGGCGACGTCGGTGAGGTGAGCCGCGGGACGTGTGGCGCACCGGTTCTCGCCACGACCTCTCTCGACTCACTGCGTAGTGATACCGGCAAAACAAAACTTGTGTCTACCTACTGTCGTTTGATAATATACGTGATATGTAAAATATATTATTGTAAATCTAAAACCAGCCTTTTGAGTTATATAACAGTTAAACGAGAGTTACGACAAGTGTTATCTATCTATCTATCTATCTTAACTGCATTTTTCGGCCTTGTCGGTTCGTTTAAAAATTACATTGACTTGAGATATTATAAAGAGGCCAAGTTTGTGAGTTTGCTTGTAGGAATTAATCTCTTGTACTAGCCTACCGATTTTAAATATTCTTACACCAGTGGAAAGCTACGTAGGCTATATTTGATTGTGATTAATAATATTTTTTAACAATTTAATACGTTAGTTTTATATATAGTACTAGCTGACCCGGCGATCTTCCTACCGCCATATTTTCTGAATTCCTAAAAGACTTTGTTTCATGACATAAAAACAAAACCACCAAAATCGGTCTAGGTGATTAGGAGGATTCTACACGATCTCAGCGCCACCTATCCGTTCCAAATAGTGAATCTAAATCACCCGGGGACCCATTCAAACACACAAAACAAATATCATCAAAATCGGTCCAGCCGTTTAGGAGGAGTTCACTGTCAATATACGTACAAAAGAATTATATATATATATATATATAGATAGGACTGTCTGAATGATATTACTATTATTATCTGAATTAAGGCACAATAAAAACTATGTTGATATCTGTCTTTTAATATTAAAAATAAATTTAGAGGTAATTAAAAACAAATAACTGAAAAGCAAAAAAATACCTTGCTATAAAGAAAAATATACTATAAAATATAGTCACTATGTTTTGCTTTTGGACGTCAAATTATCGTAGAAAATATATATTTTTTCTTTTTTATTAATAATTTTCACTAACTGGAATAACTTGGATAAGTTCCACATTACGTTACTCATTTTTTACTAGTCACTATTAAGTTATATTAGATAATTTAAACCAGGTATGGGCCACCTTTGACATGTTGAGGGCCAAACTTTAGCGTGCAAATATGTTCGCGGGCCGCGTTTAAAAGTACTTAGTGCATTTTAAAGTAGTGATAATATTTTTAAATAAACTAGTTTAGAATAATTGAGAAGCAATAAATCTTTTGATGTGTCGTCCGTGAGGCGGCAAACCTCAAAGATTTCGATCGAGCAAGCCGAGTGGCGGCGATTATTAAGAAGTGAGGCGGCAAACATCAAAGGATTTGATGTTTGCCGCCTCACTGTCACTCCCGTGAGTATAAGTACCTAATGTAATATTTTTTTAATTAAGTTTTCTCAAAATGTCTCGCAGGCCAGATCATATCTTACAGCGGGCCGGTTGTTGCCCATATATGGTTTAAACCATTGTTTCTCAGCCTGACGGTCACAGTCGGTTACAAAAATAAGACCTATATATATTTATATATATATATATATATATATATATATATATATATATATATATATATATACAAAAAATATACGTAAGTCCTGTAATAGAGGGTTCGTAAAACTTTTTAATTAACTTTTTGGATTTTTCGTGGGTTGCGACATAAAAATTGTAGAGAAATAATGCTTTCAACAATAATTAGTGCTTAAGTGGTTCATTGCAGTATACGTATGCATTTCATAAAAATGCCTATCTTTAGCATTTAATTTTTTGGAATAAAGGTGTAAAATTCAACACTCAAATTACGTTTTACCTCCCTGCCATTTAATGTCGTCCGCACTTTAAACATTATTCTTTCCACGAACCAAGGTATGTATTACTTATAGTCTATAGGTATAGACTACAGGTAGTACATACCTTTGAAATACTATTTCTTAATTTTATGAATATTTTCAGATATAATAAAAAAATCTAGAAAAAAAAGAAACAAACTTCAAGAGTAATTAAAAAGCAAGATATAAATATTCTGTACAACATCTTGAAGTCGGTGCGAAGTAAACATAAAAGTTATTATGTTTGCAATTTTTTGTGGGATTTTAAGTTTTACTAGGCACAGACTTCAAGAATTGTGGAATATATTTATTTTTCGCGTTTAAGTTCCGTAAATGGTGTCCAATAACAATTAAATTTGTATAAAAACTATCCTGAAGCAACTGTATCCAAAGCAGAAAGAATCAAATCAAAATCGGTTAAGAAAGAAAAAAGTTATGGTACATGAAAAAATATTACTCGACTAATTTAAAACTCCTCCTTTCATTGAAGTCGGTTAAAATAGTAGAAACTTAAATAACCCTATAATAATAACAACATATGGAGCCCGATTTGACAGTTCTCATTACAACATATTTAGGGATTGAAACTTCCAAATTGTTATCCAAGTTAACCGATTATCACGAGCAATCGATTAAAAATTATACGACCGTGATCGATTGTGTCACACAAATACCTCACAATATCCACATGGAGCGCGAAAGTTTTGTCTCACATCGGGTTTTGCGTACAGCATGTATTTATTACGCATCACAATTAATCTATTGAAATTTTTATTGTTTTACCCATCTATATATATATATATAATATTCTTCTGTACGTGTGTTGACAGTGAACTCCTCCTAAACGGCTGGACCGATTTGAATGAATTTTTTTGTGTGTGTTCAAGTGGATTCGAGGATGGTTTAGATTCACAATTGGACCCGGTAGGTGGCGCTGCAATCGGGTTCTAAATTTTATTTCTTCAGGGCAGGACAACGTTTGCCGGTACAGCTAGTATAATATATATTTATTCAATCGTGTTTGTTTTCAATACGTATATACAATATATGTACAACTATGTGGTATTGTTTCAGTATAAATACATAATAATCTAAGATTTTGGAATAAATATGTATATAGTTTTTCCTGAATCGAATGACGTTTCGTTATTTCTTGGAAAATAATAATTGAAATATGTTTTATAACATTATATAATATACCAGAAAAAAATGTATATTATTAAGTAAATAAATTAATTGTTATTGGTTTAAAGTCTTGTTGATTTCATGCAAAGTTACGTTTCTATTGATTTTCACAAGTGTCAAATCGGGCTTTTTATTTCGTGATTACTATAATAATTCTCAACTTAAATATACCTGGGTACGCTTTTACTCGCAGCCAATATCGTAGCCGCCATAAAGTTTACATCGAACTATACACACACGTAATTCACAGTTCTTATAAACAAAACCTTACACAACAAGCCCGAACCGTAAAGCAGAAAGTCGCAATGATTCAAATCCCGCAAAGTCCGACGTTATAAGACGCACTCGCTCCGAACGTGTAATAAGTAACGGCTTGATCGCTGCCAAAACACAACTAACCCAATCACGACGGAGCAAACCTATACAGAATAGACATGGTCTCCTAGCAACGTGCCCATTATTCATTGGAATTCTGCACTTGTAAGCGCTTCTAAGAATGTACACGAATTTCATGCAAACAATAGTACAAAGGATTTACGACGTCTTACTGGAAGGCATACAAAGGAACAAAGGGATTAACGCGAACAATAGGTCATATAAATTCGAAGAGGTAATAGAGGAAAGGATTTATGACGTCTTACTGGGAGGCGTACAAAGGGAAAAGGGATTAACTCGAACAATGGATCGTTTAAATTCGAAGCAGTAATGCAACACCTGTAAAGGATTATTATCGGTTCCAACAGTATTATGGAGGGTAGAGTTAAGGAGTATCATGTCTATGTTCAAAATGTGTCATTCTGTAAAGGTCTTTGCCTACTACACCGTATCATACCATGACTGTGCTATGAACGTATCAGAGGGCTCTCAAACGTCTTCATTTCCGAACTTATTTGTTAAATTTTTTAACCGACTTCCAAAAGGAGGAGGTTCTCAATTCACGTGTTTTTTTATGTATGTTACTCGATTTCTTCGTCAATTGTGGATCGATTTTTATTTTTTTCTTTATTCGTAAGTATATAGGTATACTCCTGAGGTGGTCCCATGGTTACCAACTCAGGATTTGAATAGTGGATCGAATCGAGAGCAACCTTTGTTGAGGAGTAAATACACCGTAGAATGAGATGGCTATTTTTTATACGCGTACCGGCAATTTCTACTGGTGCTTAAAATATTAGTTTTAAAGCTATTTAAATATTTGCGCAATTAAAAAGTAAAAAATATTTTTTATTAACCAAAGCAAAACCCTAAACTTCAGACAAAAACAAAAAAAAAAAATAACCAACTTCTTTCTACTACATCTTGAAGTCGGTGTCAAGTAAAACATAAAAATTACTATATTTTGTAAATATGTTTGTCGCGAAATGCGAAAAGGTTAATTTCTGAACGCAAAGGATAGCGGGGTTGAGGGAGCGCGACGAGGAACTTGTCGAGTTCAAAAAAGTTGTTAACAAAAGACAAGATGGCGAAACGGGCGACCGTGTAGGTAACGTACAGCCGGATTTGGCTAAGTGATATATGAATTACTTATTGAATCATGTGAATTACTAGTGTCAGACTCGGTGGATGGGGAATGGCTGCAGGGGAGGTAAAGAGAGGTCATTCAAAAGGACTTTAATATAAGTCGTGAAAGAAGAATGATTCAAAGATCATTCTTATATTGTGTGCTAAACGATGCCTATGACTAGGACAGGCGGATTCCATGTTTGATACCTACTAATAAAGGAATGAATTTGTGGATACATCAATAGGAGTTCATATTTCCATACAGCATTACTTTACACTTACACTCTACATAAACTAATTATTATCTTTTATATTTATCTATATTGAATCTGGGCAATGAAGGATAAATCGTAAGGCAACTAAATCACTACGAGAATGTTGTTGTTCTTTTATGTTTTACTTGGCACCGACGTCAAGATGCTGTAGATAATAGTCTATTACTATTTTTGTGTTAAATAGATTATACAATTGTACTTTTAAAGAAATCTTTGTTCTTTCTTTCTTCTATTTAAAATTATATTGACTCTTTTGGGCTGATCGGACGAAAAGAACGACGACGAGTCCGAGAGTAAGGCCTCAGGCAAGGAAAAACTTACGATACGGTCTACTATGCCCACTAGAACGTATCAAGAGCGTATTATTCCCGTGCATTATAACTGGTTTAGTGTCATCCGCGTGTAATATCGGTATGTATACTATTGAAAATATTATGCAATTAAAACACACTGAGAAGAATAGTATTTTCAATGCCTTTCTCTATTAGACCAGCTTGTAGGTAGTGTTTAAATACTGTTACGAGTTACGAGACTCGAATTAAAATGCCGTTAGAATTACTATAGAGTTTATTAGAACTACACAAACACGTATAACACAGGTACAAATATAACCGAACACAACAAGTCCAAACTTAATGCAGAAGGTCGTCATTCGATAAAACGCGCAAAGTCCGTCACTTATCAGATTCCCGATTGTAGTACACGCTTCTCGCTTCGCTCGTGGTTCTCGCTTGACTGCCTGCTCCCTCAATCGGGCCATTGCTTTATACCGCACAAATGCAATATTTCCGCCCGGCAGCGTGGACCGAATTTCCTAGAATCGTAATCCACACACCTGGCTAATTATGCCTGCAAGCGGCCAAAAAACGAGTACAATAGGCTGTTCTCCACAATAACCAACAAATAAGTGAATAAAAGAAGACAATCATAAAAGGATTACAATTAGTTCAAATGCCGACGGGTAATAAAATGTGTTTTTATAGATGTGCAGGTGGATTTTGTTTTCGTCGGAACTTAAGTTGTAACAATACTATACTACTTGTTAATACCTACACATTGTTGAATACACGAAAATAAATGATAAAAAGCTTACCGGATTGTTTTAGTTGCTCAGGGATTTCCTTCCATGCTATTTCTTTCTTGACACTATCAATATATTTCGGATGTGTTAAATTATATATAAATTCGTATTTGCGAACAATTTCAATTAGTTTTATGTCCTCCATATTAATACCGAATGCAAGTGCGTCTTGTTGAACTGACAGTAACACAGTAAGTGATAAGTCAAGCGGCATAAACAGGCTTAGGACGGTCATCACACGCGGTAAATACCCGTATGATGACCGTTTTGATATGTCACGTGCCATGCACAGAGCGTAGCGGTACCGGCAGATTTGCTCGCCGACAGTTGTTGACGGCTCGTGCCTGGTACACGACGGTGTTGGTCGGTGACGGAACGGTCTAACGGGTATAGTCTAATATAGGGATTCCCAAAGTGGTCGATATCGGCCCCCCGAGGTCGAAATCGGTTTCCCAGGAGTCGACATAAACAAAAACTGCTTTTGGGGTCGATTAGGTCTAAAAATCAATACCTATTAATTAACAAAAGTTCTTATTTGAAACTTTCAATACACTGTATAAGTTGTGTTACGTGTACAAATGTGTTTTTTCAAAATTAATCATCTACATAAGTATTTTTACGTAATTTGTATTAATAATTATTAATTACACTTGATATTTATTGAATTTTGTCTATTTATTTTGTTAAATTTTGCTAATAAAATTGTGTCAAGTTTAATTACATAACCAACCGCACAGTTTTTAAATTATTATTAATTATTAATACTATTATTTAAGATTTTTTTATGGGTATGTTCCTAGTAAGGTCATGGTATGATACGGTCTAGTGAGCAGAGACCTTAAATATGGCGCTGCAGTAGCACAGGATCAATTTTAAAGGATGTGTCAAAAGTAATTAGAGTGTGATAGAAAAATAAACAAGGAAGGAAACATGCATTATCTATACAAATAATAAAACTGTAGAGGTCGAATTTCTGTACAATGAAAAAAAATGCTAATAATCGAGTCAGGACCCTCTGACTCGATTTTTAGCATTATTTTACATCGTACAGAAATTCGACTTCTACAGTTTTATAATATGTATAGATATAATAGTTTTATTTGTTTAAACTTTGTATTCTGTCCAAACTATTCTCTTTTAAGAACAAAAGGGTCGAGTTTAGAATTTAGTACTCTGATGAATCGGGTAAGAGGTGTACTGAGCGGGATAGTATAAGGAAGTCACCCCCACCATATTCCATTGCCGGAAATACTTATTAAAAATTAAGAGTGTGTGAGATTTGTCATTTGACTCATTTGGAACAGATGTCATAATAAATTTCCTTAATGAAAATAGCTTTTATTGCTGAAAGAACTGTTACATAATATTTTCTTAAGTTTCCGCGACTAACATACATACATACATAATATCACGCCTGTTTCCCATGGGGGTAGGCAGAGACTATGGATCTCCACTTGCGACGATCCTGACAAACAACTTTCGCTTTATCTACTTTCATTAGCCTCTTCATACGTGCACGTTTATTTGAAATGCTTTTTACCTGACCTCTCTTTAACACTTCTGATATTTGGTCATGGTCTGTTTGTCTCCGTCTACCGGCAACAATCCTACCATTCACAATACTGTCATACACCTGTTTGGTGATTCTACTTTTATCCATTCTCTCTACATGTCCAAACCACCTTGACATTCCTTTTTCAACTCTTGTTATTACATCTTCTTTCAATCCACAATGTTCTCTTATCACAATGTCCCTTATCATATCATTTAAGCTAACCGCACATATACTTCTCAAAGCTCTCGTTTCAACTGCGTTTATACTATTTTCATGCTTCTTCTGCCATACCCAACTTTCACTGCCATACATTAGGGTTGGCACCGACACCCCTTTATGGACAGCCAAGCATGCCTTTACAGACACTTTCTGGCTGTTCATAAAAGAGTTTAGTGCTCCATTCACCTTATTACCTGCCATAACTCTCCTTTCAATATCCCTTTCATGCTTTCCGTCTCTGGTAAACATGCAGCCTAAGTAAACAAATTCTCTGACTTGCTCTAACTTTTGATTTCCTATCTGTATATTACAACTTGTCATTCTTTCATCTCTTTCAAACACCATAACTTTCGTCTTATTCACATTATTTTTTATTTTTTTTTCATATACTTTCTTTCAAAATATACATAATAACACTACATTTTAACGGTTTTAAGTGTGGTAATTTATTTGATTTATATTATACCTTTCGGCCACTTTTCAGTAGGAAGACAAAAATGTCAAGTGTCAATGAGTATTGTTAAAGTTTTATTTAGCCTACCGCCAACTTGTTCATTTTAATTATTTAGTAGTAGAAAAATGGCCGAAATGTCAGAATAATAAAAAACAAATACATTACCGCCCCTGCCCTTAAAACCTGAAACTGTTAGCTTTAGTTAATTTATTTAAGTTCATTCTCATATTTTTTATATTTATATCCGATTAAGTATAATATAATCTATCTTATAAATAAGTATATATACAAATTATAAGTATATATATACATTTTAGGGCCTCCTGCTGTGCAGCAGCTGTACCAGCAGACATGCTAGTGGCTGAAAGATGGGACGCCGCCAGAGTATCGACGCAAGACGCGTCCCATACTAAGGGCGACCCATCATCCAGGGCACCAATGACATACCATCAGGTCTCCTGCCATCGTCGCGGCACAAGCCGTTCGGTTCTAGAACGGCAGGTACCCCGGCGGTGACAAGAGCCCGACGGATTTCATTAAGTGCTGAATGGTGCGGAATTCTGCCAGGACTTCTGGTACAAGATAAACCATGGTGACCCAGGCGCTCCACCTTATCTCCACACTGACAGTGGTGTGGGACAACGCAGGCCGCCCCTAGGCGAATGCAGGCACTTATTCTAAACGTGTTATAGTCTAGAAAAGTGCGCAAATTCGCCGAGGGGAGTGCCTGTAGCCACAAGCCAGACTCCCAACGCGAAACAGCTAGGATAAGGGCATGCTCAGTTTTATTGGCACACGTATCCAGTAGATTTCGATGTACCAATGAGCAAAGCGGGCCGTCCCACAGCTTCTGTGACTTTGGGTTTAGAGGAAAATTTTGATGTGGGCAGGCCATAGACCACGCATTTCTGGCCTCAGTCAAGTAAAGGACCTCAAAGTCACCAAGTGACGGTTTTAATATTTCAACAATGAGATCCTTTGTACTGTACACTGAAGACAGAAAGGTGGGTAAAGAAACTGCTGAAATTTTACGTATACCCAAACCTCCAAACCTTATTGGTAAGGAGGCTTGGGTCCATGTACGATCATCAAAAGAAATGTTGAAAATGGATGAGAGTGAGTATCGAATAACATTATCCAAGGTTTTTAAAACATTTTGGTTTTGCCATAGAGGACAGCATCTCAAAACATATGTAAAATTTGGAGTAAAAACACAATATCGAATAATATAATATGCGCTATGTAAACTAATACCTTTTAGACTGTCAATCTTTGACTCGAAATTTTGAATTTTGTCATTAACGAAACCAGAAATAGACTCCTCAAAAACGGGACATCCAAGGAGGTTGAAGCTAGTTTTGTCAACAATTTTAAAATTTAGTCCTAAACTGTGAAAATCTGCTATTACGTTGTGGATATTGGGCAACGAGTTACTGAAATAAATGTCGCATTTTGAAAAATTTAACTCCAAACCGATTTTATCGAATTCATATATTAAAATATGAATTCAATGTCTTCTTCAAGGATGCCATCGTCGAGGTACCACACGTTGAATTTAGAATTTAATTTTTCTAAAATGGGATGAATGGCGAGTGAAAATATGAACGGCCCAAGGGAGTCACCCTGCTGACAACCGGTTTCTGAAAAAAGTTGGTGATTCTGGTACATTAAAATTAATTTTTGACTGTAGCACTGATTGATAATAATTGATACATTTATTTAATATACTAATTGGTATCCAAGCTATTTGATACCCACTTCTCTCTGTCTTGATAGATTCTAGACCACAATGTCCCTGCTGTATGTTAAAAATTATCTTCCCATCTGTTGTATTGTTGTCCTCTACAACTTTTTCTATCTCTAGGGTAACACTTTTTTTTCTAGGTTTGCTAGTAGGCAAACTGGCAAATGGACCACCTGGTGATAGGTGGCTGCCGTCGCCCATGGACATCTGCAACACTAAGGGAGCCTTAGGTATCTGTTCACTCCCTTTTTAAAGAGCCCCATATTGTAGCGCTCTGGGAAAACAGCGCGTGGGAGTTCATTCCATAACTTGGACACATATGGCATGAAGGAGCATCTGCCACGTATCGTGGAGGATTTCCAAGTGTCTAGGAAGTGTGGATGAACTCCTAATCGTCGGCGAGAGGTGCAATGATAGAATGGCGACATAGGCACCAAGTCAAATAGCTCATCAGAGCACTCCCCGTTGTACAGACAGTAGAATACGCTTAGAGTGTCTCTTCTATGGCTGAGAGACTCTAAGCCGTCTGTAATTTCGGGATCGTCGACAATCCAGACTGCTCGGCACTGCAAGGAGTCAAATGGGGGCAGCTGGTACTGGGGTGCATCAACCCAAAGATGGGAGCAGTACTCCGCATGGGGACGGACTTGAGCTTTATATACTCCTTTATCTTATGTGTCCATTTGCTCTTATTATCTCTCATTATATGTCCACTTCGGTTGTTTTATTATTCTTGATGCGAAGTTAATATTGTCTTTCAACTTCACTCCTATTGCACTTCTTCCTAAGATGTTCTGACAAACTTTGTAATATGATTTTGAGCTGATAATATGAGCAAAGCAACAGGAGCAGCTATGTGAATTTTCTTGTCACAACACTAGATTCATTTGTCTCTTATTACTGAGGTCTTGGAACTTGGTTTGGAGCACAATAATAGTACCCTAATGCACAGGCGATATGGTCTCTATATGAGTGACCAATCAAGACTGGCTCTGTTGAGGCACGGGAATGTGGGTTAATTGCTAGCTCAGGGGATGGGCAAGAGTCACTTCATAGATCGTCACACTGTGGCGTGAACAGTCTGTCATCCATATTTTAAAATTGGAAGTAGCAAAAGATTAAATACTGTGATTTTTATGTTATATTCAGGTGTGTATTTTTCATGATTTCTCACATAAACCAGTATTGTTTCAAAGTATTTGCTACCCTTCACTCTATCTCTTAAATTCTATTTCTTCTCCATCTACTTCAATATTTTAATGTACAAAATTATCATTTTCTTTGTCTTTTTCATGTTCATAGTAAGAACACACTTTCTTTTAATTTTATAGCTCATGGATTATAAAATAGAATAGAATAGAAAATACTTTATCATACAATAAAATTAATAGAATAATACACAAAACAGCTTAGAAGGGTCTTATCACTGACAGCTATCTCTTCCAGACAACCTTAGGATGGAGAGAGAAATATGGCACAAAAGTTAGGGCACGATTTTGATGCACAAAATTTTAAAAACGTTAATTATTTTATATATTAATATTATTATATAACTATACATATAGATTTATATACACACTAGCTGATGCCTGTGACTTTCCGTGTGGTGTGGTTTTTAAACTATCACACGGAAACTCTTTAATTTTTCGGGATCAAAATTATCCTATATGTTGACCAGGGATATAAGCTACCACCATAGAAAATTTCATTCAAATTGGTCCAGTAGTTTCAGAGATTAGCTGGTACAAACAGAGAAACAAAAAATCAAAAAAAAAATCTAAATTAGTTCTATTTCACTGCTTGCATCCCCCTGACTTGGTTTTTGGCTTTTTTTCAGTGTACAGAAATTCGACCTCTACAGTTTTATTATATGTATATATATATAAACATACATATATCTATATTATTTTGCCTAATAATCATGCATGCTGAAAATATCACGATGTCATCTGTAAATCTCAGGTGATTTAATTTTCCCAATTCATGTTTCTTCACATTTTGTCCCATTCTAGACTTCTAAAAATGGCTTCGCCCAACCCTTGATACTGCCCCATCAAAGCGACTTACTATGAGACTTTTACCATATACCTGTCCTGGGCTCCTCTGGTTTTTTAAATAGAAAAAGAACTACAATGGCAGTCGGAAATGGTGGGAAATGACTCCCATACACCCTATTCACCCCTCAATAGCCCCCTCCTGCGATTCAGAGATTTTGATTGAGCTGAAACTATCGAATAAAAAGTGTTTTATGTTTAACCCTGTTGAATATTTGTTCTTTGTTTGGGATTATGGCTCCAACACTTTTAGCATTAATTTTGGCAAACCCTCTTGAATAAAATACATTATATATATTTTTTTGTGACAAATAAATCTTTTCTATACCTAATCGCGATGCAAGAGGTAAATAATTAAATGGTTAGGTACATTTAAATTTTAAGTAATGACTACTTGGTCTGTGTTATTTTATATTTATAAAGGACTAGTGTCTTTTTCTCTATTTGCGATATTCCAAAACGATAACTCCTGCTACAAAGTTTCAAAGAAATACTCACCTTAGCATTTGTTAGCTTTTTCCAATTTCTTTTTTCATCTATCACTGCCAAAGAACATATTACTCTCTTACGAGAGGTCACTGAACAGACACAGCCTACACTTGTCTGCTAGACTTATTACTACTTATTTTTGAATTAAACCATTTATTGATTAGATAGAGTTTTTAGAACAAAAGAAATGCAAGAAGTTTTTCGAATATTTCGATCAATTTTTTTTAACAAACGCAGTGTTGCCAGATCACCATGTCATTTTCAATTAAGCCCCAAAATAAGCTTTTTGAAAAAAAATTCACAAAACATTTTTTAAATAATTATTTTATAGAAATAAAAAAGTAAAACCACCGTTCGTGGCGAAAACTTCACTAATGACGTCATCATTTTCGATCACACAACGCTCACAACGACCCCTGTCAAGAGATGGGTCGAGTAACCGTTCCAATTATATGTGGGCGAAGACAATGTGAAGTTTAATCATGTTGCAACGATAAAAGAAACTGCTTTATATATTATCATATGTTATTTTTAAACGCATACGAAGCCATATGTGGCGTTATATAATTTAAAAATAATTATGTGTAATTTTTTACTAGTTTTGGCTTGATCCATGCAGGAACAGAGAAATAATACGATTTTCTGCGCTGGGGAGGCCTGTAGCAAGAGGCTACAAAACAACCCACAGCCAGGTGGTAGGGTATTTGCCCGACTGGATGGCTACCACCCCTGGTCTAGAGTATGCCACCAAAATAACGTTGAGTTGTGTTCCGGCATCAGCGGCCAGGTTCCAGTCTCCCTTTAGAGAGCGGCAGCACATTGGTTACACCTTTGGAGTTAAAAATGTCCATAGGCGATTTAACCGCTTCTACCTGTCCGTTGAACTCGTGCAATAAAAAAATAAGCATATAAATACACACCTTTTGGCGAAAAATTACATATGGGGGCCACCAACGCTGCGATCTCACACCTGTCCGCTTCAAGGGGCCCATTCAACCATCCTGCATGGCAAACCGGAGCGTAATGCAGAGCATAAGTTATCATAATACGTGTAATGTGGTCGAAATTAAGCTCAATCACATTATAACAGTCCACTGATTATTACATGCATCCTATACCAATAGGAACGACCTAGACATTGGTCCTTCGAGCCGGACTGGCGTGTGATCGCAGCGTTGGTAGCCCCCTTCTCGCAAAGCAGAGCCAGTTAGGATCCGAAACTACAGAATCCTAGTCCGCAAAATTACAAACAACACAAGGTGGTCTAGGTAGTAAAACTACGTTTTAACGGTTTTAAGCGCGGTATTTTATTTGATTTTTATTCCGACGTTTCGGCCGTTTTTCAGTAGCTGTGATCACGGAAGACAAAGATGTCACGTGCCAATGAGCAATATTTAAGTTATTGTTTAGCCTACCCCAACTTGTTCATTTGAATTATTAAATTTTTGTTTATGATTATTATTTTACTCTATGGGAGAATGTATATGTAAAAAAAAATTACCTTAAGAAAATATTACTAGGTTTTAATAAGACCTTTTCAGTATTTTCAGAGATATAGGGTACTATAGATTTAAAGGTTTTTTTAAATTCCCATATTCTGAAAGTACGCTTGGAGTTGCCTGATCACAGGGATGAAAACAGCAGTTTTTATCCATGGAAAACGATTTGCCCCGATGTAAAAACTATACAAACCATAGATAATGCATACGAACGCTTATGTCTCAACTTTTTTCCAGTTTTCTTTTTAAATCGCGGCATAATTTGTAATTTTTATACTTACAAATTACTTTTCACTAATTATTATTTAATGAACATAAATTTGAGCCAAATATTTATTATTATTAGTGACAAAAAAAAACTGGCTGGTAGAATGCCACAGACAAACAAAAAATTACTTGACTTTCACATGTGACATATTAAATTGAGTTCATCAGATTTAGATATGGATTTAACGCCTGATTTCATTAGAGAAGTAGTTGTTTGTTCAAGCAATTAGTTTTTATTTACTTTCCTTATATTCGATATGAAAAGCAGAGTGTTAACCTCGGGTGAGACACCTATTTAGGCACTCGAATTATTAGCGCCCTCGCTAAAAAGGTCACTTTCACATGTCGTGCAACAATCTATTATTAATGCTTTACAACCAAAAACCTGAATGTGCACTGTAGAAATTCATTACATTAAAAGAGCTTCTCACTAAATGTGGATATATAGCTACTTTGCAAAAAAAATTTCAGATATATTTATGTACTAAAGCCAATATGGACATACGGAACCGAATCTTGGGGTAGTGCTAGCAACTCAAACATTTCTATCATCCAAAGACTTCAAAATGTCATACTTCGTACTATCTCAGGCGTACCCTGGTACGTAAGAAACAGCGAGATACATGAACATCTCGAAGTGAAAGCTGCAAAAGAACCACTACCAATGTTGATTGGCTCTGCACATAAATAAATTGGCAGCCAAGTTAATGCAGCATACATATCCATCTCGGCTGAAGAGGCATGATATTCAAAAGATACAAAAGAGGACTTAGTTCTCCATAAACCACAGAGTAGTGTTCCCAGTGGAGAACACACCCATCAATAAAAAATAAATAAGCACAAGCCATCCATTCCAAGTGAGGTTGCGACTGATTGTGGATATATCGGAGAAAACAGAGGTTTATATAACCACCTTTACACTGCGAGATATGAGCACTATCTATAACTTGTGTCTTTTTAGTTCATCACAGGCTGGCTTGTGTTAAATACAGAACTGACTGTCTCAATAAAACTGTGTTGCAAATAATTAAAATTGTATATTCTTCTCTGTACAAACAACTTGTTTCTCTTCCATCTATAGCACCAAAAAGCACCCTCCCTACGCTCGTGCCTAAATAGGTTACTATCACCTCTTGTGTAACAATCTACTATCAATGCTCTGCAGCCAAAAAATAGATTCTGCACTGTGGATGTTTATCACATCAATAGAGCCTAGGGTTGCCAACCATACTTTATAATAACATATTCTACTTTATTTTTGGTAAATATACTTTATACTTTTGCATAAAAATAAAGTATGTGAAAATACTCTATTTCCAATATTTACTCTGATGCGTAAAATTAAATACTTATATGGATAATTACTGAACTATTATCGATTCAGCTCTCACCGAAAGAGTTTATTCAGTAATGAATCTAAAATGGTGAGACGAAAAGAACAGCACATCTATAAATTTAATAAAAAATGAATTGTTTGTTTATTTAAATTTAAATTGGGAATGTAAAGATAGCTTCCAAAAATTTATAGATAAGGAAAAGTTGTGAGTGTGTGCTAGAAGCACACAAAATAGTGTCTCCAAGAGAAGAAATAAATAAAATTTTGAAAAATACTTTTTATCTTCCAAATACTTTGTTTTTTCCTACTTAAAAAATGCAATATATAATGTAAATGTAAAATACGTTATTTTTCTCAAAAATAGCTGGCAACCCTAATAGAACCTTTCACTGAATGTGGATTTACAGGTATTTCACAGAATTTTTTCAGAGACATTCCAGACAATGTCTCTAACCACTTTTACACTGCCAGATATGAGCACAATCTATCTATCACTTGTGTGTCTTTTCAGTATATGTGTATTTAAATTGGAACTAATTGCACACCTATAATCACAAATATCACACTTATACGGTTTCTCCCTAGTGTGCTTACGTAAGTGTACATTTAAGACATTCTTTCTAACACATTTGTACTGACATATATCACACGAGAACTTCTTTTCCTTTGTGTGTTTACTCTTTATGTGGTCTATTAAAGTACCTTTTCGTGCACATTTATAATCACACTGATCACATATATACGGTTTCTCCTTAGTGTGCTTGCAAAGGTGTAGCCTTAAGCTGTCCTTTCTAACACATTTGAACGCACATAAATGACATGCAAATGTCTTTTCCTTTATGTGTTTACACTTTATATGGATACTAATGTAACATTTTTGTGCGCTTCTAAAATCACAGAAATCACATGCGTACGGTTTCTCCCCAGTGTGTGTACGGAGGTGTACATTTAAATTGCTCTTTGTAAGACACTTGTACTGACATATGTGGCATGCATATTTCTTCTCTTTTGTGTGTCTATACTTCACGTGGCTTCCTAAAATATCTTTTCGTGCGCATCTGTAATCACACAAATCACATATGTACGGTTTCTCACCAGTGTGTATACGAAGGTGATTGTTCAAAATGGTTTTCCTATCGCATTTGTACTGACATATGTGACATGTAAAGCGTTTCTCTGATTCGTTTTTATTACTAACATTTGATTTATTTCCTTCATCGCTTCCTTTTAACAAAGTACTTGCAGCAGCAGCACCTGTACTCCTCGGAAGAAGTTTGAAAATTTTATTTTTAGCACTATTGGAAGTAAGTGCCTTCTTGTTTTCTGAAATTGTATTTGTAGCTTGTATGTTATGTGTTGGTAGTGTAATAATTTTTGGTGAAGTTTTATTTACTGAGAGCATTTAACCGTTGAGTTTATAATTTGTTTGCTCTTAGAAGTCACTTCTTTCAAGTCAATAGATAAATTTTGAGAGCAGCTTATATCTGACACTTCATAATTATTGTTGGGCAGAGATGAAGTAGCATTAGTTAAAGGTTCTCTATGCTCAGTTGCTTCCTCGAGTTTAATTTGCTTCACTTTTTGCGGTGTTACGTTCAACGTACGTTTTATTGCCGATGTACCTGAAAGCATGTAACTAATTAAATTTTGTATCATAATTTTACTTCTTACTTTTTAAAATGATTAGGTTCGGACAAGATTTTTTCCCATACTCCCATATACTGGGTAAGTCCTCTGTTACACCACAAATTATTAAATATATTTCATTTACATATAGAAGAGCTTCGATAATAGGGACTCCTGCTATTCCGGTGATCGCGGTAAGCCGGACGGGTGGCTGCCTTAACAGTACTTTGAAATGGGCGGAAAATAGGGAATTTGACAACTACGTAGTTATAATGGAGTCTACATGAGATAGTTTAATTGCCTAGTGCATCTGGAGGACAGTTTCCCTGGAGGAGGGTGAAAGTGACCTGTGTGGATTTTAAAGTGCTGGCTTTTATCCTCCATTTCTTTAGCCACAAAAAATCGATTTTGTTCAGCTGCGTTTGTTCCATTGCCGAGGCAACTTCAGGTTTTGTGTTGTTTGCAACGATGGCAGTAAACAACGTGTATAGGTATGGGCCTAGTACTGATCCTTGACCCTGATCCAGTTGCACTGGGCAATGAAACTTTACCTCATGTAGACTCCATCGAGTATTTGGGCCTTCAACTAGATCGCTCGCTCATCTGGGAGAAACATATCCAAGCGAAAAGAGAGGAAAGGAACCACAGATATAGGAATCTATCGTGGCTTCTAGGAAGAGCATCCAAGCTATCAGTTGAAAATAAGCTACTTGTTTACAGAGTAGCTATAAAGCCAATTTGGACTTATGGCATACAATTTTGGGGGAGTGCTAGCCACTCAACATAGGGATCCTCCAACGGTTCCAGAGTACCATATTAAAGTCAATAATAAAGGCACCCTGGTTCACAACCAATGCCCAAGCCCACAGGTACTCCACAGTTCCCACAATAAGGGAGGAGATGCTAACACCTGCAGCAGATATAACCAACATCTAACGGTTCACCGAAATGAGCTTGCCCAGAAGCTGCTGCATAATGTCCCACAAAGGCGCCTAAAACGAGTGCACATTCTCTACCTGAATGCAAAATATAGCTCCAACTAAATTAAAGGAAGCAAATCATTGGATGTTGGCTTCTTACACATCATCAAAACAACTAAATCATCTCCTGATGGAATAATTTCCGATCGCAGATAAAAGGACACAAAAAAACGTAGTTGTAATAATAATAATTCATTTATTTCAGAAAAATTGAGTATTTCCATATTGTTACATGCCGATAAAAGTGAATGCATACCTGTCTGCCATAAAGCACAGTTTATTACCATCCCGCATTTGGACTTCTATTGTCTACTTAGAAAAACAGTCTATTGTGTATTGTACTAGTTTATGGCCGTTCGCAGAAATAATTAAGCAAGTGTGCGTATTACGTTTTCTGGGAAATGCGTTGACGCTTGGCAGGTAGACATATTGTATTTGTATAGCTCAGTATAAAACAATGCCCGAACGGAAGGGTGAGGTGTTAAGAAGCGGCTGCTAAATTGACCATACCAATTGTGACTACATGCGTTTAATATTAACGGCCTTTTTTGTATCCACCGTCATAATTTCTCTCGCTTTATACATCGATTACAAGGAAGAACAGTCTCTGAAATTTCGGATTTTTTATTGACTCCTGTCTCCGCAACACGAGGCAGTCTAGCGAGAACCGCAGTCAAGCGACGATTACGATACGAGCAAGTCGTGTACATTCGATAAGCTATATAGTGACGGACTTAGTGCGTGGTATTGAATCGTGCAGTTTGTACTGGTTGTGTCCAGTTATATTTGTACCTGTGTTATACGTGTTTGTATAGTTTTAATAAATTCTATAGTAATTCCAAGGACATTTTTAATTCGAGTCCCGCACTCATAACAATATTATACAATTGTGTATAATAAAATTATTTCAATGTTATCAAAGTTCAATTAATTCACGGCACAACAATTAATTAATAAGACAAATACACCATTACACCCGCGTCACTATAATTATTATCAATGTATCTACTGCGCGTATGTTTGGGTCGACTTCAAAACCAAGATTTTAAATTAAGTGCGAGAATTACATGCAGGAGACTATTAGGGACTCATTCACGGATTAAATTTCTGTATTTTTTTTAACTTCATATCAATTGTGCAGATTACACGTTTTGTAATCCATAACACATGTATTCGAATGTATATATTATTTTTTGTGTTGTTTGCCTCACTTGTCTTTACTTACTTTTCGATAATATCTATATATATAAAACAAAGTCGTGTTAGTTACACCATTTATAACTCAAGAACGGCAGGAGTAATTTTTATTACTCCGTCCGGAATAGGATAATAAGTCTTAAAATATGATAAAAAAATATCAGACACATCAGTCTAACCATTCATTTGTTGTGATCTTTTGAGGCCGATTTCGGCAATGGTGACTGCACTTAAACTCATTTTCATTTGTCTGATTTAGGTGAATTATTTTGTGTGTTCAAGTGCGTCCCAGGATGGTTTAGATTCATGATTGGACCCGGTAGGTGGCGTCGCTGAACACCTCTTTAATGGTGGGACCGATATTGGCGATTTTTTTGTGTATTTCAAGTAGATTCTAGAATGGTTTAGAATTAGATTAACAATTGGTCCCGGTTGATGGCGCTGCAATCGGTTTCTAGATTTTATTTTTTAAAGGCAAGACAACGTCTGCCGGGTACAGCTAGTAATTAATAAAAGAAACAGAACTATGTTTTGACCGTTTTAAATGTGATAATTTTTTTAATTTTTTATTAGGACCTTTAGGCCACTTTTTATTACATATGATCAAGTAGAAGAGAGAAGGAAGACAAAGATGTCAAGTGTCAATGAGTATTGTTAAAGTTTTTATTTAGCCTACCACCAAGATGATCGCTTTAATTATTTAGTTTTAATTTTGTTTATGTTTAACATTTCCTCTATGAAAGGACAAAATACAATATAAAAAATTGTGCTATATCTTCGGAACACAAAGTCCGATAGCAATAAAATTTATATTGAACCATTTCGAAGCTTTACTAAATCCAAAACAAAGAATCACCAAAATTGGTTCCGAAACAATAAAGTTATGACTTGAGAACCTCCTCCTTTTTTAGAGTCAATTAAAAACAATGGCAACTCTTACCTACGTCAACCTTCTTCAAAATAACTAGAGTCTTCTTTTTCATTATCTTCTTTACAGGTGTAGCCTGGCTGAAAGGTGGTTGTGACTCAATGATGATCAGACTTTCCTCCTGTCTTAAATCCGAGTAATCTGAGAAAATGTTTCAATGTTAATCTATACTAATATTATAAAGAGGTAAAGTTTGCGAGTCCAGCAGACAGGCCGACGTCTCACCTGATGGAAAGCGGTTACCATCGCCTACGGACATTTGCAACACCTCTAAAAGGAGACTGGAACCTAGCCACTAATACCGGAACACAACTCAAGGTTGTTATGGCGGAATACTCTAGACCAGGGGTGGTAGCCAACCAGACAGGCAAATACCCTACCACCCCACAATAGGAACTAATATTTTAACTTTTAAGACAGAACCACCACAAATATATAAATTTATAAAATAAAAAATATTATTACTTGATCTTATTGTAACTTTTTATTTTGTGTTATATTGTAGATGTTTGTATTATCTTTAAATAAATTTAACAAAAAAGGAGTAAAAACCATATTAACTTATACTGGCACTTGCCTTCTTTCTCTTTTTTGATGTTAATGCAATCATCTTCTGCATTATCCTCTTCACTTCCTCCTTCATTTTCTTTTTTAATTTCTCTCACAGTATTTCTATCAAAATCTTCTTCATTTCTTCCTTTATTTTCAATCTTAATTTCTAGCACAATATTTCTCTTAAAATCTTCTGCATTGTCCTCTTCACTTACTGCCTCATTTTCTCTTTTAACTTTTTCCCTAGTATTCCTCTCAATCTGTTTACATTCCAACTGGTACACTTCTCCAAGGGCTTGCTTATTTTGAGCACCAATTGTCTGATTGGCCATCATTAATATAATTATCTGTAATTGCTGAAATTTATATACATAATCTGCATATAGTTACAAGTACATTGTAAAGCATTGTAAAAACAATATAAAACTCACAAAGATAATATTAAAAAAACATAAAATCCACAGGTTGGCGGTACTGTAATAAAACTTTGACAATACTCATTGACACTTGACATCTTTGTTTTGTGAGCATGGCCACTGAAAAGTGGCCGAAACATCAGAATAATAAAAATCAAATAAATTACCACACTTAAAACCGTTAAAACATAGTTTTATTATGTATAATACAATTGTACATATAATATAATATGTATAATAATCATAGTCACAAAAACTTAGGAAAATCTATCTATACATAATAGGTTGGGGGAAAAGTCTTTTCGCATATAGTATGTATGAACTTGTAATAAGATCTCTTTGGCTATACCATTTGTATCTGGCTGGTTTTGGTATCATTAAAAAGTTTTAATTTTAAAGAAGACAATTCCAAATTCAAATTAGGAAAATGTGTGATTTTCATTTGTTTTTCTTATTGTTAAAATGAGTGAATCTAATATAGAAATTCAATACATTTTAAAATTTTACTACAAAATAGGTAAAAATGCAACAAAAGCCGCGAAAAATTTTTGTAATGTTTATGGACCTAATGCAGTATCTGTGAGAGTAGCGCAAATTTGGTTTAAGCGTTTTCAATCCGGAAATTTTGATATCAAAGATGCACGTCGCTCTGGTCGCCCTGTTAAGGACAAAATTGGTGCCATTTTTGAAAAAGTGGAGCAAGATCGGCATACTAGTAGTTAAGATGTAGCTGGAGAACTGTGAATTGATCACAAAACGGTTTTGGCGCATTTGAAAAAAGCTGGATACACCAAAAAGTTCGATATTTGGGTGTCTCATGAGCTCACTGAAAGAAACCTAATGAACTGTGTACTCATTTGTGATTCTTTATTAAGATGTAATGAAACCGAACCATTTTTGAAGAAACTGATAACTGGTGATGAAAAGTGGATCACGTACGACAGGAACGTGCTAAAAAGATGGTGGTCAAAGGTCGGTCAGGCTTCACAGACTGTGGCGAAACCCGGGTTAACTCGCAACAAGGTGATGCTGTGTGTATGGTGGGATTGGAAGGGCATTATTCATTATAAGCTGTTACCGCCAGGCAGGACCATCGATTCTGAACTGTACTGCGAACAACTGATGAGATTAAAGCAAAAAGTTGAGAGAAAGCGTTCGGAATTAATCAACAGAAGGGGTGTGGTTTTTCACCACGATAACGCTAGACCTCACACAAAAATTACGAGTTTAGCTGGGAGGTGTTAATGCATCCGCCAAATTTAGTCAAATGCAAATAAACTTTATAAAAAAACCTTTTGAATATTTATATAAAATGTGAAGAAACTTTTTCCCCAACCTAATATAATAAAACTGTAGAGGTCGAATTTCCGTACAATAAAAAAAAAAATGCTAAAAACCGAGTCAAGGGGATGTAAGAAGTGAAATAGAAGTAATTTAGATTTTTTCAAATTTTTTGTGTCTCTGTTTATCTGTTTGTCTGTCTGTTTGTACCGGCTAATCTACGACACTACTGGACCGATTGAAATGAAATTTTGTATGGTGGTAGCTTATATCCCTGGTCAACATATAGGATATTTTTGATCCCGAAAAATTAAAGAGTTCCCGTGGGATAGTTAAAAAACCGCACCACGCGGACCAAGTTGCGGGCATCAGCTAGTATTAATATAAAACTCAACTAAAAGATTTGGTCAATAAAAACAAGTAAGTTGGACAGAAGTCCAACTTACTTGTTTTTAAGAATAAAAGGTGTATGGGAAAAGATTTTTGCTATTTCTGACTCTTTCAGTACTCCAACAACATAACACAACACAACAGTTAGAAGCAGGATTGTTTGACATTAAAAACATTTTTGTGTAAAATTTTCATACAAAATGTACAGGAAATGTTTTTAGCAAATTTTGTCTTCTTTAGTACTCCAAGCTTGGTTGCTCCCATAGAAGGTTTTGATCAATATCAGAAACAAGATCAATTTTTTTTTATATAGAACGGCTTTTGTCTTGCTAACTGTACATTTTTTTTTAAATATCTGTGAATGGCGATCAAGATTAAATTAACTACATTTTAACAGTTTGAAGTATGGTAATTTATTTGATTTTTGTTATTCCGATGTTTCGGCCACTTTTCAGTGACCGTGATCACGGAAGACAAAGATATCAACGAGCATTGTTAAAGTTTTATTTAGCCTACCACCAACTTATTCATTTTAATTATTTAGTTTTATTTTGTTTATGGTTATTATTTACTCTATGGGAGCCTAATCTGATTTACCACCGCTTCGCAACATGTTAAGGCTTGAAGAGAAGAAGCGGCGCAAGAAACTCTTCAGCAAACAGGCCTAGCTCTAATAATTTTATATAATATTAAAATGGGTGGAATGAAAAATAAAAGAAATTATCAGTCAAGTTGGTTTGTGTTCCGGTGCACGCAGAAAAAGCTCAGTGTCCCAGTGTCGAAACGTCGGTATAACAAAAATCAAATAAATGACCATGCTTAAAACTGTTAAAACATAGTTTTATTATGTATGCAAGTTGCAAAAACTTAAGAAAATATTAAGTTATGGATAGTCTCCTAAGACATAGATAGATAGATAGATAACATTTTATTATACACCAATACAAAAATGAACTTAAAGACTAAAATTATATCTAGTTGTGTACAAAGGGCGGTCTTATCGCTAAAAAGCGATCTCTTCCAGATAACCTCAGACAACAAGACCATTTTTATATAGCAACTGTTATGGCACTTCCTCTTACTGCCCCATTGAAAGTTTCCACTCTGTATAGCATATAAGGAGTGGATTCCCAACATTACTATGAAATGCAAAACATTACCTAATTTTAGTTTGGCATGTTATATCTCCCTTTTCTTCCACCTTCTTCCAATGTTTGGGGTCCGCACAATATCTCTTTTACTTCCAAACTCCTCTATTCTGACATATGTCCTCTGACACACCACAAATCATATTATCATCTTTCACATAATTCATCCATCTTTTTTTAGGTCTACATTAATACCCATCAATCTTGTAGTCTAACATTCTTTTTATAATGTGACTTTCATCCCTCCTCATTACATGCCCATACCACCTTGACTTGACTTTTGCTGATTTTGGCTCCAACACCTTTGGCATTGATTTTGCCAATGGTGCCATAAATACAAAAAATGACAGGTGAACTAGTATAACAAATTAAGCTTTAAAAAATAATTTTTGACCGGTACATTGTACAGTAAGGTTTTCTGTATATCTGAAATTTTTGTCTCAATTTAGCATTTTACATATTGCATGTAATAATTTTATTCATATAAACTTTGTATCCTGTCAAAATTCTCTTCTTACAAGAATCAAATGTGATTTATGTTTCACCACATTAAATAAAATATGCCTTATAATTTATAATATAATAAGTTTTGTGACATACTATTTGTCATGCTCGGTCTCCATCTGGGATAATGTAATAGTTATTGACTGTGGCCAAATGCGCCTTATTAACAAAATCGCATCACAAATATAGCATTAATCCTATTGCTACATATGCGTGAAACGGTCAATACCTATAACATTAGCCTAGATGGAGCAGCAAAGCCCTAGTAACCATAGAGACGCATGGAATAAACACTTGACGACATTTAAATTTTACCATATAACTAATGACTATTTAGCCCATATCCCTTTTAATGCTGAACCGATTTACAAAATGTCAATTACGAAAAACTCACCTTAGCATTCGTTAGCTTGTTTTTTTGTTTCTCGAAACATTTGCTTATTGCTTACATACGTCTAATGCTGTACAAACCTTCAAACACACCCTACACTTGTCTGCAAGACTTGTTTTTGATTATTAATAGGATTTAACTATTAAATACGTAATTACAAACAGAGGAAATATATTTTAAATTTTATCTAAGTCAACATATTCAATTCGATCAATGATGTGACAGTGACTGTCAGTGTATTATCTAAAGGTGCCCACACATTATGGCACGCGTTCGTCGGCCACGGCTCCCGACGCGTCCGAACAGCGTGCACACCAGAACCATAACACACTCTACACATAGCTTTAAACACCGTCAACATGATTGATTTGATTGCTCATCACATTTTCAAATAGAATTGGTGACAATCTGATTGTCGATCCACAGGTACAAAAGAAGATCGCCAATTTTCATTTTATTCTGTTACTTCTGCTGAACGGCCTTGTATCACGCGCAATGCCGCTTGACAAGAAGTAAAAATTTGGGTTGCTTTTGTCTCTAACTACAAATGTAGATGAGGAAAAAATAAAGAAGAATATGGGTTCAAGATTTAAAATGGTTGTTCAAGATTTAAAATCTCCATTATTTGATATTCGGTATGAATGAATACATCATCGTTGGCGTTATTATAGTCGTCCATCTTAAAACCACAATTATAATACAACAAAACACACGTCAACGCATTACGTACATCCGATCTGCGTGCCGCTGTGCTGATGAATACGTCAAAAATTGGCCAACTAGCGTCCACATAATACAACCAACGACCTTGGATTTCATATTTCTATCCACACTACACGCTTCGATTGTGAATCTAGTCAAATTGTAACGAGTGGAAGCACTTTAGGACATTCGAACGCTCAAGGTAACGTCCGCGACTTATGACTTGTACATATAATGTGCACACTTCAATACACTTTCCTTATTCAGATACTTTGTAAGCTACGCCCCTCAGCCGCGTCAATCAGCTGTGACATATTATATGTACACACCTTTAGAACTATGGATCTAACCACAGCTACTACATAAATAAAAGACTACTAGTAGTATAAAGAATTCGCCACAAAGGCAGGCAAAGGAATCTTAGCCCATACACCCAATTCTGATACATGTCTTCGCACAGTTAGCACAGTTGAATTGTAGGCTACAATTGACGCCATTCAACAGAGTTCTTGGTAAAACTCGAAAGGCCACATTTGATTATACGATTCACATTTCTCACAAAGACACATTACTACTCAAAAACTATTAATATCTTACAGCTATTGTTTATTTTAGAGTAATTTTATACATTTTTAGAAAATAAAACTGTACAGTCATAAAGTCTTTAGCCAAATTTTATTTCATAAATATGTCATGTCGAATAATGTCAAAATTCAAATGATAAGGTAAGGCAACTGAATGTATAGTAATATATAGGAACTGGCCACCAGTCAAATTTTCTTTCATAACACTACATATTTTTATCCGTGCAGGAACGCAGAAAGAATATAATTTCCTGCCTGTGATAAGAGGCGACAAAAAGACCCTAAGCCAGGTGGTAGGATATTTGCCCGTCTGGATGGCTACCTCCCCTGGTCTAGAGCATGTCGCCATAACAATCTTGAGTTGTGTTTCCGCATTAGTGGCCAGGTTCGATCTCCCTTTAAAGAGCGGCAGCACATTGGTTACACCTTTGGCGTTACAAGTGTCCATACGCGATGGTCATCGCTTTCCATCAGGCGGGCCGTCCGCCGAACTCGTGCAATAAAAAAAAATGTGTGTGTGCAGTAGGAGTGAAACTTCGAAGAATATACAGGCGAACATAATCTACAGTGCTTAGTAGACAAAACTGAGTAGGCTACGAAGCACCGCACAAAAAGCAGACCGAGTAGTATAAAACGCTGTATAATGTATTCTATCGCAGGCTTAGTCCTATAAAATTATGTGTTTATCTCTTTTTCGTTTCATCGAGTTTCAAATCACGATTCTAAACAAGTTTCAGTTCAAAAATTGCGTTTAATACGATGAGTGAGTTCCGATCTCTATATGTCACGGTAACCACTTACCATGAGCTGGTCCGTGTGCCAGCTTCGCAATTAAAAAGATAACTCGCGCATTATGTTCTTTCCATAACTATCAACTAGACGTGCGTCGTCGCCATTTGCGCGCGGCGTATACTCTAGTAAGATGATTGAGTTGTAAATAATTTTTATATGTTTAAGCAATTTAATTATTTAAAATGACCTAAGTTTTTTAAAACCATTAGTTAAATTGTTAGCATGATATAAAACAGACGGATGACAGTCTTAAAAGAACAGAGTTGAATTATGCCTATTTATTCCCGGTTTGCAGTTCACGCTTTTAGGTGCTCGAGTATCTGACAGAAGTATTTTCGAAGAAACACAGATGGAGTTATGAGAGCTACATAAGCCTTTCTTTTGATGCGCAGGGGACTGCATTTGGTACCATACTGAGTCCCTCTCTGCTGTCAGGGGTGGGACTGGACTGCGGCGATAAGCGCCGCGCAGGTTGTGCGAAAACACTGCTCGGGACCAACTACTCCGCTAAACCTAAACCTGCGTCCCATACCCGGCGCTTGTGTGGAAGAACATGAGATGACGAGCGAAGCTACACCCATTGTTCAACCGCGCAACAAGTCTAGGTCACTCTGGGATGCAGAGTGACCCACTTCTCCAACAGAGGTTAGACCCATCGCATCCCTACGATGCGCGGACCCCTGCGATAGAATCATGGGAGGAGATTTTGCGCATACCTCTGTCTCTGGAGGCCAGTCCGACGACGGCGTCCAAGGAGCGCGAGCACAGCTCTCTCCCTTACTCTCTCAGCGGCTTCCTTGTGAGACATTACTGCCTCGCAAAAGGAAGGAACCGCTACCAGTTACCGTCGTTGTGGAGCATGGCCTCAACCAGTCCCCTCCGTGAATCGATCGGCCCTACGATGGCCTTGAACTCGAACCTCTGAGGTTGCCATACAGCGCATTTGACCAGCGTGTGAAACGCAGTGTCTAGTGCGCCGCGGCACTGAGGGGAAAGCAGACACCCCATAATCTGATGCAGATATTTATCGAAGCATCCGTGCCCGGTAAGTATCTGCGTCATCCTAGAAGTCAGAGTTCCGCGTGCGACCCATCGCAGTAGGTACGGACAAACCGCCTCCACTGTATTCAGTGCCGGCCTCAGGAGATTCTAAATCTCTCTGCCAAGTTTGGATCATAGTCGCGGTTTCCCGCGTCCTGATCGCCTCAATCTCTGCCCGGCAGTAAACCAGGCCCCCCTAGCTCTGGCATCCTGTCGGAAGCGTCGAACCTTGGCAGGCACGTCCACCTGGAGTTCCCAGGGCGATCTTCCGCCAAAAGTGTCGCAGCCGTTCATGACACCGTACGATACCCCCGAATGGACCTCACCGCCGGGGTGAGCTGCATAACTACTGGCTAGTGCAACGCGGGAGCGCACATATTAATAGTTGCTCTATTTCACTCGCACATCATCCATCCCGCTCACACATTGTGCTCTATAGTGTACTAGCTGTACGACTTGTTAATATTTGTACTCAAGGTTATCGTTTCCAAAATAAATTATTTCACTTCAGTTTACTTGCTGCTACAGAGTAGATTTAAATATAGTAAATTAAAAGCCTGAAGTTGTCTCGTGCCGCGCTGTCGCCACCTTTTATCAACATGGCGGACATGTCTACCATCCACACATGTAAAATCGTTATTTGAAATTACAGCCCAATAAAATGATACAATAATTAACATAATTATTTATTAACAAAATCTTAGAATGTTATAAATTTTTTCAACACAGAAATATATATATTTTTTTAACTTCAATTAAGACTACTTATTTGAATTTTACGCATTATTACATTTTTTAAGATATAGATCGCAGAATTCACTTACAATAAGTCTAAGGATCCGTCCAAACTAGCGCAATACGAAATATAGAATTAAAAAATATTATTATAGTAAAAATTCGTATTTTTCTATTAGAAATATTGTAATCTGTATTATTGTAAGTTTTTTTATTGCAAGAGTTCAGCAGACAGGCAGACGGCCCACCTGATGGAAAGCGGTTACCGTCGCCTATGGATATTTGCAACACCAAAGTTGCAACCAATGTTCTGCCATTCTCTAAAGGGAGACTGGAACCTGGCCACTGATGCCGGAACACAACTCAAGGTTATGGCGGCATACTCTAGATCAGGGGCGGTAGCCATCCAGATGGGCGAATACCCTACCACCTGGCTGTGGGTTGTTTTGTCGCCTCTTACGACAGGCCACTCCAACGCAGAAAATTCTATTCTTTCTCTATTCCTGCATGGATAAAAAAGTAATCAGTGAATTTATTATATCTTCAAAAATATGGCAATGCATGAGCGAGACAGCGAATCCCACTTCGGTAGCCATTTACAATGTTTTCTCATAGAATTTTTAACATGAAGTTTCTCACAGGATTGAATTAAGCTGGCAGTCACATAAAATATGCAATAAACCTATTTCTTTGGCTTCGATTGCACCTCCCTTAACTGCATTTGTAAAATCTCAATCTCCAACTCTTTCTTCTTCAAATCAAAAAGATGGAGTTCATCCGCTCTTCTTTTCCTATCAATATATTCTTTTTGCATAATATTAATTCTCACTTTCTCTTCCATTTGATTGAAATAATTTATTTCACTCTTTTGCAATGGTTGTGGTGTGTTATATGTGGAATGAGGATATTGTAGTTGACTATCCAATGACTGTCTATTCTCTGGTGGACTATGCGACGACTGTCTATGCGCCAGTGGACTATGCGACGACTGTCTATGCACTAGTGGACTATCTGATGACTGAAAATTTGATGTTTGAATGTCAGATGATTTGCGGTGTGATGATTTTGTGTCTGGCTGTGTCGGTGACTGAGCAGTTGGCATTCTTTCTTCTGTGCTTCCTGTCTCGGCTCCTGATTCTGTCATTAGTGGTTCCTCAAAGTTATGTTCTGTAATATAATTAATATATTTAGAAATTAGCAGCTATCTCAAGTATGTATGGCTGATACATTCCATAGAACATAATTTGTAGAAATTTCTTATACTTGACCTCGGAAGTAGATACAAATTTTAATTTTATAGAAATAAATTAATACTTCTTACTGTTTTAACCTTTAAGACGGAACCTCCACAAATTTGTTGCCGAACTGTCACACACAGCTCATTGTGAAGTCCCACAAATTTGTGGCCAAATACGGATAACTGAAATGAACATTGAAACTGATGCTTTTTCCCTCTAATTACATAGAATTTGTATTAGAATAAAAGAGGCGATACAATTCTCTAGGTTTTGATAATAAATGTTAGGTTTGATGGCAGCTTGTGGAAAAAAATACATTGACAAGTGACATTATAATTAAATTCACTATGTTTTCTCTCTATTTACGTAATTTTCATGTAACATATTATTATTTACCTGACTTTTAAAGTTACGTACTAAGGGTAATTACGTAAGAATGATTTTGTCTATTTTGACCCCCTACCCTCATGTAAGGATACATAAGATTTCTCGACCCTCCCCTCCCTCTTCTTACCTAAGATTCAATCCCGGGAGTAATGAAACGTTGTTATAAATAGATCAATTACAGTAAAAGTAACAGTTTAATGTAAATCAAAGATTTTTATTCCTTAGCAGATAATTAAGGTTCGTTCATTGTCAGTCATTCGCAGTCCACTGCTGGACGTACGCCTCCCCAAGTCGGCGCTACTCATCCCTGTCCTCCGACTGCCTCATCCAGCGCATACCAGCGATCTTGCACAGGTCGTCGGTCCATCGGGCTGGAGGGCATCTGACACTACATTTACAGAGACGCGGTCTCCACTCTAGGACATATCTGCTCCATCGGCCATCGGTCCTGCGGCAGACGTGACCGGCCCAGTGCCACTTCAACTTGCTAATTTTGCAAGCTATGTCGGTTACCTTGGCTGTTAAGGATATACTCATTTCTGATTTTATAACAGAAACACCCAACTTAGATCGCTCCATAGCCCATTGAGCGAGTTGGAACTTGTGGACCGAACCCGCTGTTAGTGTCCATGATTCGGCCTCATTGGTCAGGACGGGGAGGACACACTGCTCGAAGACTGTTGTCTTCAAACATTGCTGAATTCAATTTAGGTTATATACTCTTTCATTGGTATCAGATATAGATTATAATATATTATTATTATATTATATATTTTCTTAGCCCCCTCCTCCGCTCGGGGCCCTTATGTAATTAATGAATGGCCCTTAAGGGCATTGAGAGTAGTGAAAAGTAGGCCCTTTTACACTCATAAATGTTGTCAACTAATAATAACTTGTTGGCAAGTCATAAGCAAAAGACAAAAAATCCCTTAAAAATTTGAGTTTTGGAAAACTAGATTACAAAATTACCTTTTTCATCAGAATCCTCAGAGTATTCTATTTCGACCATAAGGTTCTTAGTGACATCAGAGTCTGGGACAACATATACCTCCTTGCAGGCGTTGGCTAGTCTACAATGACACTCTTTGGATAGATAGCCCCTTTGGCGTGTTTTCATATTCTGCCAGAGGCGGCGTAATTGTTCTGGTCTAGCCTGAAACAAAAAAAAATACATATTTTGTAAAAGAAGGAAGGTAACCGATATAGGTCGCAAAATAGACATGAAGTGACAGTGGGCAGGTCACATTTGTCGCAGGACCGATGACCGATGGACCAGATGAGTCCTGGAGTGGAAATCGCGTCTCAGTAAACATAGTGTAGGCCGCTCTCCAGCCCGACGGACTGGCAACATGCGCCAGGTAGCCGGTAGACACTGGATGAGGAAGGCAGACGACAGGGATGAGTGGCCCCGACTTGGGGAGGCCTATGTCCAGTGGTGGACTGTGATTGGGTTGACAACAATGACATATTAAATTCTATACATATCCAGTATCATCATTATCCGAGCATTAAATCCCAGTTGCGTTTGGAACGATCACTCTTTCCTACTTTTTCTTCTCCACTTCTTAGGCTTAGTTATATATTTATTTTTAATTTAATTCTTAAATTATTATTAAAATAGGACAGACAAGAGACTCAAACAATTTAGCAGGACAATATTGCAATGGGGTGATAATTTTTCACATTTTTCAAGTAAATTTTTTTAAGATGGAAATGAAATGGAAAAGGGTGTAAACAATGACAATATAAGAGATGGGAGGAAAATTTGAAACACACAGCAGGGACATTGTGGTCCAGAACCTGTAAAGACAGAGAGAAATGGGCATCAAATGGCTTGAGGGCAGTCTTTCTGGAAGGACAAGCTGAGAAAGCAAAATTGGATACCATTTAGTGGATTAATTAAACTAATTTATATGTGACGGTTTTTTTTCAGCAATAAAGGCTAAATTATTATTTTTTTGTGCCCCCCAATTATAATTTACGTCACGAAGATGCCGCCATTGTCATCGGATTTCGTTTGCAGTGTTAAATAAACAGACATGTAAAAAATAATGGATTTTGGCAAGTGCAGTGAGTTGGTGAACTTATTTTAAATGGCGGCCGTCCTAAAATTTACTGAATTTGGTGACTGGGATTCATGGAGCTAGTTTTAAGATATATACTTATGAAGCCAAGGTGTACTTTTTTAGTCAACAGAGTTTGGTTGAGTGTATATAATTTATGTATGTACTTGTTTATTATATATGAACAAACATTTACACCAGAACTGAAGGCAATAAAATTATAGATAGATAACACCTTATTGCTCACCAAATATACAATTTCAAAATTACACAATTACAATATTGTCATGGTAGAAACAATAGGCAGCTTTATCGCTTAAAGCAATCTTTTCCAGGCAACCTAACATAAGGAATAGTTTAACCTAATCTGACGATGTAGGTGGAGCAGATTTTTATATATATCATAAACAAACATACTTAAACTACATGTTTTATAAATTAAATACACGCAAACATATTTATATGATATATTAATTAGTCTATAGTATAAAAATTAGACATAATTATTTAAAAAAAAGTACTTTCTGAGTGCGTTCTTAAATGTAGGCGAAATTATACTATTATCTTCAGCTGTTTCGAGTGTACGGAATATCCGGGTTTTTTTTAATTCAGATCCGCGCACACAACTGATTTGATTATAATTATTCTGTGTAAAGTAAGGAGCGGAATAATTTAGCATTCTAGAACAATACTTAGTTGCAGATTAACGCTTAAGACGATAACCCGTTCAAATTGAAAAGTAAATTTTAACACAGGCCGCGTAAAAGGACTGCGGCTATTTCAATTTTAACAATACCACATACGTTCTATAATCAAAACCTGATATACAACCGAAAACAACGACTAAAAACTGATTAGAAATCTCTTGAATAGCAAAATAACTTACCGATTCAGATATTAAATCTGAAGAATTGTACTTCTGTGCAATTTTCACCCAAGTTTTCTTCTTTAACTCAGCGTTTATTGCATCGGTCTTTTTGTTATTGACTATATCCTTGTAAGATTTCAATATTTCGACCAATAATTTTCTTTCTTGTGTTGTGAAATTCCTTTTCTTAATGAACATTTTTTTCTACAAACACTGTCCAATGTTTTGCTTTGTTGACAATTTTGACATATTGTATATTTTGATTTTGAATTTTTGACTACAGATCACTTAAATTATATCTAGAATTTTAGACTGTCAATATGCATTAGCTGTCAATTAATTTGTGGTATTTTTCTTGTTTAAATATGGTTTTACTTTATTTCTGTACCTAGCCAGTGGCCTCAATGTTGCTTGAATATTACATTATTATTAGGTCCAACTTTAATATTCATAGATAGTACTCGATACTGGCTTCATAGACGAATGGTATAGCATAAATAAGAATTTTTTTTTATACAAACATTTTTTGGCGGAAACTGAAAGGCGAGTCGCTGTGTAGTTTTATTTTATAAAAATCTTTAATAATATTTTATGATAAAAATTAGACGCTAGACAAAGATATGCTGTGTTATTAACTGAATAATTAATTATATCAGATAAAGCTGTATGGACTAAGTTCCTTTGCCTGCTATTGTAGCGAATTTATACGAGTATTACTACTTATTAACAAATAATTTATTCAAAATCTTTTTTCGTCGCACGTATTATTATAAAAACAATCATCACAATAAAGAGAATACCAATAAACACAATAAAACATATCCAGATTTTGAGGAAGTTCCTTCCGAGACACGAATCTGCACCCCTAACCTCTCCTTGGACTCTAAAAGCGTTCCTGTAAGCTGGTCCTTGGGCATATGCTCGTAGTTTCTCCATTTTATTTTATTTGATTCCTAAAAGAAAGTAAAGTAATATTAAATCTATACTAATATTATAAAGAGGAACGATTTGTATTTTTGTATATTTGTAATAAATAAACTCATAAAATACTGGACTGATTCCAAAAATGCTTTCACCATTAAAATTCTACGTTATCCCAGAATAATATAGATACTAGCGGTTCCAGCAAACGCTGTCCTGTCCTGAAAAAATAAGTATCTAGAACTAGAATCTCTGGACCCACTCAAACACTATTTTTTTTACACCTTGGGTTACATTATTGAAGTTTTAATAGGGCTCCCTAATTTTTTCTAGTCATATTTATGACTAGAAAAAATTAGGGAGCCCTATATTAATCTGGGGTAATGTAGAATTCTAATGGTGAAAGAATTTTTGAAATCGGTCCCGTAGTTTTTGTGGTTTATTCGTTACAAACATACAAAAATACTAATTTTTCCTCTCTATAATATTAGTACAAACTAGCAGACACGTGGCTACTTCGCTGGGTGCTTAGAAAAAATACACACGCACGCACCCAAATCGAAGTTAATTAAGCTTCGTAACCTTTAAATCATTCATTATCGCGAGAAGCATTTGCAATGCCTCGTACGAGTATGTGCGCATTTCTTGCGTGGAACATTATTGTTGTTACATATTTGATAGGCGTTTCCGTGTTTACTTCGCCGGGTGTAATTAAAAAATATCATTAAGCAACCATATATAGCCTATGTCACTCAGGAATGTAGCACCCCACTGATGAAAGAATTTTCAAAACCAGTAGTTCAAGAGATTACTTCCTACAAACAAACGAACTCATTAACTTCACCTCTTTATAATATTGGTATAGATAATTATAATAATTGAGATAATTCAAATAAAATACATTTTTAATATTAATTTTTATTTAAAGATTTTTTTCCAGAATATTCTATCAGCACTGTTATGCCTACTGCTATGGATATCAGCAATACACCGAGTAGAAAGGACATCATGCATCTTCCGAGACATGTCTTTTGACCTCTCAGCTCTCCTCTGACCCTGAGAGCATTCTGGCTTTCCACTCCTCGGTTAGATCGACGCTTCTCTACCTCATCTGGACTTTTCTTATTCAATTCTCTAAAAAAAAGAATAATTTGCTTAGATATTGTCTATGGAATACAAAAGAACTAAAAGATGCAGCTTCGCTATTTGATAGAATTTAGCTAGGAAATAAATGTAAAGCTTAAATTATTGTGAAGTATTTTGTATTTCTTATGCTAGGGCTTCATCTCTGTTATTGTAAAAGAGTGACGGCCTTATTCATAGAGAGTTAAGAGTAAAAGAAAGTAGAACGCTTTTTTATGGTTCTTAAAGTAGTATTCAAATTTACTTTCATTGCACGCGTTCCTTTAGTATCTCACAACGCCCAAAATGCTCCGTCTGCCGTTCCACAACGCGACCGCGGTCGTTGTGGTCGTGGATAAAATGTCACTAATGACGTTATCATTTTCGATCACATGGGCTACGTTCCATTAGGGACTCACAACGACCACGTTCACGACCGCGATTTATCCCATTCCACTTGCTTGCCGGCGTTACAATCGTAAACCCAAGTGGAACGGTTATTCGACCCATCTATTGACATGGGTCTTTGTGAGCGTTGTGTGATCGAAAATGATGACGTCATTAGTCACGTTTTCGCCACGACCACAACGACCGCGGTCGCCTTGTGGAACGGCTAATTGAGCATTTTGAGCATTGTAAGCTACCAATGGAATGTCTTGTACGTGGATCGAAATGGACGTTGGACTTGGAGCATTAATTCCCTCAACTCTTGACATTGAAAAAGGCGCGATTTTCAAATCACCCAATGACATTTGTGTATTTCGTCGTTTATGACATCAACGCCCCGTAATCAGTTCCACTAGAGTTTATGATTGTAACATCCGCAAGCAAGTGGAACGGGAAAAATCGCGGTCGCTGTGAGCCCCCTTGGAACGTAGCCTTTATGAGTAAAACTGTTAGGCTGTGGCCAAATACATCTTATTTAAAGTGTTCTATTCTATTTTTGGTTCAAATGGCGCCAACGCATAGGCATTCATTTTGCCAAATATTTAAAGCGTTAAAAATAAAGCCTTTAACGCATAGCCACACTAGTGTACCTATATACATACGTCATTTGTCAATAATTAACGTCATTAACAATGTCGCATGTCAAATAATGTATTCAACCCATCGCCATATCTGAGTGACACGCCTTATAATATTATTCCAGATGAAGCCTCACCTTTATTCAGTAATTACATCGATTGACGGATTAGCAAATAATTACTCTGGCAGGGCTAAGTAAGGCGATTGCAGCGACGAGTCTGTTGGGTTTTTTTTATTATGACTTTTATAGGCTTCGACTTTTTAATTAGCAGTTAAGTTTTTCTTATTTACATGTGCCAGTGAAACTTCGTTCGCATTGTCTCGATGACGACATCTTGGTATTAAATTACAATGGCGTCACAAAAAAAAAACTGTGTGTGATGTGTGTGCAGTTCACACGCATTATAAGTGAAACAAAGTGTGACAAGGGGTGGGAGGGATTCTAAATTTCGTGACGTCGCATTTCCTAGATTATATCGTTATAAGATATTTAAGGTTTAAAATACGAAATTTGAAGTATTAACGAAAAACTTCAAAATTTCCAACTGTGTCTGTATGAGAATAGTGTTAAAATCTCATTCTCTCGCAGGCTTACTCATATAGATTTGTTTATTTCTTTTTCGTTTCATCGAGTCTCAAATCAGAACGATTCTAAAGACGTTTTACTTCAAAAGTGCGACTGCAGCGCCACCATTTGGCTATATTCATCTACGTCCCACAGGAACGGCGTTATTTATCGGGATAAAAATTATTCTGTCAACCCGGAATATAAGCTAGCTTTGGTGTTGAGTTTCAGTCGTTAGTATTCACGTGGTACTGTAACAGACAGACAGACAAAAAATTTAACACTACGCAATAACAGTACACGGACAGAGAAATGGAAATGACGATTGCAATCGAAAATTAAAATAATACAAACTTACATTGCACCGTTTATTAGATTCAAATTCATGTACCACAATCACAAAACAAACTGTCAAATCAAGTTAGTTCCGTTCTCAAGAATGCCAACACAACAATAGCAACAACAACAAGAATTGACGCAACACTTATCGAGCATATCAAATACAACCAATTCCGGTTTCTTGGTGTACGATGGTAATCTGTGACCAATGCTGAAAAAAAATGACTTTTTGCTATATTATTTTCATACCAAAAAAATTGTTGCAATGCTTAAAATACCCTTCAATTTTAAATATTGGCAAAATAAATGTAATCTACGTTATAACTGTCAAGCGTGGACGAAGTGGCGGGCAAATCCTAGTTTGAAATAAAAATTAATTTGACATTTCTAAGAATGACAACATACGCACTTCATGAAATACATGTCCTTTTTGGAAAGACGTTCCTTATCGCACGTTACTCAGAGGATGAGGTCTAGACAAAATAAAGTATTAGCGAAAGAAAAAATGCTGACCAATGTATATTATTATACAATTTCCAACTTAAAGCAATGAAATGTATCTATTTATATAATGTAATAAATCTGTAAATGGTTCGAGTTTGTACAATGCGTTTAAAAAAATGAAAAAAAATCAGGAGGGATAATTCGGACCAGCGGACTCGGAAAATGCAATGTTTAGAATTTTTGTCTGTCTGTCTGTTAGAGCATCACGTGAAAACTATTGAACGGATTTAAGTGAAATTTGTAACGGAGCTAACTTATATCCCGGGGCATAACTTAGGATACTTTTTACCCCGATAAACGACGTGGTTTCCGCGGGATAGACGAAAATAGCAAAAAAGATGGCGCTACGATCGCATCTTTTCGGGAAACTACTGAACGTATATGAATGGAACTCGACATAATGCTGGCTTATAACCCGAGTTAACATTTAGGATACATTTTATCCCGATAAATGATGTATTTTCCATAAAATATACAAATTAGCTAAACAGATGGCGCTGCAATCGCCTTTTTTTTTGATTCACTAACAACCACAGGGTACTTTATATATACGGGCTAAGAACTACGCTGTCATAGGAAACAAGTCATTCATTGCATTACTATTACTTCAAATCAGGTTGGCTTCGACTCATCTCTGTTTTGCTGAGCAGCTTTTTAGACTGTATGGACTAGTTTCTTTATTGTTGTAGTGAATTGAACAAGAAACAGTAAAAAGTTAGAAAAGTAATATCTGATATGGGAGGTCGATATGGCCGTGATAGGTAATATGAAGGTATTTAATAGATTGAAACTATGTATTTGCCGTGCTAAGAACATACTGTGACTTTAAATTGAGGGTACTTATGTTTTTCTTAAAGTACCTGCACTTGATTTTATTAAAGTGGTGTTTTAGTTTAATAAAAACTGGGTTGTATTTATATGATGGGATTTATATTGTTGAGCACTTTATAAATGTTTTTAGGATTTTTAATAACCTTTGTAATGAGTTTGAGTTTACCAGATTACTAAAGGGTGAACGCTGTGTTGTTCGTTCGACAATATAAAAGGAGGTGAAATCGACTAAACGAGACATTCGACATTCTACATTCGTCGGTTGAAGCGAGCGGAAGCTCTGTTGGACAAGGAGCACATAAATATGGTGTGGTCAATAATTACTGTTCGATAATCGCAGTATTCTTTGAGGGCAAATTGCTGCTCGACACCTGACAAGCGTGGACGCAACTCTTGGAGTTGTCCTAATATTTCTGTGTATTATTGTGCTGTATTTAATATTGTAATTGTAATAATTCAGTGTAATAAACTTTGATTATAATAGTTCAGATTATTATTGTGTTATTCGTCGCGCTTGAGCCGACATATATATATATATAAAAAACTTAATTTAGTTTTTATGTGAGTAACATAAAGCTACTTACTACCAGCCGGTATTTCACGCGGCTGCCTAGTAAGATCTAAAATAATATTCGTTAGTGTAATATGCGCTGTTTTGAAAAAGGTCTTGTAATTGCCCCTATGACTATACAATTTTTTCGATGAACTTCGATTGCCTTTGATCGTCTTCGAAATTTCGTTCCAACCAAATGTACCAAAAATGTACCAAATGTACCGGAGGGCATGTGGGACTCCCTACAGCCGTTCCTCCACTCTCATCTACAAAATTTACATTAACGATCGATGATGGAACGATCTAGTTGGTTTAGGGAGTTTCGAAATGTAGAAGATTCTAGAAGAAAAACGCCAAGGACAGACACATTTTAGAAAGGGCTAGATGAACAACAACAGGATAACGAAATGAAGATAGAATTTTTAAAATAGAAGGTTCAGGAAGGAAAAGACAGAGATAGATAGATGTTTAGAAAGGGACAGACAGTAAATGATTTTTATTTATTTATTTATTGAAAAAAAACCAACAGCGCATATTAACATGCAAACAACAACAAAAATTACTTATAATGTAGGGCTAATAACAGGTTTTTCTGAGTTCATTTTTAAGCTAACGAGCGAACTAAAGTTTCAAAATGCAATAAATATATACATAAGTGAAAATAAGTATATACTCACACACATACATACATAATAAATAGTTAAAATAAATCTAAATAAAATAAATAGACATATATATGTGTAAAAATATATAATACATTAACATTGAAATATAATAAAAACATATTGATGTTAACTAAACTTATTACTTGATATATTGTTAGTTATTATAAGATTGTTCCGGGTATATATATATATAAGCAGCGTAAGGCGCGCAAACCGAGGGATTCCGCTCAGGACAGCGAAGCGACAAGCGTGACACGAGAGTTGGAAGAGAAGTTAAGTACAAGACAGTGACGAGTCTAGTGGAGAGTTCAGTGGGCAATTCAGTGAAGGAGTTAAGTGTAGTTTAACAGGAGATCCAGAAGCGAGTGAGCACCGCAGTAACAGGAGGTGGTCTACGCAATATCGGCGACGGTATTGTAAGACTACACATCGTCTGGACAGTGTGTCGCTAGGTGAGCGTGAAGGGGCAACCCTGCAGGAAAGAAGCACGTACGGCTGTGTGAGACTGTTACGTCACGTACATGGAATAATTTACTGCTACATAATTAGCAAGGTTAAAACTGAGTAGTCCATGTACCTGCCAAAATCTGTCAAAACGGAAAACCTTCGGACATACATCTACGAACATGTTTAGCGTTTTACATATTTTCACGTAGTTAAGACTTCTCTATATATAGTCTTAAGTGTTTAAAATAAATTACACTTCGAGTACTACACTCGTCGTCTTATTTCGTGCTCCACTCCAGCGGTTGAGCCCAGCTCCCGCTGCGATGGAGCCGTAAGTTCTCGCCAGTGATGCGTCACCCTCATCCAATGGGGTAATACCATCAACGCACCACACACATAAAAATAAACCCCCACAAAGACAATAAAAGTGTTTAGTTGGAAAAAATACTAGTGTTTTCTTCCAATCCTAAGTGCGTACCCCCGTTCGCACGTAACAGTACAAACTAGTGGTCGCCTGTGGTAGAAATTCGACCATAATAATTAATTCAAATAATAAGTTTGAACCACAGAAATAATATCTAGATATTATTACTGTGGTTTGAACATTATTAAGGTCCTGTTGTCAAAGACTATACTTCTATAATCACAGATTTCGCCAAGGCAACAATAAACAAAAGAGTATATATGCATGTGTGTGAAATACATGGTAGCGTGTGTAATGTATTTTTTATTGATTTAATGTATTTTTTATGCATAACTTTAAAAAATATTAGCATTCGTCGCTTCTTCTCTATATAAACTATAAGTGTGCGAAATTTCATACTCCGCCGTCCGAGCAATTTTCGTAAAAAGGGGTACAAAGTTTTTGCTGTATATAGATAAATTATAAATCAAAATTTTCAATAGGAAATATGGTACTTACGTATATTACCGTTTTCCATGTGTGCATCTAAAATCACAAATCGCGATGTTGTTTAAAGTGTATAAATAAATAAAAAATATTTATAGTACTGTCATTTGGTTCGAAAAAGGGGGGTAAATTTCTTTTTTTATGTTTGATTATAGGCAAACTGGCAAACGTGTCCACTAGACGGCAAGTGGCTACTATCGCCCATGGACATGTGCCACACTAAGGGAGCCGATGCGTTGCCTACCTCTTTGAGACTTTATGCCTTTTTAGAAGCGCCCCATATTGTAGAGCTGTGGAAAAAACGCTCACTCCATAGTTCGCTCACATATGGCATAAAGGAGCGAGCGCCATGTACAGTGAATAATTTACAGGTGTCAAGGAAGTGTGGATGAACTCCCAGTCGCCGGCGAGCAGTGCGGTGGTAAAATGGTGACATAGGTACCAAACCAAATAGCTCCTCAGAACACTCCCCATTGTACAGACGGTAGTTTCGAGGTGCACTCTCCGAATTAAAGTTTTGCCACCTGGTATCTTTGCTGCTCGCGCCGCCATGTTGGAAAAATGGCACTTAATAGCAGTTGTTTTGGCAATATCTTCTCTCCAATTCATTTTACAATATAAAAAATATATTCCAGAATTAAAATAGAAAAAAATTCTTACCATTTTTGAATTTTTTTTTTGTTGTAAATTCAAGAGTTTTGGCGTACGAGCGCCATAAACGTCAACAACAAATTAGTCATCTAAACTAACAAGTGTTTTTCGTATCGGAAAGAGCATTGAAGTCTATAAAATTACCCATTTTCAAAACTCCCGGGAAACTTACGAGGCAAAAGTACCAAATGATTGAATGAATGAAAACTCTTTATTGTTCACTATAAACTTAAATCTAGTCAATTATAGGGACCATTTGCATTGTGGAACAATGGGCGGCCTTATCGCTTATAGCGATCCTGGCAACATAATGTCTAAGAAGATTTAAAAAAAATACTTATGCGATTATTTGGTAATGTACTAAATTAAAATAAAAGTAATATAATTAAAGTCATCAACTACGTTTAAAAATAAATATATAAATAAACTATTATACACTTAAGTATTAACGTATACATACACACACACATATACACACATACATATATAATTATATAATGCGATCCAAATAAGAATAGGAATGTCAATAACCTCTATCTGTCAAATGTCACTTGAAAAGTATGGTTTGCAAAAAACTTATTTGCATGTCAATAATAATAATCTTACATTAAATTTAAATAAAAAGGTTAAATTAGTAGTAAATTGTCTTATAATATTTAATTATTTAAAGTCATAATTCGACAGCTATGACGTCACAATATGGCGCAAAGTCGATCGTATTCTCATTTGAATCGCATAGTACATACATACAAACACACACACACACACACACACACACACACATATATATATATATATATATATATATATATATATATATATATGTAGAATAGAATATACTTTATTGTACAATAAAATTAATGAAACAATTCACAAAAACAGCTTAGAATTAGGTACAAATGGCGGTCTTATCGCTGACAGCTAGTATCTCTTCCAAACAACCTTGGGATGGAGAGAGAAATATGGCACAAAAGCTAGGGCAGGGATTTGCTGCACAATATTTTTAAAAATGTTATATATTATATATTAATATTATTATAAAAGTAATATTAATACATGTAGAACTAGATGGCGCTGACCAATAATTATACATGCTATTGTTTACCACACATTTCATGTTAACCTTTTTGTATTTTACTGATTACTTAGTTCAATAAACTAGTACAAACAAGCGAATAAGTGTTTCTATTTAATAGTGCAAGTGCAACTTAGGCCATATACACTAAATAACAAAAACCGACATACGTTAGTAACTTGTGCGTGTGAACTTATGTAGTTAGTATACACGCGGTTTGCGTCTTTGTGGGTAATAGTAACGTATCCACTGGAAAAAAATTCTCCTTTAACCGTACTAAATCGATTATTTAATACAAGTTCTCGTAACGCACTGCGGCGCGATCGGCTTCCTATTAAAAAATCGACTTCCTTTTGCCGACTTCATTCTGAAAGCCCGAGGCTCGGTCTACATATATTTTGTTTCTAATGTGTGGCCGCGGCATGAAGCATTTTTACTCACGTTTTATAATTTATGACGTAGTCATTGTATGCAGTAATTTACACTATAAAATTAAGTTATTCTTCTTGAATATAAAATCGATAGAAAATTCTTTTACATTATAAAAATATACATAATTTATTGTTACAAAATTTTCTCTCTGGAAAGCCGATCAAAATTTGTTGTCTTCTTGGCGGATTGTCGGATTGTCAGCGAATGGACAGTAAGGAGTTTATAATATAAAAAGTTTTACTACCACATATTAGATGTGTCTGTGGGGCAAAGATGGCCAATCCAGGACACTACGGTCTTTCTTGTCGCCGCCGTGCTGGCAGACGGTCACGCCGCGGCGCCGCCTTGAATGACGTCCTTCGGAGGGCGCTTGTCATCGCTAACGTGTCGGCACGTGAGGATGGTAGGCGTCCTGACGGAATGACTCTAATTCCCTGCTGAAATGGCAAGTCTCTAGTCTAAGATACCTATTATATTAATTCAAATTCAAATTCAAAGTTTTTTATTCAAAATAAGTTCCACTGGAGAACACTTTTTGAAGGTCATATAAATATATAAGTTAAAATTTAATTTTTCTTCCTATTCTGTGTGTACCTAATGTACTCTGAATGGTAAATGTTTCGAGTATGTAGTATGTGTAGTATGTACAATGCGTTTAAAAGTGTGAAAAAAATTAGGGGGAATAATTCGGACCAGGAGATTCCGAACACACAACTTTTAAAATTTTTGTCTGTCTGTTAGAGCATCATGAGAAAAGTACCGAACGGATTTAAATGAAACTCGATACAAAGCTAGCTTATATCCCAGGTCGTAACTTAAGATACTTTTTAACCTGATAAATGACGAGGTTTCCGTGGGATAGACGAAAATAGCGAAAAAGATGGTGCTGCAATCGCATTTTGTTTAATTCACTAACAAATACCTGCGTTGTCATAAACAGGATCTCATTCATTGTATTACTTCAAATCAGGTTGGCTGCGACTCGCCTCTATGTTACGCTGCGCAGTTGTGTAGACTATCAGCGCGTTCCATTAGTAGCTCACAACGCCCAAAATGCTCCGTTAGCCGTTCCACAAGGCGACCGCGGTCGTTGTAGTCGTGGTGAAAACGTCACTAATGATGTCATAATTTTCGATCACACAACGCTCACAACGACCCATGTCAAGAGGTAGGTCGAATAGCCGTTCCGTTTACGATTGTAACGCCGGCAAGTAAGTGGAACGGGAAAAATCGCGGTCGTAAAACGTGGTCGTTGTGAGTCCCTAATGGAACGTAGCCATAGAGCTACTATCTAGGGTTTTTCACGCGGCGTAGCCGTGGGGAAACCTCTTCTATAGATAAAGATGGTTATTTTTCTTGTTTTTTAGATACACTAAAAAGTTATAGAACATGGACAAATTGTTTAGATATCTAAAAATATGTTTGCCGCCAGTGGCGTAGCTTGCCTTAAACGGGCCCTGTATCGAATGTGTTTAGGGGGGCCCAAAGGAAAAATATATTTATAAAAGAAAAGCCTTTTATAAAAGAAATAACAAAATGCTCGAATTGAATTAAAATAATTATATATCTATGCTTACTAATATTATAAAGAGGAAAGATTTGATTTTTTGTTTGTTTACATTGAATAGGCTCCGAAACTACTGAACCGATCTGAAAAATTATTTCACTGTTGGCACGCTACACTATTCCCGGATGACATAGGCTAAATTATATTTTCAAAAAAATTAGGAATCCTTACTAAAACTCCATAATGTAACTCAAGGTGTAAAAAATTTTACCTAAAATCGCGAGCGCTGCGAAAACTGTTGATGGTAGAATAAAATAATGTACTAAGACTTTGCAGAACACATCATTATTTACAAAAAGTGTCGCGACAGCATATGTCTAACTATTATAGTTATGCCACAATAAGTGTTTTTTTATTTAAAAAAATAATTGATATGCCGCCGCTAGAAAAGGCTCTTTATTTGTATCTTGGTATATATCCTTATCAAAATAAATTACTTCATATTAAGATTGCTGCAATACCTTTATATAACTTTTTGAATTATTCAATTCGGACATTCCATTCGAAAGATATCACGAGTTTAAAAATGTAAGTATTAGAAAAAGTTGCCTGGTCGCCGCGCATCCTGCTCGGCTAGCTAGGCTTATGCGATGTAGGCATCACTGGGGTACGGGCCGTACGGGAGGGGAAATAATTTGAATTCGCTTAGTAGGTAATTGAACTCAACAAGAAAGTCCTTTTTAGGTACCCGTGCTAGCCTGGATTTCCGGCCATTGTGGTATTTAAGACAATGAAATTGTTGATGGCTGCGCTAAGGAAGCCATCCATCTAGGTTGCCCTAAATTCAGGAAATGCTTTCTTCGTGACTTACTTGCCCTGGCCAGTTCACAGACGTATGAAACTGGGGACCGATTTTGGCAAACATCTCGCCAGAGTGTTGGAAAATACTATGGCCAACTACAACCGTTTGTACCCAGAAAACCTTGGTTTTTCCGACATCGACATCTCCCTAAAAACATTATTTCCTGCATAATACACCTTAGATTGGGTCACTGTTGTTCCCCAGTTTTCCTAGCTAAGATCAGGGTTCGTGACCACTCCCTTTGCGAATGTGGATTAGCTGAAGGGATATTGGAGCATGTTTTCTTCCGTTGCATCAAAATTAAAACCCCGCTCTATGATATCTTACCACGAGATTTCCCCCGCCCTCTCAGTCTAAACTTTATGTTAACCCTAAATGATAATGTTTATGTATATATTTTATACTTGTAAATTTTTAATGCTTAATAACATTCATTTATAGTGGAGATAGTCTAACATTAAATGTAAAGGTAGACCAAAAAAAGATGGATGGATTGTGTGAAGGATATGATGATATGCGGTGTGTATGTCAGAGTAGAGGAGTGTGGAAGGAAATAATAAGTCTTTATTGTGCCGACCCCAAATAATTGGGATATGGTGAAAGAAAAGAGAGAGAGTCTAACATATGTTTGTTTTGTCCACACGATGACGGAAGGTCTTTGCAATCGAATAGCGATTAAAGCCTTTTTCCTTTAAATTCTCTTACACCTATCACTTTACTCTCTATGTGTCATTGGCAAAATCAATGCCTATGTGTTGGCGCCATTTAGAACATAAATAGAATAGAATAGATACCCGTGCGAAGCCGGGGCGGAGCGCTAGTTGATTATAATTTATTACTGTTACGAGCTACAGGACTCGAATTAAAAAAATGCCGTTGGAACTACTATAGAATTTATTAGAACTGTACAAACACTTATAAAACAAATACAAGTAAAACTGGATGCAACTAGTTCACACTGCACGATTCAATGCAATTCGACACGCGTAAAGTCCGTCGTCTATATCGCTAATCGAAAGTACTACAAACGTCTTACTCGCTTCGTAGTCGTCGCTTGACTGCCCGCCCCTCCATTCGGGCATTGTCTTATACTCACTACACAGTACAAAGAAATTGGCAGCGCGCACTGAATTTCCGAGAAATAGTAATTTGCACACCTACGAACGGCCACAAAGTCGAATACAATAACAATGAGGATTAGTTCGACGCTAATGATGGTTATAAAACAAGTAGAAAAACAATAGCATGTTTTTCTTAATTACAAATTCAAAACCCAAAAGAATTCCTTAATCCAGGAGGAAGACAATAAACTGCGCTTACAACAGGCAGCTGTGCGCTTATCTTTGACGGCATGTAACATTACTTATACTTAATGCTCCTAGGAGCTGAGTTACACAAACAATTCAAATCAAAGATACACTTTTCTCGCCTGTTTTTTCCCCAAACTTATTTATCAAATCATCCATAGCTGAAGACGATTTCAGTTTTTCTAAATTTTCTGCCTCTCCAATGACAAGTCATAGGCGTTTCTGTTGGCCTAGTAGTTATTCTCTCAAAAATGGTATTAATCTATAAAAGATTGTATGTAGATAACATTTTAAGAAGAGTTTTTGGCGGAAACTTATAGGGAAAGTTGTGCTGTGCAGTTTTATTTTCTAAAAATGTGTAAATTTACTCTAAAATGAACAGTAGTTGTAGGATATTGATAGTTTTTGAGTAGTAATTATGTATTTTGTGAGAAATGTGAACTGTGGCCTTTTGAGTTGTCACAAGAACTCCGTTGAATGGCACTAGCTGATAACCTAGTGTTCAGCTGTGCTACACATAGGCTTAAGAAAATGAAGAAACTACATTGTAATCTAAGATCTGGCTTAAAGGCCTAGCTGCCAAGCCATATACCTAAATAAAAAAACATTTTAGGAATTATTGCTTACATATTTTCGGGGTCCCTGTAACCTGGGGGTCCCGTAACATTGATACGGGTGATACAGCGATAGCTACGCCCGTTTACCGCGTTTTTCGTGAAACCGCCATTTTGCAAGTGCTGCGTTTGCTACAAGGAAGGCAGACGTAGACCGCGTCCCATTTACTAATTTTTGATGTAGTAGGATGTATCTTGTTACAACTCTTTGATGGGTGTGATACTACGCTTTTACAGAATATCGGCGTGAATCGTTTAGTCTTGAGTTAATGGTGTTTCAAACGATAACTGAGACGTCCGATGACCCACTTAAAAATTACGTTACGTAGATCGCCTGCCTGTTTGCTTCGGAAAAGAAAAATATCTACTATGTTTTTTAATTTCTATTTTATTGTCAAATATGTTCATATTACATACATTAGAAACACATTGGACTGTGGCACAGAAACCTCATGGGTTCATTCGTGCCGCAGAGAGTCGTGTACACAATTATTGTTATATCAAAAATAAGAGCAGAGGCGAGGAATTGTTATCATCATTTTAGAATATGGTTCTCTTTTAGTCCCAAGTCTACACATGTGAGCCTGATGGCCTGCTTTGGGAATCAATATGGAATCTTTTCAGTTCATATTTGATCGAGTTATGGTTATTTTTGTACTTTGATTGCAGGTCCTCTGGGAGATCATTTACGATGATTGGTGTCATATATTCCTCGCGCCTTGTCCCATCTTCTTCTTCTTCTTCAGCCAATCTCAGTCCACTGCTGGACGTAGGCCTCCCCAAGTACGCGCCACATATCCGGTCTCTCGTCTTCCTCATCCAGCCCCTGCCGGCGATCTTACGCCTTGTCCCATACCGTTATTATATTTAGGAATAATATATTTACATGCGTCAGATCTCAGTCTCATATCGTTAGGTCTAGTCTTTTTAACTAACAGTTCTGGTTTGTTACATTCAGTTAGTATTAAAAATTTAACCTTGTCAAATATACTCATAACATTACAATATTTGAATAATACTTTGTAAAACAAGATAGAAATAAATTCAAATTTATGTATTGTTTTATTTTCACAGTTTACAGGAATCAACACGACGCTTCAACAACACACAGACCGCATCTCCGTTTAAAACATTGCGATTAATTTATTATATTAGTAAGTTTATTATATATCATATTATAAAGTTCCATGACTTTGTCATATATCATGTTGAAGATGCCTCGGTCCACGAAGTACAGCACCCCTATCGCAGCAGCTGCCAGCATGATGAGAATCAGAAAGCAGCACAAGCAGACGCAGCAGTTCGCGCACTTCCGACCTTTCGGCTTCGAGAATATGATGTCATGGCCCGTCTCCACATCTGAAAAGCTTCTTTTTAATTCGTGCAAGAACGAAGAAAGAATGTTAAAGGAAGAATCAGCGTGTGCTATGGATATTAGGTATTGGAATTTTAAGTAGGGATGAAGATTTTTTTGTAAATATAATCTCACTTATTAGAGTTAGGTTAGATAAGGTTCAAACCAGAGTGCACGAGGCGAGCGGGCGAAGCGAGCATGCCGCGTCAGCACCCGGCAAGTGCCAGAATAGATTGTTCACCATTTTTAAACAATGGTTAAAGTCGGTTGTGACATTCGCTGCTTCGTCACGCTTCCTTTGCTCGCTCGGCTCGTACTGTGCGTCGGCTTGTGGGCTTTGGTGTGTGTTTTTTGACTGTTTTGAATCTTTTTACGTTGACGACTGGGTTTCTTCTGGATTTTAATTTTATTTCTCAACTTTAGATCTATGAAATCAGTGGAGAAAAATATAAGTTGGTTATATTTACCAAAAAAAAAATATCTCAGGACATAAGGGCAGCAGAAGGGGTGGTTAAACTTTAGCTTAGTGGTCACTGAATTTTAAGTAGTGGGGGGCGGAGTAATTCTCCCTTCTGCAATCCCCATGTCAAGGAGACATGTAGTTTTTAAGATACGTTTTTTTTGTAAACATGACTTTACTTCTTTTTTAAACGGTGACCATTCTGTTCTGGCACGCGCTGGCTGCTACCGCGCCACGCTCGCTTCGCCCGCTTCAGCTCGTGCGCTTTGGTCTAAAGACTAACCTAATCTAACCAACTCACAGTTTTAGTCTCTGGTCACGACTTTCAATTACAGCCTACAAGCAGAGCTATATGGCAGCAAATAGAGTATAGTAAATTATACATCGATTTGTTTTAATAGTAATAAATCGATTAAAAACATACTACTAATTCAAACTCGCAATATATAAGAAAACAAAAATCGATTTTCGTATTTAAAAATCGATATTAGTCACATATCGAACAAAAGTGACATAACCTTGTTTATCAAACTTGTTTTTGTTTTTGACATTGTTCACTCAAAACTTGTTGGTGGACCCTAACAATGCGTTTCCTAGTCCAAATAACAGGTCTAGTGTCTATATATAAGGCGTATGTATACCCCTAAACTCAATTTCCTTTAATCTCATGCCACTCTGTGTCAAAGCGCAGCCCCATGCACCCTTGCACCCTCGGGTAAAGACAGCCCTATACTGTAATATAAATATATATATTGGTGTTTTGACTTACGCCATCCCGAAGTTCTTCTTGACATAATCAATATATAAATACACTACAATCGGGTCGAAAATGGAAACCAACAATCCATTTTTACTAGAGATGTAAGTAACACTACTCGAATCCACATAACATACAATTTTGATTTACATTGACAAACATGGAGGCTTATTTGTGTTTAATTTTGAAAGAGAAAGAATATATCACGAAATATCTGTAATTTAATAATTGATTAAACTTTTTTTTTATATTGTTGGCTTCAATGCAAGTGGCATTGATTTTGTCAATGTCAAAGTATGAAGAGACAGCTGAAAAAATAATAAAACATGTTCTATGATTTACATTTTCAAAAAAATTAGTTTTTTTCATATAATTTATATTCCGTGACATAATTATATTCTTCAAAGTTAGAATGACAGATAAAGGACGTGGTTGATACAACTTCATTTATTATAATTCAGTTCCACACAAGAGCAGGCTATGGAATTAAGTTCATATAGCCTTGCCAGATATATTATTTGAAAATGGTGGAGGATATTGATTATATTTTTAAGCAAGAATTGAGTCGCTGGGGGCGGTATAGATATGTGCCCGTTTTACTGTAAGTAATGCGAGGTAGGAGGGGGAGAGGAAGGAGGAATACTGGGTGCGGTGCCGCAAATGATAAATTTTTATTTATTATTTGAGATATAAAGCGAAATTTGGATGGTTATTAAAAAAATAACCATGAAGGTTAAGACGGGAGCTCCGCGTCGCTTCACTCCCGTCTTAGCCTTCTAACCTGTATTAAAAAAGTTCAGAACTGTTCATAATAAATTAAAGGTATCCCAATTAATTAAAAACCTTTTTTCTACACTCATAAACAGTTTTAGTTGTTATAAATAAGTCATAAATATATTCCTAACTAAATATCACCATTCAATTCATAAAAAAAACGGGCACATATCTATACCCCACCCTAGTCGCTCAGCGGAAGAGTGGCTTAAGCCACAAAGTAGTCATAGACGTTTTGAATTTTTTTCTTTGATAGGTGCTATATTAGTAATATAATAATATTAATAGAAGATATGGTAATATCTGACCACTATGGCTTAAAAGATCTGCACATAAAATAAATTGTATGTGTGTGCAGTTCACACGCAGTAGAAGTAAAACTTCAGAGAATATAGTCACAGATAATCCTTCTCTAACTTTTATTAACATAAATATAATTGCTTTAGCCTAGATCTAGATGTCTTTCAATTGTTCATTGTTGTAGCCTAAAAAATATTATTAACAGTTATATTTCGGTTCAAATTGGACTTATGTTTAATCATCGGTCTTATTGGCTCTCCAATATGTGCTGCACAGTATAACTCGTGTCTCATTCTCTCGCAGGCTTAGTCCTATAGATTTATGCGTTTATATCTTTTTAGTGTCGCATTTTCGTTTCATCGAGTTTCAAATCACAACGGTTCTAAAGAAGTTTCACTTCAATAACATCTACTTTGCTACCGCAAATTTGCAAATTAGGCCATTTTTCAGCTCAGCGACTCAATTATGTGTAACTCTTTCGTTGTTGCAGATTTCGTGGGACCGGTTTTCGCTGTGCTTGTACAAAAATTTCAATATCTATTAATCTGTGTGTACATTTGTCACTGGCTAGATACACAAACCATTCAAAGTCAGATTTAAATAAGGAGAAATACAAATTCAATAAAACAATTTATGTATCAAAAATTATTTAATTCCACTCTTCACATACATGCACCTTAAAATGATTATATTATAATATACCATACATTTCAACCAGCATACAAAATAAATAGTTAATATTAAAAATACTGTGAAATAAAACAAGGTACAGCAACTAGTTCAATATCACGACCATAGAGCAAAGAATTTCACTGCACTGGCCCCTAATAGAGTGCATAGTCAATACATTCCATTTGATGCTGGGGTTTCATCTGGGTTAGTGTTAAAGATTTAGAGCGTTTCACGTAGATATGGCGATGGGCTTAACGCGTTAATTGAGATATAACATTGTTAACGACCTTAAATATTGACAGATAAGGTATGTATATAGACTAATGTGGCTATGCGTTTAGGAAGTTATTTTTTAACGTTATAAATAACACGCATTCGGCCAAAGCCTAAATCTTTAATACTAACGCAGATGACGCTCCAGTATAGACAAAGCGTGTCATTAGACATCACCGTTTACTACCAATTGTCCTAACATGTTCACTGCGAAACGGGGTCTAAGTGGCCCCGAACGTGTCTCACTTGCAGTGCGGCTAAGATAAAAGACTTCGCTATGGCGCGAAGGACGCAACTTCAATTTGGTTCAGTGTAGAAAAAAGATGAATAGCAGAATTCAGTGGTATACCTATTTTAATACGGGCATACCTTGACCTAGTATAGCACAACACAAAAATAAATCCATAAACTATTTTATATAAGCCTAAAAAAGGATTTTAGTTTTTTAAAACGTTACGGGGCTCAATAGGCCCCGTGTCAGCACGACGGTAGTTTTAGAACGAGGTCTATAACGCCCCGTAGCGCAGGAATGGAAAGTAAACATACATCAGTGTCGCTGTGAACATGTTAAATCACCCATCTTGGTCCTAAAAGTGCTGCGGTTTGGGTTCGATATTATTTTATCGATGTTTTTCATAATAGGTACGAATGTAAAGGTAGACCAAAAAAGAGACATGATCATCAGACATGACATATTGGTTTGTGGTGTGAAAGCGAAAGTATGTCAGAATAGAGCATGGAAGGAAAAGACATATTGTGCCGAACTCAAATAATTGCAGGAATAGTGGTCATTTGGTAGTTTTGCCTCGAGTTTTCTGGGAGTTTTGTAAAATGGGTAATTTTATAGATATAGATTTGCTCTTTTCGAATTTCAAGTTTGCCACCTAGTATTTTGTCCGCTTGCGCCGCCATATTGGAAAAATGGCGCGTAATAGCTGTTTTTTGACAATATCTCCTTTCCGTCTCATTTTGCGATAAAAACATTAAATACGAATGTAAACTAGAGAAAATTTCGTACAATTTATGTGATGACAATTATTTAGTAACATCAATAGTTTTTGCGTACGAGCACTGCAAAGTGTACTGTGCATTGGCTGAATTTTTCTCATGATAAGAAATCGGGTTTTTTTGGGACGCAGCGAGGGATTTTCTTTTCTCTATGATAAACGTCGTCTTAAGCATATTGGGCGCCGGAGTGGGAAATAAGTTACACCCCTTTTAGCAACAATAAAAATAGAATTTAATTTTCATGCTTCATTTTTAAGGTTCCCAAGTCATTTTAGCCATAGCGAAAAGCTTATGCGTTCGTCATGTCTACCTGTCTGTCTGTTCATCTGTTTTTATATGTCTCATTCATTTCTCTCAGAAACTTCTGTGTTTATATATTTGTGGATAAAATTTGACAGTATTTATATGCCGCTGCATATTGGTGTAGTATATCTAACAGAGTTTATACGCATATATAATATTAGAGGGATATTATATAAAAACTAGATCAGACTTGTGGCGCCAAATGTGAGCGCAGTGATAGTTACGAGTTCTTAGTATTCTTCCATACTTTCAATAACGGAGATGAACATAAGATACTTTTCATGCTTGAAAATGTCCCATATCCTAAAAAGCAACAATAACCTAATATTTGTTTCAAAAATTAAACTTTAACTTAAAGATTTGAAACTCCTTCGAAATTTTAAAAAAAGTTCTCGCTTTTAAAGATCGTTCCAAATTTGAAAGAGTTTCATTATCATAGATAATAGATGGCGCTTATACTAAATAATATCTTAAACGATTTTAATTAAAATACATTTAAATATATCATTATAACATACGATTTAATTTAAATAATTTATGTTTCAGTAAATGGCTCCAGTGAGTTAAATTTTGAAAATCAATAATGGCTGAATAGATTTCGATGGTTTTCGAAGGTTTGTTGCGATTGAAATAATATTTAGCGTGTTTCATTTGAGTTCTTCGACAGGTCTTAAAAAACATAGACATGCTCCTTAATATTGACAAATATGTTTTTTTTAATGATAGTTGGGAGCTAGAGTCCACACACAATAGTTCCACAGAAGATGAAGGAAGTAAAAGAGTCTGCTCCGCTCTTTGATAGAACCTTGTTCGTAAAGCAGCGACAAAATAAATTTGCAGCTTAAATTGTTATATTTTGTATTTATTATTCAGTAACTAACTACATCGCTTTATGGATTCGCAAATAATTACTCTGGCAGAATTAAGTACGGCGATTGCAGCGCCGTCTGTGGGACTTCTCGTCTGGCGCGAACTCTAACTTCTGAACTATAAAGTGAAGTTTTGAAAAAAATAATTGTGTATCAGCTCCGACATTGGAGTTTACTACTTAAGTACGATTGAATAATAATACTGCGGCCGAAAAAGGGCGGTTAGAATTTTATTTAAAATATTGTATTTAACATATAGATTCAGGGGCGTAGCTACCGCCGTATCAACCGTATCAATGACACGGGGCCCCAAGGCTAGAGGGGCCCCGAAATGTGTAAGTAAAAATTCCTAAAATTGTATCTATAATCTTTTATAGATTAATAACATTTTTGAAAATGCTGGGCCAACAGAAACGGCTATCAAACTTTTCTTTATTGTCTATAGAGGCAGAAAATCTAGAAAAACTGAAATCGTCTTCAGCTATGGATGATTTGATAATTAAGCGTGCCGAAAAAAGGCGAGAAAAGTGTATTTTTGATTTGAATTGTTTGTCTAACTTAGCTCCTAGGAGCATTAAGTATAAGTAATAACTTAAGAAGTAAATTCAGAAAATAATTGTTATAAATGTTCTATTAATCAGATACTGGATAGATAGGGCTGTTTTTGATATTACTCGAGCTAAAAAAGTGGAAATAATTTTAATTTCTTATAAAAATTATCGATATTAATGTATGTGATGTCACATCACTAGGAAATTGGCGTCTCGACATGTCGAACTATATATTTTACTTTGGAGTAGTCGTAAATACTTTTAATAACTTCGATATATTGTCTATTGTTCACAATATTGGCTGCAGTTATATTACTGTTAAAACTCACTGGTATTATAGACTAGAGATAATCATCCAAAAGTAAGTTCTAAGATTTCTTAACCCTTTCTCCAAACTCTGCTTTTCTCTCTTTCTCACTTATACTAGAAGATACAGATATCTCTGTCACAGTTTCTTGGGAATCATTAAAGAAGATTTGCACTTCGTCATTGTATTTCGAATTAATACTATTCGGTGAAATAATAACTTCGTGGATTACTGATCCTTCCTGTTTGAGATCGCACTCTGATATATCCCCTCTGTTTTTATTAGTAATCTCTTTGCTAAGTATTGTTTTGATGTTCTTTGCATTTGAAATATCTTGGTGTGCATTTTTGCTATTGTCTTTAGGTTCGTAACCAAATGGTAAATCAATACCATCTTGGTTCTTCTGATTAATATCATCATTGAAATTGTATTTATCAAATTGAGTTGCTTGTAGTTGGTTAGGTAAATTTTGATTTGTAACAGAAAATTGGGTATTTAGTCCGAAATTGGGTGTACTTTGACTCGAGAACTGGCTGTTTTGGTTTGAAAATTTCTGGGTTTGATAATCTTGTAAATTTTGATTAGATGCTGAGGTGAATTGAATATTTTGGTTTGTGTTTGGTATATTTTGACTTTCGATAGACGAGAAGGATGTGAATACATTAGGTTGGTTTTGAGTATTACTTATAGTGTTTTGATTATATTGAGTGTTTTGCAACAAATTTTGAGCATCTAGTGATGTAAATTGAGTATTTTGAGCACTAAACTGATTGTTGAGGGATGCTATCTGCTGATTTGCAAACTGCTGCACCTGATTTTCAGTATCTGAATTTTGATTTTGATATTGTTGGGTAGGTTTTTGATTAGGCTGCTCTATAGCATGTAGTATGCTTTGCAAAAGATCTTCTGATAGAAGTTTATCATGTGGTATAGATGGATTACCGCTCTTGCCGTTAGGTTCATCTGATGCATGTATTTGAACGCTGTAACTCGTCTGACCAGCTTTAACTGGTATTTCATTATATTTAGTCGCTTGATTATTAACTTTGTTTAAATTTTGAGTATTACTAACAATCTTTTGCTGTAATTCTTTCGTCTCTTGATTCAAGGATTTGATCTTTTCAGATGTTTTCAATATTTGTTCCGATACAAGATTAATATTATCGGTTACTTTACTATAACTACGAATAGATTTGCTTTCACTTTTGTCGTTTTTGTCATCGTTAACTATAACATTCTGTACCTGATTATGACTACCTGTTTGTAAGTCATTGTATTTTTCTGTAAATTGCTTAGTATGTAACTTACTGCCTAAAGAGCTTAAACTAGCTACATATTTGGAAGCCAATTCAGCAGAAATTTTATCACCATTTCTTGCAGCTTTAAGAATTGCTTCATGGTATGGACAGTGTTTTAGGATCTCAGCAGCATCTAAATTCGACAAATTTGCTAATAATGTACCATCTATAGTTGTAGTTACTATGTTGTTCGAGGAGCCTGACGTGAGATGATCTCCAACAGTTAATAACGGTACAGAATATGAATCTACAGGTGATCCATATAAATTACTCGGCGCTGAATGACTTTGGAAATTGATTGGATTATTATTATGCGGCAAAGTGTACAAGTTTGACGGCTCGATTGAGAATGAAACGCTATTACTGTTAGGAGTTTGATAATTAACATCTTTGACGTCACTGATTGGTGGAGGAAGATACGCTGGACCTTGAGAGATATGATCAACATTGTGTTTGTCTTTGTGATTTACAATTTTACCAACATGTTCTAACAAACCATCCGGAACTGATTCCCTGAATTTTACAGGATAGCGCGGCGTATTTAACCCAGTATGAATAGATGAACCACCTCCAGAATAACTACCGTAAGGTATAGGAAGGTTTGCACCATGAGGCTTTGGAGGTACTCCATATTGGCCTCCTAAAGGCACTCCATAAACACCTGAAGGAGGTATTAATCCTTTAGCTCCATTTATTCTATGAGAATTTGTGTCAGAGTGTATAAAGTCTATTGATTTGTCAGGTATAGATGATTGTATGAACTGTAAGTCTGCTTGTGGGTTGAGGTTTTCGGTGTAATGAGCCTCGAAAACAGTTTTCGATTGGTCTATATTATTCGAATCACCGCCAACTATTGCATTCAAGTCTACATTAGCTAATACATCTTGATGGACATTGGAATATCCTGTGTTAATATGGAATTGTTGAGATTGATCAATATTTGATAGAGATTGATCGAGATTTAGATTGATATCTGAGAAGGGTGCCCCGTATTGTGTTGTAATTTGGCTTACATGACCAACGTTTGCTCCAAAATGACCAAAATTGCCACCAGCATGTCCTATATCAATGTTTTGTCCAATATTAGCTGCAATACCAACATTTGATCCGATATGATTGATATCTACACCGATATTGTTCCCAATGTTTCCAATATTACCAAAGTGACCAAAATCGATATCTATAGGTTTAGAGACACCAGGTATTGGTTTCCAACCATCATACAGTACATGAGGTGGTGTAGGAGGAGCTGGTATACCTGGATGTGGAGGATGAGGATTCGGATCTGGTTGGGGCGGACCGTAATGACCAATATTGGAATCTTGAACTAATAATTCATTTGAACCAATCGGTCCTAATGGTCCACCGTAAATATCTGGTACCGGAATTGGCTTAACATCCACTGATATGGGAGTACCGTAAATGGGTGCTGGAAGATTCTGGCCGAGATCAAGATTTCCAACGTCCAAATTGTGACCAAAGTTGGATCCAAAGTTTCCTCCAAAACTAACTCCAGCATTGACATGTGACACTTGATCCTGTAAAGGTATATTTAAAGGCGGTCCATAAGTTGCTTTTGGAGGACCTTCGTGTAACGGCAGACTTAGTGGGGGTCCGTAACTGGTCTTGGGGGGTCCATATACAGGTTTTGGGGGCCCATATACTGGCTTTGGTTTGACTAACTTTGGTGGTTTTAATGGTACTCCATAGAAGCTTTTCGGAGGAGAAAACTTTGGTGGATGAGGTTTCTTAGGTGGTCCATAACTTTGTTTTGGGGGTCCGTAAAACTTTGGTGGTCCGTATGAGACTTTGGGTGGGCCGTACGTCTTTGGGGGTCCATAGATAGGCTTCGGTTTGGAAACTGGCGGTGGGGGTCCCTCGTAGTTCTGCGATGGGAATATTGGGGCCGGGGGTCCATAGGCGCCTGGGGGAGGATCCAGGGGCACTCCGTATACTGGTGCTGGTAGTTGGAGATCTGGAACTGAGAAATTGACCAAAGTGAAAATTTATTCAAAAACTATAATGGACTAGTTTCTGCCCGCGACTTCATCCGCGTGGAATAATTTAAAAAAAGTAAGTTAAAAAAAAACCCCGATGTTGAAATATTCGTCATTGATGCTCCGCTACTATTGGTCTTAGCGTGATTATATATAGCCTATAAGCCTTCCTCGATCAATAGGCTTCTAACACTGAAATAATTTTTCAAATCGATCCAGTAGTTCCTCAGATTAGCGCGTTCAAGCAAACAAACAAACTCTTCAGCTTTATAAAGTTTTTTGTGTTAAATTGACAATTAAATTCAACTTTGCAGGAATTTATAAAAAAAACAGTATAACCATATTAACCATTATTTTTGTATGTAATCTTATTTTTTATATCTTGTTTTTATTTTATTCTTTGCATGTACTTTCCCATGCCAGGCGGACGACGTTTTAAATTTTTTCTTATTATTATCTACTTCTGTATTATATACCTAGTCTTGCCATAAATATTGTAACAAAGATTTTTTTCTATTGCAAATAATATTTATAAGTTTTACAATGTGTTAGTTTAATACATAAATATAAAACAAATTAAAATACAAAAAGCTTATTCGAAGTGGTCTCCATTGGCTGCAATACAGTCCTTTAAACGTTGAGGCCAGTTATCAATAGAAGCACGCACTCTTTCCATGGGAAAATTCTTCACTGCCAATCGTATGGATTGTTTTAGGAACTCCAAATTATCATGGTGTTTAGAGCAAGCCGTACTCTCTAAAAGTGACCATAAATCATAATCCATGGGATTAAGATCGGGACTAGACGACGGCCTGTCTTCAGTTCTGATGAAGTCCGAAACGTTCGCTTCCAACCAAGACTGCGTGGACCGAGCTTTATGACCCGGCGCCGAGTCTTGCTGGAAGGACCATTCTTGGTTATTGAACATGGTGTTGTTAAGGGGCTTAACTACCTTCTCAAGAATGGTATCTTGATACACTTGTGCCGATGTTATGATACCTTTTTCACAAAAATATGGCTTAGTTACTCCTTCATAACTAACACCCCACCAAACCATCACTGAAGACGGATAAGGCCCACGTTGCACTCTGTCGACTAATTGAGAAGCTTCCTTAGAGCTTTGAGCATAAATACTGTCATTTTGCTTGTTAAAATGTTGCTCAATTGTAAAACATTCTCATCCGTAAACAAAATTTTTCTGTGACCACCCTTTGCGTACCGCTTCAATAGTTGTTTCGATTTTACCACCCTATTCTTTTTTAAATTTTGAGTTAAGAAATGACCAGTGTGTCTCTTATAGGCTGCAAGTTCTAAGTCATCTTTTAAAATACGCGACATGATTCTAGGTGATATCTTCATTTCGGGTAAATAAAATCTTTTGCTTTCGCACAGGATTTCTTCGAATTCTTTCCCATACGAACACTACGTGGACAGCCAGTTCTTTTTCTGTCACAAACAGACGAGGTCTTATTGTACCTATTAATAACTCGGTACACAAACATTTGACTAATACCAAGCGTATGGAGAGTTTTAAAAATTGCATTTGGCTCCATACCTACTTTGTGTAATGCAATCACAGCGATTCGGTTCTCTTTATCGCCCCACTCCATTTTAATATCGCAAAATGTTGTACAATGTATTGGCGCCAAAATGAGAAAACACAATGAAATATCATATAAAAATGACAGATTCCAAATTCAAATGTAATATTTTGTTTATTTTTAATTGTAACAGTATTTATGGCCAGACTAAGTATTTATTATTATAGTTTTACTAAATTTGTATCTTAGCTCTTATAGATATTTCTACATTTATTCAGTATATAATTAGTTTATTATTTGTTGTGTATAGGTATATAATACATGAGTATGTACTAGGGTGGCGCAAAAAAAAACCGACTGTTTTTGAGTCTCGAGTGAAAAAATGATAGTTTTTGATGTTTTAAGAACTCCCTCCAAAAGACAGATTTTTTCTTGTTACTGTATAATTTTATAGACCAAAAAATAATAAGTTTCTGAAAGTTTTCAGTTCAAAATTTGAATTTTAAAAAGTCGCTCATATATTTTTTAAATTTACTAGTGCAACACTTTATATTTTTTTGAGCGTACAGGCGGTAAAATACGCAGAGGGACGCAAAGTCTCTCCGGAGGCCAAGCGATTCTAAACCGCCTGTTAGTATGGGATCGAGTCGAGCGGGTCAGTCTGGTAAGCGGGTGCCCCGGCCCATAGATGTGAGCAGTACTCCGGTCTGATTTGCGCCTTGTACAGCGCAAGTCGTTGCCGCGGTTTTTGGAGGCAAGTTTGGCCTTGCCTTCCAGATGACCTAGAAACTGCACGTCGTTTGTTATGTCGACGCCAAGGATCCCGATTACATTGGAGATAGTAAGATGTGGCGCGGTGACCAATGGGGTCTTTTTGGCAGAAAATGCGCAGACCTGTGTCTTTGTGGGGTTAAACTGGACAAGATTTAAGAAAAAATGTTGCCATTCGTTTTTCCACTTGTCCGTTGAAGTTTCACTTCTACTATATGTCCCAGCACACATATCGATTTTTCGCAGGTTTACTGCAAATTATGATTTGGTTAGGTTAGGTACATTTTAATGAATGCATTTTTTATTTAAACATATTTTATGTTATCAAACAAAAGAACTGAATTCGATCCGGAACCAAAAAACGCATCCATAGTCTACTCTAAAATGATGCCGCTCCTCCACGCGACCGTAACGCTTTTTCGTGACAGAAAAATCCTAAGACCCCCCGTCTATATAGAAGTTTCACTTCAATAATTAAACAAAAGAAAAATATCTACACGACGGTTTGAGGACTTCCCCCCTTTTTTTGATGTTGTTTAAAAACTACCATTTATAAGAAACCTACTCTTAAATGACAAAAAATAAAGTTACTTGTGTTAGAAATCTCCCTCGGAGGACCGTAAGCATCTAGGGGTATGGGTTCCCCATAAGAGTTGGAGAGACCAACCTCCCGTTTCTGCGTTTGGCCACCTGGAATCAGATACAAGAACCATGAAGCTTCATCATGCTGAGTGTATCGAACTTTATGTACAGTCGTGGTATGAAATAAGTTCGCCAGTTTTCAAATTGATTCATTTAATGTTCCACTAGGACACGTTAGCTTTTTAGGGATGACCCTAATGGTTGGAGGAGCGAGATGGAATGCTCCTCCGTCTCAAAGGAAGATCTTCCAGCGAGGCTATTGTTGTTCCTCGCAGGCCTAGACCCATCTATTAATGTTGGAAATTTGTATATATTCTTTGTACGTATCGGGCATCGTTTGCGATTTCAATTATTGTACAGTGCTATCTATTGGCTTGTAAGTGTTCTACTACACCTTTTAAAACTAAGTCACAGAACAGACTGTTCCACAGAAGATTATATTTAACTGTTTGACAATAAAGTTTAAAATTAATAAGATTAAAGTTGTTTGATTTTCTATCTTGTCTAAGAAGATTATTTAGAGATGTTTTTACCTTTTTATAGGTTTTATTATTTATGTTAAGCGCAGTGATTACATCCTCCTTGTTTCTTATTTTTAATCTCAGCGTCTGTGATTGTACACATTGCAATTTTCTTCTTTCACGTGTCTATATTTTATAAAGGTAAGATTTATTACAACGTTTGCAGTGCTGTTTCTTTTACTCGTGCAAGCAAAAGTCGACTTTAAAGTGACGAACCTTTTCATACCGCGACTGTACAATCTAGTAGTAGAACAGCGAGAATTCCGGTGGCCTACTTTCCCATCTCCATATCCCATCGTCCTAGCCATTCCCCTATCCCAGTCAGATCTTTCTATCTCATCCCTCTAAATTTCATTAGTGTAAAAAATCTTATATTTTGCATACAGACAAAAAAAACGTTTTCTTCCAAAAGAACTGAAAGATCTGAAAAGTAAATTATTTAAGTCACAACTAAAAAAACTACTAATAAAAAAATTACTAAAAAAGCTACTAATAAATAAAAGTTACCAATAAAGAAACTACTAATAAAAAAAGCTACTACAGTGTAACGGAGTTCATTAATGATAAGTTTTAAATATAGGCCATAAGTTAGAATTTTAAGTGTTTAAATATATTTATAATATTTGTACCATATTACTATCATAGGCATATAATGAGGAGGGATGAAAGTCACGTGACAAAAAGAATGTTAAACTACAAGATGGACGGGTACAAATATAAAGCTAGACCAAAAAAGAGATGAATGGTTTGTGTGAAGGATGACACCATGATTTGTGACAGAAGATGTATGTCAAAATAGAGGAGTGTGGAAGGACAAGACATATTATGCCGGCCCCAATTAATTGGGATAAGGTGAAAGAAAAGAGAGATACTGTACTGTTTACACAACAAAAACAATAACACAAAGAGATCGCGATAGATTAGAAGCATTTAAAATGTGGTGTTGGAGACGCACTGAGAGAATAAGTTGGAAAGAAAAGAAAACCAATGAAGAAGTAGTGGATATGCTAAAGGAGAAACGCACAATATTACAAACTCCGGAGGAAAGAAGAGGGAAGATGTTTGGCCATTTACTACAACACGACCCCTTCTTATGCACGTTAATCGAACGCAAAGTGGAAGCAAGGAGAGAGAAGGGAAGACCAAGGCGAGCATTCATAGATCAAATAAAAGAAAAAGTGGGTGTCGTGTCTTACATAGAAGTAAAACAACTGGCCCGTAATAGAGAAGATTAGAGAAGGCTCCACCGACAAGGGCATAGCTCTTAAAGGATAGGTAGATTGTTTAGTATCTTGTTAAATCGACCACATCGATTACATCGACCAAATCGACCACATCGACCACATCGACCAAAACGACCAGATCGACCAAAACGACCAAATTAACCAAAATGACGATAATGGAAAATCACAAAATAAAAATCTATCCTACTTTCTGGGATAATCTTTAAATAAATCTATCCCCAAACTTATCCCATTATCCGGGATGAAAAGTATCCCTTGTCCAACCTCGGTATTAAATTTACATACATACCGAATTTCAGCCAAATCGGCCAAGTAGTTTTTCCATAAAAGCATAACAAACAGAGAGACAAATATATTTTTATCCTGGAAAAAAACCTATTCTCGGGATAAAAAGTATCCTATGTTCATCTTCGGCACCGAATATATATATATATATGGGGAGATCCATTGATTCTCGACGAAAGTGTGCGCACTAGGGTCGGCAATTTTGATGCTGATTTTTTCCTTGAAAGTACACCTAAAAAGGAGACTATCCTGAATATTTGAGCCCGATATGTGCAAATCCGGCCGCTGGAGAATTATTTGAATTTTTAAAAAACTCGATTTTTCACTAATTTCAAATATTTGTATCTCAGCTTCTATATAACTTAAAGACTCCTGTCCAGCGGCATTTTTCTCAGTAAGACTATTACTTTTATGAAAAAAAATGATATTAGGTCTAAACTTATATCCGGCTTAACTAATAGCTTCCAACTAAACAACTGCTTTGGTTAAATTTTACCTATTTATAAAACACTAATATATATATGCGAAGCAGTACATTTGTCCCGTACAAAATAGATTTGTACTGATACGGCTCAAAATTTAAATATGTACTACTTCAAAAATTTTGTCCCGCTGCTAATCACGCGTCAAATGTAAGAGGAAGGACGGAACGAGGACAACAGTACAATAACGCCTCTACGGATATTCACATGAAAAAGAGGGACAACATGACATGTACGACTGCTAGTAAAATGAGGTGACCGAGGCCGAGCACATCCGATTCTTAACGAACATTTCCGAACTAGAAGTTTTGTGCTGGACAAATGAAGAAATGACGCTCACCGCCTCACCGGCCTCATCGCTTCAAATGTACTGCCGCGGTACAAACCATACAAATCTCATAGCCTCATTTAAAGTGGTACATTGTACTGGTTCAGTACAAAATGTCATGTTACTCTTACAAACTCATTTTAAAATCATGTCCTACCCAACTCTACCCATAGCAATGTAATACTAACTTGATAGCAACTCAGTAGCGACTCAATCACAAAGTATTTGTGAGCATTATTTATATTAATATTACAATAGCCCAAAGTAGGCCGTAGCGTCAGCAAAACGCTGTACATTGCACCGTACAGTCATTCTTTTATTTGTTATAATATTTTTATGAGTGCGGGACTCGAATTAAAATGCCATTGGAATTTCTATAGAATTTATTAGAACTATACAAACACGTATAACATAGGTACAAATATAACCGGACGCAATAAGTCCAAATGTAATGCACAATTAAATAACAGGCGCTAAGTCCGTCACTGTATCGCTTATCGAATGTACACGTCTTGCTTTGATCGTAATCGTCGCTTGACTGCCGATCTTTCCATTCGGACATACCTTTATACTCAGCTTAAAATATGTCACGACCGTGTAAACAATGGATTCTTAGAACCACACCTGGCCACTGCCTACCAGAGAGGTTTACAATACACAATAGGCGGCTTTTCTAATTACAAATATTAAACACAAAGAGAACAAAAGAAGTGCAAATGCGGGCAGGTAATAAACTCGGGCTTTATGGCCGGCAGGTGCGCATTGATATTTGTCGGGTTGCTTCGTGGAATTTTGGCTAAGTCATAAGAATATTATAACCAATTTGAAGAAAAATTCGAATTTCATACCTGAATGCGTGGCTTGGGCGATTAGGTCTTGCACGGTGTCCTTCAAGACAAGTCCTGGATGGGTCGCCTGGGCTGCACTCACGGCCAGCAGCACACATAGTATGCTCACCTGGAGAAGATAATGAAAACCGGATTATTCGAGCAGAAACGGAGAAATAAAACAATTGCCTGCAGCCGGGCAGCCTGTCGTAAGAGGCGACAAAACAACCCACAGCAGGTGGTAGGGTGTTTGTCAGCCTGGATGGCTACCACCCCTGTTCTAGAGTACGCCGCCATAATAACTGTACTGGCACACTTACAAGCCAATAAATGGCGCTGTGTAATAATTGAGGTCGCAAGCGATTCCCGAAACGTACAATGAATATATACAAATTTCCAACAATAATAAATGGGCCTAGGTCTGCGAGGAACAACAATAACTTCGCTGGAAAATCTTCCTTTGAGACGGAGGAGCATTTCATCTCGCTTCTCCACCCTATACGGGTCACCCTAAACTGGTGGCCCCTGACCTAGTCGCTCCTCGACCTAAACAACCTTGAGTTCTGTTCCGTCATTAATAGCCAGGTTCCAGTCTCCGATTAGAGAGATGTAGCTTCTTTGTTGTCACAAATGTCCATAGGCGACGGTAACCGCTTTCCATCAGGTGGGTCGTCTACATGTCTGCTGAACTCATGCAATAAAAAAAGCTGGTGAGTTTTCTGGAGTATAGCAGACGTCGTCGTCGGCTATAAACATTTATATCTCTAGAGGTGCTACCAATGTACTGCGTGCCTCATAAGGGGATTGGCACCTTGGCCACTCGTGTCTTAACACAGCTCAAATATCGCGGTGTAAGAGTCAGATAAACGTATCTACTTTTTCTCAATTTTACAGGAAAGCAAGAACACTGTGAAAATTCGGCTCTTTAAACTTTGCCAGCTTTTTAATACCGATAAAATATAAGTGACGAAAAAATTTCTTTTTCGGTATATTGGCATACTCTTAGAGCTTTGAAAAAGTTAGAAATTATTTATTTATATATGCTTACATAGACAATATATATATATATATATATATATATATATATATATATATATATTAATTCGGTTGACATACGTTAGTCTGGCCCTTAATTATTTTCAAACTTATGTTGTTATCAAACTTAAATACGTCATTTGTGAAGTTAAGTTTTATTAATATGTAGTGATGAAATGAGTAATAAAATAAGTAATAAATCAATAATCTTTATTTACTCCTGAAATAGTACAATTTAAATAATAAAACCTGTAATCAACATATAAGCGGTTAGGAAAAAATTAATTATCTTCGTCATCTGTTGTTGGTGTTCCAACTGAAAACCCTTTATAAAAATCATGGTATTGCGTTGGAATGATACCTTGTCTGCATAAGTCTTGTAAATCGTCATACTTTTCACTAGAAATGGCTAAGGGTTTGTCATATGCATTTTTCAACTCAATTTGTTCCACAGGTAGTCTATTGCCTCTTCTGATAACCTCAATCATTTTAAAATCGTCATCCTCCAGATCATATTTAAAATATATATGTTTATTGTCTTCTTTACGATATTGCAGCCATCTTATTTTTAGCCAGTTGACAGCATTGCCATCACAATCCACCTTAGCATTCTTAACTAATACGGTTTTTATATATTTAATATCTACGAAGTCTTCTCTTCTACCATTTCATGGACGTCATATGGATTTTTTCGGGAAGCTTTTCTTATAATTGTATAGAATCCAGATGGATGAAATATAGGTATATTCTTCTTAGCTAGTTCAATAGTTGCGTGGATGTTATCTGCTTCCATTTGACTGTGCCCAGGTTCAAAATACTTTTGGTTAATCTCTGGTATATTAAAAGCTTCTATGCAGTACAGCAGTAGAGCTGATATATATACATTACGACATTGACTTGCACAAGTATCTGACATAAATGTAATTGGTTTACCATCATCTTTGGTTTTCATATATTTCAACAAACATGACCCGATTTCAACAGCCCCTTTCTTTACAATACCTTCATGCCAGCAATAACAGAAAACATTGCGCTTTTCCGTCTCAAAATCCAGCATGGTAAAGTTGTAGATCGCAATTCGGCGTTTGTAATAAATTAGCTTAGATGATGATGAAGGGCAATTGCAAATGGCTTCTAAGTCATATTCAACGAAATGTATATCACCAGATTGTGCTGACATTTTCGCTTCATCACGATCTCGTCGTGCAGTAACTTTGCTTTTTAAATGTTTTTCATACTCTTCTTTCTGCTTCTCTTTTTCTTCTGCGTTCAAATGTTGGAGAGTAAAACATTTGTCAGACAAATCTTACCGTTGTCTATAGAAACCAATATTAAATTCTTTATTAAAAACCATACGGTAAATAAGCTATGTTAACAGGTTCTCTTTTCTCTTCACAACATTTACTTCTATAAAGCTCGTACATCTTGACTACATTCAGATCTTGATCTAAGAACTCTTTTTTTGTATCTTTTCGCGAATAGTGTGCTGGCATTCGGGGAAATGATTTAATACGATCTCGTATGAACTGCCTGGTATCTTCAGACTTTTTATTATGAGACACGTGTTTGCCCGCTTATCAGCGTCAACAACATTAGTTTAAGTAAGTTTTTTGAAACAAAACCTCACAAATATTTCTGAGACACTCAATGTTGCTAAAAAGAATTTTTGACATACCTTTTCCTTTTCTGTGGCTCCACTTTTTTTTTAGGAAATATTTGTTTGTCATTTTCCTTTTACTGTCTAAGTTAGCAGTTCGCTTTGTTTGAGTAGGTACTCGATTTACTAAGCCTATAATATATTGCCTTTTCTGATTTATATTATCAATGTTCCAAAAAGACGAAAAGATTTCTAGCCGCTCTTCATCACTAAATCTAGTCGTACATTTTTCTCGACACATCCCCATACACTTTGATTCGCCTAATATTTTTCCTGGTCTTAAAACACCTTTACTGGAGAGGTAAGGTTCTCCTTTTTGTCTTTTTTTTTCTCAAGTTCTTCTTCCGTTCCCTGGGTTCCGCTTGACCTCTGCGTTTGCGTTTCCGATTTTGAAGACCAGGTACGACAGACTCAACCCCAGCAATATCGGTAGTATTAGTTTCTATGTTTGTGTCAAGAGTATTACTAGAATGAGGAATGTTTTGGGTTATAATATCATTTATTTGAACATTGTTTCTAGTTCCCGAAATTGAAAAATCACTTGATCACAAGATACATTCATCTGGTGCCGGCTCGCCATCATTGCTCGAATGTGATAAATACAAATCCTTATTTAAATCAATCAGTGACACATTTTCCAATGTCAATAATTTTGTAGGTGACGGTCCCGGTGCAGCAAAAACAGAGAGAGATTCATTTTCTAAACTTGTCGTTAAGTTATTAAAGGATGGTTGAGGACAAGGGCTTAAGCAATTGTTGATTTCGTCAACGGCAGCATTGTAGAATATGGTCTCGATTGAATGAGTTGGTTCCTGAGACAAAATAAAACAAACAACTAAACTGTAAAGTAAATAATATCATAGCTGTAGGTATAGGTACTTAACATTGACTCTAATGAGTAAAAAGGGTTTGGTTTTATAAAATTAGTAATTTAAATCGTAAATTACACAGATTTTATAATACAAATAACACAATTATTATTTCTATTAGTATTAACCGAGCTCAAACTCAGTTACAATTAACCTTGCCTGGGAATCGAACCCAGAACAGCACGTTCAATGCAAATTAATAACAGTAAAGACATAGGTATTAAATATAACTTACCTGTTCAAAAATCAACCCGAGATGGTTCTCTTCGTTTCAACGATGCCAAAATCTTCCATTTTCTATTGTTTTTCTTCATTTTATTGAATCTATATTATTATCACTTAAAATCATTATTACGAAGTAAAAAGCAAAAAAACAGTATTCTCCTAACTTTAAATTAGGGAGCTCCTCGCACTGCGTGTTTCAACCAGTTGAGACCTTACATCAACTTTTAGGTGCCAAACTAACGTATGTTTATAATTTGTCAATGGACAATAATCTTAGCAAACAAAATAGTACCGCCACAAAAACGTAAATCGTAATACATCGTTTTAGCCATTGCCTGTATTATTTATCTAACAAAAATGTTTGTGCCAATGAAACGTAAATAGACAAACGTTGATCTGGCTCTTTAAACTAAGCATCAAAACAAAATTTTGTAACGCCCAAAACAACGTATAAGCTTTTACGTTGATATGGTTCGTATAATATTGCCAAACAAACTATATTCTACGCATAAAAATATTGTTTTTACAAATACGTTCCTATAGCTCTAACGAGGTAGGAAGATGGTTAGAACTAATTAAACAGTACTCATAATACGTTTTTCTGGTTCCATTGAAAGTGATCCTTAAGCTTTTTAGTTTTTTTGGAATTTGTTAAATATTAACTATACCGTTACGTCGTTTTTGGCATTTCATAAAGAACTATATTATGAACCGTTTTATGAAAAAAAAAGCTTTTTTTTTTTTTTGTAGATACGTTCATCTGGTTCTTATACCGCGATAGGTAATAATGATTTAATTTTTACATTACACTAATACACGAATAAAAAACGAAAATATTATTATTATAATAAAAAAAATATAAAACCAAATTTTATATCCTGTTTTGATAAAAAATTTTGAAATAAAATGGTTTCATATCAATAATTTGAAGGTGATTTGTTGAATTTTTATTCTTAACCTGAAATTACTATAGAAAAATTACGAAGTAACCAGATTACGTCTTATATCGTGAAGATTTATGATCAGTTTTTCGGTAAATACCAACAACACTACCCTACCTTTTGCTTCTCCTTCTCGCTAGACTTGTAGGTTTGCTGGAAGAAAACTCTCTTAGGGTTAAACTCGCCTTTGTAAATCACCACTATTCTATAATTTTAGCCTTAAAACGTAATTTTTATTACACCCCCTTATGCACTCATTTCTTGTAACACCATACATCTATCTCAACAATTTCGGAACAGCCTGTATAATAAAATACGCATGTGATAGATGACATAGCATTCTACGGCTAGTAATAAAAAGTTTTCTAACACTTAATTGCGTGTTTCTTTAATGGCCATTATATTCTTTTATTTTAGACCAATGGTCCCCAAACTGTTTTGTCTCATACGGCCCTCTACCAACTGTTACTGCTTTCGGTGGACCACCTACTTTTTAACCGACTTAAAAAAAGGAGGAGGTTCTTTATTCATTAGGGGCGATTCAAAATTATGTCACAATTTTACATCAAGTGATTATGAAATTAAAACAGCAGTTTCGTAATTAGTTTTAGTTCCATTTAAATAACATAGAAAGAAAAGAAAGAAAGAAAAAATATTTATTGTCGCGAATGAATGCACATAAAACTAAAATAAACTAAATTAACAAAATACGTACTCATTAGAATTTTAGAAAATATACAACTTTAAGAAAGAAATGTACATAGCACTCACGGCAATAAGGCTGGTAACTCAGCATTATGCTGTGTCAAGAACTGACACAGCGCTGATTTGCAGTACCAGCCTCCATCAAATAACAAGTGACCCAAACCAATAACTTCTTATTGTCCTTATAAAGCAAATTTAAGAACATTTTCACTTAAATACTAACAACAAACAAACATCTCCTATAGTCCACTTATTATACTTTCGCATAATAAATAATACTATTATAAGTTTACCTACACGGATACATTTTATATAGAAATATAAACAAATGTAACAAATTTTAAAATAATATGGAATGATGACAATTGAAGCTAATCAAAAAGTATACATAAATGTATGTATGAATTTCAGAAATAGGAAACTATGATATTATATAAGAATGTAAAAAAAAGAATATATCATAATCAAAGTAGAATAAGCATCTATATATGTTATTATTATGATATAAGTATAGTTATATCTTACAATGAAGTTAAATTTACTATTATTATTATAATTTATTATATATTATTATTTTACTCTTTAGTTAAATAAACATAAATCTATAAGTAAAAAATTGACTCCAAATCGCTGTCGGCGGCGAGTGTGCCGAAAATGCGTATTTCCTCGTTGGATGGCAATGCTGATTCGTTGCCCTAGGCAAGCCAGCCTTTTGTCACGCAAGACCTCACTTAGACGCGTTGAGAGGTCTCGATAGAGGTGATGAGCTCCAGGCCCCCACGGCCCCAGGGTCTCGACCCCGAAAGCCACAAATACGTATCCACTACCAACGGACACACATTTGCGACAGTTCAGGGCAACATGTTAAAAGTTCAAATTTCGTGTTCTAAAGCTTAAATATTTGGTTGGGGAAAAAGTCTTTTCGCATATAGTATGTATGAACTTGTAATAAGATCTCTCTGGCTATACCATTAGTATCTGGCTGGTTTTGGCATCATTAAAAAGTTTTAATTTTAAAGAAGACAATTCCAAATTCAAATTAGGAAAATGTGTGATTTCATTGGTTTTTCTTATTGTTAAAATGAGTGAATCTAATGAAGAAATTCGAAACATTTTAAAATTTTACTATAAAAAAGGTAACAATGCAACACAAGCCAAGAAAAAGTTGGTGATGTTTATGGACCTAATGCAGTATCTGTGAGAGTAGCGCAAATTTGGTTTAAGCGTTTTCAATCCGGAAATTTTGATATGAAAGATGCACGTCGCTCTGGTCGCCCTGTTACGGACAAAATTGATGCCATTTTTGAAAAAGTGGAGCAAGATCGGCATATTAGTAGTTACGATGTAGCTGGAGAACTAGGAATTGACCATAAAACGGTTTTGGCGGATTTGAAAAAAGCAGGTTACACAAAAAAGCTCGATATTTGGGTGTCTCATGAGCTCACTGAAAGAAACCTAATGAACCGTGTACTCATTTGTGATTCTTTATTACGACGTAATGTAACCGAACCATTTTTGAAGAAGCTGATAACTGGTGATGAAAAGTGGATCACGTACGACAAGAACGTGCGAAAATGGTCGTGGTCAAAGGCCGGTCAGGCTTCACAGACTGAGGCGAAACCCGGGTTAATTCGCAACAAGGTGATGCTGTGTGTATGGTGGGATTGGAAGGGCATTATTCATTATGAGCTGCTACTGTCAGGCAGGATCATCGATTCTGAACTGTACTGCGAACAACTGATGAGACTGAAGCAAAAAGTTGAGAGAAAGAGGCCGGAATTAATCAACAGAAGGCGTGTGGTTTTTCACCATGATAACGCTAGACGTCACACATCTTTAGCCACTCAGCAAAAATTACAAGAGTTTGGCTGGGAGGTGTTAATGCATCCGCCGTATAGTCTAGATCTTGCACCTTCAGATGTTTACCTGTGTCGGTCTCTGCAGAATTCCTTAGGCAGTGTCAGGTTAACATCACGAGAGGACTGCCTAAACCACTTGTCGCAGTTTTTTGATCAGAAGCCCCAATTTTTTTATAGCAATGGGATCACGTCCCTCTACAAGATGGCAAAAAGTTATCCAACAAAATGGCACCTACATACTTTAGTCAAATGTAAATAAACTTTATAAAAAAACTTTTGAATTTTTATATAAAATGCGAAGAAACTTTTTTCCCAACCTATTTATTATATTAGATTTTAAAATGTGATGACAAGAAATTTTGGACCCCTCCTTGTCACGCAATATGACGGTCTCTGTGGTTGAGCGGGCTAAGCCTTTGCCGGCAACTGCAACACACTGAAACACAGAGGCACCGGGTTCGATTCCGGCACGGTGAATTTCGTAAACGTGTTTTCTCCGTTATTTACTATGGTCTGGGTGTCTGGGATCGGCCCCAGAGTAATACGTTGTATATTACCCATAACACAAGCGTTAGTTGCTTAATTTGGGTATATACAATGTGTGTTTGTCTGCCGATTATTATTATTTTTATTATTATGTTACACATCGTCTGTGACCCCCTTAACGTCTGACGTGATTTATGGATGGTCCTTATATATATATATATATATATATATATATATATATATATATATATATATATATATATATATATATATATATATATATTTGACAATTATTTTTGCGTTACATTTAGTGTAGTTTCTAGTTGGTGCCATATAAATTCTTTAGCTTTTAAGTACAAACGTGAACTGTCATATTTTGTAATTCTATTTATAGAAAATTAAAAATTTCTTCACGACTTGCTTAAATGGAGTCTACTATTGTGGCCCCCTATTTGCAGCTCGCAGACCCCCAAAGCCTCGTATGGACCACTTTGGGGACCTATGTTTTACACCGTTTGTTAATGATAGAATATTTTACGAGTATAATAAATTAATCAATTGATTGGCCTTGCTTTCTTACGATATGGTAATCAGGCGGATACACAGAGATCTAGTATTAATATGAGGAACAAATATCTGGCCATACTTCCTCCTCCAGTAGAAGGGGAACGGCCAAGATTAGACATGGTCTCATTATCTTCTTTACAACTATAAGGGCAAAAAGGGCCGATTTTTCAATCATCAGAGAAAAGTTGTTGATAGAATAAAGTATAACATGAAAAAATTACGGTTTTAAGCGCGGTAATTTATTTTCGTCGTCGTCAGCCATTTGCAGTCCACTGCTGGACGTAGGCCTCCCCAAGACGGCGCCACTGTACTCTGGCTTCCTCATCCAGCGCCTTCCGGCGACCTTGGACCTTGCACAGGTCGTCGCCCCATCGGGCAGGAGGGCGTCCGACACTACGTCCACCGAGACGCGGTCTCCACTCCAGGACTTGCCTGCTCCAGCGGCCATCGGCCCTGCGGCAGACGTGACCGGCCCACTGCCACTTCAACTTGCTAATTTTGCGAGCTATGTCGGTTACCTTGGTTCTCTTACTTGGAACTTGTGCACCAATCCTGTCGTCAGTGTCCATGTCTCAGCCCCGTAGGTCAGGAGGGGGAGGACGCACTGCTCGAAGACTTTTGTCTTTAAGCATTGTAATTTATTTACTTTTTATTATTCCGACGTTTAGGCCACTTTTCAGTAGACGTGGTCACGGAAGACACAGTTGTCAAGTGTCAATGAGTATTGTAAGAGAACATCAAAACTATTAAGACCCAAACACAGCGAAAACCAATTGCCAGACCTCAAGACACTGCGAGCACTTTCTGCGTGCAACGGAACACAAACCAACTACATTCATAATTTATTTTCATTTTACGTCCCGCCCATTTTAATCTTATACTAATATATATATGTGGGATTCATAGACTACTCGGTAGCCAGGCCACACATTATCTTTTTCAAATTTATAATCTGATATTGTAAATGTCAGTGTCAAAATATAGTGAGAGGAATATACGACGTAAGACTGATCGCATGAAGTTTGTTTTGTTTTTCTTCAAATAAAACCCACATATATATGACGGCCTCTGTGGTTGAGCGGGCTAAGCCTTTGCCGGTTTACCTCACTGCATCGCAGAGGCTCCAGGTTCGATTCCTGGTATAGTAAATTTCGGAAACGTATTTTCTCCGTTATTTACTATGGTCTGGGTGTCTGGGATCGGCCCCAGAATGGTCCGTTGTATATTATCCATAACACAAGCGTAATTTGCTTAAATTGGGCATATACAGTGTGTGTGTTTGTCTGCCGATTTATTATTATTATTATAAAGATAAAGAGTTTGTTTGTTTGCTTGTTTGATTGAACGCGCTAATCTCAAGAACTACTGGTCTGATGTAAAAAATTCTTTCAGCGTTAGATAGCCCATTTATCGAGGGAGGCTATAGGCTATATATCATCACGCTAAGACCAATAGGAGCGGAGCACCAATGAAGAATGTTTCAACATCGGGGGGTTTTGAAAATAAATTCCACGCAGACGACGTCGCGGATTATATAAAATCATTAGAGCTAGGCATGTATTTCTGAAGAGTTTCTTGCGCCGCTTCTTCTCTTCAAGCCACAACATGATAAATTAGACGAAGCTCCCATAGAGTAAATAATAACCATAAAGAAAATTAAAACTAAATAATTAAAATGAACAAGTTGGCGGTAGGCCAAATAAAATTTCAACAACATTTTTTTTTATTTACTATTAATATATGTATTCGCCTCTTTGCTTCAACAATGTGCTATTTTGAAAATTGAAATTTAAGAAAACAAAAATAAGTTTTTAAAAATAATTACATCGAAACGATTAAAGTTATATCTATATTAATACGTGAAGCAAAACTTTGTACCCCTTTTTTGCAAAATTGCGCGGACGGAGAAGTTTGAAATTTCGCACACTTATACTTTATATAGAGCCGGAGTGCAGAATGCTAATACTTTAAAAAAATTATGCATAAAAAATACATTAAATCAATAAAAGTAATAACATTACACACACTACCATGTATTTGACACATACACGTGACACGCATATATACTATTTTATTTATTGTTGCCTTGGCGAAATCTGTGATTATAGAAGTATAGTCTTTGACAACAGAACCTTAATAATGTTCAAACTTATAATTTAAATTAATTATTATGGTCGAATTTCGACCACTAGTCTTTTAAAATACATACTAGCTTGATAGTATAAACTTATTCGTTTAGATACAATAATTTTTCGAAAGTTAAAATAGTTCGAAAATTTAAATTTTCAAGATACCTCATTATTGAGGCAAAGAGGCGATATGATTGTATGTATTTTAAACTGCACACTGAATACCGACCCATTATTATAAATGTAAAATTATCTCCAGAAGGTTGTATGGAAGACATCGGTGTTAGCGATAAGACCGCCACTTGTACTAGTTGAATGATTGTTAACTCATGTGTATTATTTTCTTGTGTGCAATAAAGAATATTCTATTCTATTCTACTCATTGACACTTGTCTTCCGTGATCACGGCTACTGAAAAGTGGCCGAAACGTCAGAATAATAAAAATCAAATAAATTACCGCGCTTAAAACCGTTAAAGCGTAGTTTTGTTATGTATACCAGTCGCGAAAACTTAAGAAAATATCATGTCATTTGTAAGAATAAAATAGTTGAATAGTTTGTTTTAAATTCAGTCATGTTATAATTTAATAGACTGATAACTTTTTCTGACGATTTAAAAATTGGCCCTTAGTGTATAAAACTAACGCAGGTGAACGTGCCCTAATAGTAATTGAGTACAACTGGTTATATGTTTACTTTCCTTAGGTCCGAGTTTTCAATCATCAGATAAAAGTTATTCATAGAACAAAGTATATAATGAAAGGTATATATATAATAAGATTAAATTTATAGAAATTTAAAAAAATGTATTCGAGTGTATATATAATATAAAAGAAAGAAACATTAAAGAGCAAAGTACACCCTCTTTCTTAAACTATGAAAGGAGCGGAGGCGATATAAAAAAAATCTGGTTTAGGTCCTAGTTTTCAATCATCAAATAAAAATTCATAAAACAAAGTATAAAATGAAAATATTCAAAATGTTTGTTGCACGAGTAAAAGAGTTGAACGATTTCTCCTTTGAATTCACTGACTGATAACTTTTATCTGATGATTGAAAACTTGGCCCTTAAGTGGAATGGTATTTGCCCGGCTGGATGGCTACCACCCCTGGTCTAGATTCTGGAGTATGTCGCTATAACAACCTTGAGTTATCTTCCGGCTTCAGTGACCAGGTTCCAGTCACCCTTTAGAGAGCGGCAGCCTATAGGTAGCACCTTTGGTATTCCAAATGTTCATAGGCGATGGCAACCGCTTCTCATCACGTACTCGTCTGCATGTCTGCTGAACTCGTGCAATAAAAAAATGTCACCATCGTGCGAAGTCAATAAACAATCCAAAAAAAACTTTCACATATTGATTGACAGTGACAGTTCTTTTTTCTAACTAGGTCAGTATTGTCTATGATTATGAAACAATCGAACGTCAATTAACCTATAGACAATAAATTCTCACGCTTTTTTTATTAATAGGAAATAAGACGACGCTATGCGGATATTGTTGGTTTGTTCTATAAGCGTAGAATCTAGTTTGAGAAATTAAATCAAAACGTATTAGACTAGTGGCCGCCTGCGACTTGAGTCTTTTTTTAATAGCTGGAAAACATCAGACAGGTTGACGGCCCAATTCTACTATTTCAAAACCTTGCCGTTGCGAAGATATCCAAAGCAAGATTCTATTGCGATAGAGTCATAAATTCTATTCTACTAAATTCACAGTATCCTCTTGATAGCGTCACGGCGGAATAATAGTAGGAAGAAATTGATATTACGGTTAGCAAACATGGCGTTAGCCGATATGAATATTGAGAAACTAACAAAATTTTAAACATTTATTTCCCAAGCTTTCGCTTATAAATATTTATAAAGGTAGAGTGGCGTGCTACTGGAACGCCATTGGAATTAACAGAATACCGAAAGCAGGCAAATTTACGATTGAGACGATTGTGTCCGGCGTTTTTGATGAGGTACTAGCACAATTGGGCCCCATGACAGGAAACGCATAGGACAGTGGTCAAGACAATGATTTCAGAATTACTTTACTACGTCTAGGGTTGCCAACCATACTTTATAATAACGTATCCTACTTTATTTTTAGTAAATACACTTTTGCATACAATTTAAGTATGTAAAATACTCTTCCAGTCTTTTCTGTGAAAATGAAACACTTATATGGATAACTAGAGAGTACCTCTAGAGCGTACCTCTTGTTTAAAGAGCAGGCGTTAATACAGGTTACATTATATTCAATTTTTATGTTGGTGCTATTTGCCCCCAGAAGATTCACTTAATTTCATATCGCAAACTATCCCATCCTCCGTCTATCCGTAAACTAGATAAATGAGAAAACTTGTTAAAAATGACGAAAAGACAAAATGGAAGAAATGGACGAAAAGGACGAAATGGACAAAATAGTCAAAAATCACAAAACCTAACCTACTTTCTGGGTTAACCTTTATATAAATCTATCCCATTATCTGGGATGAAAAGTATTACTGAACTATTATCAATCGAGCTTTCACTGAATGTGTTTTATTTAATAACTAATCTAAAATGGCGAGAAGTGAGGTACAGCGCATCTATTTTAATTTAAAAAAAAATGAGTTGTATGTTCATTTAAATTTAAACTTGGAAGGTAATAGCTCCAAAAATTCAAGGACAATGAAAAGTTTTTGGTGTGAGCTAAAAAAGCACACAAAAATATATCTCCAAGAGAAGGCATAAATAATTAAATAAAATTATGATAAATGCTGTTTTTTCTTCTAAATAAATACTTTATTTCTTCCCTATTTAAAAAATGTGACAGTTTATGTTTCTCAAAAACAGTTGGCAACCCTAAACCACGCCCAAAGTTTCTGAAAATTTGCAATATGGCGGATGTCGTGTGCATACCCGTCAACGTCATGTGACATATTCCGATTTCTATGATTCTCGAGCATCGGTTAGCAGTTGCAATTTACTAACAAATAGATCTTTCTCATGGAAACGCGAACAATGTTTCGCTGGCTCATTCTATTATGCACCTGCTTCATCTGGGATAATGTTAATGCTAGTGATTGTGGCCAAATTCGCGTTGTTTATAGCGTTAAAAATAACGACATTAATAATTAGCTAAGGCTACGTTCCACACGACTCACAACCACCACGCTCACGACCGCGATTTTTCTGTTCCATTTGCTTGCGGGCGTTACTATTGTAAACTCAAGCGGAACGGATTATTCGACCCACCTCTTCACATGGGTTGTTGACGTTTTCGCGGCGACCATAACGACCGTGGTCGCCATGTGGAACGGCTGAAGGAGCATTTGGGACATTGTGAGCTACAGGAGGAACGCGCCCTATATCATACGTTATACGTTATGTTATTGTCGCATCACCAAATGACACATTACATCTGTGTGAAATGGCTTTGACACTAAAACACCGTCCCAGATGTAGCAGGGTAACCTGTATAATTTCACCTGTTTCAACTCATTTCCCACTTACCGCCTTCCATCTGGGTATCTGAAACAAAATTTATTAAATTATCTATACATATAATAAAACTGTAGAGGTCGAATTTCTGTACAATGAAAAAAAATGCTAAAAACCGAGTCAGGGGGATGTAAGAAGCGAAATAGAACTAATTTAGATTTGTTTTAAATTTTATGTTTCTTTGTTTGTCCGTTTGTCTGTCTGTTTATACCGGCTAATCTCCGAAACGACTGGACCGATTTAAATGAAATTTTGTATGGTGGTAGCTTATATCCGTGGTCAACATATAGGATACTTTTGATCCCGAAAAATTAAAGAGTTCCCGTGGGATAGTTAAAAAACCGCACCATGCGGACGAAGTCGCGGGCATCAGCTAGTTTTAATAATAATTAAAATAAATAAAACTATATATACAAATTAAAATGAAACTATGAAATCTAGTGCTAGACCGCTGTCAGTTGGAAACGTGCCCATAAGACTGGTCACATTACCTCGCTGTATGGCAACGCTAAGCGTTGCTTAAGGTATAGACCAGTCTTTTGGTCACGTGAGAGGTCTACCAGGCGTTTCGCTATGTCTCGATAAAGTTTAAACTAAAGTAAATAAAGTCGCAGGAATTTGTATTCTTTCTCCGTTCCTGCACGGATCAAACTCCTGCCTGCATTGCCTCGATTGACGCCATCGTAATACAATCGACAAGTAGGTATCTGATTGAAACGCGCTATATGTGCCTTTGCAGCCAAATAGACGAGTAGCGCGTCGAAGCACACGAAAAAGTCGTCGACTGTATACTAAGATTTTATGAACGAGTGGATAGGTAAAGTGCAACCAATTAATCTATCATGCAGTAAGCGTCGCGTTTGCAGTGCGTTACAGTTGCGTGCGACGCGCGTCGACGGCGCCTGATAAAAGTGCGATGTGTAAGGGGCTGACTAACCGCTTAGTAACAAATTCACACGCGTCGCACATATATATTTAGATAATCTAATCATTGACTTTCTATGTGATTAGCAAGTATAATTATATCCTAAATACATACACTTCTGACATATATTAGAAACTTACTCTAATTGAAATACCTGAATACCATCTGTCTATACAGATAAATAAAATTGAAGACTCTGTTTGTATTATTAAAATAACAGCTTTTTACTAAATGCATATGAAAGTATATACGGTATAAGTATATATCCAAAAATTCAATTTTTGTTCAATTCAATTTTTAATATTTTTGTCTGTCCGTCTGTCTGGATGATCCGGCAATTTGTGAAACGACTGGACCAATTTTGACGGCACTTTCACTTCACATAAGGAGTAACTTAGGCCAGTTTTTAGGGTTCCGCAAAAAACAGAAAATATGCTATATAACGAAGTCGCGGGTACAGCTAGTAAATAAATAAAAACACGGCCTCTGTAGTTGAGTGGGCTACGCCTTTGGCGGCCAACCTAACTACAACGCAAAAGCATCGTCGATTCCTGACTTGATAAATTTCATAAACGAATTTTCCTACATGAACTACGGTCTGGGTGTCTGGGATCGGTCCCAGAGTGGCCCGTTGTATATTACCCATAATACAAGCGTAACTCGCTTAGCTTGTGAATATTAAATCTATAGACAACTAACTGCATTTATGGTGCATGCGTTTCGGCCGGGATTCAAACCAGCGCTCTATGAGTGTGGGACGCGATTACGCCAACCAGTAAGCTACCAAGGCTTCTATGAGTACACATGATAGATCTCAAATACCGGTTTCCTTAAATTCCTCAAGTGAAAGCCATCTTGAGTGGAAGAAAGTTGACAAGCGAGGTGCTGTTATATGCTTAGGCGTATTACGCAAATGTTTGAATTGTTTAATCAAGTTGACATGGTGTGCTAATTACTCAAATGTCGAGGTGGCTATTATTTTTTATATTATTGCATAAATTCAGCAGACAGGCAGATGGCCCACCTGATGGAAAGCGGTTATCATCACCTATGAACATTTGTAACACCAAAGGTGCTATCGATGTGCTGCCGCTCTCTCAAGGGAGTCTGGTACCTGGCCACTAATGCCGGAACACAACTCAAGGTTGTTATGGCTGCATACTCTAGACCAGTGTGTTAAATGGCTGTGGGTTATTTTGACGCCTGTTACCACAGGCCGCTCGGCACCAGGAATAGGTATGCTTTGTATGGAGTAATATAATTGTCTATAGGTGACGGTAACCGCTTTCCATCAAGTCTGCCTGTCTGCTGAACTTAAGCAATAACAAAAAATCCTTTCTCCAGTTGCTCACCCGCGCCGCTCGCTCACGGCGACCGAAGATCCAGACTGGCAGTCCAATCCCTTGTATCCTATTTTTTCTGTCTGATCCTTCTGACTCCTTGTACCCCGGCCCTCCTAGCCCATCCATCCTATCCCATCCTATTAGTGGCAACGCGTTGGCTTTGATTCTGGTGGTGCATACGTCTGTAGGTGACAGATTTTGCCTATATGCTGTGCATCGGGGTCATCCATAAATTACGTCACATGTTTTTTTTATAAATTGCCCGAAGCAGGCAATCAGGTGCACGGCCCACTCGATGGAAGGTTGTTACCGTCGCCTATGGACGTTTGCAACATCAGGGGCGTTGCCAACACGTTACAGGCCCGTAAGAAATTTTATAACGCCCTTCTTAAATGACCTCATGTCGTAGCGCAGAGGGAAAATCTCGGCGGGAAGTTCCCTACAAACGTTCTAGAGAATCGTTGCATAGTTAGGAGTGGGAGCTCCAGAAAATGGTGGTGAACATACCGTCGATGGCGAGCGGTGCGGTTGTAACAACGAGGTGACTGCACCAAATCAACCAATTCCTCGGAACACAATGTCACGGAAGTGTTACGTCGTGTGAAAATCTAATATATTTAAAGCTTTAAAACAATTCTATCTGTATGCGTATAGTGGTTAAATTATTAAAAAATACTTAATACTTACTCTCACTTTTGCACAATATCCTTCACGCTCCCTGTACTCCCCCATATTTAAAAGAACTTTTTAGTTTTCTCTATCAATCTCATTTCTGTAATTTGCGCTCAAATAAAAATCTTTTGTTAACAATACTTACACTTCTTCCTACGTAGGAAATCCTTTTGCCGGACAGGCTGTTCGACTGGAATTCCCTCCCCTTACCAATCAAACAAGCTAAATCAGTGACTACATTTAAACGTATGGTCACTGACCATTATTGGTCTATTAAATAAAATTGTTGCATTACATGAATGTATCTATCGTTCGAATGTATATATATCTTATTTATAATATCATCTTTATGTAATTATATATGTATATATAGTGGTATATTTGTATTGTATTTTATTTTTAATAATATTTAATTGTGATTTTATTACTTTTATTTTAGTTTAGTACACCACCAAAAATGTTTTGAAATCTCGTTTAAAATCTCCTTAGACACCGGGTTGCCTGGAAGAGATCGCTATAAGCGATAAGGCCGCCCATTGTTCTAATGCATATGTATCCATATCAATTGTCTAGAATTAAGTTTATGGTGAACAATAAAGAGTTTTCATTCATTCATTCATTAATATTAATCGGCAAACAGACACATTGTATATCCCCAAGCTAAGCAAGTTACGCTTGTGTTATGGGAGATATATGAGTTCGGCCGGTTAAGACTTAGCCCGCTCAACCACAGAAGCCGTCAAACTTAGACTTAGACTTAATAGAAATGAAACTAATTACGGAATTGCTGAATGAATGAATGAATAATTCATTGTTAAAGTGTATGTACATAAGATGTTACAATATGCGTGCTATCAATACATTTTGCCTTATTAGGTGTGCAATTTTCGAATAAATGTCAAAATTGTAAAACTAAATTTACATAATAATTTTAATTCGATTGTATTGAATCTACACTATGAAAAAGAAATCTACAATTAATTCCCGGGAACGTTGCCAAAAGTTAAATAACACTACTTAGCCTTTGAGCAAAATAGACGCCAGCCAGTCTATTATACGTTCGGCGACATCTCGATAAAGTTTTAGAGCGTTAGGACCCCATGGACCCAGTTTCCATCTCAAACGTCGCAAATGTGTAGCTATTTCCGATAGCGGCGTACTTGCGGCGCTTAAGGGCCTCCTGTTCGGCTGCAGCAGAACCGGCGGTAGCGGACGTACTTGAAAGATGTGCGCCGCCAAAGTGCTAACGCAAGTAGCATCCCACACTAGGGGGCGGCCCATCTTCCAAGGTACTAACGTCATTACGTCCGGTCTCCTGCCATCGTCGCGGCACAAGCTTCTTTTTGGTCTCAATTTACATTAAAAAGAATATATATATATATATATATTGTTACATGTCGTCAAAGATAAGCCGCACAGCCTATTGTAAGCGCAACTTATTGTCCTCCCGGATTAAGGAACTCTTTTGTCTTTTGAAACTCGGTGTGCGCCTCCAATTTCTTTGTACTGTGTAGTTAGTATAAGACGATGCCCGAATGGAGTGTGAACTGGTTGCATCCAGTTTTATTTGTATTTGTTTTATACGTGTTTGTACAGTTCTAATAAATTCTATAGTAGTTCCAACGGCATTTTTTTTAATTCGAGTCCTGTAGCTCGTAACAATATGATATAAAATATTGCAATAAAATTATATGTCTAGTTACAAAACATTATTAGTCATATCTTTGTCATTCTCATATTCATTTACAGTATAATAAACTTTGTTCAATAAAATTTTCTTAAGAGACTTTTTAAACAAAATAGGCTGAACTCGTAACATTTCTGACAGTTTATTAAGTCTTACTGATTTAATTTCATAATTTCTCGACGTAAAATTGCAAAATATGTGATGTCACACTAGGGAGGGAGCAGTCCCACGAATGTGACCAGCTGTGACCAATTGTGACAAGGACGAGGAATCAAAAAAATTTAAAATTCGTGTGACGTAATCTGTGGATGGTTCCTTCGTAATAAAAAACTACTTTCCATCAGATGGGCCTATCAGGTCTGTTTGCCAACTTCAGCCAGTAAAAAATTACACAACTTCCAAAATATTTTATTCATTTGGTGAATCAAATAATAAATGTAATAAAGAGCAATCAGACCTTGATATGCAAATTTTATAATTACGTTGTTATAAAATAGATGATGAAGAATTTATAATATTTGGACCGTAGACGTGTTATTATAATGAAAGCAAACAAGTGGCGCTGTAAGAGTCGGTTTTGTTTAAGCAGGGTTCTTTTACTGCGCGGCAGTCAAACAAGCAGACGGCTTACCTTATTTTTTATTGCTTGAAGCAGGCAAACAGGCAGACCAGCTCACCTGATGGAAAGTGGTTACCGTCGCCTATGGACGTTTGCAACACCAGGGGTGTCGCCAACGCGTTGCCGACCTCTTAAAAATTTTATAACGCCCTTCTTAAAGAACCCCATGTCGTAGCGCAAAGGGAAAACCGCGGCGGGAAGTGCCCTCCAGATCATTGTTTGTTGTACGCGAAATAAATGTTCTAGAAAACCGTTGCGTAGATGAGCGTGGGAGCTCAAAGAAATGGGGGTGAATATCCCGTCGCTGGAGAGCGGTGCGGTTGTGAAAGTGATGAGGATGGTCATTACCTGATGGAAAGTGGTTTCTTTTTATTTATTTTTATAATTATTAACTACTCTACGGACTCGAGTTCCGTACCCTTTTTTACAACTTAATTTCTATTAAAGTTTTTAGAATTCATACACGCTTATTGTTTATTTTGTTATTGTGTGTGACATTAATTTAGTGATTTTTATGTTGTAGTGTACCTTAAAAATAACTAATGTAGAGTGTATCCGTTATATACTGATGTTGTGAGGAAGTGCATGTGCAGTGTGTGCCTTGGATGGAAAGTGGTTACCATCGTATATAGACCTTGACTTTCTTATAGGGAAGATGGGACAGGAAGACAAGTGGTTCATCTGAAATCATCGTACGAAATACGACGAGGGAACGCACCTAGGGTTGCCAACCTTATTTTATAAATATGCGAGGGCAAGGAAGGAAAAGGACCTTACCCGGCCTTTGATTCTCGCACCTGGACCCGCACAGTTTTGATAATTTTAAATATGTTTGGTCGGTATGTCGGTTGAGAGAGACAATTTTAGTTGACAGCTTTTATACATGAAAGATTTTGGACTCCGGGGGGAGTATGGTTGCAAAGCTGAAACTTACAGGAATTGACGGAAGGGCACCACCAGGAGTGGAGCCTGCGGCTTAATTTGACTCGACACGGGAAATCTCACCAGACCCGGACACCGGAAAGATTGACAGATTAACAGCTCTTTCTTGATTCGGTGGGTGGTAGTGCATGGCCATTCTTAGTTGGTGGAGCGATTTGTCTAGTTAATTCCGGTAACGAACTAGACTCTAGCCTGCTAAATAGGCGTCGTCATCTAGGTGTGCGTGACCCCGTGTCGCGCAACTCACTGGCGACGTATTCAAATTCTTCTCAGAGGGACCGGCGGCTTCGAGCCGCACGAGATTGAGCAATAATCGATTGTCGATGTTGGTTATTTTTGACAGTTATGAGTTACTTTAGCACCTCTTATCCTTTAAAGGAGTTTATGGGTAAGAATTTCATTTATCAGTTGCTGAGCAGTTCTTAAAATTGCAGAAACGATTATAAGTAAGGTCATAAACTTTGCTTGACAACAAAGTTACAAAGCTATAAATTTATTAGCCACAAAAACCTATCATTTCACGAGTTATCTCCGCAACATATACTTTCTTTAGTTATTACGATTAGACAACTGAACCCCAATCGTACAATTCCGGTATGAGATTCGAAACCCGAAATGCTCGCGCCGGGCCGCAGCCTCGATCGAAAGCGCGTGTGGAACGAAACCTGTTATTGGATTACGTAACCAAAGTCACTTTCCTGAGCGCGCGGACTTTCTAAACTCGAGATAAAGGCAACGTGCGCAACTGAAACGACCTCGGCTCTATGCAAGGTGTTTCTCCCGTGTAGGGAACGTGCGCAACGCCATTGAGCACTCCCATCGACACACAGTCGGGTCATTAATTCTGTCACAAACGCCATTGATGGCCGCTTATATTTTATCGAACGTTTACTTGCGTTACTATCGGTTAAAATTTCACATAAGTTCCATACAACATCAAGGTGATGCAATAATATTCCACTACCCATTAGAAATCTGCAATATCTTCATGGGTTCAGAACTAAATGAAAAATATTTTTAAAAGATATATAATAAAATCCCAAAAGAGCTTAAAGCTCTGAAAACTAAATTGTTTAAGTCACATTTAAAAAAAGCACTAATAAGAAAAAGCTACTACAGTGTAACTGAGTTCCTTAATAAGTTTTAAATGTAAGTGATAAGTTAGAATGTTAAGTGTATAAATATATTTATAATATTTGTACCATATAAATATCATTAGAAACAAATGTAAATTTAAATTGTGTGTCATTTAGTATTTGTTAAATTTAAGGATATACATAATTGTAAGATTTAAATATTAGTGATGGTAATTAAAACCAAATAAGTATACCTTTATGATATAAATTTAAAAAAATATATACGCCCAACCGGCAAAAAACATGTGCTGCCTATAAAATAACAAGACCTATTGTATAACCATGTTTTTATGCAATAAATTATTTGATTTGATTTGATTTGAAAAAAGAGCACCAGTGTTTACAACACGACCTAAAATATGATACAAGTGGTATTTAATTTAATTGTCATGATGGGATGATGTTAGTACCTTGGAAGATGGGCCGCCCCTTAGTGTGGGATGCTACTTGCATTGACACTCTCGCGGCGTTCCATCTTTCAAGTACGTCCGCTACCGCCGGTTCTGCTGCAGCCAACAGGAGGCCCTCAAGGGCCGCAAGTACACCGCCGTCGGAAATAGTTACACGTTTGTGGCGTTTGGGGTGGAAACTCTGGGTCCGTGGGGTCCTAACGCTCTAAAACTTTATCGAAATGTTGCCGAACGCTTAGTAGAATTCTCACGCGACCAAAAGGCTGGCGTCTATTTTGCTCAAAGGGTAGGCATTGCTATACAACGTGGCAACGCCGCCAGCCTCCTGGGAACGTTCCCGGTAAGTGACAGTGGTTTGGGACCAATATTTAATCTATAATTATGCCCTCTTTTTTTTAAATTTGGTTTTTCATATTTATAGTTTAGTTTAATTTTTTAAATAATTTTAGATTATATTGTTAAAAGTTAAATAAAAAGCTTAAATAAATAAATCTATACAAATAAATAATATCGAAATGTCTGTTTGTAATGTCATTTAATTGTAATGTCGATTATTTTATTTAATTTTTGAAATACTCGTATTTATAACACTATATATTATATATATATTTATTCATGATTATTATTTTCCTTATTTCTTGTATATGCTACGTATGTATGTGTGTGTGTATTAGGGTGGGCCAAAAATCGATCATCTTTAGAGAGACATCTTTAGAGAATTCTCACGAAAAATGAGCTCTTAATTTCTATAGGAAGGTTCGATTTTGTCCTTAGTCCAATAGAAAAAATTTAATGTTTCCATTAGTAATTGATTTAGCAGCAAAATCCAATGTACTTTTTTGTAGGAAATCGAACAATGCAAAAAATCCGTCCGTCTACAAATTTCATGATTTTTCGACCTGCGTCCATGTCACAGCTGGTCACATTCGTGAGACTCCTCCCTCCCTGGTGTGACGTCAGATATTTTGCAATTTTACGTCGAGAAATTGTAAAATTAAAACAGCTCCGTATTTATTTTATTAATTTTTGAATACGAAATATAAAGAAGAACAATTTTTAGTTAGACGTGTTGCTGGGCTGTTTCTTAGCCGCTTCTTCTCCTTTAACAGCGATAACACGTTGCGAAGCGGTGTACATAGCCTAGGGAGCAAAATTAAATTTTAACTTATATGTATGACCTTCAAAAAGTTTCCTCCAGTGGAACTTACTTTGAATAAAAACTTTTGAATTAGAATTTTTATTTCCACTTGAATTATTTATTTAATAATTTAAACACCATTCTCATACAGATACGAGTTGGAAATATTTAGAAATTTTTCGTTAGTAGTTCAAATTTCGTGTTTTAAAGCTGAATTATATTAGACTAGCTTCTGCCCGCGACTTCATCCCCGAGGAATAGTTTAAAAAAAGTAAGTTAAAAAAAATCCCCCGATTTTGAAACATTCTTCAGTGCTCCGCTCCTATTGGTCTTAGCGTGATGATATATAGCCTATAGCCTATCTCGATAAATGGGCTATCTAACACTGAAAGAATTTTTCAAATCAGACCATTAGTTCCTGAGATTAGCGCGTTCAATCAAACAAACAAACTCGTCAACTTTATATATTAGTATAAGATTTTGAAATGTGACTGCACGAAATTTAGGACCGCTCCCACCCCTTGTCACACAATGTCACACTTCGTCGAGCTCCTCCTAACATGTGACGTCATTTATATCTGGTCTCTAAGGAAAAAGTAAAATATACCCTGCACATGATTAGAACCTGCTGACTGTAGAAAGACAACTCACGCTGTATTATTACACCAACCAATATTGTATTTATAAGGCTACATTTCTGCGAAGGAATGTAAACGGGAAACGGCTTAAAAATAATATTTCTGACAATTATTATTTACTAGCCGTACCCGCGATGACGTCCGCGTGCAAATTCGTATTCAAAACCCCCGATTTTGAAACATTCTTCACTGGTGCTCCGCTCCTAGTGGTCTTAGCGTGATGATATATAGCCTATAGCCTTTCTCGATAAATGGGCTATCTAACACTGAAAGAATTTTTCAAATCGGACCCGTAGTTCCTGAGATTAGCGCGTTCAATCAAACAAACAAACAAACTCTTCAGCGTTATATATTAGTATAAGATTTATTAAATTACAAAGATCGCTATCATTATAGTTGTCACCAACACGTTAGCGTGGTACACATAATAAATGTTTATTTAATAATAAAAATCCCGCAGGGAGGCTTTGTGGCGAATCCTGAGGTAAGTAGTGACACTTCGGACCTGACTCCGTGTGTACCTTAGCCAGCCGGCACGGACTGGATATCGCTAGAGCTCATGCTCCAGGGGTGGAAGTGATAAATGGTATCACGTCGGAAGTAGCTTCGATGGACCTGCAGCCCACCTCTCTACACCCCTTAGCCACTCACACCCATGGTGCCCCTGTCTTCTATGGCCTTTTTTGGGGCCCACACAGGGAGCGGAGAGTCACCATCCATTTTTCCATGTTCCCCGAACATTGCGACAGATAGACGCCATAGTCCCTATATTCCCAGACTCACTAGTGGTTCACCCCAATAGCCCGGTACTTTTCGTTCTCATTTCCCACAATAGTCCAACACTGGCCGGGGCTTGTCCTTGGGTGCTTTTTTATAGGGTGGCCACATTTACATTAAATTTGTCAAGAGGCCTCTACGTGCTGGCCTTTCCATGGCCCCATGCAACCCTCCAAAAGTCCGGACCATTTTTATGGCCCGTGGTCTTCAAACAGACACATATTGTATGTCACTAAATTAAGCAAGTTACGATTGTGTTACGGGTAATATATAACGGACTACTTTGGGGCCAATCACAGACACTCAGACCATAATAAAGAAAGAAAGAAAACTTTATTTGCAGAAATAGCGACGTAATTACATTCTTTATACATTATTATACACAGAGTATAATTTGAGAATTCGTACGTCGCATTTTCAGCAAACAAGGTTTGCACTCAACATATTGGTGTGCCTCTCTCTTATATCTCTCTACTTATATAATATTTAAATAGTAAAACAATGAATGAAGAAAATTCGTTTCCAAAATTTACCATACCAGGAAAGGAACCCAGAGCCTCTGCGTTGCAGTGATAGCCGGCAAAAGCTTAGCCCGATCAACCACAAAGGCCGTCAAATATGACACTAAAGCAGATGAAGCCCCAGCACAAAGGTTGGCAACGCGTTCGCTACGCTCCTGTTGTTGCAAACGTGCGTATGCGATGGTAACTGTCAATTAATTGAGCCATCTGCCAACTTCGCATTAAAAACAAAAAGTAGAACAACAGGTCATCAACCTTGAAATATTAAAAATAATAAAAAATTAAAAACTTGTAAAGAGTATTTGAATGTTTTCTCACACCGAAAACATTGTCATACATATTTATATAAAATTTTAAATTATAATGACTGCATTTAACGTTTTAATTATTCTGTGGGAATTAAAACTAAATTAACTAATGCATAAGTGCGAGTGTGTCTGTGCATTGAAGGGTTCCCTAGCCATTTTGGTAAAAAACCCAAAAAAACTACATACGTTCAATCTGCAAAACCGAACAGACAGATTCATGTAAAGCCCATTTTATAAACCCAAAAATCATGACTATCTTTTCGTTTAATAATATCAGCCCATAAATGTCCCACTGCTGGGCTCGGGCCTCCCATTATAGGGGGAACGGACAGTATGCCCGCCAAGCTAGTCCAAGGCGGCTTGGCAGGTTTGACACATCGGTTATCTCGATGTGCAGGTTGCATCACGATGTTTTCCTTTACCGTTGTTAGCACGTGGTAATTGAAACAATATGCACATTAGATCAGAAAATTAAGTGGTGAATGCGTTCGGGCGAGAATCGAAACCGCACCCTTTGAGTTAGGAACGCGCGCGCTAACTATTACACTACCGTTTTCATCCGTGCAGGAACGGAGAAAGAATACAATTTCCTGCAGCCGGGCGGCCTGTCGTAAGATGCGACAAAACAACCCACACTCAGGTGGTAGGGCATTTGCCCGACTGGATGGCTACCACCCCTGGTCTAGAGTATGCTGCCATAACAGCCTTGAGTTGTGTTCCAGTCTCCCCTAAGAGAGCAGCAGCGCATTTGTAGCACCTGTGGTGTTGCAAATGTCCATAGGCGATGGTAACGGCTTTCCAACAAGTGGGCCGTCTGCCTGTCTGATGAACTCCTGCAATAAAAAAATTAAAAATACCACAACTTACGTTGTATAACTTATATTTATGAATCAACTTTATTTATCAAAAGGTACGTTAATAATTACAAAACCTGTCAAACGATAACGAAGTTGCGTATATAACATCCAACAACAATTTATGTATGAAACTATACTTATTACAAACATACAATATAAACGGAAGGTACCCATTGAAAAGGTTTAAAAGATTTAACCGTGACGCAATAGACACAAATCACTTCCGTTGCATCACCATACAATTAATGATATTTTATAATTCCGTATATAAAATAGCCGAGACGTTCGGATTGCATAACCGTCGTTAAGAACCGAGAGCCACTATCAAGACTTGATAACAATCTATGACCAATTCATAAAGATGGCTGATCACCACCCACAACACTTGCTTGTCGTTTACGGGACATTAAAGGTACTAATATAGCATATTTACATAATTTACAATTATAAAATTACATATAATCGAATACAATAAAAGAATACTTATTTGTATCGTATTCTACCCATAGTCCCTCAAGAATATAAGTAGAATACTGAGCCTAGATCACCGTCTTCTATGGTTAAGGTGCCCAGAAGACTGGCTACGTTTCCTCGCTGGATCGCCATACTGATCCGTTGCGCGAGGTAGGCACCAGTCTTCTGGTCACCTGAAGAGTCAATGAGTCGTTTTGATACATTTTGGTACAGGCTCATGGCCTCAGGACTCCACGGTCCAAGCGTCTCGATAGCAAACGGCACAAACATATAACTCTCACTGAGTGTTGCATATTTGCGCCGCTTGAATGATTCAGCTGTTTCCGCCGCCGAACCGGCTGATCTAGACGTGTTTGGTAAATGGGGTACGGCCAACGTGTCTACGCAAGTCGCATCCCACACCAAAGGCTTGCCACGCCGCCAAGGAATTAGAGTCAGAATATCTCTACAGATAAATAAAATTAAAGTGATTTGAAAGTGTATACGGTATTTTTATCAAAAAATATTTTTGAAGTGATAACTTCCTATGGGAGGGTAAACCGTTTCGTTGCGTAACGCGTTACGGCGCCAGTCTGTCTGGCTTCCCTTTCTCTCAGGCGTTCGGCAGCGGTAGGCAGGCTCCTCCTCTCTCACTCTAACCCACAGCCAGCAGTATCACGGACAGACTATATTACTACAGATTTATAAATTATTATAATATATAATTCTATTTATGTATGTTATTAGGCATAACTTTAGTAATAACCTAAGCTTTTCTCAAGTTAAACAATTTCAGTATTAAATAGTTCAACTTAGATTAGTTTGAGTTATCAATTCTGTCGGGCGTTGCGAGACGTACGGGCAGAGATAATAATATCGGCGTGAAATGGATAGCTTGTTTTACGTACGAGTGAGAGTGCCCATTTTCCCCACCTCCTATTCCCAGTATTCTTTGTTTTTTATTGTTAACTCAGGGGAATGTCTTTTTTGTAACACACACGGGTCTTGGTTGCTTGTGGGACTCTTGTACCAATCGGTAAACGGGATCTCCTCCATCAAAGGAGAAGGCCGAACAAACTACCCACTAAAGTACCTGGGTCTCTATGTGAGCATATATCTAGAACGTCAAGGACGTATAACGCAGTTAAGCTCTTCTGAGATCCTAGTGCGTCGATTTGGTACTAAGCCCCGGGAAGCAGGGCTGTACCACTTCGTATAGTAGAGGTGATTCCACCGATACCCCTGTAAACAGTGGCCCTCTACCACGCGGAAACTCCCGTCCAATTAAATAGACGACAGTCGAAAGCTGTTTGCACCGTCAATTTTATTCCATGTACCCATTTTTTTGTTGAAGCAGGGGGAATACATCTCGTACACTACCGGGTCCTTTGTTAGACCTTACGCGAGATTAAGCGACGCACGACTAGTGTGGGACTCTGGTACAGTCGTTGATAAATACACCGCTAAACCCGAACCTGCCTCCCATGTGCCCGAGCTTGAGTTGGAAGAAAATGAGTTTTCGAACGTAGTTACACTCATGTTCATCTGGCGTCAAGGCCTTTGGCACCCCGGTAAGCGGAGTGACACCCTTCACCAACAAAGGTTAGTTTGGACCAGTGGCGTAGCTTGCCTTAGACCGTCCCTGTATCAAATATGTTTAGGGGGCCCAAAGGAATGGTAAAGCTTTTTTTTAAATAAAAGAAACAACATTACGCTCGAACTGAATTCTAATAATTATATTTTGACTAGCTGATGCCCGCGAGTTCGTCCGCATGCTGCGGTTTTATAACTATCCCACGGGAACTCTTTAATTTTTCGGGATTAAAAGTATCTTATATGTTGATCATGGATATAAGCTACTACCATACAACATTTCATTTAAATCGGTCCAGTCGTTTCGGAGATTAGCCGGTACAAACAGACAAACAAACAGAGAAAATATGAAAAAAAACTAAATAAGTTCTATTTCACTTCTTATATCCCCCTGACTCGGTTTTTAGCATTTTTTTTCATTGTACAGAAATTCGATCTCTACAATTTTATTATATGTATAGATCATAAGTTATTATTACTTATAATTAATGCTCCTAGGAGCTAAGTTAGACAAACAATTCAAATCAAAGATACACCTTTCTCGCCTATTTTTCGGCACGCTTATTTATCAAATCATCCATAGCTGGAGACAATTTAATTTTTTCTAGATTTTCTACCTCTACAATGATAAGTCTGATAGCCGCTTCTGTTGGCCCAGCAGTTATGCTATAAAAGATTTTTTGCTTACACGCTTTGAGGGCCCCTATAGCTTGGGGGGGATCATTGATACGGTTGATACGGCGGCAGCTACTCCCCTGATTTGGACCCCTGTGATGGAGTTACGGGAGGAGATTTTACCGGACTGATATCTATGTCTATAGCTGAAGCAAAGCAGAAAGGCTGACGGCCCAACTGTGATGGTAAGTAGTTACCGTCGCCTATGGACATTAGCAATGCCAGAGGTGCTTTATTTTAAATAAAGTTGTAAAAAGGTAAGAGTAATGTCATTCTTAGATTTTCTTATTTGCTCTGGTCTGAGTATCTGGTATAGGACCTACAATTGTCTGTTTTATACTTAATATATTTTTTATTTATAAATACAATCAACTCCATATAACGACACCGAAGGGACTATGCATTTTATGGCGTTATAGAGAGTTGTCATTAAATTGAGAGAAGTCTGTTATTTTTGTCTGACGCTTTTGCTGCACCGGTAATTTTGTTGTATTTTTTTACTTAGTTTATTCATATCTTGCGATATTGAGGCATCTTGGTAATAAAGGAAGTAATTAGCAATTACGGAATTTGTTAGAAATTTCGGTATGCATGATGCCGACAGCCCAGTTTATTACGGGCTAGGATAATAAAGCGATAAAAGAAAGTAAAGAGCTGCGCAGCTTTTACTAATTTTGCCAATTTAAAAGGTTTTTTTTTACTTAATTGTTTTCGTTATTGAGAGCTGGTGTAATGCTATATAGAGTGTATCATTGTATGGAAGACAAACTAAACTAACCAAAGCTAAGTGATTTCGAAGCTTAAGGGAGTTTATTCGTTAAATCGAGTGACGTCACATAGAGTTTATACTGTATATAATATAATAACATAGTAATTGTTAACTACAATTTCATATTTTTGATTTATATGTACATTTTATTACGAGTATTTTGTTTTCTGTGTGATCATACATTTATGACAGTAAATCTTTTCTTTCTTTCTTTAATAAATTTCCAGAGGGTTTCAGCGTTTAAAAATGAAAAAACAATCAGGGAGGCATATAAGAACTTTGAAATTTAAAAAAATAGATTTTATTCTGCTGTGTGCCTGCAGCCCTATTGTGCGGACAGTGTGCGTCTCGAATAACTCATTTAAATTCGAATAATTTGAAGAATTCGTCTCACATTCAGTGGAAGCAAAGTGATTCAATCGTTTTGAGCAATCTACTGTACGGGGTCGATGCACTTGCATAAGGTCGTGAGTACACGTGTCGTACTATACATGGTGTGTTTATAAATACAGCTAAAATATTATTAATTGGATTTTGGAAACAATTTTTTTATGGAAATGGTATAAGTATTATAAGAAACTAATTATTTGTCGCTATAATTAAAAATTTATATCAATTACAAAATATTTCTTTGAAACAGAAGTACCCGAGTATCGAAGACCTGCCGAGAATTCCCGAACAAACCCGAGCGCGCGTGTGACGTCACTATGTTACTTTCTCATAATAACTCATCATAGCTTCGTAGGACATCAGCTGTGTGCTAGAAAACTGAGTTGAGTAGAAATTATCATAGTGACGTCACACGCGCGCTCGGGTTTTTTCGGGAATTGTCGGCGTGTCTTCGGTACTCAGTACGTCAATTAAAAAAAGAAAAAAACTGAAATTGATATAGCTTTTTAATTACAGACGGACAGATTTAAAGAGGTTTTCCATAGAGGTAGACGCCATAGTTCTGGTCATTTGTATTTTTTGTGTCTTGTGCCTTTATGCAAAGGTTATCAAAAAATAATATAAAAATTGTTTGTTATAAAACTTATTTCCAATTATTAAAAAAATAATTGTTTCAAAAACTCAATTGTCATGGTGCCTTTTTGCATTATTTGCTAACTATAACAAAGAAACGTACGAACGCTTTGCTAGGACGACGTTTAGTATTTTGTTAAGTTTTCGCGATTAGTACACGTAATAAAACTATGTTTTAACGGTTCTAAGCGCGGCATTTCATTTAATTTTTAGATCGACGTGTCGGCCACTGTTATATAAAATATAATGTTTAAAAATAATATTGCACCTAGGCATGATGCTGAAGTTTCTTGCGCTGCTTGTTCTCTTCAAGCCACAACATGTTGCGAAGCGGTGCTAAATTAGATTAGGTTCTCATAGAGTGAATAATAACCATTGTTCAAGACATGAAATACGTTAATTTTAGAATTAAGTCTGGCGACACTAAAAACTATGTTCATGTGTGACAACATTATTAACAAAAAAAAACTCTTCAACTCAAAATGGCTTCCTTATTTAATAAACACCAAAATTCTTCATTTTGTTAAATTATCTGATAAATAAAAGTATGTATGTAAATAGTAGTGGTCCTTCGAGCCGGATAAGAAACAGCGACCTATGGTATACAGGCAGCAACCTATAGCCAGAATCCTATGAGCTGTACAGACTGTATGTCTGATGAAGCCCTCTGGCAATGCTTGTCGTTCCCATGTCTTGTAAGTCGACTAAGAATTTTTCCCATTCCTGTAATTGTTTATCAAACATTGAAGCGTAGGAATTCTTCAATGAAGCACCTTTTGCTCGAGAAATGCTTACATTTTAATATTATGCGATTTTACAATAATTTTTTTTTGAATATTGAGCGTTTGTCATAGTAAAAGGCTGATATTGCGCGAACACACAGGCGCGTGTGTATTGTTCCCATGCCCGATTGCACCAGTGTGTACCCACCCTTGGTTAATCGTGCGGCGACAAACATAAATAAAAATTAAATAATTAAAATCAACAAGTTGGGGCTAGGCTAAATAATAACTTTTACATCACTCATTGACACTTGACATCTTGGTCTTCCGCGATCACGGCTATTGAAGTGGCCGAAAAGTCAAAATAAAAAAAATATCCGAAATGAAATATAAAAATTACTTTATTTTGCAAATTTGTTGTGGAGTTGCAAATTTCAAGATGATGTAGAAAATATATGTATATGCTGTTTGCCTTTCAGCTATTTTTAAAGTCGGTTTTGTTTTAAAATAATACTTTCCACTTTTTACTTACGCAAATACTTGAATAGCTTTAGAAAAACAAAATATCTGAAACACGTCATACGTGCTTAAAATATTCGAGGGTTGCCCTTGATTCTTTAGGACCGACTCATCAGACCCTGACTTGATGACAATAGGAACACTTCTGTAGTATACTCTTTCGAATTCAAAATCGGTTCTCAATTGACGGAGAAATCGCGTAACAAAAATACAGCCGAATTGAGAACCTCCTTTTTTAAGTAGGTTAAAAAGCACATAAAATGCCGCGCTTAAAACCGTTAAAACGTTGTAAATTAGTTGAGAAAGCTTGAGTTATTTTGTTCTAAATCAATTCTTTCTCTTACACCACATTACATAACGAAAACATGGTAATAAACCAGCTAAATTGTTATCTATAAAAAAAAAAAATTTTTCATGTCATACCGTGAAAGCAAGGTGTTTAAACCAGTCGTAGGTGAAAGTGAGCAAATAACACATGTATGACCTCGTCATAGGTAATGTGAGAAACAGATGGGTCATTGATTACGCAGAGTTTGACGCCTACTAATATTTTTATCTGTATTAATGAATTATGGGAGCTGCATACGTCTAGTCATCGCACTAGACAACTTTTTTGTGCAGGATTCAGCTGAATAGCCGCGGATGGCTGCTTCAGCGATACCGGGCTTGGTGGGCTTCCCGACTCCGTCGGAGAGGAGGCGTTCAGCCCGGAAGCAGCGGTTCGACCGCTGCGGGGGGAATGACTCTTTCGGATTAAAGTGGACAACGAACTACTGGCTAGCGCTACGTGGGATGCGGGAGCGCACATATTAATGGTTGGTCTATCTCGCCCGCACATCATCTGTCCCGTTCATACATTGTGCTATGTATTGTACTAGCTGTACGATTTGTTAATATTTGTACTTAAGGTTACTGTTTTCAAAATAAATACATTAGTTCACATCAGCACTCGATAGTGAATACTACTCTCTACCATCTGAAGTATCATTTAACCTTTAACTCTCGCTGCTACAAAATAATAATCTGAAATCTACGGATAAACTAATATGCTTATGGAAATCGTATTAGAACAAGCCAATGTTTATACACCCTAACCGCTTTTAAGTCACCGCCAGGAAAAACCTCGCGAGATTTCCGCGACAAAAAGTAGCACAGATTTATGATAGAGAATTTGCTATTGATCAATAGTAATACTGCACTTTAAACCGCTCCTAAGAAAATTCTCGCAGGATTCCCGGAATATAAAGTAACGCAGATTTTAAGCCCGGGAATTTGCTATAGATAATCGAAAACTGCATCGAAATAGGTTGAGTAGTTTTTACGTGAATCTCGAACAAACAGACAAACGCAAAATATCTAAAAAACAAAAGTCTACACTTACAATTTATAATATAGATGTTCATTGGTTTTGATAACTTGTTAATGATCACAAAATGTGATAATACGAATTTCATACAGTCGCTCGTTATTCTACTTTTCGGTACAAAAACAATGTCTGGCTTACAATAGACTGTCACTTCCGTTGTGCATATTCTATGAGAACAAGTTCACGTGAAAGCAATTCCATCAATGAAGCAACTTTTATACATTACAAAGTTATGTTTAACATGTTTTTCTTTTTAATAATAGCGTCATTTTTTTGTAATCCTAACTTAATATTATATAAATGTGAGTTTGTTTGTTACGCTTTCACGCTTTAACTACTCAACCGAACATCATGAAAGGCGACTGGCGGTTTTCGGCCTCAACGTCTACAAAGACAAAACTTATACTAAAAAAGTAGGATTTTCAGTTATTACCTTTTTAAGTAATACCATATTTCAAGAACCTCGCTAACAGAAGAAATATAATGTTATGTTTTAAGAATCGATACTCGCTTACCATATAATTAAATTCAAAAGCATTTTTGTCTGATTCCTTAAATAATTATATTAACAAGAATGTAGATAAATTTCGCGTCAAAATATCTATATACCTGCTTAATATTCTGTAGTTAAACACTTTTAATTCTGTTGGTTGGTTGATTAATTATACATTAGTTATCGATATTTATATTTTTTAAATGGCAATACAAAACATCTAAGCGTCTACTATGTCACTGTCAATTGTCATCGTCAGACAAAGCTGTATGGAACCAGTTCCTTTGCCTGACATTGTGACGAATAAAACACAAATACATACATTATTCTTTAAAAACAATAAATATCGCACAACTACTGTTCATATTGTTTACTTATAGTTAGAATGAAACATTTTTTGAAAATAAAATTGCACAGTAAAATATTACGTTTCAAGTTTCCGCCCAAAAGTCTAGTATTATCGTATTGTGAATGTCAAACTTTAATGGCCAAATTTTATTTTCAGCCAAGTTCTTGTAGAAAATGACAATCACATATGGATTTCTAATGATATAAGCTACCTCAACATATTGTAATTATGCGTGTAGGTGACCAGGCTGGCGGCTCTTAAGAAACCCGCCAGTCTCCTTTGGCATACACGTTACGTTACGAGGATACGTTTCATCCAGAAATAAGTACTATTCCCGAGATAACTAACTCTGTTGATCATCAATCATTTGAGGTCGACATAAGATGTCTTTTTCTTCCATAATTCTCTCTTTTTTATTGACCTTGTTCAGTAGACAGGGAGACGGCTCACCTTATGGAAAGCGGCTACCATCATCTACGGATATTTGTAACGCCAAAGGTGCTAACTAATGTGCTGCTTTTCTCTAAATGGAGACTGGAACACATCACAAGATTTTTATGGTGGCATACTCTAAACCAGGGGTGGTAGCCTTCCAGGCGGGCAAATGCCCTACCACTTGGCTGTGGGTTGTCTTGTCGCCTTTTACGACAGGCCCTCAGGAAATTGTTTTATTTCTCCATCCCTTCACGAATAATTCACTTTCTTTGTCTTTTCCAGATGAGCGTACTATGTGTGCCGCTGGCCGTGAGTGCTGCCCAGGCGACTTATTCAGGACTTGTCTTGAAGAACACTGTGCAAGACCTCATCGCTTAAGCCACGCATTTAGGCATCAAAAAAAAAACCAACGCAGGAGATTTTATTGGTTCTCCATTTCTGCACGAGTAAAACCTTGGCACACGTCCTCCGTCATACCACAAATCATCGTGTAGGATTACACATAATACATCCATCTCTTTTTTAGTCTGCTGTGCACGCTTTTAGCTATCTATCTTCCAGTTTAACACACTTTTGCCACATGACTTCCATCTCTTCCATCTCAACCTTAGTCTTCTTCCTCTCAATCGCTCAGTCACGGGTGCAATTTTCAAAGATTATGTAATCATCTGTTCTGTTCATCACCTTATCTATTTTTGTAACACCACACATCCATCTCAACATTAACAGCTGAGTGATTCGTCAGGTCAGGGTGGCACTAGCACCTCACATATGAAGTGCCATTGCTACTTCGCAGTGAGGGATACCCACTAAAACCCCTGTCCGATCTTTGAACTTCCTTGTCCGGGCTGTGGGCTCGCTCGCGGGTTCACCTCTAGCCCGGACGGAGTCTTCTACTGTATTGGCCCAACGTTCAGACCTGTAACTTTGCCCTTTGAGTGGCGCGTTGACATGCACTTGGTAACTTTTTCTTAATCTATACTTTAATAAATCTGTAAATGGTTCGTGTTGGGACAGAGCGTTTAAAAATGTGAAAAAAGTCAAGGGGGCTAATTGGGACCAGCCGAATCCGAAAATGCTATTTTTAGAATTTTTATCTGTTTGTATTTCTGTTAGAGCATCACGTGAAAACTACTGAACGGATTTAAATGAAACTCGACACAGAGCTAGCTTCTATCCCAGGGCGTAACTTAGGATATTTTTTATCCCGATAAATGATGTCGTTTCCGCGGGATAGACGAAAACATCAAAAAAGGTGGCGCTGCGATCGCATCTTTTTTAGAAACTACTTAACGTATATGAATGAAACTTGACACAGAGCTGGCTTATAACACGAATCAACACTTAAGATACTTGTTATAAGTAGACGGTTAGCTAAATAGATGTCGCTGCAATCGCGTTTTTTCAATTCACTAACAAATAAATACCTACGTTGTCATAAACAACATGTCATGCGTTGTATTACTCCAAATCAGGTTGGCTTCGACTCACCTCTATATTTTGCTGAGCAGTTGTCTAGACTATATGTACTTAGTTTCTTTGTTATTATTATATGTAAAAAACCGAATTAAGTTTTTGTGTAAGTAATATAAAGCTACTGGCTAGAGTTTGACACGCGGTGCAAGTATTAACTGGAGTTTGAGACCCTAGTAAGTAGTTCTATTTTACTTACATAAAAAGCCGCGGGCAAAAGCTCATATACATGAAGCTTCCTTGAAAAATTATTTATTTTATGGTCAAAACTGCTTAAAGGTTTTTGTGAAGTTCTAATACCTATGTAACATTCTTAGCAGAAGACTACCAAGCCCATACGTAGTCGAGCGTGAAGCCGTCAAAATCTTTGCTTGAGTAAATACCATCTTGTATTACACCCATTCACAACTAACTTTCACGGAGAGCGAAACTTGTTATGCCCACAGATCAGGCCTAGAGCGTTGAACCTGAAATGTATTAAGCAATATACACGTGGCTTTGCCTGCGTCTAAACCTGGTGTCACTGCTACGCGGTGCGACGGTCTATTACAAACCGGGGCCGAATTCTGTTTTTACTATATCATCATAATCGCCGTACACTGTCGTCTCAATCGTAGCTTTACCTGATTTCGGCGTTTTGTTAATTCCACTATCTGTATATATATTTATATGCGAAAACTTTTAAAATTTCTTCTAATGGTATAATACCAAATTATTTCCTATTATTCCACCGTAATATATAAAGAAAGACGTACTATATAATGTTAGGTGATAATTTACACTACCATGCTATACCCTTAAAGGGTTTATGTACAATCATGTCTGTGTATCTACATTAAGCATTGAATAAATGAATTGAATTGACTATAATTACAAAAATCTAGCAAAAAAGAAATCGACTTCAAGAGTGTATTCTTTAATATCTACATATTGAAGTCGGTGCCAAGTAAAATATAAAAAATGCTATATTGGGCTTTGTTCTTGTTTATTATGTTTTATTTAGCACCAACTTCAAAAATGTTGTAGATTTTTTTATTAGTAGTTAGTCTTGAAGACTGTTCCTTTATTATTAGAAATTGTCCATTTTTAACTTTTATCAATCAATCGATATCTTGATTTGCAAGAATGCAGTTTATTCAGGTGTTTGTACAATTGTAGATGTACAGTGTATTATTCTACCACATAATGATATACAAATTAAATTTACATAAATATTCAGAAATAATCAGAAACATGACAAATAAGCTTTGGTATAAATAAACAAATAATGTCAAAAGAAAAAATAACAAATAAATTACTAAGCTTTCCCATATAGATAACAACGACATGCACTTGTTTTGAGAAATTCAACTACAGTATAGAAAAACAAAAATTTATAGAACAAACATCAAAAAAAAACTCGATAAATCGAGTATCCTCGTTTATATATGTGTATATATATATATATATATATACTAGCTGACTCGGCGAACTTCGTACCGCCATATTTTCTGAATTCCTAAAAGACTTTGTTTCATGACACAAAAACAAAATCACCAAAATCGGTCCAGATGATTAGGAGGATTCTAGAACCCGATCTCAGCGCCACCTACCGGTTCTAATTGCAAATCTAAACCATCCGGTAAGGCACTCAAACACACAAAAACAAAATCGCCAAAATCGCTCCAGGTGATTAGGAGGATTCTAGAACCCGATCTCAGCGCCACCTACCGGTTCTAATTGCAAATCTAAACCATCCGGTAAGGCACTCAAACACACAAAAACAAAATCGCCAAAATCGCTCCAGGTGATTAGGAGGATTCTAGAACCCGATCTCAGCGCTACCTACCGGTTCCATTTATGAATCTAAACCACCCGGGGACCCATTCAAAGACACAAAACAAATATCATCAAAATCGGTCCAGCCGTTTAGGAGTTCACTCTCAACACACGTACAGAAGAATTGTATATATATACATATAGATATATACAAACATATATCTGCAATCGGGTTCCAGGATATAGATGAAATTATTTTTGTCTGTGTTCAAGTGGGTTCCGCGATTGTTTAGATTCAAATTTGAACCAGGTAGGTGGCGCTGCAATCGGGTTCCAGCATTTAAGTGAAATTATTTTTTGTGTGTCTTCAAGTGGGTCCCAGGGTGGTTTAGATTCACGATTAGACCCGGTAGATGGCGCTGTAATCGGATTTTAGATTTTTATTTTTTAAGAGCCACGGCCGTCTGCCAAGTCAAATTCACCATCAATTAAGCTGTTTTCTCGAAAAATCCGAGATTTTTTTAGTTTAAGGATTTGAATACGAATTAAAATTTCATTTAGCCAGCATATAGGTTATTTTTTATGTCGAAAACATACGGTTTAACATTAAGGGGTGCGAAGCCACGGGAAAAAGCTAGTTGTTGCACACATGGGAATTTACAAACTCACATTATACACGACTGTGCAAATGTACCGAGCGTGCGACGCCAAGACCCAGAAAACACCCGGCGACAGTAAAAGCTAACAATATGTTGTATTGTATTAAAAATTTCCAAATTAAATAATGTATTTAAATTTATTCATAGTGACAGTGAAAGTGTGTTGCAGACGTAAAATTCGTTTTGGATTATTAAACACGAGTTAAGAAACCACATATTATGCTATTATAAACAAGATAAAAAGTTTAGACTCTTAACATGGATGTGTGTTACAAGAATGGATAAGGTGAGAAACAAGTTGCACGAAAAGTGGCCGCAAGGTTGAAATAATCAAAATCAAATAAATTACAACGCTTAAAACCGTTAAAAGACAATACTTCAGGAAGTATTGCTTCAATACTAACGTGCAACGTGAATTGGACGTAATATCGGTAGCCGAATAAACGGCGCTTCGGCGCTCTCGAGCGGGGCCGAGTATTCAGTATTCGGCAAAACCACTATTCGTGGCATCTCTAATTCTGACCACGTGGTTTATACTATTTCCATTTCCTTATTTTCTCGATGACAGCTCCTGCGGAAACTTGAACGAGCGTCTTTTTTACATTATGTATACATTATTTAATAAAAATATGAAGCTTACGCACGTACAAGGTCATAGCAGAGTCTGAGAAACTGATAGGGATGGAGCTATCGATAAACGTAACACGACAACAGACCCGATATTTTTTTACAACGTGTAAGAAACTAAACTATTGCCGGATAATTTTGTACAAATTTATTAACTAATATTACATTTCATTACAAGATGTAATTATATCAAAATCTGATGAATCGTCACTGTCACTCGATGAGCTCTCCCCAACATTTATTATAAGTTCCTGTGCTTCTATATTATCGAATGCCACATGAATTTCCCAATTCGACGCTATAATATTTTGGGTCCTTCTCACAATTTTTTCGCAGTGTTCGGCGGTTATTTTCGTACATGCATTTTTAGTAAATCTAACATCTTCTTTGCCGTAAAAGAGGGATGGGTATTGTTTCGAGCGGCGTGTCCTTTGATTTGTGCCCATATTAGTTCTATAGCATTGTACTGGCAATGATACGGCGGAAGTCGAAGAACTCAATGACCGCATTCGGTAGCTATTTCGTCGGTAATATAGCTTGAAAAAATATATTCGAATGTTTTTGTTGTGTTTGTCTTTGTTTAAAACATAATAAATATATGCGATCGATATCATTAATTATTTGGTCACAACACTACAACTATGAAATTAGAACTGTCATCGAGAAAATAAAGAAATGGAAATACCTAGTATAGTTATTTTAAAACATTTTAAAGTAAACAATAGGACTATGATAATAACACCGTTTACACGCTACCTTCAAGTTTTGACACGTCCGTCGTGTGCAGACAATGGGAAAGTCACATCCGCCGTTTGATTGAGAAAATTGACTCTTAATGTTCTATTACAATTCTTATAAAGTTGGATCCTCACAATGTATACTAATGTGGGTAGTTTTATAAGTGCCGCTGGCTTTCGGTTACACCGCCATTGCGTGGTGGCGAAGCTAGTCTCCGACGCACACGAGGTCGGTTCGGACGTTCCGTTTTCTCCGTGCTTTTTGACCAATTGAACTTTTCACATCCCATTCTTCAATATCTCATTGAACTTTATACACAAGCCGTGCTTGCTCTTGGGTGTGAGTGCGCCATAATTTCAAGGCCTAAGTGCCATCCGAAGACTTGTTAGTGCTGTGCACTCTCAGGAGCTATCTAGCTCAGCCATTGGAGATGGTATGAAATTTTGTGTGCTCTACGGGTAGGTCTGAGAATCGGCCAACATCTATTTTTCATACCCCTAAACGATAAGGGTGAACCACCCCTAAATATTTTTTTATTTGTCAAAATTTCTTATTTATCTTTTATTATGATTTAGCATTGAAAAATACATACAACTTCAAATTTTCACCCTTCTACGATCAACCCCTGTTTATTAATCGCGATATTTAGGTTAGCGACCGGGATGGTTTAGAAAATTTAAACTAGGTAGGAGGCGCTGTAATCCGGTGTCTGGATTTAGGTGAATTAATTTTGTATGTGTTCAAGTGGGTCCCGGGATGGTTTAGATTCAAATTTGAACCAGGTAGGTGCTGCAAACGGGTACCAGAATTTAGGTTTTTTTTTTGTATGTGTTCAAGTGGATTCGAGAATAATTTAAATTAACATTTGGTCCCGGTAGATGGCGCTGTAATCGAGTTCTAGATTTTTATCTTTTAAAGGCAGGACAACGTCTGCCGGGTACAGCTATTGCAAAATATGTGATGTCAAACTAGGGAGGGGGGAGTCTCACGAATGTGACCAGCTGTGACAAGAACGGGGGAGGGGTCAAAAAATCATGTGACGTATTTGTGGATGGCTCCTTATGTGTACGTACTTCAAAAATTGTTTTTCAGTGGAACTTATCTATATATATATATATATATATATATATATATATATATATATATATATATATATATATATATATATATATAAATCAATTGCTGTTCGTTAGTCTTGCTAAAACTCGAGAACGGCTGGACTGCTTGGGCTAATTTTGGTTTTGAATTATTTGTGTAAGTCCAGGGAAGGTTTAAAAGGTGAGTAAACATGAAAAACAAGCTTGAAATAATTTCGAAACAACAATTTCGCTTTCCCTTAGAAACTATTCCTATCTGTCAAATAGTTGATGTTCATCCTGTCGTTTAGAAATCAATTAAATTTAAAAGTCGTTCAGAAATCAAATTAAATTTAAAACTGAAGTTTAGTTGAAACATTCTGTAATTATCATTCAGCTTTTTTATTTATTGATTCTGAGGCGGTACGAAGTTTGCCGGGTCATCTAGTCTATATACCTATATATAAAAATCAATGGCTTTTCGTAAGTCTCACTAAAATTCGGGAACGGCCGGACTGATTTGGCTAATTCGGGTTTTGAATTATTTGTGGAAGTCCAGGGAAGGTTTAAAAGGTGAGTAAGTATAGTTTTGAATAAAAAATTTGAAACGTGAATTCTCAACTATTTAATGAAAAATTCCCCTATTGGATAAAAGTAACACAGAAACGAAGGTCATTGCCAACAATTGGGTTCAGTTAATGCTTGGTTTAATCAATGCAAGTTAAAATTATAATTTCTCTACAGTTTGTGCACAGAACTTTACAGTGTATATTCTTTATTTTATACAGTTTGTACAAAGAAAAACAAATCATTATCCTATAATCTACACTAGTATTATAAAGAGGAAAGATTTGTATTTTTGTATGTTTGTAAGGAATTAACTCAAAAACTATTGGATTTCAAAAATTCTTTCTATTATTATGATGAATTAGAAGGCTACGTTATCCCAGATTAATATTGTTACGAGTTTAGCGGGACTCGAATTAAAATGCCGTTAGAATTATTAGAGAATTTATTAGAACTATACAAACACGTATAACACAGTTACAAATAGAACCGAACACAACAAATCCAAACGCAATGCAAAAGGTCGTAATTTAATAAAACGCGCAAAGTCCGTCACAATTAGATCTTCGATTGTACACACGTCGCGCTTAGATCGTTATTACCGCTCGACTGTCCCCTCCCTCAATCAGGCCATCGTTTTATTCTGCACAAATGCAATGTGCCCGTATCGTAGTCGACATAATCCAAAACACCTGGCCAATGAGTCGGCCGCAAGTGGCCATAAACGAGTACAATACACAATGGCCTGTTCTCTAGAAACGTATGCCAATAAATAAGTAAACAAATGAAGACGATCAGAAACGAATTACGATTAATTCAAATGCCGACAGGTATTAAAATGTGTTTTTACAGATATGCAGGTGGATTTTGTGTTTGCCGGAACTTAAGTTTTAACAATATAGATACTAGCGGTTCTAGCAGACGCTGTCCTGCCCTGAAATAATAAAGATCTAGAACTAGAATTTCCGGACCCACTCAACCACAATTTTTTACACCTTGAGTCACATTATTTAAGTTTTAGTAGGGATCCCTAATTTTTTCTGGTTATAATAATGTAGCATTTTAATGGTGAAAGATTTTTTGAAACAATTTCCAGAAGTTTTTGTGTTTATTCGTTACAAACATACAAAAATACAAATCTTTCCTGTTTATAATATTAGTGTAGACTAACAGATACGTGCCTACTTCGCTGGGTGTCATTAAACAATACTCTATTATAATGTTACATTCTACATAGCGTCAGGCACCTGTTGCCTGGCACATGCTGAACTGCACTTATTTGGTACCATCGCGAGACTTTTTGGTATATATCACTGTACTATTCATTGCCGTGTATCTCGTTGTGTGACGACCAAATAAACGTTTTTTCTTTCTTTTTTCTTCTTACATTATCTCAGATTAATATAGGCTATATTTATTACTAGAAAGAATTAGGGATCCCTCCTAAAACTTCAATAATATAACCCAAGGTGTAAAAAGATTAAGTGTTTGAGTGGGTCCGGGAATGGTTTAAATTCACAAGTAGACCCGGTAGCTGGCGCTGGAATCGGGTTCTAGATTTTTGTTTTTTCAAGGCAGAACTATGTCTGCCGGAACAGCTATAGTCGACGCATTTTAAACTGAGTCGTCGGGCAATAAATGTCACTGACAGTAGGAATGTGCACGCAATGCAACCAGTTATCGATACTTAGCTACCTGCACACGCGGGGTGGATGCGTCATCGTGACCTTCATTAGCACTCTAACTCCTGATTGGTCGCTACGAGTAAGGGTTGTTGTTAATCTATAAATATAATATTTTTTGTTATGACACTCATTACATTACTTACGCAATACGCACAATGGAGAATTTATTTTCTGACGTGGTTTTGAAGAAATTAAATGGTGACATCAACGCTCAAGCTCGGGCTGTAATTCACAACGTGTTCCTGTTTTTAAAAGAATTGAAAACTGACCACAGACTGGGCCAAATGTGTGAGGCATGCCGAGGAGTTCCAGGATAAGGACTTAAGGAAAACTATTTTAAGAGATCAACACCTCTGACAATTAACCTTCAGGAAGATGACACAGATGGGGAAGATACGGATGAGGATCTTTGAAGAACTAAGAAATATCCCTAGAAAAGATAAAAACGGCCCTTTTCAGGGCCACATTACGATCTATACAGTTTCTATATTACAATAATATATATATACAATTCTATATACAAATTAAAAACTTTTATTTACGCGAAAAATTATTCCTATTAATACTTAACATAATTTAGCACATCGATTGTACCAATCCCGTTATCGATATACACCTCTACAATTCTTACGCACATCACTACACCTCTCCATAAGACCTGTAAGTGCGAACGAGACAGACATAAATATGATTCATGACCCGAAGCCCCAGTTCATAATGCGTCGACTATAGTATTGGATAAAAGAAGAGGAAATATAAAGATCTTATTAATACTAATTGAATTAAATAAATTTTAAAAATATCAATTTTAATTATATATAAATACATTAAGTTTAATTTTAGTTAAGTTTTTTAATTATGTTAAATAATAAACTGTTAAATAAAAAATACGCAAATAAATAGTAAATGTTTCTATTAATTTTAAAGGATTGTTTTGTTTATTAAGGTTATTAAATTCGTTTTTATAACAAAATATATTTAATCATCTTAATCTACAATTTGTTTTGTAAAATTCTAAAGATGCCGTGTCTGTACATTAAAGCAATTAAAAAAACAACTGGAATAGACTATGGCGATATAAACGCTGGAGAACACGATGCATTTTTTTAGATCTTGTCTGTTTGTTCGGGATTGACGTAAAAACTTCTGGGCCGATTTCGATGCGGTTTTCGTTGACAGCAAATTGTTGGACTTAAAATCTGCGCTACTTTTTATCCTGGGAATCACGCAGGATTTTTTCCGGGAACGATTTAAATCAGCCAGATACAAAAAAAAAAATTCAATGTGATTTTTCACTGTTCGATAGCATTTATATAATAAAATGTAATATTATTTATCCCGGGAATCCCACGGGAATTTCAAGTCAAGCGTGGACGAAGTCGCGGGCGTAGTTACTAAATAAGATTATTGATTACTATATTGGTATTAAATAAATAAAAAGCATATATTTATTTTAATTTCATAAAAATACATTGAATCGCGTGACCAAAAGTCTGGTCTATATTTGGCCAACGGATTTGCGTTGCCATACAACGTGGGAAAGCGGCCAGCATTTTGGGAACGCTCCCCAGCGACAGCGATCTGGACTACATTTTTTACTTGTAAATATGTTTATCATAGTATTTAATTATCAAGATTTTTGTTGGAGTGTAGTTCAATTTAATTATAATCTTATATTTAGTATAACGATGTATATTTCTCTATTTACGTCATGTCTCCCATACCGTCCGATTTGAAAAAGACTGTATCATTGCTAGCGAAACTTCGTCCGCGTTGCCATAATTATGACTTATTTGTTATGTGCCTGATCCATCTGAGTTAGTTATTATGGCCTAATGCGTCTTGTTTATAGTGTAACAATAACGCCGTTAATGATGCATTAGTGTAGTTTAACGTCGTTAAATATTAACAACAATATCGCAACACAAATAACGCATTAAACACATCGCTACATCTGCGAGAAACGGCCAGTAACTATAACATTGAAACTAAGTGACATCAGAGGGCGCTGAATACAAATTTGTGGTAAAAATAACGGAATAGAATGGAAATATAAAATAATTAATTAATATGTTACGTTAAAAACCACAATGTATTTGCTACATTTTAACGGTTTTAAGCGCGGTAATTCATTTGATTTGGTTCATATATTACTTTAATTTTTACTGCCTCTTTGACCTGTTCATCCATGACCATTCTCAAATTAGATATTTCCTCTTTGAAGCATATTTGAAACAAACCATGATTGACAGAAAAAATATAATAAAATTATATTGTTATCGTTTTTAAGCTTTACCTCTTTATTCTATTGTTACGAGTTGCAAGACTCGAATTAAAATGCCATTGGAATTATTTATAGAATTTATTAGAACTATACAAACACAACACCGGTACAAATATAACTCTGAACACAGCCAGTCCAAACGTAATTCACGATTCAATAACACAGCCAAAGTCCGTCAGTAACGTCTTGCTTCGCTTGTGGCTATCGCTAGACTGCCCGATACAATATGACTGCCCGACCGCGTAGACCGAATTTTTTAGAATCAGTTCGACACATCTGGCTAATGACTGCCATAAAAGATTACAATATACAATGGGCTGTTTTCTAATTACAAATTTTAAACACAAAGTAAACAAAAGAAGTCCAATGCGGAAAGGTAATAAAGTGTGCTTTTATGGTATGCAGGTGTGAATCTACTTTTGTCGGCGCGTAACACTATTATGTTTTTGTTTATAAATTCGCTTCGTAGCGTTAATTTTTTATATAGGTATTATTTTTTCCAACATTAGTCGTCATATTTTCTTTGTTTCGTTTTGTCTATCCGTGAGCCACTGTAACGGCCCTAACGGAAGACCGAGTCCATGAACAATATACTGAGTTAGGACCAAATTAGAACTTTATTTCACAGTAACCAGCTGTATTGTCTTATTTATAAGTTTAATAATTTAAAAAATAGTTTATTAGGTACCAGAGCATTGTTACAACGATAACAGAAGGTGATATAAAGTTCTATTACAATAAAATAAGTTAAATCTAAATAATAATTAGGAAAGCTAGAAATAAATAATAATTTTAGTGGAGACTAACATCTAAACTAGGCAAAGCCTGTACTATAGGTGTTAGTTCCTTCCTATAGTGTATAATTTGAATGTTTCACTTATATTCATATGTGGGTAGAAGTGCTACAAAATTTTGTGAGGTGTTATACTGCCATATAATCTTGTAGTATGTTTTGGTTTGTAGTTCAAAGTTCGACGGCCTCTGTGTTTGAGCGGGCTAAGCCTTTGCCGGCTTACCTAACTGCAACGCAGAGGCTCCAGGTTCGATTTCTGGTACAGTAAATTTCGGAAACGTATTTTCTCCGTTATTTACTATGGGTCTGGGTGTCTGGGATCGGCCCCAGAATGGTCCGTTGTATATTACCCATAACACAAGCGCAACTTGCTTAATTTCGGGATATACAGTGTGTGTGTTTGTCTGCCGATTTATTTATAAACTAGCTGATGTCCGCGACTTCGTCTGCGTGGTGCGGTTTTTTAACTATCCCACGGGAACTCTTTAATTTTTCGGAATCAAAAGTATCCTATATGTTGGCCAGGGATATAAGGTACCACCATACAAAATTTCATTTAAATCGGTCCAGTCGTTTCGGAGATTAGCCGGTACAAACAGACAGACAAATAGAGAAACAAAAAAATTGAAAAAATCTAAAATAGTTCTATTTCATTTCTTACATCCCCCTGACTCGGTTTTTAGCAATTTTTCATTATACAGAAATTCGACCTCTAGAATTTTATTATATGTATAGATGAATAAATATAGCCTATATTAATCTGGGATAATATAGCTTTATAATGGTGAAAGAATTTTTGAAATCAGTCCAGGTGTAGTTTTTGAGTTTATTCGTTACAAACACACAAAAATACAAATCTTTACTCTTTACAATATTAGTATACTCATTGACACTTGACATCTTTGTCTTCCGTGATCACGGCTACTGAAAAGTGGCCGAAACGTCGGAATAATAAAAATCAAATAAATTACCGCTCTTAAAATCGTTAAAACGTAGTTTTATTCTGTATATTAATCGCGAAAACTTAAGAAAATATTAGGTATATGCTGTTAATCTTTTTCAGTAAAAAAACTAACTTAAGGCATATTATGGTTTATGTCCTCTAGAAATATTTCTGTCAAGAATTTAGACGAAGAATTTCTGGCGGGCTTTGGGTGTTCAATTTTTCCTAAAGCACTTCAACAAGTTTGAGTAACACTGGTATAAATAGTTGAATATATGAATTACAATAAAAATGAATAAAAAGAAAATAATCTCACCATTTTTCTGCAACAGTTATATCCAGTCCAAAAAGGTGACTCTTCTTTGCTTATATAAAATAGCACAATCACTTTTCTTAAAAATTACACGTAAGTGTCACTTCACTTTCTTTTTTAATTGTCTTCCCGCGTAAAGTTGGTCACGGTCTGTCCAATATTTAAAAAAATCAATCGTCTAAATCTTCTATGTCTATTTATCCAGGAAAATTTAAAATATTTTATTAATAATGTTTATTTTATAAATTAAATAATTCAGGTTTTAAAAGAATTTTATGTATTTTTTTGTCGTATTATCTTTTATATCGTGTCGAAAACAGGCTAAGGTACTTTATTCATAATACCATACCCTTGAGGGCGCAGGATGCGAGCGTCTAAAGCTCGCTGCATCAGCTTAAAAACTGACTGAGACATCATCTCAGTGAAAGAAAGTAGGTAGCGACTTCCCATACATTTCTCATATAGGATGTGTGCTTTGTATGACATTCTCTTAGGCCGTATAATGTATAACCGACCTTATCTCAATAGCTTCGGAGTCGAATATCGAACGCTTAAAAAGTAAGTTTGTTTTTAAACACGGAACAAAATAACGTAATCGATTATTGGATTTTATAATCTATGTTTTCTATAAATAAGGTTGAACATTACTTGTATTTATATAAACTTTTTAAGTGCATAGTGTTTGTTGATTTTGTCACAATGTAATGTTTAATTAGTTTACAGATATTTTATTAAATAAATACATTTGTTAAGTAGAATACGTCCACATAATGTTTTCTTAAGTTTTCGCGACTATTATACATAATAAAATTACGTTTTAACGGTTTTAAGCGCGGTAATTTATTTGATATTTATTATTCCGACATTTCGGCCACTTTTCAGTAGCCGTGATCACGGAAGACGAAGATGTCAAGTGCCAATGAGTATTGTTAAAGCTTTATTTAAGCCTACCGCCAATTTGTTCATTTTAAAACATTAAAGTTAACGTGAAAAATCAAATGAATTAGGGGGATGGGAGAAAGGGGATGAAGGAAGTGAGATATTGGAACTATCACCCATCGCTCGAAACACGATTAGCTGAAGGCAAACTGCTTCACAGCGATATTCCGTGAGAGCGTTGTATCACCACACGGATCACGACAGACCATAGGGCTGTAAATAAAAAAGATTCCAGCATATCTTTACCACTTAAAAAAAATAGTGTATGTGTATTTTACACGCAGTGGTAGTAAAACTTCAGAGAATATACTCACAGATAATTCCTCTCTACCTTTTTAATCTATGTATTAATACGTGAAGCAAAAACTTTGTACTCCTTTTGACGAGAATTGCGCGGACGGAGGAGTATGAAATTTCGCACACTTATACTTTATATAGAGAAGGAGTGCAGAATGCTAATAATTTTGTAACATTATGCATACAAAGTACAATAAATAAAACATTCCACACACCACCATGTATTTAGACACACACGCATATATACTCTTTTGTTTATTGTTGCCTTGGCGAAATCTATGATTATAGAAGTATAGTCTTTGACAACACATTATTATGGTCAAATTTCAACCACGGGCGATCATTAGTAAATATAATTCCTTTAGCCTATATCTGGCAATATATTACATACAATTCAAAACAAACGTCTTAAGTATCACTTTGAATTTTTCACTATTTTAGTCTACAAAATATTATTAGTTTTATTTCGGTCCAAATTGGACCTGTGTTTAATCATCGGTCTTATCGACTCTCTAATCTGTGCTGCACAATGTAAAACTTGTATCTCATTCTCTCACAGGTTTAGTCCTATACATTTATATGTTTATCTCTTTTTAGTGTCGCTTTTTCGTTTCATCGAGTTTCAAATCACAGCGATTCTAAAGTTTCATTAAAAAAAGTTGCATTTATATATTTTTATTTACAAAGCCAGCAAACGGGCCAATGGCCGGTTCCTATATAATATTTTCTTAAGTTTTCGCGACTGGTATAAATAATAAAACTACGTTTTAACTATGGCCACTTTTCAGTAGCCGTGATCACGAAAGACTACTACTACTAAAAAGTGGCCGAAACGTCGGAATAATAAAAATCAAATAAATTATCGCGCTTAATACCGTTAAAACGTTATTTTATTACGGTTCCTATATCTTACCGACCGTTCATTTGCCTCAATATCGGTTAAAATTTGACATAAATTTCATACAAGTAATATCAAAATTTAAGGCAAGAGAATGAATAGTACGACATAGGAACCGGCCAGTGTGGGGTATAGTTATAGGGCACTTTTATTTAATATGAACTATTATTAACAGATCTGAACTTTTTCAATATAGGTTCTTAAGGTGGCTTCCTGATCCAGGAGAGCTACTACTAGGTTTTTTTTAATATTTTTTTTACTGGAGGAGTTCAGCAGACAGGCAGACGGCCCACTTGATGGATAGCGGTCACCATCGCCTATGGACATTTGCAACACTAAAGGTGCTACAAATGCGCTGCTGCTCTCTTAGGGGAGACTGGAACCTGGTCACAAATGCCGGAACACAACTAAAGGTTGTTATGGCGGCATACTCTAGAACAGGGGTGGTAGCCATCTAGTCGGGCAAATACCCTACCACCAGGAAAATGTATACTTTCTCCGTTCCTGCACAGATATGAATGATAGAATTAGGTGTATTTATGAGAAATGTGAACTGTGTGTAGTCAAATGTGGTCTTTTGAGTTTTCACAAGAGCTCTGTTGAATGACGTCAGTTGGAAACTAACAATTCAACTGAGCTATATCCACACCTTACTATATCAGAATTGGCTGTATCGACCAAGATCCTTTGCCTGCCATTATGGCGCATACTATTTCTAAACAATAATAATGCCAGCATAGTTCTATCAGGTTTAAAAAGTTGCGGTGAAATATTCACGCTGCCAACTTCCCTCGTCACTTTCCTTCTCGCTGCCTCATATCTATACCGCATCTTTACTTACCTTACCATCAGCTGAATTTTGACATTACTTGTATGGAGCCTATCTCAAATATTATCCAATAGTAAGATAAATGAATGATCGGTAAGATGTAGGAACTGGCCATTAGAAGTGGGTATAATAAATTAGGGGTTAGCTTAACCTACTTTCCAAACAAAGATGTAATATTTTAACAGCGCATTCTTTAAATCTACAAATAATACGTAACTTAAAAACGGATCAAATAACTTTCGAGTTTGCTCGCCTATTATGCAAATTTCATGTGCGATTTGTGACGAAACACTTCCGCCATTTTGTGGTCGTTAAGCTTTTACCGACATAAATTATATTAGACGTGTCATAAAGTCATAATTTAGGAATTTTATAAACCGATTCCGGTTGTAACGATGGTTGTATGTTGATAATTATTATTCGTGCTCCAATTTTCTATTCGTGTGGCTCGTATGTGGCTTATACGCCACTACTACAAGAGAGAAAGAAAATACATTTGTTCCGTAATATTAGCTCAATCAATTTTTCCGCGTATATCATAACTTCCGATTTTAGTATATTTAAAAACAAATGCATAGCCACACCGTGTGAGCTATGATGATGAATGATGCTGCCCTCACGCGGACAGTTAGTGCAACTTTCTACAACGCACGCGCCGCATTGACCTTCCTGTTTTTTCGTCCATATTCAAGTGTTTTCCAAATATACAATTAGCTAATCCTCTAGCCAATCGAGAAATCGTGCCAGTGAATGTCAATTACAATCCACGATCGAAGGGTTCCCGCAGCACAGCCAGCAAGGTAAGTGGTTGTGCATTTGGCGTTTTCCAAATTCCACATTCTAAATCGTACATTTATTGGCTCCTTAAACATAGCGAGATACATTGGAAAACAACAATGGAAATATAATATATTTTATTATTACGATAAATATAAAAAATTAGAGTATCGATGTACAGCTACAAACTATACTATATAAAAACTAAAGTTAAATAAAAAAGGGAAAATATCTAAAGGTAAGTTATTGGGCCCAAACCACTGTCACTTACCGGGAACGTTCCCAGAAGGCTGGCGGCGTTGCCACGTTGTATAGCGATGCTTAATCTTTGAGCAAAATAGACGCCAGCCTTCTGGTTGGCGACGTCATGGTAGACCTTTAGGGCATTAGGACCCCACGGACCCAGAGTTTCCACCCCAATGGTATCAAATAGGTGCAGTTCAGCAAACACCAGCCAACGGGTGCCTGACACTGGATTTCAACTTCACCCTAGGACAGACGGAAGTCCTACTTTTATTTATTTATATATACATTGTGACTAATATTAAATATAAAAAACACGTATATATAAACACATAATATATAGAATTACTATAAACAGTAATAATTAGTACTAAGCATATTAAAAAAGAATACTCTGAGGATACTGATAAAGTATTCAAGAAGAGTGTTATAATATATGACATGTAGCAACCTATATATGAAATGCATAATTCATGTATAAACAATAGTGTTGCAGATGTAAAAGATAAAATCATAATATATAAGAAAGAGTGACATTAACACTTTCTAGCTTCCGTCGCGCATCTAATGGGTAATTTTTTAAGTGCTTGCGAAAAGGGGTAATTGAATGAACGAATTGTCTTAATATGAAACATATACCACCGCCGTATATGGTTCATGTCTTAGATGCAGCATTACGGACTACTACTACCGCTACTACTACTACTACTGCTACCAATACTACTAGTGCTTCTACCGCTACTACTACTACTACTGCTGCCACCGTTGCTACTACTGCTGCTGCTATTGCTACTACTACTACTACTACTACTGCTACGGCTACTACTACTACTACTACTGCTACCGCTACTACTACTGCTGCTGCTACCGCTACTACTACTAATGCTATACAGAGAACTAAAAACACAGAGAAAAAATTATAATAATTCAAAGATGAAAAATTTATGTAACGTACTGTTACGAGTTGCGGGACTCGAATTAAAATGCCGTTGGAATTACTATAGAATTTATTAGAACTACACAAACACGTATAACACAGGTACAAATATAAGTGGACACAACCAGTACAAACGTAATACACGATTCAATAACACGCGCAAAGTCCGTCACTATATAGCTTATTGAACGTAGACACGTCTTGTCTCGCTGGTGATCATCGCTAGACTGCCGATCTCCCTATTGGGCGATTGCTATATGCTGCACCGATACAATATGGTTGCCCGCCCACGTAGATCGAATTTCTTAGAATTCGTAATCTGCACACCTGCCTAATTATGCCTGCTAACGGCCATAAACGAGTACCATACACAATAGGCTGTTTTCTAATTACAAATTATAAACATAAGGTAAACAGAAGAAGTCCAAACGCCAAAAAGGTAATAAGCTGCAGGTGTGCATTGGTCTTTGTCGGTCGTAACAATACTAAGAAAACCTGCTCATTACACACTAAAATTCAAAATATATATCATTGAGTTTATTTCTAAAACCAGACACCGAGGTACCCGTTATATCCAAATCATAGCTGCGAATGAATTTATTATAGATAGATAGTACACGATCGATACATAAACTAGTTTGGCGATGGTTCGTGTCTACCGATTTTAAAGCAAAATAGGGACTATGACGGAAAGAGTCTCGAGGCGTATATATAATATCTATTTTGTTAAGTAATTCAGGACAATCGAATTTCTTCGAGTTTATAAATACGAGCTAGGAAGGTTAGGTTAAATCACCGAATTCCCGAACCCTGCGCCCCGTGAGATCGAGGGGCGCAGAGAGGAGTTGCGCCAGGTCCAGGTGGCAGAGTGGGCGGACCGCCTACTTAACCCCAGGGCCGGCCTCGTCGTCATTCAAGCGGTGAGGCCGAAAATACCAGAATGGCTGCTGAGGCGTCACAGCACCCTGACGTTCCGCCTGACGCAGGTCCTCTCGGGGCACGGATGCTTCGGGAGGTACCAAATAAGGCGTGAACAGACGTCAGGGTGCCACCACTGCGTCGGCGGCGACGAAGATACGGCGCTGCACACCCTCCAGGTGTGCCCAGCCTGGGGCGAGCGGGATTTGTCCCTCCTGGCCATGGTGAAGGCCATGGTCGGGAGCGCTGACGCGTGGGACGTAGCCGCCTCCTTCTGCGAGACCGTCATGTCCACGAAGGAGGCGGCGGAGTGGGAGAGGGAGCAGACCGCCACGCTCCGCTCCCGCCAGAGCCGACGGCGACGACGGAGGGTCGTCCAGGACGACCTCCAGGCGCCGTAGGCTACGTCGTGTGGGCGACCGGTGGAGAAACCGGACCCCGGTTTAATAGCCGGAGAGACCCAGATCTCCGGCTATTAAATGGTGAGGCCAGCCCGCAAAGGGGCCGGCCGTCGTCTGTCCGGGCTGGTGGTGAATGCGCGAGCGAGCCCACAGCCCGGACAAAGGACGCTCGGGATCGGACAGGGGTTTTAGTGGGTATCCCTAACCGCGGTGTGGCGATAGCATCTCACACCGAAGTGGGGTGCTAGTACCACCCCGACCTGGTGAATCCCACTCACGGGCCGCAACCTTTACCCTCGCGCGGCTCACGGTCCTCAGTCCGGTTAATTGAGTCTCCAGTATACCGAATCTTATTTTGACTTTCTCGCCAATGATTATATGTAGTGACATCACCGCACGCATATTAGGATATAAAGCTATCGTCAGCCAAGTGTCAAATTTAGAAAGTTTTTTATGTTTAATTGATATTTTTTATTATGAAAATCAAGTAGTATTATCTTGCAAGATTACTTGTATGTGGTTCAAATTACCTTAATTAATTGACAATTGGACCTGGTAGATGGCGCTGAGATCGGGTTCTAAGATACTCCTAACCTCCTGGACCGTCTTTGATGATTTTGTTTTTGTGTGTTTAAATGGGCCCTGGATGGTTTAGACTCAAAATTGGAACTCGTAGATGGCAGTGGGATCGGGTTGAAGGGTCCTCCTAACCTCCTGGACTGTGGCACCTCATAAAAGCGCATAGGAGAGGGGAGCAGTTTAGGTTCAGTGGGTAGCCTCACGGTCGACCAGCCACGGTGGGCATCCGGCCGATTTTTTTTGAAAAGACAGGCTCTGATGAGTTAACCCAGGAAAGTCGAGCCCAACACAACGTGTTTCATTTTTTTCAAGTATTTGCGTAACTATGTAATAACAGCCCATAAATGTCCCATTGCTGGGTTCGGACTTCTTGTCCAAGGCGGCTTGGCAGGTTTAACACATCGGTTATCTCGACAGGTTGTATCACGATGTTTTCCTTCACCGTTGTTAGCGCGTGGTAATTGTAACAATATAATTGCACATTAGATGAGAAAACTGCCAAAGTGGTGCATGCGTTCCGGCCAGGATCGAACCCGCGCCCTTTGGGTTTGGGACGCGTGCGCTAGCCATTACGCTACCACGACATTGGGTAACTAAAAAAAATGGCACTTATAGAGAGTGCCGACAGAAGTGAAAACTTAGAAATTTCATGTTTGAATTAAAACACTATTTCAACAATACATAGTATATACACATTGGACTTTTCACTAAATCCATTCAACTTCACTTATAAGATATACACAGCACTAATATTGCAAAATACGTCAGCTGTATAGCTACAGGTATATTATAAGCATGTTGGTGACGCGAACGCACGAGATTTCACCCATCCAAAAAGCGTCTAACGCGCACAGCACACGGCCGCTGCGCATGCGCCAATCATGAGCATGTCGGTGACGCGAACCCGTAAGATTTTCCCCTTCTTTTTACATGGGGAAATGCATTGCCGCACCATCAGCCGCGCCAGGGAGATCACGGCCGGTGTGTGGGACTCTCCCTCCTCGTAAGCAGAGGCGGCCTCTCCTACGTGGGCCAGGGAGGTTCCCCGGCCCTGAGAGGGTCGCGCGACTGCCTCTCGCGCCCTCTCGCGGAATTGGGGCGGGCGGAGGCCTGTCGAGTCCCCGTGGCTTGGTCGCCACGGGCTCAATAAGATTTTCCCCTACCACAAAATGCCCAACGCGGCTAAAGAAGTTTTCACTTCAAGAAACAACAAGATATTTGCAAAATATAGTAAATTACTTTTTGGTTTTTAGTTACTTTTGAAGTAGGTTTGGTTTTTTGTTACAAAAATGTTGAATATTGATAATACTTGTGTCACGCTTGATTGGACAGCCATACAAAATTCCATGTTACATAATTTTTTAAGTTATGGTGATTTTAACAGCTGTTACATGACTTGAAGTGAAACTCGCTGCTTGAAATTTCCCATGTATATTTCACAGTCTCATTACAATAATAATAACAAAGTACACACAGACCGGAAACAAATAACTCGCAAGTCATGTTTCGTCTCAAGTGAGGATGTAAGCTATAGGTATAACGATATGCTGCTATTAATATGCGTAGATCTTCTTTATCTTTACATGGTATAAAACAAAGTCGCCTTTTGCGGTTGTCGCTCTGTATATCGGCTAACTCCTGAACCAAGCAATGGATTTTTAAACGGTTTTCACCATCAGTTAGACAAAGAAAGAAAGAAATATATTTATTTCTAATAGCGACACGCAATACAAAATAGTTCGAAGATAACAAAGTATATATAAAATTATACACGTACAGAAATTGTATGCCGCAATTTGAAAATGAGGTTGGCACTCAACATTTTGCTGTGCCGAATCATAGTCCGACACAGCGCTGATTTCCAGTGCCCACTTCCTCAATCATATATGACATGGCACCCGTAAAAAACATTTAAAAAAATAAAAATAAAATGAAATAACGACTATACTGAAATATTACCTATCCTAAGAGAGAGAAAAAAGTAATATATAATGACACTAAATATATCATAACACCAGTCCATACAATTTTGAAGGTGTACGGACCAAAAGACGCGAGTTCAACGTATAGAAATACCAGGCCACTCAGAAAGGATTGCGTGTGAAGAGCGGGTGAGGAGGATAGTTCCACGCTGGGTGCCGCACAACCTCACCGATGCTCAGAAGCAGGCCCGGGTGGAATGGTGCCGTGATATGAAGCAGGCTCGACTCGGCGTGTTTACGACATCATTACAGGTGATGAGTCCTGGATTTATCAATATGATCCAGAAACGAAGCGCCAGTCGACAGTTTGGGTGTTTCAAAACGAATCAACGCCTACCAAAGTAAAGCGATCTAGAAGCGGGGGGAAGATTTTAATCGCGAATTTTTTCAATTTGACTGGTTACTTGGTGTTCATTCCTTTATGGAACCAAAGAAGCATCAACGCCGAATGGTATACTATCGAATACTTGGCAGAAGTTTTCTCTGTTGTGAGCAACAAGCGACCAAACATTGGGCCCCGCGGGCTACTGCTCCACCACGACAACGCGCCCGCCCATACCGCGCTCAAAAAGAGGGACTTCCTAGACAGCACGCCGGTCAAACTCCTGGGTCACCCTCTTTACAGCCCTGATCTAGCACCGTGTGACTTCTTTTTATTCTCGAATACAAAAAATCAGCTCAAGGGGATACAATTTTCGTCGCCGAAAGATGCACTGTCAGCGTTCGAGCAAGCCGTAAACGAGGTGTCTGTGGCGGACTAGAAAATGAGTTTCGAAACTGGTTCATACACATGCAACTTAGTATAGAGGCTGGTGGAAAGTACTTTGAAAAGATTTAATAAAAAAATGCTAACCTGAAGAACATTTTTTTTTTTCACAAAACCTTCTCAGTGTCTCACGTACATATGGGTCTAACCAAAAGTACAGACCACTATTTTATGTGGGCCTGTGTAATTTTTCAAGGAAGGTTTATAAGTATATGTACTAGATTTTGGCCGCGGCGCTACTCGTATATATCAAAACTAAATAATGTTTGAGCCGTCTAATATCAGCATGGCAACGCATAAGCATAGCCATCCAACGCGGAAACGCGGCCAGCATTCTGGGCACGCTCCCCGCCGACAGCGATTTGGAGTAAATTTTTACTTGTAGATGTTATTTTGTAAATGTAGTTTAGTTGAAAAGCAAAGAATAAATATTATCTACAAAATCTTCTTTTTTTATATATTAATCATCTAAACACACAATTTAACTATTCTCTTTTCTTTCACCATATCCCAATTATTTGGGGTCGGCACAATATGTCTTCTCCTTCCATACTCCTCTATTCTGACATACATCTTCTGTCACACCACATATTATCATATCATCCTTCACACAATCCATCCATCTTTTTTGTACTTCCTTTACATTTGTACTTTATTTGTATACTGTATTTGTATAATGACCTCGCTTATAGTGACAAGTCGCTTATTATGACCTATTTTTCATTTTAGTGTTCAAAACCATATCGAAAAGGTAAAGTTAGACGTGTTGCTGAAGACTTTTTTGCGCCGGTTTTTCTCTTCACACAACATGTTGCAAAGCGGTAGTAATTTTTAACCATAATCAAAAATTAAAACTTAATAATTAAAATGAACAAGTTAACAAACATACAACAAAAAATATACAGTCAAATTGAGAGCTTAGTCCTTTTTGAAGTCTGTTAAAATTTAAAATTAGTAAGTAAAAATATTACTAGTGACTAAATTTAAGATCGTTGAATCAAATATGGCCGACTTCTACTTTCGTCCTGAATCTCTATGAATTTCAAGATGGCCGCGACATCCGCGTCGGGTCATCTCTATGGCATCTCATGTGACGTAATAATACAGCGCGAAACGACATAACCAAACGCGGAACCCAACGCATGTTTGCCTTGTTGCGTGTAAAAAGATTTTTAGGGTCGCCATGCTGTATAATTTTTTTGGGACATACGTACATAGCTTTTTCTCGTTTTATGTTTATTTATGTAAGTGTATTGTATAATATTATATTTACATATATCTTATTAGTATAATTTTTATGTTTTATTAATGTATGTATATATCATGCAGGGGCGTAGCTACCGCCGCATCAGCCGTATCAATGTTACAGGGGCCCCGAAAGTGTGTAAGCAAAAATTCTTAAAATGTTATCTACAATCTTTTATAGATTAATAGCATTTTTGGGAATAACTGCTAGGCCAACAGAAACGGCTTATAGACTTGTCGTTATTGTCCGCTATAGAAAGAAAATCTAGAATAACTGAAATCTTTTTCAGCTTTGGATGATTTGATAAAAAAGTTTGCCGAAAAAAAGGCGAGAAATTGTATCTTTGATTTGAATTGTTTGTCCTTAGCTTAACTTAGCTCCTGGGAGCATTAAGTATAAGTAATAACTTATAATTAATATATAATTATTTTAATTCAATTCGAGCATTTTTTGTTTCTTTTATAAAAAGCTTTACCCTTCCTCTGGGCCCCCGAACACGTTTTGATACGAGGCCCGTCTAAAGCAAGCTACGCCACTGATATCATGTATGTATATACAGCGAAACTCTATATAACGACACTGAAGGGACTGTGCATTTTATGGCGTTATAGAGAGTTATCGTTAGATGGAGAGCAGTTTGTTATTTTTGACTGACATCTTTTGCTGCACCAATAATTTTGTTGTATTTTTTTTACTTATTTTATTCATATTTTGCGATATTGAGGCATCGTGGTGATAAAGGAAGTACGTAGAAATTTCAGTATGTATGATGCGACAGTCAAGTTTATTACGGGCTAGAATAATAAAGCGATAAAAGAACGTATAAAGAGCGCAGTTTTTACTAAATTTGGAAACTTAAAAGGTACTTTTTATTACTTAATTGTTGTCGTTATTGAGAGTGGATGTAACGCTGTATAGAGTGTATCATTGTATGGAAGACAAGCTAAACCACTCAAAGCCAAGTGATTTCGACGCTTAAGGGAGTTTGTCGTTAAATCGAGTCACGTTACATTATACACGTTTCTATAAAACTAGCATCTGAAAGACTTAACCACTTTGTTTCTTCCAGTAATGTGTTACCACGCTTTTATACACCAGGCGACGTTATAACTGGGATGCAAGATTTTATGCGTGGTCATGGAACTTATGCGGAGGACAATTGTCTTAAATCTTCTGTCGCAGGAGTAATGCAAAAAAGACGAAGGTCCGTAGAAGATAAACAGAATTGTATCGGGCCGCGATAGGAACACATGCTTGTAAAAGTGTCTTGATTGCTAATATAAGCTATATATCCTGAATCAGTCTCTTATTAAAGATCCCGGTCAGCTCGGAAACCGTTGGCCGTTACACGGTATGTACCATGTAGCGGCCAGCGGTTTCTGAGCTGACCGGGATCTTTAATAAGTCTGTTGTCCATTGTTTTGGGAGGCGTTCCACGAATTAATTTCAAATAATTATATTTCTTAGTATATATGACGACTAAAGAGGTTAATCGTTACATCCCGCGGGACTCCGAGAAAATTTTCGTCACGGTGAAGTGAGGAAAATTTCCTCCAAAACCCTAAACTAATCCCTACCTAAGGCAGGAAAAGTCACAATGCACAAGATGCCCAACCAGGACAGTAGTCCATACGTCCTGACTCCGGCTGACAAAACCTGCCTAAAAGTCAGACGATCTTGTCTACAAGCCCAATGTTTTGAAATTTTGGAAAAAAACTAATCTCCTAGCTCAAAATCGACAAACGAGCAATAATCAAGCATCAGCACAATTGACGTTACACTGCATTTACTCGTATAAGATACTGATTAGGTAGTGAGAATAATGCAACATACCTCTGTTCTTATCAAATTTCTTGTCCATCCAAAGGTTGACTGGAAGAAATTGCTAAGCGAAGCATATTCCTTCATTCATTCATTCATTCATTCATTCCTTGCTACGCCTGTTTCCCATTGAGGTAGGTAGAGACGATGGATTTCCACCTGCTTGACAAACACTTTTCGCTTCATCAACTTTCATTAATCTTTTCATACATACACGCTTATTTAAACTATTTTTTATCTGACCTTTCTTCAAAATATCTTCAATTTGATCATGGTGAGTACGTCTCGGTCTACCAGCACCGACTCTACCAGTCACGTTGCTGTCATATACTTGTTTTGTGATTCTGCTTTCACTCATTCTCTCTACATGCCCAAACCAACACCAACCACCTTAACATTTCAAATTTGGCAGGCGCTTCTGTGAGATGATTATAAGAATCTTTAAAAATATCCCCCTTGTTTATGAATGATAGTCACTATACATGCTCTCGCGTCGGACCTGCCAGTCTCGCGGTGAAAGTGAGCCGCGCCCTCGGCCTTGCGCCTGCGCACCCAGTGAAAGCTCATCATATTCGACAGCACAGTTTATTGCTTATGAAATATATCTTCGAACGTAATAAATTTCGCTATAATTAGCGTTTATGTAGCCCGTTAGTTTTGGCGGTGATAGAACAGGGGCTAAATTTTGCTATTACAAGAGTCCCTTCGAAACCCCCACGACAACCTATAAACCCCCTCTTTCCCCCATAAAGAACAACAGTCAAATCAAATCAAATCATTTTTATTGCCAACTAAGTATTACATAGGTCTTATTCAATATAACTGAGAACTTATTACTTAGCTGGCCTTTCATAGCATCGCAATATAAACTTACTTAACCTATCTTTGTATAATATTTAATTTGGTGCCTTATAAGTCTTTTATTTTATTTAAATAACACAAAACAATATTTTCTTAATTACCTCTCATTTAAATATTCAGTATATAATATCAGCCCATAAAGGTCCCACTGCTGAGCTCAGGCCACCCATTATAGGGGGAACGGATAGTGTATCCGCCACATTTGTCCAAGGCGGCTTGGCAGGTTTGATACATCGGTTATCTCAATGTGCATGTTGTATCACGATGTTTTCCTTCACTGTTGTTAGCACATGGTAATTGTGTAACAATATGCACATTATATCAGATAACTGGCTTGCATGCGTTCCTGCGTCCTTTGAGTTTGGGACGCGTGCTCTTATATGGTAAACTCCGGAGAGCGTTTAAAAAAAACTTTTTCCGAATAAACACCATTTAATTATGATAAATTTAAAATATACACTTTTGAACAGAATTTACTAATGAATTTAAATACGGAATAGAAATGAGTTCTAGAAATAGAGGTCCGATCAGTTACAATGTAAATGAACTGTCTGTCGGTTGAAACTATTGGTGAGATCTGCCGAGCAAAACAGGATGGAAACATGATCCTTGGATCATCGTTCTTTATATTTTTGTTATTTCCTTTCAATGGACGTTTATAACAGTGCGCAAGCCATTTCGCTACAACGACTTTTTACGAAACACGAAGAACAACAGTGCTAAGTGCTGACTCTCCTATCTCTAGAATGTGTAGATTTGTCAACAGTAGCAGTGATGTTACTGACATTTACTTTGACTCCAAAAAATCATTTTATAAAAACATTCGTTTAGCCCAAAAAGACACTAATTAGACATAGATTGACGGACAGACTAATTTCATTACCTTTTTTTTTTTAAAGTTGTCTAATTAAATAATAGTGAAGAAATTATACAGCAATGTTCACCTATACTGTGTCTGGCCATAAATACTTTTACAATTAAAAAGAAATAAAATATTACATTTGAATTTGGAATCTGTCATTTTTATATGATATTTCATTGTGTTTTCTCATTTTGGCGCCAATACACTGTACATCATTTTCCGATATTAAAATGGAGTGGGGCGATAAAGAGAACCGAATCGCTGGTGATTGCATTACACAAAGTAGGTATGGAGCCAAATGCAATTTTTAAAACTCTCCATACGCTTGGTATTAGTCAAATCTTTGTGTACCGAGTTATTAATAGGTACAATAAGACCTCGTCTGTTTGTGACAGAAAAAGATCTGGCCGTCCACGTAGTGTTCGTATGGGAAAGAATTCGAAGAAATCCTGTCCGAAAGCAAAAGATTTTATTTCGGAAAATGAAGATATAACCTAGAACCATGTCGCGTATTTTAAAAGATGACTTAAGACTTGCAGCCTATAAGAGGCCGTCGTCTAGTCCCGATCTTAATCCGCTGGTATATGATTTATGGTCACTTTTAGAGAGTACGGCTTGCTTTAAACGCCATGATAATTTGGAGTCCCTAAAACAATCCTTACGATTGGCAGTGAAGAATTTTCCCATGGAAAGAGTGCGTGCTTCTATTGATAACTGGCCTCAACGTTTAAGGGACTGTATTGCAGCCAATGGAGATCACTTCGAATAAGCTTTTTGTATTTTAAATTGTTTTATATTTATGTATTAAACTAACACACTGTGAAGTGCGTGCTTCTATTGATAACTCGCCTCAACGTTTAAAGGACTGTATTGCAGTCAATGGAGACCACTTCGAATAAGCTTTTTGTATTTTAAGTTCTTTTATATTTATGTATTAAACTAACACACTAGAAAAAAAAACTAATTCTTTGTTACAATATTTAAGACAAGACTAGGTAATTAGATTTTACATCGCATTGTAAACCTTATTCATAAATACAGTCACTGATCAAATGTACAAACAATACTGTTGGTGATGCTTAATAAAATAAAATCGCGAGACAATATCTTCTCAGTCGTAGTTCTGCTTGATTTCGGTATTCTGTTAATTACAATAGCGTGCTCGTGACACACCACTCTAGCATTATATTAATACGTGAAGCAAAAACTTTGTACCCCTTTTTACGAAAATTGCTCGGACGGAGGAGTATGAAATTTCGCACACTTATAGTTTATATAGAGAAGAAGCGACGAATGCGAAATATTTTTTAAAGTTATGCATAAAAAATACATTAAATCAATAAAAAATACATTACACACGCTACCATGTATTTCACACACACGCATATATACTCTTTTGTTTATTGTTAAGGTCAAATGAACAGTGTAGCCTTGGCGAAATCTGTGATTATAGAAGTATAGTCTTTGACAACAGGACCTTAATAATGTTCACACTTATAATTTAAATTAATTATAGTCGAATTTCGACCACTAGGTGACCACTAGTCTGTATAAATATTTGGGTCAAATACGAAAAAGTTTTACATGTCTACAGGAGAACACTACAAATGTTGGAACAATATGTTTATATATTTTGATTCGGAAACCTGGATTGCCTTATGAAAAGTTGTTTAATTTTTAGATGTTTCTATGATTAAAAACTTATTTAATTATTATTGGATTATTTTTTTGAAGTCTACCAAACCGGTATTCAGTATTAGTACAGTAGGAGACGTTTTGGTTTAAACGAGAGCAATCAAAAATCATATTTGTTAAAATACAAGAGACTGTCAAATCTAACTTACCCACAATTTAAACTTATATAATAATAAAAAAATACATGAACTAATAATGTGTAATGGAATTTTGTGTTTATAAGCGTAAACCCGCGAAATAAATGTTTAAAAGTTTGATAACTTTTCGGCATTAATACCGGTTAACGTGATTTATGCTGATAGTAATACCAATTTTTTATAATGCAGGAGTTCAGCAGACAGCCAGACGGCCCACTTGATGGGAAGCGGTTACCATCGCCTATGGACATTTGCAACACCGGTGCTACAAATGCGCTGCTGCTCTCTTAAGGGAGACTGGAACCTGGCCACTAATGCCGAAACACAACGCAAGGTTGTTATGGTGGCATACTCTAGACCAGGGGTGGTAGCCATCCAGTCGGGCAAATACCCTACCACCTAACTGTGGCTTGTTTTGTCGCCTCTTACGACAGGCCACCCGGCCGCAGGAAATTGTATTCTTTCTCCGTTCCTACACGGATAAAATTTTTCTTAAATATTCCTACTATTATTCCGACACGACGATATCGAGGAGATATTGTGGATTTAGTAGACTACGAATTATCAACACTATCGCAATAGTAAAAGGACCAAGATATTGGAACAACAGAATTAGTCCACAATTCTGTTGATCCGTCTAATAACAGCTTGGTGTCAAAACAAGTTTATAAATGTCATTGCCAGAAGACATACTGTTCATATTCAAATTTGCAAAAATATATGTTTTCTAAACATATCTATATGTTTTGCATAACTAACAAAGCTTTCCTTACAGATGTGTATTCGCTTTCATTGAAGAAAGTAAAAAAAAACTTGTTCCAAGGAGAAACTCATCTAAGTTTGCATAGTTAGCTATGTTTATAACCAAAACACTTGGTGGTAAGTGACTATTGGTAAGGAGCTATCCCTAAATCACTTCACACGTTAAGGGGGTCACACACGAAGTGTGACATTGTGACAAGGGGTGGGAGGGGTCCTAAATTATCTAACTTCACATTCTAAAATCTAATATACTTAAGCTTTAAAACACGAAATTTGAATTATTAACGAATATGTTGAAAATATTTCCAACTCTATGAGCAATGAGTATATTATTAAAAAATAATTTAAATGGATATAAAACCAATTTTGGAGCTGCTGTTTTAATTTAATAATTTCTTGATGAAAAATTACGAAATCTGTGATGTCACACTAGGGATGAATGTAGAAAGAAAAAAAAATTTGAAGAAATAGCGACTGACATCTATCTTAAAAATAAGATATTTTGAAATATCTATATTGTTACGACCGATAAAGAACAATTCACAGCTGCAGTTTATTACCTTTTCGGCATTTGGACTTCTTTTGTTTACTTTGTGTTTAAAATTTGTAATTAGAAAAACAGCCTATGGTGTATTGTAATCCTTTATGGTAGGCATTAGCCAGGGTGGTTCTTGGAAATAATTGTTATGCGGTCGAGTATTGTGTCGAGACATACTGTATTGGTGCAGTACAAAACAACGCCCCAACTGAGAGATGAAGCAGTCTAGCGATAATCACGAACGAGGCGAGACGTGTGTATATTCGATAAGCTATATAGTGACGGACTTTGCGCGTGTTATTGAATCGTGCATTACGTTTGTACTGGTTGCGTTCAGTTATATTTGTACTTGTGTTATACGTGTTTCTATAGTTCTAATAAATTCTATAGTAATTCCAATGGTATTTAAATTCGAGTCGCGCACTCGTAACAATATTAATACTAGCTGACCCGGCAAAGTTCGTACCGCCTATACGCAGTTTTTAAGGGAAAGCGAAATTGTTGTTTTTGCTATATTCCAACCTTTTTTTTATATTTACTTCCCTAGACTTCCACAAATAATTCAAAATCAAAATTTAGCCAAATCGGTCCAGCCGTTTTCGAGTTTTAGCGAGACTAACGAACAGCAATTGATTTATATATATATATATATATATATATATATATATATATATATATATATATCCAAAATAAGATATTTAACATATTTTGAAACTTTGTTCGCCGCATTTTCAGTAAAAAAAGGTTTACATTCAACTTTTTGCTCTGCCGGCATAATGTCCAACACTTATATAGTCTATTCCAGTTGTTTTTTTTTTAACTCTTTCATTAGTTCAAGACACGGCATGTTTAGAATTTTATAATAGTATAGATAACTTTCGTCGATAGCTTACTTAGGTTCTTTTTAAGTAATGTACAGTCGCAGTATGAAAAGGTTCGTCACCTTAAAGTCGACTTTTGCTTGCACAAGTACAAGAAACGGGACCGCCAACATTTTAATAAATATTACGTTTTGTTAACGTCTATAAAAATTAAACATAGGAACGTGAAAAAAGAAAATTGCAGTGTTGACAATGACAGACTCTGAGATTAACAACAGTTTTAATCATCAGAAACAAAGAGGATATAATCACTACGCTTATCATAAACATGAAAACCAATAAACAAACAACTTTGATCTAAGTAATTTTAAACTTTATTGTATTGAAACACTGTTTTCTAAGCAAACTATTTTAATACTTTTACAAGAAAAACACATGTATTACAGTATATTCTACTTGTAAAATATTACATATATGACATAGTTGCGTACTTGACACATTCAATCATCATTGCTTTGACGTTTTAGAAATATACAACTTGTATTCTCAAAACAATATTCATAATATGAGGCTATAAAGATAATACATTCACATTATAGAGGTGATATTCTAATCAATATTACTACTACATATTAGTGTTGTTTCAATGTAAGTTAACAATTGACAAACAGTAAAACATAATTTTGTTGTGGAACAGTCTGTTCTGTGACTTAGTTTGAAAAGGTGACATGTGCTTGCAGAACGTTTAATGAGTCAATTTGGAAACTGGCGACCCTTTTCATACCGCGACTGTACATGGTAACTCTCTAAGAGACTTCGGTAGTTTATAATCTGTAGTATAATCCCTAGAATACATGAGTAGTAAGCGATATAAAAGACCTCTGACTACCCTTTAATCTTAACATGCGTGATAATATCGATTATTTCTAGTTTCTCACTTGACCGGGTTGTGTGTATGCACCGGTGATCACCCGCCCCGTTACACACGACCCTTAATTAAGGTAGCGACTATATTACACGAGCGAAAGCGATTTATTAACACACGACAAAAACTGACATAGACTCAAGACGTGTTAATAATATGGAAGGCTAAATAGAGTGCAGGAACCTCAGACTAAATATGGACTCCAAGCCCCAAGCTCTCAGAGTGAAGCCTGCTTAAAGGAAGCCGAGTTTAGAATACGACGATGATCTCACCACATTGCGATACGAGAACTCGGTGTTAAGTAATCAAATTGGTATTTAATTTAGGATGACTCCGTCAGGGATGCGGGGAAAGGAAAGAAAGACCTTCCGCCGAGGCTATTGTTATGCCTCGCAGGCCTAAACCCGACCACTTTTTTTTGTGCAGGATCCAGCTAAATAGCCGCTGATGGCTGTTTCAGCGATATCGGGCTTGGTGGGCTTCCCGACTCCGTGGGAGCGGAGGCGTTCAGCCCGGAAGCAGCGCGATCGAAGAGGCACCTCCTGTGAGGTCTGACCTCGGTTCGACATGACTATCTGATTAAGCCGTAAATTGCTGAATAAACTAAACCAATAGGCTGAAGTGATACAAATGGGGACGAACTATCGACTCCAGCAGCGGAGTTCGATCCCTGTCTATCTTTACTTCGGCTTCGCAATGTGTTATAGCTGGTAAAGAAGAAGCGGTGGAAGAAACCCTCTAGTAACACGCTTAAGCTAGCCTTGGGTGGCTACTTTGTGTTTATAATGAGTGGGTGTGATTGGTGAGTTTAACATTGTATGAGAGGCTCTCCGACGTCTGTTCAGTCTGCGTCTGTTATGCTAGGCTGATGTTCTGAGCCTCGGGGGGTTCATAACGAGGGGTTGGGTGATTTCGTCTGGCTTGTCAATGAGGACATTGGGAGGTCGACGTTTACTCGTGGGAGCGTTCGGTGTGGGTCTATAATTGAGCGTTTCTTTGACCAGATTGTTCTAGTGATGGGGGGCTATGTCACAGAAATTGCGAGAAAGGGAGATTAGATAGTCTTTGGTGGAGAGAATCTCTAGGTCGCAATGTATGTCGACGTTCTGCATATAAAGCATGAATCTGTTATGGACTTTTTGAAGTTTCCAGATGTTGGAATCGCTGGCATGTGCGAAGACCACACTCGCGTACATCATGACGGACATGACGGGGCAAACCCGACTACTACTGTTGGAAATTTGTATATATTCTTTGTACGTGTTGGGAAGAGTTTGCGAATTCAATTATTGCACACCGCCATCCATTGGCTTCATAGTGTTCCACAACAGTAATATACAGTAAAATAATGGTGGAATAGTTTCCAGTGGATATATTACTATTAACCACACAGATCCAAACCACGGTTATAGTACATTAGCTTACGCTCAAGTTTTAAGAAATGCTTCACTTCATTTGACGCTTTTTTTCGCTTGGGTTTCCACCAACACTTTTATTCGTTAGTCTGATGTAGGAACGGATAACTATGTAGTGGAACACTTACAAGCCAATAGATGGCGCTGTGCAATAATTGAAGTCGCAAACCATTCCCGATACGTACAAAGAATATATAATAATAGAATATATAGTTAATATTTCCGCTTCTTCTCTGCCACCAGTGCCACCTGTAACACGTTGCGAAACGGTAGTAAATAGACTACGATCGGCTCCGCCGGCGGAGTCGATAACGAGTCCCCGATTCCCCATTATAACACTTCAGCGTGTTCGCTTAGCTTTTTCAGCCTCTCACGGCTTAATACGATAGAGCCGCTCCAGGCGGCAGCAGTCGAGCCGAGGTCGAACCTCACAGGAGGTGCCTCCTCGAGGGCGCTGCTTCGGGGCTGAACGCCTCCGCTCCCACGGAGTCAGGAAGCCCCCAAACTCCGGTATCGCTGAAACTTATATTCAGCTGGATTCTGCAAAAAAAGTATTTTTTATTACCCTGTTCACAATATATAAATACTGCAAACCTGCTGTGAATCAGGCAGTCTTTGAAAGTGAAATTAATCATTCTCCTAGTCTTCTATGTAATTTACTATATAAATGCTGCACTAAAAATAGCTTACAAAGATGAAAAAAGAATGTTAATAAATCGCTTCTCCCTGTCTAATATGTCCAGGACATAACCCATTCATGCATAGTATATAACCTACCCTCAAAATAGGCCCAGTGTGTCACAGGCCACCGCTCATAACACACAGACAAACAGACAAGCTTTGTGCGTATAAAATATATTATTGTCAGTGTTAAATCACGGTTGCGAGACTTCGCCTTCTGGGACCTAAGGTCCGCTTTCCGAAATTTCATTCGCTACATACTCTTCACATAATTTATATAAATAATTGAAAGAAATTTTTAAGCTTATCTATATGTAAAGTTTTCAAGAAATTTTTGGTAAGTTGGTTTTAAATGTCTAATGTTCTGAAAAGTGACCCCATTTTCCACCATAAACTTCCCACTGCTGGGCTCGAGCTACATTTTAGATAGATGACTGATTGATTGATCTGTGAAACTCACTAATCGGCCTTTACCAAGCGTTTTTTTTTTGCATGAGTCCAGCAGACAGTCAGATGGCCAACCTGATCGCCTATGGACATTTGCAACATCAAAGGTGCAATGCGCTGCTAGTCTCTTAAGGGAGGCTGGAACCTGGCCACTAATGCCGGAACACAACTCAAGGTTGTTATGGCGGCATACTCCAGACCAGGATTGGTAGCCACTCAGTCGGGCAAATACCCTACCACCTGGTTGTGGGTTGTTTTGTTGCCTCTTACTACAGGCCGCCCTAACGCAGGAAATTGTATTCTTTCTCCATTCCTGCACGGTGTCTTGTGTGTATCTCTATTACAAATAAATACCTTTCTTTCTTTATTGTTAAAATGTGAAAGCGTCAAATCAAACACTCATATTCGCGTTAATAATATTAGTTAGGATTATATAGGTAATTATGTTGCTAAAGGTCACATAGGTTGTTTCCAAAGGTCAAACATGTCTATATGTTATGAAAATCAATTTCTTCATGTCAAGTCGTGGTAGCGTAATGGCTAGCGCACGCGTCCCAAACTCAAAGGGCGCGGGTTCGATCCTGGCCGGAACGCATGCACCACTTAGGCTGTTTTTAGATATAATGTGCATATTGTTACAATTATCACGCAGTAATAACGGTGAAGGAAAACATCGTGATGCAACCTGCACATCGAGATAGCCGATGTGTCAAACATGCTCTCCCTTTCTCCTATAATGGGAGGCCCGAGCCCAGCAGTGGGACATTTATGGGCTGATATTATTTATTTATTTAATATCTTCATAGTACATGTACTGGATAATTTTCCATTACTTTCCAATATGGAATAGATGCATGAACTGATGAGCAAAAGACACTTGGATGATTTCATAAATTGTTGTATTGAAATAGTAAATATTGTAACAAAGCGTAATAAGGATAAATAAATACATGTTAAATATATATTATAAGAATATATATAAAAAACTCTAATATAGAAAGCTATAACGACAGAAACCATACTAGATGTAAATACATAGTAAAAATAAAAATAGAGATAGAAAAGTAGAATGTAACTAGAAAATACAAACAGTAAAATAAAAATTGTAGTGTAAAAGTAGTAACAAGAAGGGTCGATAACAATGTAGAAAAGTGTAGAAGAAATCAGTAGTAAAATATTGTGAACATAATTAGTAATAAATAAGAAAATGTAACCATAGAATATAAGAATAAAAAAAGAAATGAAAAGAATAAAGAAAATAAAAAAGAATAAAAAAATAACAAAAAGAGCAAACAAATACCCTGACATATCACGTTTGTCAGGATCGAGGAGAATTTAAAAAAAAAAATATGGCACAGAATATACTTTATTGCACGCAATATCACAAGATTCATACATACAATGATGATAATGATAAGTGGAATGGACGGTCTTATCGCTGGGAGCAGTTTCTTCCAGACTCCAGAATAGTTTGGCGTTTGACTGCCATTGCGCCTGTTGTCAGGTGGAAATGCAGTCTAAGGTGGAGCACGCTTACCTAGAAGATACCTGTTCACGCGAGACTTGAAAACACCTAGATTGTATTCTTTAGGAAAAACAGACGACGGTAAAGAGTTCCACTCTTCAGCGGTGCGTATGATAAAAGTGGAAGCACAGCGATTCGTCTGCTTTGTTGGTTCACCATATATCGGTGGCTTGAGCGCGTACGTCTGCTTGTCCGGTGGTAAAATGGTGAAGGAGGAACCAATTCATGTAATTCCGTGGCACACTCCCCAAGTGTATCCTATATAATACCGACAAGCTAGCGACTTTACGTCGATGATTTAGGCTCTGAAGCCTCTCGTCGAATAGTCGGTCATTGCCTATCTTATATATAAAAAAATAAATTAACATTTGTCAGTCTCACAAAAACTCGATAACGGCCGAATGGATTTGCCTAATTTTGATTTTGAAATGTTTGTAATATCCTTATCAAAATAAATTACTTCATATTCAAGACTACTTCAATACCTTTATATAACTTTTTGAATTATTCAATTCGAACGTTCCATTCGAAAGATATCACGAGTTTAAAAATGTAAGTATTAGAAAAAGTTCCATCGCCGCGCAAGATAATCGGCTAGGAGTTTGCGATGTAAAAATGTACGGGCCGTATTAGGGGAAAAAAGTTTAGTAGGTAAACTCAAAAAAAAGTTCTTTTAGGATACCCTAAACAACTATACAATAAAATTTAAAGTTATTTAATTTAAGAGTTGAATACTGAAAATTGAGTTGTCAAAAAAACAATAGAACATAATTACATTTTTTAAACAATTGTTACGATGAATTGAGAACTTCCTTCTTTTTTGACGTTGGTTAAAAGGTAAATTCAGTAAAAATAGGCAAGAGGTTTACAAGATAAAATAGTTTGGCAACCATTGGTATAGTCTGTTTACACACTATATACAAAAATGAAAAACAGTCTTACACAACCCCTTCATACAATTGTGTATTCAATTGAATTCTCTCAACAGTAAGATGCAAAAGAGCGACCGTTGGCCCGAGGACTATGATTCAAGCGCACCAAAAACCCGGCCAGGCTCCCGCAGGAACTCTGCCACCCTCTCAAGAAGGAACAGCTTGAAGAAGGAGAAAGAGAAGAATTCACCACCAAGCTCTAACAGCTCTACTCCGAAGAAAATAGTTAAGAGCAACTTAGATTTTGTTGTGACTGGAAAACAAATCACGAAAAGGTAAGTTTCTTCATTGTATTGCACACGCTTTTTTAGCTTCATCCGTATGTATGTAAAGCCCATATCAAACGGTTCATTTTTCATTCAACTTGGTTGAATCAACCAAAGTGATCCATAACTTCAACGATTCAATGTCGTAAGAGGCGACCAAACAACCCACAGCCAGGTGGTAGGATATTTGCCCGCCTGGATGGCTACTATACCTGGTCTAGAGTATTACGGCATTAGTGGCTAGGTTCTAATCTCACTTTAGAGAGCTACAGCACATGGGTAGCACCTTTGTTGTTACAAATGTCCATAGGCGATGGTAACCGCTTTCCATCAGGTGGGCCGCCAGCGTGACTGATGAACTCATGCAATAAAAAACCTTCATGACAAATTCCATATACTTAAACTTTTGGCTACCGCACGCGTTCCAAACTCCGAGGGCGCGGGTTCGATCCTGGCCGGAACGCATGCACCACTTAGGCAGTTTTCTGACCTAATGTGCATATTGTTACAACTACCACGTGCTAACAACGGTGAAGGAAAATATCATGGAAACGATGATCAGAAAACATTACCTGTCCTTGGAATATAAAGATATTGTTACGAGTTTACGGGACTCGAATTAAAATGCCGTTGGAATTATCATAGAGTTTATTAGAACTATATAAACACGTATACCACAGGTACAAATATAACCAAACACAACAAGTTCAAACGTAATGCAGAAGTTCGTAATTCAATAAAACGCGCAAAGTCCGTCACAATTAGAATCCCGATTGTAGTATACCCGTCTCGCTTTGATCGTGGTTCTCACTCGACTGCCTTCCTCCCTCAATCAGGCCATCGTTTTACAATGCAATGTGCCCGTATCGTAGTCGACATAATCCAAAACACCTGGCTTATGAGTCGGCCGCAAGTGTCCATAAACGGGTACAATAAACAATGGCCTGTTCTCTAGAAACGTATGCCAATAAATAAGTAAACAAAACCAGACGATCATAAAAGAATTACAATTCGTTCAAATGCCGACAGGTAATAAAATGTATTTTTACATATATGCAGGTGGATTTTGTTTTTGTCGGAACTTAAGTTGTAACAATATTTAAATGTATGTACATATATTTATCTATAAACATTTATATATTTATTACTAGAATGTAAGAAATGGTACTATGTATTATGTATACCACCATCATCATTACAATCTCAATTCATTCCTGGGGTTGTCTGGAAGAGATCGCTTTTTAGCGATAAGACCGCCCTTTGTGCATAATGAGACATGGTTTTAGTCTGTAAGTTCTTTTTTTGTATTGGTACCTGCACATCGAGATAACCGATGGTGTAAACCTGCCAAGCCGCCTTGGACAAGCGTCACGGATATATTGTCCGTTCCCCCTATAATGGGAGGCCTGAGCCCAGCAGTGGGACATTTATGTTCTGATATTATTATATATATGTATTATAAACTTTTTAGAGGAGGCGACAGAGCGAACTCCCTGCCAGGGTCCTACCACAGGCGTCCCTCCATTGAATCAGGTCCAGCAAAGCCAAAAAGAACTTTCGACTCACCGAAGAGAGTCCTTACACCTTCCAACTCCTCAAAGAGCCAAGAGACCTCGCTCGATGATGATGTCTCCCTGGATTTATCACAGGTATGACAATTTTTGGAGTTAGAATCTATATATATAAAATTCTCGTTAACAATTAAACAATAAATTATTACACCACACAACGTCACAAACACACAACCAACAACAAAACTTACACAGATAACTCACACTAACGCGCACTACTACCATTGCATTACACGCACATTTAAGAAACAAACCAAGACACATACACAAACAACACGCATGGCACTAGTTAGGTTAATATATATATATATAGGTATAGACGTAAGGCACACACTGCACATGCACTTCCTCACAACACCAGCATGTAACAGATACACTCTACATTAGTATAAGTTTAGTATTAAAATTAGAATAAATTAAATAAGTTATTCGTAAGGTACACCACAACACAAAAATACATTCAATAAATGTCACACAATAACAAATAAGCCTGTATACATTCTAAAAACTTTTTCTAAATTAAGTTGTAAAAAAGGGTACGGAACCAGAGTCCGTAAAAGGTGTTAAAAAGAAAATAAAATAAAAAATCTCGTCTCACATTGATTGTAACGAAACTCCCCCGGCTGGAACGATTTTCATAAAATTATTTGTGTATATTCTATAAGTCTGAGAATAGGTCGTAAACTATTTTTTATACCTCTAAGTGTGTACCAAAATTTATTTGGTCAATTCTTGAAGTGAAAACTTCTTATGGGAGGGTAAACCGCTTCGTTACGTAACGCGTTACGGCGCTAGTCTATCTAGCTTCCCTTTCTCTCACGCATACGGCAGCGGTAGACAGGCTCCTCCTCTCTCACTCTAACCCACGGGCTATATACATAAAACTTAAGTAATCACCTCAGCTTTTCTCAAGTTAAATAATTTCAATATTAAATAGTTCAACTTAGATTACTTAGTTTTAAGTATGTACAATTTGTTGACCAGCAAATGATTTATTGGTTAAATTTAAGATTAATCTTCAGAACAATTGTTGGAACAGACACCACCACATCATATGAAAATAACAATATATCAAGTAATATGTTTTTATTATATTTCAATGATAATATATATATGTGTATGTATGTATTTATGTGTGTAAGTATATACTTCTTTTCACTTGTGTATATATTTATTGCATTTTTAAACTTTAGCTTTTAGCTTTCGCTCGTTAGCTTTAAAATGAACTCGGAATAACCTGTTATTAGCCCTACATTATGAGTAATTTTTGTTGTTGTTTGTATGTTGATATGCGCTGTTGGTATTTTTTCAATAAATAAATAAATTTGTACATGATATTTCCATTAATTACAAAAACAGTGATCACGGAACAAAGATGTTAAGTGTCAATGAGTAATGTTAAAATAAATACTTAAAAATAAACTAAATTATAATTAAATTAATATAAAGTATGTAGCAAATCGCTGCCAGAGGGAAGCGTGCCCAGAAGGCTGGCAGCATTGCCACGCTGTATGGCAATGCTGATTCGTTGCGCGAAATATGAACCAGCCTTCTGATCACTAAATAATCAATAAATAAATTGATACAAATAAATTATTTTGCCATTGTTTTTGCCTATAAAGTCTCGGTTAGAACAGATTCACTTGTATTATAATAACTAGGACCCATGGGGGCCAAGTGCCCACAAATTATTTCAAAAAATTAAAAAACGTCTGGTCGATACAACAGGAGACCGGAAGGCTGGAGCTTACCTCGCTCAAAGGACTAGCCTCTGTATCCAGCGAGGTAATGTTGCCAGCCTTCTAGGTACAATGCCCAGCGACAGTGGTCTGGTGGAGCTGGATGAGTTTTAACATAGGTTTTTTACTATTGTATATATATTTTTAAGTTAGGTTTATTTATAGAATAATAAATTTTATAATAACTTATTATATTGGCATCAAGTCAGAAGTAGCTTCGGTGAACCTGTAGCCCACCTCTACCTACCTATGTTGCCCCTCGCCAATCTTGACATTTTTAGGGGCCCATGCAATGAGTGACGAGTCACCGTTTGCCCATTTTTTTCACGTTCCTTGAAAATTACGACGGGCAGACGCCATAGTCCACTGTAACTCCACTAGCAGTTTATCCCAATAGCCCGGTACCTTTTGTTCTCATACCCTACAATAGTCCTACACTTACCGGGGCTTGTACCGGGGCTTGTCCTACACCTACACTTCTTGTCCTTGAGTGCATTTTCATATGGTGCAGACAGCGACAATCGCCGGTCAGTGTCACGCCACATTTAGATTAAATTTGTCAAGGGGCCTCTACACGGTGGCCATCTCATGACCCCACGTCCATTTTTATGGCCAGTGGTCTCTGAGATTTTATATATGTATATATTTTTTATTAATATTTTTATGGCTTTTATATATTCGTCAACTGTGTAGAATACTTTGCCAATTAACCATCCAGATAATTTTATTTTGAATTAATTAAAGGTTTCTTCCTTAATTACAATTTTTTACATAAATACTGGCCATCAATTTGTCCACTTGGGGCTATCCTCTATAATACATAGAATCCTCTAGTATTTATATATGGTCTAGAGTATGCCGCCATCACAACCTTGAGTTGTGTTCTGGCATTAGTGACCAGGTTCCAGTCTCCCTTACGAGAGCAACAGCGCATTTGTAGCACCTTTGGTGTTGAAAATGTCCCTAGGCGATGGTAACCGCTTTCCATCAAGTGGGCCGTCTGCCTGTCTGCTGAACTCATGCAATAAAAAATAAAAAAATAAGCGGGGCATTGTCATTTGATACAAAAAATAATCCAGGTCTCGGACTTCGAAGATACAAACTCAAAGTACGGCATAAAGAAGAAGTTCAACGCCCTGGCCACGTCTACTCCGAAGCCTCAAAAGACCCAGAAGTCCAGAAGTTGTTCCCTCCAAAGCCAGATTCAGGTGCAGAAATTAGAAAATTCCAGAAGAGAGAAGAGTTTGGAGAGTGCTAAGCATAGTTTCTCTTCTATGAGTAGAGACAGTATGAGGACTTGCTCCAGTGGTTATAGGTACGTATATACTATAGTTTAGTTTTTAAGTCTATACTATCTATCTATATTTTTCTATTCATTTATAGATATATATATAGGGGAGAGTGGGGCAATTGGGTACATTTAACTTCCAACGCTGAAAAGTAGTAAAAAAAGTAATAAACCTAATCAACTTTTATTTTTTCTATTTTTTTATTTCATGAGTTCAGCAGACAGGCAGATAACCCGCTTGATGGAAAGCGGTTACCATCGCCTATGGGCTTTTGTAAAACCAAAAGTGCTATAAATGCGCTGCTGCTCTCTTAAGGGAGACAGGAACCTGGTCACTAATGCCGGAACACAACTCAGAGTTGTTATGGTGGCATACTCTAGACCAGGGGTGGTAGCCATTCAGTCGAGCAAATGCCCTACCACCAGTGGGTTGTTTTGTCGCCTCTTACGACAGGCCGCAGGAAACTGTATTCTTTCACCGTTCCTGCACGGATAAATTTATTATTACAACATAAACTTCCGGAAGGAGTCAACGTAAATCAAAACGGCAGCTACTCATAACAGTAGTTTTGATGAACTTCAAATGACGTGGTGTTGGAAATTTGATACAACGTGCGTGATAGTAAAAAAAAAACCAATAATATGTTATTTACATAACATAAATTAAAAATTATAACTGAAATGCGAAGAAAAAACTTTTTCACTCACCATGACAACGCGTCCACTGCTTTACAATCTCACTTTACCCTACGCACTGAGAGGCGCTGGGTGCGTCTTTTGAATAGGTGTGGTACGATGTACGATATAATCCGGACGAAGTATGTCGTATCTAGCTGTTTCTAATTACCCAACATTCTTGATTACTCCACTCTCCCCTATATAATTCTCTGTACGTGTGTATGTCACAGATCTCCTAAACCACTGGACCGATTTTGACGATTTGTTTGTGGGTTTCAGTTCCCTGGATGCTTTAAATTTACAAATGGACCCGGTAGATGGCGATGGAATCGGGTTCCTGGATTTTTATGAAATTGATAGTAAAAGTATGTAAGGATAGGATGTTGTTACAACGAGTTAAAAAGGAAATGTTGAGGTGGTTTTCTGTTGCTATATTTATTTTAAAGCGCAATATATGTAAAATCTCGAGCCCTTAACAGATTTATTATATAACTAGCTGTTGCCTACGGCTTCGCTCGCGTAATTTAAAAATAGTCGTAACTTGAGTAGTCAATAAAACTTACAAAGTAACCTCTTTTTCACCATCGGAGACAGAATTTCCAAAAACGCCGATACACGTATGCATTTATTTCAAAAGAGAAGTAGGTACATAAAATTAATTGATGCTTATTTTTAAAAATGACGGAGTTTCATACCAGCTTTCAACCCCTTTTTTAGGGGTTGAGTTTTCAAACATCCATTCCTAGTGCGCACCTACAATATAGAAAGAACGTGCTTACGAATTGTCACCATTATTATTTATTTAGGTTTATGGCTTGGCAGATAGGCCTTTAAGCCAGATCTTAGGTTATAATGTGGTTTTTTCATTTACTTAAGTCTATGTGTAGGAGAGTTGAACTGTAGGTTATCAGCTGGTGTCATTCAACGGAGTTCTTGTGACAACTCAAAAGGCCACAGGTCATATTTCTCACAAAACACATAATTACTACTCAAAAACTATCAATATCCCACAACTATTGTTCATTTTAGAGTAAATTGACACATTTTTAGAAAATAAAACTGCACAGCACAACATCTTTCAATTTCCGCCAATAACTCCATTTGTCACGTTCCTAGCCCCAGTAGTTTGGGCTGTGCGTTGCTATGTGTCATACTTGCAATAACTCAGAAGGGTTTATGGTAATAAAAGAACAGCAACTGGTCACTATACTTATAATGCAGAGATCCTTACTGCTTAAATACATTTCATCCACTGATTCTGCACATTGGACAAACATTTTTAGAACATCTCGCCAATCCTCCAACAATTTTACAGTATATTCTTATACTGTACTTAACAACTTGGCACAACCGATAGCGGATTGAAGCCATTGATATTTTAATTAAAAAGGTTATGAATGGCAAGAATTTATTACTACTACTTGCCCCTCCCGCATTCGGAGTATTTTTATTACTTCGCATTTAAAATTTGCGATTAGACAATAGCCTATTGTTATTGTTGTAGACTTTGTTGGCCGTTCGCAGGAATAGATAACCAGGAGTGCAAATTACTATTTCTCGGAAACTCAGTGCGCGCGGCCGACTTTTTTTGTACTCTATAGTTAATATAAGACAATGCTCGAATAGAGGGGTAGAGCAGTCAAGCGACGACTACCAGACGAGTAAGACGTTTGTAGTACTCTCGATTAGCGATATAGACGACGGACTTTGAGCGTTCGAATTGTATTGAATCGTGCAGTGTGAACTGGTTGCATCCAGTTTTATTTATATTTGTTTTATACGTGTTTGTACAGTTCTAATAAATTCTATAGTAGTTCCAATGGCATTTTTAATTCGAGTCCTGTAGCTCGTAACAATATATTCAATTAAGGAAATGGCCGGTTGTGTCGTTTAGAAATAAGAGGGTACATAACAAAATTAATTGTTAACTTTAAAAAGAAACATGACAAGAAAAACTATGCAACTAAATAAATGTAACATATGTCAGTCAGTAAGGTTAAGCATATATGTATAACTCATATTATTCGCCTTCCAGGTACGGTGACTTGGACTACTCCTCGGTGTCTCCTGAATACTCCGGGCCATCGTCAGCGGATATATCTCCAAGAGTCTCAAGGCCGAGTGATACTCCTGTCACTCCTAGAAGTCAAGACATGCAGGTTTCCAGGTTAGTTATTATTCAATTGAGTATTGTATCTGATGATAGAAAATATTTAATATCGCAAATAAATGCATACATATAAAGTACAAAGACTTTTTGATATAATTATATTAATATAAAATACAAATGTACGTAGTACATAAAATTTATGACTGGACACAACGTTATACAGTGTCAGGAACTAGAGAATTTTAAAGAATTAAAGAATTTATTGAAACCATTATCATAGTGTACAGAAACAATTTGGTATCGCAAACAACTGCTGTAGTATAATACTGTGTTGCAGTTGTTAGCGCCTACTTCCAGACAACTCGTTTGTTATACATTATAAAAAGAAAATTACATAAAATTTATGACTGGACACAACGTTATACAGTGTCAGGAGCTAGAGAATTTTAAAGAATTAAAGAATTTATCGAAACCATTAACATAGTGTACAGAAACAATTTGGTATCGCAAACAACTGCTGTAGTATAATACTGTGTTGCAGTTGTTAGCGCCCACTTCCAGACTACTCGTTTGTTATACGTTATAAAAAGAAAATTACATAAAATTTATGACTGGACACAACGTTATACAGTGTCAGGAACTAGAGTATTTTAAAGAAGTAAAGAATTTATCGAAACCATTAACATAGTGTACAGAAACAATTTGGTATCGCAAACAACTGCTGTATTATAATACTGTGTTGCAGTTGTTAGCGCCCACTTTCAGACTACTCGTTTGTTATACGTTATAAAAAGAAAATTACATAAAATTTATGACTGGACACAACGTTATACAGTGTCAGGAACTAGAGTATTTTAAAGAAGTAAAGAATTTATCGAAACCATTAACATAGTGTACAGAAACAATTTGGTATCGCAAACAACTGCTGTAGTATAATACTGTGTTGCAGTTGTTAGCGCCACTTCAACAACTGTTTGTTATACGTTATAATAATACTGTACAGTGTCAGTTGTTAAAGAATTTATCGAAACCATTAACATAGTGTACAGAAACAATTTGGTGTCGCAAACAACTGCTGTAGTATAACAATTCATTTGTTATACATTTGTTATACATTATAAAAAGAAATTATATTAAAGTTACATTTGGAAAAAATCGTGTTAATATTTTAAATAGATGTGTGAATGGCTGTGTATATGTATGTATGTGTATATGTATGTGGTGTGTATGTGTGTGATGTGTGTACAAGTGAATGAAGTGTCTTATTAGACTAATGAAGTCAGTTTAGTAAATTCTCGGTGTCGTCATAAGGGAGTTCTATTAGCCAGTTGAATAAGTTTAATTTACATTCGCGATGAGTAAGAGAGTATATATTTAGTAACTTATTAACTCGGTTGTAAATTTGGGGACTAAGAAAGTAAGCATGTCGGTCAGATAATCGAAGGCGGCATGGTACGAGTGTACAAACTAAATCGTATCTTCTTTTATTATATACATTAGGATCAAACGGTAAAATACGGTGCATAAGAAGAACTAACTGCATAATAAATAGTTTCCTTACAGAAAGAACCTTACACAGAATGTAATCGGATCAATCTGAATTAAAAATCTGGAGACCCAGCCTTCTGGGGGTACCTTACTCATAGAAAACGTTATCTGGTTTCAGTATTCTACTTATCATCTTAAAGGATTATTTATTATAAATAGCTTCTGCCCGCGACTTCGTCCGCGTGAAATAGTTAAAGAAAAAAGTAAGTTAAAAAAAGCCCGATTTTGAAACATTCTTCACTGGTGCTCCGCTCCTATTGGTCTTAGCGTGATGATATATAGCCTATAGCGTACCTCAATAAATGGACTATCTAACACTGAAAGAATTTTTCAAATCAGTTCCTGAGATTAGCGCGTTCAAGCAAGCAAGCAAACAAACAAACAAACCCATCAGCTTTATATATTAGTATAAGATTACCATTAGTTTATATATATTTAGGCCACGGAATGCTAAAAAATGAAAGCTTTTCCTAGTTGCGTCAGCACGTATCAGGACTGCAGCGACACGGAGACAAAGGTCGAAGACTTCAGAAGACCAGATACAGGAGAATGGAGCAACTTCTGGGCTAACTACAATAACTCCATCTCCGAAGTACCTCTAAAGAGCTACTATGACCAGTGTCCCACTCCTTACAGGACGGACACCTTTGACCTGGCGGACCTGGGTAAGCCTTTTTTATTGCGAACCTTGCAAACGGTAAGGAGGAAAGCTAGGTTGTTGCTGTCCGATGAAAGGTAGTTACCGTCTAATGAAATGTAGCTACCGTTTAATGAAAGGTAGTTACCATCTTAAGAAAGATAGTTACCGTCTAAAGAAAGGTAGTTAGCGTCTAAAGAAAGATAGTTCTCGCCTAATGAAAAGTAGTTACCGTCTAAAGAAAGATAGTTAACGTCTAAAAAAAGCTAGTTATCGTCTAATGAAAACTAGTTATCGTCTAAAGAAAGATAGTTAACATCTAAAAAAAGGTAGTTACCGTCTATTGAAATGTAGTTACCGTCTAATTAAATGTTGTTACCGTCTAAACAGAGGTAGTTATCGTCTAATGAAATGTAGTCACCGTCTAATGAAAAGTAGTTAGCGTCTCAAGAAAGATAGTTAACGTCTAAAAAAATGTAGTTACCGTCTAATGAAATATGGTTACCGTCTAATGAAAGGTAGTTACCGTCTAATTAAATGTTGTTACCGTCTAAAGAAAGGTAGTTACCGTCTAAAGAAAGGTAGTTATCGTCTAATGAAATGTAGTCACCGTCTAATGAAAAATAGTTACCGTCTAAAGAAAGATAGTTAACGTCTAAAAAAAGGTAGTTACCGTCTAATGAAATGTGGTTACCGTCTAATGAAAGGTAGTTACCGTCTAAAGAAAGATAGTTACCGTCTAAAAAAAGGTAGTTACCGTCTAATGAAATGTAGTTACCGTCTAATTAAATGTTGTTACCATCTAAAGAAAGGTAGTTATCGTCTGATGAAATGTAGCCACCGTCTAATGAAAAGTAGTTACCATCTAAAGAAAGATAGGTGGTTACCATCTAAAGAAAGGTGGTTACCGTCTAATGAAATGTGGTTACCGTCTAATGAAAAGCAGTCACCGTCTAATGAAAGTCAATTATTAATAATCAAAAGATCATTTTTTTAATGTTGTCTGTCTATCTGTCGGTCTGTCTGGATGTTCCGACCAATCTCTGAAACGGCTGGAGCGATTTTGACTTTACGAGTATATATTTGTTATAAGGACTAACTTAGGCTACATTTTAATCTATTTTTAGTATTCCGCGAAAAAAATTCCACGCTGACGAAGTCGCGGGCACAGCTAGTTATAAATAAAACGTATAATATACTTTTATTATATTAATTTACTTTATTTTTAATAATTAGTTGTATTTTTTTGTTAGTTTAGTACATTATAATAAAAGTTAAATACCATATATATATATATATATATATATATATATATATATATATGACGCGGGAGGGACCTCCGTGATGTTATTAAAGAGTGTGACGTGAGCAATGCCGACGTCATGATTGTTGGTTTCTTGTTGACGACCGATATTTGAGTCCTCGAAATAGAATTTCAAGAGTACTCGGTGTCGTATGAAATATACGACACCGAGTACTCTTGAAATTAAGAGCGTTACGGCATTCCAGAAAGGTCCGTCCGGTTCGGCGGCTCGAGCAATAATGATTGTTTTTTTTTTTTTTATTGGACTTGACTTTATGTTGTTGGTCCGAAGACCTCACAACTTTACCGGAGTTTTCGGGGCGAGTGCCTTTGCGAAGCGAAGGCGCTCGAGCCCGGGGGGCAACTTGCTCGAGGGGCTCCTAGGAGTTTCACCTCGGCTGGACTGTTGCCATGAGAGGGGGATGAATCTAATGATGCCCACCATAGGGCGACACAATGCACTAATTGAGAGCGGGCGACGGGTAATATAAAGCCCGAGAGGAAGGATCCCGGCGGACCGGGATCGGCGGTTCGCGGTGGCCTATGCTATCTTACTGCCGTTTCGCAACGTGTTATGGCTGGGAGAGAAGAAACGGCGAAAGAAACTTCCCAGCAACACGCCTAGTCTATCCTATGGGGGGGGGGGGAGGGCTGTGTCTCCTGGCGCCCTCGCGGGGACGTGGAAAGATCGTGATTGGCAGCGTCGACGCCGCCGTCTGTGTCTGTCTGTCGGTGCCTGCCAGCCTGCCGTCCTAACCGCTGGCGGGCTGATCCGAGCCAGCCGTTTTGTGATATCGTCGACCTTGTCCGTGAGGATGTTACGCGGTCGTCGCACGAGAGCCTTTCGTCGAGGCTTATAATCGGACGCGGACACGACGAGGGGATTTCGATGGTGCGGCGCTAGATCGAAATACTTACGCGAGAGCGACGTAATATAGTTTTTGATGGAGGGAAGCTCCAGATCGCGGTGGATGTCGACGTTACGCATATAGAGGGGAGCACCGACGGCTCTGCGCATGAATTTATTCTGAACGATTTGCAGTTTCTTTAAAAGGGAAGGCTTGGCATGGCCGAATACCACACTCGCGTATGTCATGATCGGGCGGATGCATGTTTTATATAGAGTAAGCTTGTGTCTGAGGGACATTTTGCTTCGTTTATCTATCATGGGTGCTAGACGACCCATCACAAATCGCGCTCTATTCCGGACTATAGTGATATGCTCGTTGAAGCGCAAGTTCTGATCTAGGGTGACACCCAGGTATTTGGTGTACTTTGGCCAGGGATCTCTTGTTCGTAGAGCGAGATGGCTTTTAAGCGAAGGCAAGCGCGTTTGGGAGAGCGAAGCGTGCCCGGGGAAAAGAACATTGCTGCGCTTTTCTCCGGGTTTACCTCTATCCTCCATTTGCGAAACCATTCGCCTAGCTCTGTTACAGCTACCTGTAGCCGGACGCAAGCCATTTGTCGGTTGTGATCTGATGTATAGAGTGCGGTGTCATCCGCGAAGAGGGCCAACTCTACATCTGGAGTTTTTGGGATGTCGCTGGTGTACAGCGTGAAGAGTAGTGGAGATAGTGCCGAGCCCTGTGGTACACCGGCTGTGAGTGGGTGGGGGGACGAGCGTGTTCCCTCCACTCGAAAACGGAAGCTACGGCCTAGGAGGAAGTCTCGCAAGATGAGCACGAGTCTGTCTGGTACACCGAACTGGTACAGCTTGTAAATCAAACCGTTATGCCAGACCTTGTCGAAGGCCTTAGCTACGTCAAGGAACAGTGCGGCTGTTCCTATAGGGCGACGAGGGCGATGGGCAAAGTGGGATAGTATGTGCTCCGTGATGCGGTGCACCTGTTGGACGCATGAGTGTCTGGCACGGAATCCAAACTGCTCATCGGGTAGTAGATGTTTGCTGATGGCAAAATCTCTTAGTCTAGAGAGGATGACCCTCTCGTAAAGCTTGCTGAGTGTGCTCAGTAGGCTGATTGGGCGGTAGCTGGACGGTTTATTAGCCGGTTTTCCAGGCTTGTGAATACCGATGACGTCTGCTTCCTTCCAGATCGCGGGGAAAGAGCAGTTTGTTATGGCGGCATTGAAGATGCTCACTAAGATTATAATCAAGTGGCCGGGGAGGAGTTTTAACACGCGATTGTTAATGCCATCGATCCCTGGGGCCTTTCGTGGTTTGAGGGACTTGATCAGATCTTGCACTTCTTCCACCGTGGCTGGGTCGAGTGTGGTTTCCGCTGGTAAGGAGGATCTACGTTCAACCTCGGAGTCCACCTCCGTCAGGTGTGACTGGTCGACGTTTTGTGTAGTGGGGGAGCATTGAAGCTCTAGACTCTGAGCAAGGCATTCGGCTTTCTCCTCATCATCGAACGCCTCGGTGTTGTCGGCTCCTTCTAGCGCAGGTATGACAGTGAGGGTATCTGATTTGAGAGCTTTAGCCAGCTTCCAGTACGCCTGGTGAGTTGGTTCGATATCTCTCAACGTTCTGTCCCAACGTTGTTCCCTGACTTCCCGGATACGTAGTTTGACCTCGCGCTCTAGTTGGCGGAGTCGGACTCTGTTGTCTACGGTGGGATATCTGTCGTGAGCTCTGGAGGCGGCTCTCTTTTCCCTCAACAGTACCCTCACTTCGTCCGGCAGGCATAAGTGGCGGTCATTCTCCACTGGCACCTGTCTGGACGAGTTCCGCACTGCGGATTGAAGGTGGCTGGTGAGGGCCTCGATCGCCGTCTCCGTGTCTTGGTGGGATTCGATGTGGTCCGGGATGCGGTCCAGGTCTTGTGATTCGGTTGCCTTGAGGAGGTCCCCAAGTCTCAACCAGTCCACAGAGGTCCTAGTTTCAGATGTCTGGTGCGTCTGTTGTCCTAATTTGAGGATAACCGGGCGATGGTCCGAGTCTATATCGTCCATCATTTCGATCGAATGGAACTGAAGAGTTACGCCCCTCAGTAATGTTAGGTCAAGAGTGTTTGGGGTCCCCCAGTCGCGGTTGGGGGGGTATCGTGTGGGGGTCATGGGAGTTATTATATCAAACAAAAGATTGTCTGATATATTTATTAGGGCTCTGCCATTGGGGTTAGTGGTATTGCAATTCCACTGTTCGTGTTTACAATTCAGATCTCCGGCTATTATAACAGCTGGGCCTAAGTTGAATAGGGCTTCTAGGTCTTTCTTAATAAGGGTTTTCTGGCACGCGAGGTATGCTGAGACTATGACTAGAGGTTGGTGGCCAGTCATTGCTAGTCTGCAGGCGGATACCTCCATACCTACTAGTGGTGGGGTGACTAGAGGCATGCAGTGTAGAGATCTTCTGAAATAGATCAGGGTGCCGCCACCACGGCCTATCCTGTCATGTCTAGTGACCCGATAGTTAGAGATCTTTGGATCTCTTTCAATCGGTTTCAGGAAGGTCTCCTGCACTAGTAGTATATCTACTTGATTGGTAACCAGGAAGTTATGGACCAAGTCGCGCTGGTTTCGAAGGCCGTTGGCGTTATAAGTCGCCAGAGTCAATGAGCGTGGTTTATTTCTACCTACATGCGCCATTTGTTACCGGTAACAATAATTTAACTAGGTTGTTTAGTTATAACGACCTAAGTACCTGGAGGAGGTACGCGTGATCCATTTCGATCACGAGTTGATCCCGGAGGAGGGTTGATCAGACTCTGCAACTTGTCTTAGTTTTCGAGCCAAGAGTTGGACCTCTGCTAGGTCGAAAGGCAAGTTCTTGGCGAATTTAGTCGCCAAGGCTAAATCCTCCGCTAAAGAGTGGTGGGGTGACGGCCCAGAAGGTGCTTTTAAAATGGGGGCGGGGGCAGGGGTTGCTTGGGGTAGGCCGGCCAAAATTGGGGCGCGCGTCCTTAGTGGAGGAACGCTTCCGTCGTGGGAAGACCCGTCCAGTGATTTACCACTGGAGGGGGCCGCCACGAATGCGGGTTTGTTCGGCACTTTTCTAGTGCCTTTTGGGCGTTGCCCTTTCCGAACTTACGTTTGGGTCGGGGGGCGGCAGGACAGCCTCTGTAGTTAGCGGGGTGACCCGCTTGGCCGCAGAGAATGCAGCTCGGTGGCTCCGGGGAGTCCCGGGTGCGTGTGCACTCCGAGGTCCCGTGGTCGCCCAGGCACTTGACGCACCTGGGACGGGATTGACAATGTAGGGCAGAGTGCCCATAAAGTTGGCAACGATGACACTGCCGCAGTGTATGTTTTTCGTGTGGGCGTTCCACACGAAGGCCAGAGAGGCCACAGACCTTCTCAAGTTCGAAGATCTTTTTCCCCTCTGGGGAGAGGTCGAGGACAACCAATACTAGGTTTAGAGGAGACTTTGTTGCGTCGCCTCTGTGCATACGGTGCACTTCGTGCACCGGTACAGCTTGGGACTTAAGGTCCTCGAGAATGTAGGAACACTCGATTTCCTGTGGGAGTCCGTGGATTACAGCCCGAAGGCGTTTTTCTTCTGGCAGGGCATAAGTGTAGTAACCGATTTTACGGTCACATAACAAGGATGTTAGGGAGCGGTGGTCACTTGAAGACGTGACCATAACTTTGATGCCGTGTTGGGTATCACGGGCTTCTTTATAGAGATTGCCTTACCTGGCAGCTCCTTAGCGAGTTGAAGCCAATGGGCTTTCTCGCGGATGATCAGGGGTGGCGGCGGGCGCTGTGAAGGTGGCCCAGGGCGGCTGGAAGGTGCCGCTGTTGGTTTTGTGGCCGCAGTGGGAGCGGGGTTGGGGGGGACCTCTGGGTCTTCCGTTTTTTGGTACGATTGACGGTTATGAAACCGTCATCGTCCTCGCGGTTTGAGGGGATGTTCGCGGGAGGCGCGACATCCATGGGGGTGATTTTATCAGCCGGTGGAAGAGGAGCATCCCTGAGGTATTGCGGACCGTCAGGAGATAATTCGATTTCTCGTCGAGAATCGATTACGCGGTGTATGGGCGATCGCGAACGCGATGTCGTCGAACTCGCGGAGCTCGATCGCGGTTGTCCCGACGCGGAACCGCGAGAAAACGAGGCGCGTGATTTTGGTGCCACACGGTGGGCATCGTTGAGCGGGGGTGCGGGCGGCGGGCGCACCGGTAACACGGCGGGTACGGATGCGGGGGGCGCGGGGGGCGCGGGCGCTAAGGCAGAGCGCAGGTGGTCAGCGATAAGCGCGGTGGCGGGGGTCGCGGGGGGTGCGGTGGTCGCGGCAGATGCGGGTGCGGGGGCACGTGTAACTTGCAGGACACGGGTTTCTCGGAATTAAGTTCCGAGATAACGGACGCCATTGATTGGGACTCCGGAGTCCTCAAAAATTGGTCGAGCGCTTGAGGGAATTGCTGTCGTAAAAACGACAGCAAACCCTCCAACAGCAATGGAGAGAGCTCCACGCCGTCCATTGTCCCTGAGGGGGACGAACGATTTGGTGGAAAAACCACCTGATGACGCACTTTTCACTGCACTGTCACAGAAAAAACACAGATCGACCGGGTGAACGAACGAACACGAATAACGGACAGCCGAGGCGGAGCGGGAGACGTGCGCGCGCGACGAACGACAACGGGCGAATGGAATGATTGAATGTCGACTGTGCGGCCGTATTTATAGGGCTCAGTGCACGTGTCGGCGCAAGCGCACGTGATCATAAATTTTTAGGTTAAGTATTGAAATTATAATAAAATATTGCTGTTTTACGTTAATTTCACATTACAATAAACTCATAATAATTCAATAAATGATTGTTTTTGTAATACGTTAATTGTTGTATTTGAGCCGACATATATATATATATATATATATAATATTACCTCGACGGAACACATCACTGCGTGGATATACACTCACTTGACTGATTTCAGTTCCACCCGCAGATCTGCCGAACGAGGAGACAAGGAAGCCTTCGCCGGAGAAATTGCGTTCTGTGAACCACGTCATACGGCAAGAAGGCCTCCGACTGACACCAAGAGAGACTCAGAACATAGTGAAATGCGCCCATATACTTGGTATGTAGTGTTTTACACTAGCTCTTCAGTCGCGTTAAAGGCCTACCTAAATGGATTTCGCTATCTCGCTCGCGCATTGCAACATTTTTGAAAACATAAATCTATACATTAATACGTGAAGCAAAAACTTTGCACCCCTTTTTACGAGAATTGCGCGGATGGAGGAGTATGAAATTTCGCACACTTATAGTTTACTGGCTGACACGTGCCCACTTCGCTGGGCATCAGGAAAAAATAAAAAAATACTTATTATTAAACACAATTAAATATACCCTATGTCACTCAGGAATAATGTAGCTTTCCACTGGTGAAAGAATTTTCGAAATCGGTTTAGTAGATCCAGAGATTACCCCCTACGACGTTACAAACTCACAAACTTTACCTCTTTACTTTTTGTTGAGTTTAATTACCTATTAAGGAATTCAAAATATATCCCCTCCGGTACTGCCCATACCCCAGTGATGCCTACATCGCATAAAGTGCTGCTTAGCTAGCCGGGCAGAGTGCGGCAACCACGCAACTTTTTTCTAATACTTACATTTTTAAACTCTTGATATCTTTCGAATGGAATGTCCGAATTGAATAATTCAAAAAGTTATATAAAGGTATTGAAGCAGTCTTGAATATGAAGTAATTTATTTTGATGAGGATGAATACCAAGATACAAATAAAGAGCTTTTTATAGCGGCGGAATTTTAATTAAAATTTTAAAATAAAAGAACAGTTATTGTGGCATAACTACAATAGTTAGACATATGCTGTCGCGACACTTTTTGTGAATAATAATGTGTTCTGCAAAGTCGTACTACATTATTTAATTCTATCATTAGTAGTTTTCGCAGCGCATGCGATTTTAGGTATTTTTTTTACACCTTGGGTTACACTATTGGAGTTTTAGTAAGGATCCCTAATTTTAAAAAAAAATATAATATAGTCTATATCAACCGGGGATAGTGTAGCTGGCGAACAGTGAAATAATTTCTTAAATCGGTTAAGTAGCTTCGGAGATTACCCCCTACAACGTCACAACCTCTTCATAATATTAGTATAGTGGTTAGGCGAATTGGTAATTGTTTACATAAATGCCCCTTTGATGTAAAACCACAATGATTGAAAATATAGCTGCATAGAATACAGTGAAATACAGGCAGTTATATGAAAGAAGGATTGCACAGTACATTTATGTGAAGAGATAAATACTCCTTGTTTCTTAGTAGTAAGCACGACATACAAAACTGTTCAATTTTCACGAATTCAAATAATTTTATAATATATAAGTATACTAGCTGACCCGGCGAACTTCGTACCGCCATATTTTCTGAATTCCTAAAAGACTTTTTGTTTCATGACATAAAAACAAAATCATTAAAATCGGTCCCAGATGATTAGGAGGATTCTAGAACCCGATCTCAGCGCCACCTACCGGTTCCAATTGCGAATCTAAACCATCCGGGAACCCACTCAAACACACAAAACAAATATCATCAAAATCGGTCCAGCCGTTTAGGAGGAGTTCACTGTCGACACACGTACAAAAGAATTATATATATATTATATAGACAGACCAAAAATTCTTAACAATATTCGAGCAATGCGTACGCGTTGCAGTTCGTTAGCAAAACGTGAATTTTATAAGAAGACCACTATTGCGATGCTGTAGACGTCGCATGCCGTCTCCTTTCATCCGCTTGCTAAGGTATGTACAGGAGAGGAAAAAAAGATGGGAGGAGGTGATTTTATACGAATTAAACGTATATACGCGCGACCATATAGAGAAGAAAAGACGAATGCTAATAGATTTTTTTGAAATCATGCATAATAAATATATTAAATCAATAAAAAAAAAACATTACACACACTACCATGTATTTGGCGCACACACGCAGATAAACTCTTTTGTTTATTGTTGCCTTGGCGAAATCTGTGATTACAGAAGTATAGTCTTTGACACCAAATTATTATGGTCAAAATTCGACTACGGGCAACCACTAATTCATATAATTTACTTACGACAAATTCGTATTACGCAAAACTTACCAAAAAATTAAGAATATTACACTAAAAAAAATCGTTATGACTTCGTATTCATTTATTTATAGAAAAATAAATAAATAAATAATATTATAAATAGTTATGTCGTTTCGCGCTGTATATACGTCATATGAGATGCCACAGAGATGACCCGAAGCGGATGTCGCGGCCATCTTGAAAAACAGAAAGATTGAGGACGTATACGCTACGCCCCTGTTGTGTTATATACATACATATTGTCACGCCTGTTTCCCATTGGGGTAGGCAGAGACGATGGATCTCCACCTTCTACGATCCTGACAAACACTTTTCGCTTCATCAACTTTCATTAATCTTTTCATACATACACGCTTATTTAAACTACTTATTATCTGACCTTTCTTCAAAATATCTTCAATTTGATCATGGTAAGTACGTCTCGGTCTACCGGCACTGACTCTACCAGTCACATTGCTGTCATATACTTGTTTTGTGATTCTGCTTTCATTCATTCTCTCTACATGCCCAAACCACCTTAAAATTCCTTTTTCAACTCTTGTCACTACATCTTCTTTCAATCCACAACGCCCCCTTATCACACTGTTTCTTATCATATCACTTATATTAACCTTACATATACTTCTGAAAGCTCTCATTTCAACTGCATTTATCCTACTTTCATGCTTCTTCTGCCATACCCAACTTTCACTGCCGTACACTAGCGTTGGTACTAATACCCCTTGATGGACAGCTAGACGTGCCTTTACAGACACTTTCCGGCTGTTCATAAAAGAGTTCAGCGCTCCATTCACCTTATTACCTGCCATTACTCTCCTTTCGATATCACTTTCATGCTTTCCGTCTCTGGTAAACATGCACCCTAGGTAAACAAACTCTTTAACTTGCTCTAGTCTTTCATTTCCTATCTGTTGTGTTATAACATCAAAAATGTTACCAATGTGCTCTCGGCCTCGAAGTAGGGACTGAAACCTAATCACCAATGCCAGAACAACTGAAGATAGATGTGGCGGCTTACTGTAGACCAGGGAAGGCAATGTGGCGCCTTTACTCGCCACTATATTCTTTCGTTTGGTGTGGCAACACTAGAGTCTAAGAATTAATTATCTACGACCTATGTATCTGGTTTCGATGTAAGAGCTTCCATGTTATTATGTTATGTTATTGTTACGAGCTACAGGACTCGAATTAAAAATGCCGTTGGAACTACTATATAGAATTTATTAGTACTGTACCAACACGTATAAAAACAAATGCAAATAAAACTGGATCCAACCAGTTCACACTGTACGATTCGATGCAATTCGACACGCGCAAAGTCCATCGTCTATATCGCTAATCGAGAATACTCCAAACGTCTTGCTCGTCTTGTACTCGTCGCTTGACTGCCCCACACCTCCATTCGGGCTTTGTCTTATACCAACTACACAGTACAAAAAAATTGGCCGCGCGCACTGAGTTTCCGAGAAATAATAATTTGCACACCTACGAACGGCTAACAAAGTCGAAAACAATAACAATAAGGATTAGTTCGACGCTAATGATGGTTATAAAACAAGTAAAAACACAACAGCATGTTTTTCTTAATTACAAATTCAAAACACAAAAGAATTCTTAAATCCGGGAAGACAATAAACTGCGCTTACGACAGACAGCTGTGCGCTTATCTTTGGCGGCATGTAACATTATGTTACGTGCCTTTAAAAAGTAAAATACAGATGTATCCTTAATTACATAGTGGTGTCTCTCCGTCGCCAAATTCCTGTAGATTCGAGCTTTATAATATAGTAATAGGAGATGTATATTCACCTCCAAAGTGGTGTACTATATCACCAAAGTAGCTATTCAAACAGGTAAATGTCATACCTGGCACTGGGTAGTTTTGTCGCCTCTTAAGACAAGTCGCCCGGCACGACGAATTAGTATCATATCTCCTTTCCTACACGTGATAGCAATTAATCTGTTAACTAAGAAATATTGCTATTAATATTATTTAAGGAGTTAAAAGTAATTTAAAAAATTTGCAAATTTTCAGGTTACGTTCTTACAAGAGCGATCGAAAGACAGTCAAATGAATCTGAAACTCGGGAAATGAGTGAAAATACTGAAAAAGAAGAGAAGAAGAAGACTCTGACATTGGATTTGAAAGAAACTAATGTGCCAGGTAAGTATTTAGAATCGAATAAGTTTGTCGGGTTGTTAAGAGAACGAAACAACCTAGCTCTCAAGTGTAAATTTAACTGAATTTAAGTGTAAAAATAAACCATCCCAATGGAAGTCAGGATCCATTCGACTAACGATGACCAAATATTCGTAATCTTTAAAGTTCATATTAAATAAATCTCGTTTATTTTTTATTTTTACGAACCACCTGATGGAAAGCGGTTACCATCGCCTATAGACATTTGTAACACCAAAGGTGCTACAAATGCGTTGCTACTCTCTTAAGACTGGAACCTGGCCACTAATGCCGGAACACAACTCAAGGTTGCTATCTTGGTAAACTCTAGATCAGGGGTCTGTCCTGGTCCAGTCGAGCAATTACCCTCTCACCTGGCCGTGGGTTGTTTTGTCGCCTCTTAAATCAAGATTGATTCAATATTGAGCCGAGATGGTTTACAGAGTGCCAAAACCTTCCAACTCTAACCCATTCGATTCGATTGCTAATTCGAGTTACAGACTCGGAGCCCTGAAGTTTGCAATCATGTATAATTGTCTCTGTAGGGTTTCTTTTAGTAGAGTGGTGCGTCAATAATGGTTACCCTGTTGGATAGGTGACGCACCACTAGCGAGAGCCCATGGCTCAATCGCCCGAGAGAGGAGTACAAAATAAGACGACGAGTTGTTGTACTCTACGGTTTATTTACTTGCCTAATTGTTCTTAATTTTTTTTTTAAAGTGTTGAAATGAAATGATTTATTTTGTCAGAAACATGGAGATGAAAGATGTTATAAATAAATAAGTATATATAAAACCAATTTACATATATCCTATAAATAAACCTAACTTAAAAATATATATACAATAGCAAAAAACTAAAATTAAAATAAAAACCTATGTTAAAACTCGTCCAGTCCCACCAGACCTATCGCTGGGCATTGTACCTAGAAGGCTGGCAGCATTACCTCGCTGGATACAGAGGCTAATCCTTTGAGCGAGGTAAGCTCCAGCCTTCCGGTCTCCTGTTGTATCGACCAGACGCTTTTTAATTTTTTGAAATAATTTTTGGGCACTTGGCCCCCATGGGTCCAAAGTCTCCACCCCAAACGGCTCAAATATATAACCTGTTCCAACGGTTGCATATTTGAGCCGTTTGAGGTTTTCGGCAGAAGTGGCGGTGCGACCGGCCCCAAATTTGGACTCCTGGAGATGAGAAGCTTCAGGGAATTAAAGTCATACCGTCGGGCCTCTTGCCATCGTCGCGGACCAGGCCGTTCGGTCCGAGAACGGCTGGCACGCCGGCGCTGACAAGAGCCCGACGTATTATATCGTTGAGGCATGTCGCGGAATTCTGCCTGCACTTCTGCTACACGATAGGCCATGGTGGCCAAGCCGGTCGACGGCCCGGCCGCAGCGACAGTTTTGTGGTGCACAGCAATTTGCCCCAAGACGAAGATTGCTGACCTGAATGTGGCTGCATCCATTAACATTCCTATAGAAGGTGACGGTAAAGCCTGCAACCAAAGTCCTGTTTCCCATACAGAGGTAGCTAGAAGACGGGCTCGATCTGCAGAACTAATCGACGTTTCCAATAGTTTTTTACGTGACAGTTCGCAGATCGGCCCGTCCCAGGACCTCTGTATAAGGGGGACAGTGGGCAGACTGCTACCCGGACAAACCACCAGCCAGGTATTCCTGGCTTCAGTTGACAGCGATGGCTCCAAGTCTGTATGGAGTATATCTTGAACATTTTTTTTGGTGCTATGCACTGAAGGCAGGAATGCTGGAAGGGACACACTCGAAATTTTGCGTACACCCAGACCACCAAAACTCACTGGTAGCTTGGCTTGGGCCCAGATGCGTTCTTGTAAGTCAATGTTCAAAACGTTGATGAGAGTATATTTTACGATGTCGTCAAGTGTCTGTAAGATTATTGGATGCTTCCAAAATTGGCAACATCTTAATAAATGTGTGAATTTTGGAACAAATGAACAAAATTTAATTATCCAAAATGCCACATGGCTGTTAATTTGAAGTAAGCGGTCCGAACAAGAATTAAAATTTTGAATTTAGCTTAGACTATATTATGTCAGCTGCATACGTCTAGTCATCGCTGCGGACAACGAACTACTGGCTAGCGCTTTTTTTTATTGGACTTGACTTTATATTGTTGATCCGAAGACCTCACAAATTTAACGGGGTTTTCAAGCCCGGGGGGAACATGCTCGAGGGAGCTCCCTAAGAGGCTTTACCTCGGCTGGACTGTTCCCATGAAGGGGGAGCTGAATCTAACGACGCCGACTAGAGGGCGACACAAGGCACTAATTGAGAACGGGCGACGGGTAAAGGCCGAGGGGAAGGATCCCGGCGGACCGGGATCGGCGGTTCGCGGTGGCTTATGCTATCTTACTGCCGTTTCGCAACGTGTTATGGCTGGGAGAAAAGAAACGGTAAAAGAAACTTCCCAGCAACACGCCTAGGCTATGTTGTGGGGGCGCTATATCTCCTGGCGATCCTCGCGGGGACGTGGGGAGATCGTGATTGGCCTGGCCAGCGCAACGCGGGACCGCACTTATTAATAGTTGCTCTATCTCGCTCGCACATCATCCGTACCGCTCACACACTGTACTATATATTGTACTAGCTGTATGACTTGATAATGTTTGTACTTAATGTACTCGACAGTGAATACTACTCTCTGCCATCTGAAGTATCATTTAACCACTGCCTCTTGCTGCTACAATATATACAGAACTGTTATTGTTTACGAAATTTGCACATCACTATTCTAATCATTATTAAATATTATAGTTACACGTTTATGAGATTGGGCATTTTATATTGTTTTGTGGTCCTTTGTGGATTAATGAAAGAATTAACTTAATCAATTGTGATATTTAATAATATATATTTATGTGAACATAGTTTCTTCAGGAAGCCATTACTTGCAAGAGTATAGTGATGTCGATGTATAATAGTGATGTGCATTGTAACACAAATGTCGAATTGATTCGATTTCCAACATTTCCCAATCTTTTCGACAGCTCTAACACCGATATCTTTTATCTGCACTTACGTAGCATCACGTTCATGTATTGACCGTAGTCTTTAATTGCACTAAATTATACATCAATAAATTGGTGGACAACGTATTTCGATACGCTGAATCCGTCTGGTCTGGCCAAAAGTACATACCGCTTTTTTTGATGTGGGCCATTGTTATAAAACACTGGAATGTGTCATCCAAACTTCTACATCTATACAACCAGACAAAAATCTATACAAGTGCCGCCATCTGTTGATCGGAGATTTAAAACTGTTCAGTATCCTTTTTCATATTTTCGCTTTAGAGTTGTGTATTGCCGTTTAAAAGAGCTCTCGTTCAAGAAATAATAATAAAAATATATTTTTCAGTACCAGAAGAATCGAAAAAAGAAATGACAACCCAAACTGACATCTCTCTGCCAAATACAAAAAGCGCGCCGAGAATATTCGAGAACATTCTACGACAGCTGTCAAGGAGCTCTTTGGAGGACAAAATAAAAGAGACCAAAGAGATAGCCGCAAGAAATGCTGAGAAAGAGAAAAACAAAGAGAAACAAGAAGAAAAAAATAATGATAAAAGCAAAAACCAAGACGAAAACAACAAGCAGAAACATGAAGAAAAATCTGTTGATGAACTTCAAGAAAGAGATGTTGAAAAGCAAGAAGAGAAATGTGTTGAAGAAAATCATGAAGAACACGAAGAAAATAACATAGATATGAGCAAAAGTAACGAAGCTATCAAAGAATAATTTGGTTTCATGTTTTGTACTGTGTTAGAGTCAGTGTCATATATTTTCCTTTAAAATATTTAAACATTGCTGCTGTACCTAGAATACTTACCTTCATATTATAATCCTAATGTTATAAACTGGCTTTTATTCTTAATTTTTAACATAAAAAACGAGGATTACAACTACTTTTCAACGGATTTAAGCGTGGAATTTCATTTTATTTTGACGTTTCGGTCACTTTCCATGAGCCCTGATTACGGAAGACAAAGATGTCAAGTGTCAATGAGTAAATTGTCCGAGATAGCGCCATATTAAATTCCATAGTTCAATCCGTGCAAAAGTAGATGGAACTGTCTCCTCATTAATCATACTATTGTTTGGGTTTCTCTATTGATTTCATAGTTCAGTTTAATAAACCAGTACAAGTGAATAAGATTCGATTTATGATTAAATTACCAATACCGTTTTCTACCTTTTAGTTAATTTTATAAGCCCAGTAAATTAATCGTCTAGATAATTTAAGTGCATCAGTAACTAATTGTTAAATTATTTTGAGATCCTGGCAACACTATGACGTAATTGATATTTTTAGCAATTATATTGTTTTGTTTTGTTTTGGTAGCATTTTTGTATTGTTACAACTTAATTTCCGACAAAAAACAAAATCCACCTGCATATCTATAAAAACATATTTTATTACCTGTCGGCATTTGAACTAATTGTAATTCTTTTATGAATGTCTTCTTTTGTTTACTTATTTATTGGTTATTGTGGAGAGCAGCCTATTGTATTCGTTTATGGCCGTTTGCAGGCATAATTAACCAGGTGTGCGGATTACGATTTCTAGGAAATTGCGTCTACGCTTGCCGAGCAGACATATTTGCATTTGTGCAGTATAAAGCAATGGCCCGATTGAGGAAGGGTCAGTCGACTGAGAACCACGAGCTAAGAGAGACGTGTCCGTGTGACGGACTTTGCGCGTGTTATTGAGTTACGACCTTCTGCATTACGTTTGGACTTCTTGTGTTCGGTTATATTTGTACCTGTGTTATACGTGTTTGTAGTTCTAATAAACTTTATAGTAATTCTAACGGAATTTTAATTAGTCTCGCGACTCGTTACAGTATAAAAAGGCGTAGTGGTGTGTAGACAGTGATCATTGCTTACTGTGTAGTGTGTAGTCACATTACTAGACTGAACAATAAAAGAGAGAATCCTGCTTAAATATTTGACATTTGGTATTCCTCCTGCCCAAAAACTCTCCTTGCTGTTACATACATCAAAAGTGCTACCAATGTGTTGCCACTATCTAAAGGGATACTGGAACATGGCCACTAATGCCGCGGAACATTATTCAAGGTTGTAATGGCAGCATACTTTAGACTAGGGGTGGTCGCCATCCAAACGGACAAATACCCTACCACCTGTGGGTTGTTTCATTGCCTCTTGCGACAGGCCGCCCCAATGCAGGAAATTGTACTTTCTCCATTCTTGCACAGATAGTAAAACCATGTGAAATGAATCAATAAACTCCATATGAAATCATTTATTAAAAGTTCTTGTATACATTTGCTATTAATAAAATTACTTGTTTAAAAAATATAAATGAATTTCTTAATAATTATAAAATATACAAGTAATATTTACAAGTCTTATTTATAAAATAGTAAGCGTATTCAAACGAGACGTGCCCGCTTTATAACATATTTAAAAAAATCCCAATATCAATTACAATTTTAATGCGTTAGGCCAGGCCACTTTAGAGGTCGAAAAATAGGCTATTTGGGGATTTTTTCAGAAAAACTACAAAATAAATCGAGATTATAAAAAATGATGCTTAATTATACCTAATATGTATGATGTGAGTATGAGCGTATATAATATTTTTTTAAATCGATTAATTTCAAAATGGCGGATGTGCTTTTGCAATGACATCTCCGTGCTTCCAGGGGCTAAAGGCGGGATAAGTAGCTCATGTAATCTTTTAATTATGATGAGCCAATGAGTTTTTTTCTATTATATAAAATAACAGCTATAGAAGAACATATAATTTTTTCGATATATTGTTTTTTTGACAAAATGTGGACTTCTAAAGCGGGAAGTTAAAAATTTGCCTATAAGTCGTCTAATAACAAATGAACTATGCAATATAAAAAAAACCGGTTATTATTTATAATCACTAGGGTATGCCCGCGACTTCGTCCACGCTCGACTTAAAATTCACGCGGGTTTCAATAGTTTTTACGTTAATCCTACTTATAATAATAAATTTTAAAAAATTGTAACGTTGTTGTTCTCCGTCGTTTATATAGTCTATTGCAGTTGTTTTTTTTAATAGCTTCAATGTACAGACGCTGCATGTTTAGAATTTTATAATATTATAGATTGAGTATAGCATTATATAATAGCTGTTATTACGTATAATTATTTTGCAGTTTTTATGAAAAAATAATCCTAATATATATATCCTATTTTTTTGGCCTCTTGAAGTGGTTTAACACCTTAATCTATAACACAACTCAAATTTTTTGATGTCATGGATGTTTCTAGAGCTAACTATATTTTCAAGCACACATTTTGAGAATATACTGAATATGCTCATGAAAGTATCGATTTGGGTATTTGAATCAATGTTTTTTTGGAATAAATAGAAAAATCCTATATAAACATTTTTTTTAAATCGGCAAACAAACACCCATATCCCCAAATTAAGCAAGTTACGCTTGTGTTACGGGTAGTATAAAACGGACTATTTTGGGGTCGATCCCAGACACCCAGACCATAGTAAATAACGGAGAAAATTCGTTTCCAAACTTTACCATACCAGGAATCGAACCCAGAGCCTCGGCGTTGCGGTGAGGTAGCCCTGCAAAGGCTTAGCCCGCTCAACCACAGAGGCCACCAACTTTCTTTCTTTCTTTCTTTTACTATAATTAAAAGCTATATGAAGTCAAATATAAAATTTTAAAGCCGCACCACCGAGTACGTAAGTAAGCCACTGTGTTAATTTCTCACACAATGTGCTACGAAGCTATAGTTCCCGGCACATATCTTGAGCGGTCAGAGAAAGAGCAGAAATTGCTTTACGCATTGAGCGTAGCCAATGTGATACTATTTATAGACACATTGAAAGTATTATGTTTTTGTCTCTGTACTCGAAAGGTTACATACATCATACTGTGGCAAAAGAACCTCAATACATTGCGTAGGCCAAGGTGTCCACTCAAGATCCGTGCCGGGATGCCGACCATACGAAGAGTTATTAGATAGATAACACTTTATTGTACACCATTACAGGAAACCTCGCAGCCTAAAAATATTCTAAATGTGCACAATGGGCGGTCTTATCGCTAAGAAGCGATCTCCTCCAGACAACCCGTGACAGGAATAAAACAGATTATATTGGTCAATGGTGGTATACATAAATATTAGAGGATATTTACTTACATATATTTTATAAACATATAAGTATATAAAATATTATATAAGTAAAATTATACTTAATAGACATATATAAATACACCTATTGATATTACTTACATAGATATATACATATTACGAGTTATTATGGGAAATTAACGCGCGCTCCGTCTGTTTTAGGTACTCAAGTGGTGCGCGTTAATAGAAAATTATATTTAATTAAATATAACTTTTTAATCATAACCAACAAAAATGTTTGTTAAAAAATTTCATTTATTAAAAAAAAAAATCAGCTATTCAATTGTGCTTACTGGAACGCACCCATAATCGTGTATCGTTAGTCACATCTTCAAAACAAGGTTTCCAAAAATATAACATAAGTGCCGTGATATTATTAGTTCTCAGTAGTAAAAAACAAGTCTCTCCCTTTAAGTCCTTTTTGAGATTTTATTAATTTGTTAAGGTTACGCGGTCAATTGACGATTCGTCGAAATTTCTATCGGATTTTCTTTAAATAAATATTTTTGTATATCATTATATATCAAGCGTAACATTATTGCCAGTATGGTTTAAAAGAACATGATATAGTGTGATGTGTAATATACTGCTATAAGTGTACTCGTACTTCAACCAACCAACAGAACCACACGAGCATACTATGTTATGTATTTTATATATGTAGTTCAAGCACTAATATACTAGTTTGGCTAACGAAAGAAGACAGTCGCATTATTCACACATTTTTTACATGGCAATACTAACACAAATGTCAACGTCATTTTAACAAAACATTGTCGTTGTTACTGTCATTTTTGTTATTTCGGTTTGTGTTTTAGTATTTACGAGCTTATAACATGGATACAACCAATAAAAGTGAGGTGCGACGATTTTTGTTTTGTATCATTTACTACGTGATGCATATATTTACAATGGAATCCAAACGTGTATACTCACTCACCCATACACACATATGTACACACGTACACAAACACGCATACACACGCAAACATATTCACTGTTTTTCTCTTTCTCTCGCCAATCTAAACGTGCAGAACCAAACAGCCATACACACTACCAAAAACACATGCACATGTATACGCGTACACAAACACGCAACCACGTATGTATACACATAAACATGTTCACTGTTTTTTCTCTTTCTCTCTCGAATTTCAGACACACACAGGCGTGCTCCCACACACACACATTCATTATTTTTCTTTCTTTCTCTAAACAAACGTGCACACTCACTCACCCATACACACACTACCAAAAACAGACGCATAACACGCAAGTACTTCTTGTATAATAGATACATGATTTAGCTGTAGGTTAATAGTGGAACCTTCTGACAGGTATTTCATACTTACAAAGTTCCCCCATACATTCTAAGTTAAGGCAGAAAACTTCAATAGAGAATTTAAGATACAATTATTATTTTCCAATTCGAGAAAAATCAACAGAACAGAAGACGCTGGATTCAAAGAAAACCAATATACTCTATGGCATCGTTTCTCAAACTGTGCTTTGCGTTTGTTATTAAGGGGGGTGTCACACTCTGTTAAAAACAGTAAAACCTATATACAAACCAAACATATAAATAAACTATTAATACTGTAATGAAAGCATCGCGACATTTTTTTTTTCGTGGGTCGCGGCACAGAAATTGTTGAGAAACAATGCTCTATGGTAATTTGGTGTTGCCATGTTGATAATTTTGAAAGCCGCGCATTTTCAATATCTACTTTCGTCAGCCAGACATTAGCCGGGTTTCCTGTATCTATTCTCTTACCTTGCCATTGGTAGAAAAGCTACACAAGTTGTATATAGTCAAGGTCTAATGTTAACCAACCGTAAGACAAATGAACGGTCAGTAAGGTACAGGAACGCGTCCTTAAAGGTTATATTAACTATATACTTTATTAAACTATATTTTTGGACAAACAACGGCACATAGTTCTTAATATCTTAAAGCTCATTATTAAAAAATTTAAATGTCTGTTATATTTTATTTACTATCCAAAAATTTTATTTTAATGAAAAGAAAATTTTTCTTCAATTAACCAATATAGGGTAAACCGTGCCATTTTGGCATCCTACCCAATGATGGTTGTGTCAACGAAGTGTGACAAGGGCTGGGAGGGGATCTTAAATATCGTAACGTCACATTTCAAAATCAATATCTCGGCTAATCACGGAACTGCTGTTTTAATTTCATAATTTATTGATATAAAATTGCAAAATATGTGACGTCACACAAGGGAGGAGGGAGTCTCACGACTGTGAGGAGGGGTCGAGAAACCGTGAAATTCGTGTGACGTAATTTGTGAATGGCCCCTTAATATTTTTTAACCGCACAATAATATTATTATCATTATATAAGGCTTCAAAGATACAGTACAAGTTTGGAGCTAGTAGAAGAATAAAAAATAATTTATTTCTGAATACCGCGTATGTCTTTCTTTCTTACTATTAATCCTAATTTTGTTACTACATTTTAAATCAAAAAAATTTATTTATTTATTTGTAGAGGAACTAATAAACGATCTTTGATTTCATAAAAGAAAAAAGTATAAAACATGTTAAAACTTCTTAATTTTTGTATAAATCAATAGGGTGCCAACAATGGCACAGTTTACCCTATATTTATAAATTAATATATTTCTTTATATGTATCCTGTATACGTATCATATCTCACTTGCGTATCTGAGGGTTGTGTTTGATTAATATTATTTGAAATAAATAGATAGTAATCAGTTTTGTTGCGTACTAAAAATTTCGATATCGACTGCCTGAAATGTGATGTCACATCACTAGAAAATTGCCACCTCGACGTATCATAACTAAAACTTACCGAAACCACCCACGAAACGCTTAAGACTTATTTGCATTAGTTAAGTAGTTAGTCAACTTGCGAAACTAGTGCATTAAGTCATTATCATTGTTCGAATAGACTTTATGAAGTTAAGTAATAAGTAAACAATTAACGAACTTTTTCATACTGAGTTGCAGTAAGTTTGTGGGCTCCTTTATGGTTCTTAAAGAAGCCTACACACTATATGAATAAGAACCTTAGTAGATATTATTCGTAAGACAACTATTTATAGACTGCAAATGTAAATCAGATTTTAGTGAGTCTAAATTGGCTGTGTTTGTAATAAAAAAATAGTCGTAATTTTACTTTCATTTTGTTGTTCACTACTTTTCAATACGTACCAAAAAAATATCGATATCGACTAACTGAATGTGATGTCACATCACTAGCACATTGCCATCTCAACCTGTTGCTAACTAAACATATACTTTGTTCTTTCTTAGAGGATAAATATAAATCATTTTCTACTATAATATCTAACTTTAGATGTGGCTTAAGTTCTCTGAAACATTTAAACATAATAAATAGTGTAATGAATTGCAAAAATCTTGTTTCATTTACGAAAATAACCTAAGGAAAAACAATGTATACGTATGATGGCACGCATCGCAGATACGCAAGAGATACAATTACGCCACAAATATAAGACAGTTAAAAGTATGGATTAAAATATATCTTTTTAACTACACCTAACTTATAAGCTAATTAATATATTGCAAAAATCGAAACCAACTTAATTTATTAATAAATGGCAATTTTCTAACCTAAAAAAAGGTGGGATCATTTCCTTTGCACACTATCTTTATGGTTGTGGTTTCACAAATATGAGACAATTATTTACTAATATTTTGAAAAATATTTAAAAAAAAAATGCTTAAAGGAACTATAGAAGTTTGATTAGAAATAAGATCTATGCGAAAACAGCCTTCAAATTTAAATCGAATAATGTTTGAAATAGATGGCGTTGTTCTTGTCAGGGTTTCCACATTTTTGGAAAATTCGCCAATTTGATAATTTTAGTACTCCAGAAGCAATATGACGTCTAGACCGTAGATAAAATTTTATATTTGTCCCAAAAAAATTTCATCCCAAAATTTCATGACTCAAATTTTTGGGAAAAAAATTTCAATCTTTGCTTGTATATGTATATTAAAAAAAATTGTGACGACATGACAAGGAAAACAAAATTCAAAAATAATTTTATCTCTTTTAAATACATCTTCGCACGGTTTGTGGATTTAGTCAGTGTTAAGTATTCATGAATATTCAAGCATAGTAATAGTTCTGAAGTTACACATTTTCTTGCGCTGTGTTGTAAAATTTCTTAGATTGCACTTGGGAGATTTTAAAATTGCAAAGCTTGATCGCCTTACTTAATAAACTTAATCGTTTGTTAAATTTTAAGAAACTGCTCAGCACCCGATTGGTGAATATTTTACCCATAAACTCATCTTAAGGATAAGAGGTGGCAAAGTAACTATAACTGTCAAAAATAACCAACATCGAGAGGTAGTTTAAATGACTGCTAAGAGGCAAGATGGCAATTTTGATCTGAAACAGCTGATTGTCACCGAGTACGGGAATAAGGGGACCGAATCTATGTATAAATATATCAGTAAAAAGGCATTAAATTGGTGGCGCTACCATAGCTAAAGGGCAATTTTTTTGAGAAAATGCTAAATGTTTTATGAAATCAAGCAATATAAAATCACTAGGATATTTAATAATTTCTAAATAATTTTAATTTTAATATTTAAATATTGTGTTTGCGTACATTAGGCCTCACTTGTTAGTAGAGCATTCAAAGAGAAACAAGGTTTAATATGGTTAGTTTACATATGCCCTATAACGCTTACGCTTGCTGTGTCACTCCAGTTTTTTCTACTCTTTTTACATGGCATTCCATTGTAATGATTTTAAATATTATTTTATCCATTTTTATTATTTTCTATTATTATCACTAGATACAGAATAAAAAACGTAGTGCTGACAAGACTTTCGCTCTTTTCCGTTCTTTACTCGAATATTTTGGGTACAACCTACGTTAATAATTAAAATTTCGTTTATATGTGCTCCTTTTGGGTAAACGACAGGTAATACACGTGTAGAAGTGAAAAAAATATATGCATTGATTAGGGGCTTATAAGGGGTCTCTTATTTAAGAAATGGCTAATCCTTTCTTAACGAGATTATTATAAGTAAGGCCGTTATATTGTCTTTTGCATAAAAACACTACTTATATAAAAAAATATCAATTTTAATAAAATATTTAATTTTTTTCGATAGTGTGCAAAGTTACATATTAATAATAACTAAAACATAAATGAATGTAGTTATGCCAAACATTCGCTGCCCGCGGTGCCATAAATTATCGGTGCATTAGGGAGAGACACGTTCGGCACGTCACTTATCGAAAACCATACCTTTTCATAGAACAATGATACATTATTATAACGAACCTCGATATAACGATTTAACAAATTCTTAGAAATCCCCTAAAATCGGCCGTAAGAGTTATTACAAAATATATCTCTACATTAAGAATATACTTTTATAAAAACCTCTATATAACGAATTTTCATTCATTGCAAAACATAAGTAATATTTATAATTATTTTTGTCAATGTACAACCTTTGCATAAAATATATTACCAATCCATCTCTCCATTCATGTCTCGAGAAGTTCTAACATATTCGTTTACTGGAATTTTACACTTTCATATTAAATTGATGTTTAGTGTTGCAAGGTAAATAATTACTAAAGTGCGTTCATTAAAATGTGTTTTAAATTTTAGTTTAGCTTTGCTTACTCGCTAAAACGAGTCTTAGACTAAACTAGCCTTCATATAATAAAGCACATTGTAACAAACTTCGTGGTAAAACGAATACCTTCAAATCTCCTTCAGATTTGTTATATCGAGTTTACACTGTATTCGATATATAAAGTGTCGATGTTAAATATCGACATACACAGGTGCGTCACTATGTCTCTCATTAGGCCTGCGAGTGTGACAGAGAGATGTAGTCGCTGTTCTATTCTCACATTTTAATACCCCACGGGCAGCGAGTGTGTGACATAACAATAATAGTTCGTGCGCAAGAGCTAGTACCCACCCCACCCCAGGTATATGGCGAGAGGGGAATCAGGGGGCCTAAACAGGCCGCTTTTAGAGAATCGCTTACAATTAGTGAAATTAACACCGTATTCCGTCTATTACAATTTTTGTCTGTCTATGTCAGAACACCATGTGAAAACCACTGAATATGGTTTAAATTTATGTCTCGGACATCACTTACAACACTTTCCCGGGATGTAAGCTATCTTTGTGTCGAGTTTCTAAGTTTTCGCGACTAGCATACATAATAAAACTACGTTTAAACGGTTTTAAGCGCGGTAATTTATTTGAATTTTATTATACCGACGTTTCGGCCATTTTTCAGTAGCCGTGATCACGGAAGACAAAGGTGTCAAGTGCCAGTGAGTATTGTTTAAGTTTAGGCGGCTACTGAAGTGGCCGAAACGTAATCCTACTAATATTATAATCACGAAAGCTTGGATGTGTGTTTGTTACTCTTTCACGCAAAAACTACTGAATGGATTTTGATGAAACTTTACAATAATATAGCTTACACACATAACAACACATAGGCTATAATTTATAAAGATATAGTGTGAATGATCATCATTATCACAATTTTCCTTCACCATGCGGGTGAAACCGGGGCGCAGCTAGTTTTATTATAAATCCATTCAGCAATTGTCACGTTATGCTCTAACAAACAGACAAGAGGTCCTAAAAATGCATTTTCGGAATTGCTGGTCCGAATTAGCGCTCCTCATATTTTAAATTCATCATAAAAACTCGACACAACCAACAGATTATAAAAAAAAAAGAGTTTTAACATATTTTTTTAAGTATCATTCTGTTATATGTATCAGAAAATACTACCACTTACATATAAATAATAAATATATAACATTCGGCGAACAAACACACATATTCTATATTCCCAAATTAAGCAAGTTACGCTTGTGTAATAAAACGGAATAATCTGGGGCCGTCCCAGACACCAACAAAAAATCTTTTCCGAAATTTATCATACCAGGTATCGAACCCGGAACCTCTGCGTTGCAGAAAGCCGTCATATAGAGGGAGGTGAATAGCTCTTGTGCGCGAATTATAATAATCATGAAGGAAGAATACTAAAGAATGTCAATGATCCAAAAAAATCTTTATTCGTAGAACTAGGTCGATGTTGTTTATATTGTGACGAATACGCGAAACGAGATATCTTCCCCTTAAGAAAATAATGCATAGTCTTCGCCTTATTTTGGTATTCTGTTAATTATAAATATTTATAAGAGAAAACTCGCGAAACTAATGTTTAAAATTTTGTTAGCTTCTCAATATTTGTGAATTTAGTAGGATACAAATTTTTGGACATTATCGCAATGGAATTGTATCTGAAATAGCAGAATTGGGCCGCTGTTCTACTTGATCTTGGCCTTGGTGCATGGCCACCATTACGTTGCTTATTGGGTAATTGTCAGTCCTTAGAACTCCTAAGTAATGTTATAAGCCAAGATTATTAATTTGCTCATAAAATTGGAAACTTTCTCGATCTAAGCAAAGTTGTATAAAAACTTATACTGGGTTCCTATCTTGAGCCTTATTTACTGTAGTTATGTACGTATGGTTCGCTACAGGTCGACATGACAATTGGCTAGTGATGTACCACACATCAACGTCACATATCAAATGGTCGATATCAATATTTTTTGTTGGTTTTGGTCAAGCTAATAAAGACGTAATATTTTCTTTAGTTTTCGCGACTTGTATACATAATAAAACTACGTTTTAACGGTTTTAAGCGCGGTAATTTATTTTATTTTTGTTATTCCGACGTTTCGGCCACTTTTCAGTGGCCGTGATCATGGAAGACAAAGTTGTCAAGTGTCAACGAGTATTGTTAAAGTTTTATTTAGCCTACCGCCAACTTGTTCATTTTAATTACTTAGTTTTAAATTTTGTTTATGGTTATTATTTACTCTATGAGAGTCTAATCTAATTTAACAACAAAAATCAAATAAATTACCGCGCCGAGAACCGTTAAAACGTAGTTTTGTTTTAATAAAGACGTGTTGAAAATATAATTATTCTAAATATCCCGTCAATTAGACATTGGATAGGGTTCTGAAACTATTATTTAAATAAAAAGGTGGTAATAATTTTACTCACATTATGTTGCGTATCAACAAAATTGTCGATATCGATTACTATGCGACGTCACCTCACTAGAAAATTGCCATGTCGACCTTATAGCATACTATAGCGATAATACGAGCAAAACTTATATGCGTTCTTGAAGTTCGTACATGTTATTGCGCAGAACACAGTTATAAGGTGCTCAGGCAGAGCTGACAATATGTTGCGCTCTCACTCTACCGCTATCTAGAATCGCATGCTATCTTTTTCACGCAACACACCATAAGGTGTAATAGACGTTAACATTTGAACGGGCCTGCGTAAACTCGTGTAACTAACTACACTCGACGCGAATATAAGTTTTGCGCAAACTGTAATTTGCGAAGCTAACGAGTTAAGTTTAAGTGCTTATTATTGTTTGGATACTAATTTTCCAGTTAAGTAATAAGTTGTCGATTAAGTAGATGTCCAATTTATTTGCATGTTAACTACTTAACTAGTGCAAATTTAAATCAGGTTTTAAACCTATACTTAGTAATTTTCTCACAAATTAATAATCTCAGTTGAAAAAAATGGATAATATATTTTGTACTTATCAACTTAATTATTAAAAATTTTCATAAAATTAATATGGCGACATAAATTCTCTATATTTACATTGCTTAAAATTTAGAAAAAATAAAATGCTTCTCAATTTCTAATAACCAAAAATAAAATTTAGATATAATCGAATGAACACGGTCTTTCGAGTAGACCGACTATATTTTCATTTTATATTTAAATAGTCTTTTTTGAGACAGTCTACTCGAAAGAACGTGGTCTTTTCAGTAGACCATAACCTTTAAACGTGAATTTTAATATTTTTATATGTAAATCTACTCACAGCTGCTTCACATTTGTTGTCTACAAATATGAGTAGACCTACATTTTTTTAAATTTCATTGTTGAAGAAAATATACACATAATTAAGAATTCGACATTTTGAAAAATCTCTATTTATATTATATTTAAAATATTTCATGAAATTTCAACAGTCAGAGTATTCCGAGACGATCTTTTCATTGACTGCGGTATATTTAAGCGTACTGCAGTAGACCATGGAAATACCGTTAACTGTCAGAAAATCATTACAATTGTGTTTTTACAATTATACTAACATTGAAAAGACCGCAGCCTTCTCATTACCTAACGGTCTTCTAAGTAGACGGACTACTTTGTTTATTATTAGGCTTCAGTATGTTTTAATCCTAGTTTACATGATGGTCTCTTTAGTAATAAATAGATTGCAGTGTTTTAAGAATCAAGACATCTTATTTAAATAGAGGTATTTTAAATAGACTATGCCATTAAATGTCTGGAAGATTAGAGCTTGGTCTTTTGAACAGATTCCTTTATTTAATGTAAAAAAATATGTCTTGTTACCTTCAAAATGCATTAATAACTAGACCGTGGTCTTCTGAGTAGACCACAATCTTTTGAGTACACCGTGGTCTTTCGAGTAGATCACGGTCTTTTGAGTATACCGTGGTCTTTCACATCAGCAATCGATTCCTCCTCACTCCCTGAGTCGAGGGCTGCCGCAATGACCTGTGTTTCCGTAATAAATGACTGTGTTTTGGGTCCAACATGGCCGTATATCCAACAGGAGTGCAGAATTCCGGATGTCTCTGGTAGAAAGCTCTATAGCCTTCGTGGAGAAGATATATTTCCGGGTAATGGAGTGAAGGGTAATTGTCTTTGTTGTGCTCGCGGTCTGATGAGCGAAGGTAGCGAGACCTGAAATTTAAAAAACAAAATTGGGGCAAGTTCTTATTAGTTCGTGGGTAACGAAGAGTCCCGATAGAGGTGGCAAAAATTTATAAAAAAAATGACCCATATCTCAAAAAGTACTAAAAAAGAAAATACTTGTGTATGTCAATCCCGACGCACGACTGGAGTTGACTGCTACATGAAAAAACCTGTGCACGTGCGCGGCGATAGCGGCCGAAAAAGTAAGGTTACAACAAAAGAAAAGAACATACAGACAGATCACTATTTAGTCAGTAAAAAATACACATATATGAACACACTCATAAATATATTAATTAAAGATTAAACTCATATAAGTAATATAAGAGCGTCTGACAGAAATATAATAGTAGTTTTACTAAAACTCATCTTGGTGAGCAAACGTAATGCAGGAGAGATAACCAAATAATTTTAATTACAAAAACCGGCTTGACCAATTCAAATATTTTGTTTTGTTTTATCCGCTCTAACACAGGGAAGTTTTAAAGAAAAAAAACAAAGTTTTGAATTACAACTGTATTATTTATTTCACTCCTCATAAAATTTCCACACCTTATGTGAAAATCAATTCTGAAGGTGCTAACTCCAAAAATGTTGATTTTCAAGTATTTATTAAGCTCTGCCACCATTATTTTTGGCAGAATTTTCCACTTCCAAGATTAGGGATTTAAGTTAGGGGAGAGTCCCCCCCCATCTTTTCTACTTCGAAGACTTTGGGGAGAGCTCCCCATCTTTTAGACTTTTAAGACTGGGGTGGGCCCAGTTTTTAGATTTTCCAAGACTTAGGGGAGAGCTCATCTTTTAGACTTTTAAGGCTGTCATATGTTTGGGAGCTAATACAACAATTGTTGACTTAAATGAAGAGCGACTTACAACTTAGGCCCCCTCTCCAAAGAGAACTCGCAGTGGAACACGAGGATGCTCCTCCTATCTTCGGGCTGCCGGACCTGGTGCGGCCTTTCCACCAGGCTCAGGACTTGCGACGGAGTGTACATATTCAGGGCGCCGACTATATGACCACCTTCGAATTCGTACGGATATCTGCAGTCGATTACCTGGTGGAAAGTGACATTTAGATAATTACTGTAACATATAGAAGAGGATTAATGATATACTGATTTATGCCATATTTTATACCTTTCTATGCATTCATTTGCCTTATAGTTGAAGACCTGACGGACATCTGGAAGTAGGTATTTGAGGCAGTCTTTTTTGTGGCTCTTTTAATACAATCTCTATTAGTTACCAATATTACACTGTTAAAATCTCAACCTGCCTCATACATTTTTATAAATAATTTTTTTGATATAATGTCTTTAATTTACTCTGTGGAGCTAAGCCGTGGCATCACTTGGAGGTACTTGCAGAAGATCAGAGCTGGTTTTGAAAACTAGCATTATGTTGACCAAAAACCTTTTTAGGACAACATAATTGTTAGATCTATTATATTGCATCAGTTTTTATGTTGTCCTAAATATTTTTCTTTCTTACTTACTAATATTTTTAATTACCCGCGTCTGGTTTACTCCCGGCTATAATCTGGCTTTTGTATTGTTACGAATTTGTGGGATTTCAATTTAAAATGAATGCCGTTGAATTATTACAATCTTTAATAGAAGTACACATAGGTCATTCACAGTTCTTACAGACACAACCAATTACAACAAGTCCAAACCATAAGGCAGAAAATCGCAATATATAAAACTCTCAAAGTCCGTCTGTATGAGATTCGCGTTCCGAATGAACACTTAGTAACGCCTCGATCGCAGTTGAAACTCAACTAACTCTTGACTCAATCGGGGATGTTATATATTCATAAAATAGACATGACTCCCCCAGCAACCTGTCCACTATCCCTTGGATTTCTCCAATTTGTAAGCTTAATAGCTTCCAAGAATGGACAACGAAATTTGAACAATAGAAGAAAGGATTTATGACGTCGTACTGGGAGGCATAAACAAAGGGATTAACGCGAACAAATGACTGACCAATTAAGGCAACCATAAAAGAGTACAGACTATTTAAATTACAAGGGGTAATCAAATACGTGTTACAAAGGATTACATGGACTTCGTCTTATCGGAACTCCATTCTAACAGTATTTTCAACACCCCAAAATATTAAAGTTAAACAAAATCTATTTAGAGAGAGAGAGAGAGAGAGAGAAAAAAAATAATATAGTAAAGGGCCCACTCTGGGACCCATTCCAGACACCCAGACCATAGTAAATAATAAAGTATGTTTACTAACCATGACAGAAATTGAACCAGCTCCAGTGACCACACAACCACAGTGCAAGTTTAATTTGTTAGAACCATTATAGGAACAAAATAGGTTAAATATTAACCTGGTATTCCTTGATAGTGTCGTCGTACTGTCCTTTGAGGAGTTCAGCCAGGGTCTCCGATGAGATGCTCTTCAGGTCCGAATGGTTGCCACTGGTCAGCGGGAGGGCAAAAGGCTGGGAGAAGTCACCGATTAAGTCTGGTTCTGCTGCAGCTGAAAATTATAATTAAATGCATTGTTAGCGCCATTTTACAGGTTCTTAGACCACTTTGGCAATAATATAACATGTATGGTAGAGCCTTGTTGGAATCATTGTCTCGATTACAACTCAGCTGTGCAAATAATATTTTCTAAGTTTTTGTGATTAGTATACATTATAAAACTATGTTTTAACGGTTTTAAGCAGGGTAATTTATTTGACTTTTATTATTCCGACGTTTCGGCCACTTTTCAGTAGCCGTTATCACAGAAGACAAAGATGTCAGGTGTCAATGAGTATTGTTAGTTTTATCTAGCCTACCATCAACATATTCATTTTAATAATTTATCCATGTTTTTATGCTCCTCTTTGTTTGCCCAATGTATGATCATCCACACTCACAATCGGGCTTGTAGACACCTGCATCCTAGAGTGGGATATTGCATTTCACAGATCTCAAAAACTGGGTAATTTTTTTAAGCGGCTTCAAATATTTGATTGAAGCTCGCTTGGGGATATGACCAATTCTGTCTGTGATTGTCAGACTTCTGACTGTGTGAATTAGATTAGATTCCCATTAAGTAAATAATAACCATAAACAAAATTAAAACTGAATAATTAAAATGAACAAGTTGGCAGTTGAAACACTCATTGACACTTGATATCTTTGTATTCCGTGATCACGGCTAATGAAAAGTGGTTGAAACATTCAAATAAATATAAAAATAAAACAAATACCCGGTTTAAAACCATTATAACTTAAACTTATACTCACATCTCGCCAAAGCGGACATGATGGAGGCGTTGTTCTCCGAAAACGCCCTCTGCAGCATCGGCCTTAAAACTTCCGGACTCCCACAATTACTCTTCCTTCTCTTATTTGAAACTTCCACATCTGTTTCGTCTGTTCTCTTCTTGATCTTATTCTCTGTGCTTTCTGTTATTGAGAAGAGAAGTTTTGGCCTCTCTGGGTTGAAACTTAGACTCCTCGATATGTTTTGAAGAGGTTTTTTTGCTGAAATTTGGAAAACAATTAATTATGGCACTTAAATGAATCTCATTATATTTTTTACTGCAATTAAAAAATATAAAGTTAGTCTAACAGGCAGACATCCCACCTAGTGGAAAGTGGTTACCATTGCCTAGAAATGTTTGCAACACCAGGGGCTGATGTTGCCAAAGTCAGGCAAAGGTACAGGGATGGGATAAAGAGGTGAGATAGAAGGGAGGAGATGGTATAGAGGAGTGATATAGGAAGGGAGGCGATGATATAGGAGGGGTGGGAATGGAATCGGAGGAGTGATATCAGAGGGGGAAGGGATAGGATAGGAGGTAAAGGCTTGGATAGGGGTGATATAGGAGGAATGGTATGGTGTAGGGGAGTGAGATAGGACGGAGGCGATGGGATCGGGGGTGAGATAGGAGGGCAGTGATGGTATAGGCGGTGTAAGATAGGAGGGAAGGGACGTGATAGGCAGAGTGATTTCACTCTGCCTATGCCTCCTATTCAGGAGGGATGGGTTAGTAAGGGAAGTGACTTAGGGGTAGGAGAAATTGGGCCAGAGGAAGTCTTAATCATCATATGAAACACAATAAGCTTATTGCAACCCTTTCACATCTATATTGTGTTTGAGTGGTGTCACACTAAGAGCTGTAAACAAGATAACTACTCCAGCATGGATCTACCATATTAGCATGAATACAATGTATATCCCAAAAACAATAAATAAAATAGAAGATAAAACAATTGCACAGCATCTTATGTTTACTCAATCAAAGCCATATCAAAATGACTAGTAATAATTCATAATCCACATACCTTTCTTTGTATTCCTTTCACACAGTATATTACTTTTAATTTGTCCTGATAACAAGTCACTAAAATTCGAAATCTTCGGAGAATTTGATTCTTCAATTTCCAAAAATGGTTCTTCCAGTTCAGATATGAAACCACTCTCCATGGATGCCATCGATTCTGATGGAAATCTCGCTTTGCTAGGTGTAGAAGCCATTGAACCAATACTTGAGTCACTTTTCTCGTGTCTTAGTCTTGTTGGAGTGTGTATAGTTTTATAATCTTGGTTCTGACCACTGAATACTTGACTCTGACCACTGGATACTTGGCTCTGACTACTATAACTTGTGCTCTGGTCACTATAAATTTCATTCTGACCACCGCATACTTGGTTCTGGCCTAAAATGGTCAGACTGTGACCTAACAATTGACTAGATGATTTTGGACTTTGAAAAGCACCACTAAAATTTAAGCTAGTCTTTTTGATACTTGAAAATGATTTAACATTTTTATTAGGAGTTTTATTAAAATTCATACTATTTTCTTCATTAGGTAGATTAATTTCGTGTTTTGGTAATTCAGCATCTGTGAAATTGATACTTGCTTCATCATTGAATGCATCTAGTCCAAAGTTCAAACCAGAATCACCTTCACATACATTTTTCAGTCTTTTCGAGAAATTTCCATCAATTAATTCCATTCTCCTTTCATTATTAAGTCCAAAATTTAAGTTATCATCTTCCTTAATATTTACTGAATTTTTGATTCCTTTCGTATAATTGTCTTCCATATAACTACTATCAATTTCATCTATATTGAAAGGTATGCCTGAATTTACTTTTGATGAATCACCAACTCTGACTGAAAATTCTTGATTATCTAGTTTCTGAATTTTAGATGGAGTTTCATATTCATGCCTTAAATAAACATCAGTAGGTGTCTCGTTGAATTTCAGTGATTTCTTCACAGATATACTTGTGTTCTTCTTTAATACGGGTGATGTGATTCCTTCAAAGTTCAGCATCCTTGTAGCTGATGTATTTGGTTTGTTGAATGATGTGGATGATTCAATTTCACTGATAGGTGCTCCAAATTGGAAATTTCTTTGGTTTACTTTCCTTGATGATGATGTTCTGCCTCTGAAAAATTTATTACAGATTATCTTTCTGTATTAATAAAATCATCTCGAATATGCAAGCCAAATTTAGAATCCCTCTTTTGAATTTCATTCTAATAGACTTGAACATATTCAAAAGAAATTCACGAGATACATCAGTTTCAAGTTCAAAATACCATGTAGAAGTTGTATTGAGCGCTGTGTCTCATTTCATCTCTAGCCTCTTAAAGTTCGAAGAAATATTGCTGACATATGTTTCCTGGTAAAAATTGCTCAGTCCAAAATTGACTGTGCTAGTCTCATCAAGAAACTACAGTTGTATGTTCCCCCCAGTCCTGTATGTTCCAAGAAAGTTACTACATTCACCTTTGACACGCACAGTTTTACGTCGCCATACATTCTTTATCGGAACAGTCAACGAATTCAATAAATTAACTAAGTTGGATCATGTGGATATTGACTTATTTGCGGATAGTCTAGCATCTACAAGTGCAAAATTAATCAAACTCTATACGGATAATAATTAGTTTCTTGCTCAACAATTATAGATAATTTTAGTTTATAATTCTCCTTTTAATCTTATTTTAAACATTCATTTAAATTTTTGGTGTCATCTGCTGAGGCTTATCAATGGCTTCTCCTTGTTTATATATATGTACCCTAGTGTTTAATATTACAGATGTTAGTCCCCCAAATACAAAAAATAAAATTTGCCAAGTGTTTGTGATACCACATAAATCCAAGAGGAGTATCATTAAAATTCTATAAATATATAATTACTTGACCTCACTGACTGACTGACTGGGTCCTAGCCCCAGTAACTTAATATGTCAGTCAATCAATGAGGTCAAGTAGTTATATTATGTATAGATAGTATCAAAAATGCTAAATATCCAAATTCTGGATGAAAATCCTTAGATATTTTTCTTACCTGGAAATTATATCAGGGCTATCAGTGGATATGATTTCATACTTCGTGCACATATCAAAGTTGTCAGCCTCGAACTCAGTCTCCAGGTCTTGTAAGCTGGCCACATCCTCGTCAGGGTCCAAACTGGTCTCCGGCACTAGAGTATCAGACATTGAGGTTTTAAGGGCATCAGTGAAATCCAGCTGTGGAGAGGAAAAATCACAAACACTTAAATGGGACAAGCATGTGACAATATAGACAAGTGTTAGTTTTCTTTATTAAAACCAGGAATGTCAGTGACACAACCGTTTGTGTTGTGAATTTTTTAGCTACCCTCATGTTGCCTGCCCACTGTTGGGCAATGGTTAAATCCCGAATTTTGTCACTGGTTATGTTTCCTGTGAAATATAATGAAGAATTATTGTCCACCTCATTTTACAAGCAAAAAAGTCTGGCATTCCAGGGGATTATATTGTTTATTTAAGATGTATATTTATTTTCTAGGATCTTCTTAAACTCCTGGGCCGATCTTGATGTTTTTGTATGTTAAAGTGGCTCCCCAGATGGTTTAGATTCACGATTGGAACCGGTAGATGGCGCTGGGATCGGGTTCAAGATTTTTATTTTTTCAGGGCAGGATAACGTCTACCGAGAGCTCTAGTATAATATACTGTGTAAATTCTATATAACGACACTGAAAAGACTGTGCATTTTATGGCGTTATAGAGAGTTGTCGTTAAATGGAGAGAAATCTGTTATTTTTGTCTGACGTTTTTTGCTGCATCAGTAATTTTGTTGTATTTTTTTACTTATTTTATTCATATCTTGCGATAATGAGGCATCTTGCTGATAAAGGAAGTGCTTAGAAATTTCGCTATGCATGATGCCGACAGTCAAGTTTATTAAGGGCTAGGATAATAAAGCGATAAAAGAATGTACACAACTGTGCAGTTTTTACTAGTTTTGGCAACTTAAAGTACTTTTTATTACATATTTGTTGTCGTTATTGAGAGTGGGTGTAATATTATATTGAGTGTATCATTGTATGGAAGATAAGCGAAAACAACCAAAGCCAAGTGATTTGGACGTTTAAGAGAGTTTGTCATTAAATCAAGTAACATTACATGGAGTTTGCAGTGTATATCATTTTGTAAAATATCAATTACCATAACCAAGAACTGAATCAGCTGATATAGAATAAAAACACAGTCTGTATTTATTTGTATTTCTCGCTTTTTCATATAGGTTCAGATTTGACCTTGCAAACCCACTTGAAAAATTTACCTTCGTAGAGAGGGTGACGCCTAAAAATGCAGTGTCCGTACATTGAGCTATTTAAAAAAACAAACCAACTGGAATATACGATATAAATGATGGAGAACATGATGCAGTTTTTTCTAGATATCTTGTCTCCTTGTCGGTTTGTCTGTTTGTTTGAGATTCGCGTAAAAACTACTGGGCTGACTTAGATGCGGTTTTCACTGTTCACATTTAAAGTCTAAGAATCAACAGCGACTTCTTAAGACTTTAAATCTGCGCTAGTTTTTATCCCGGGAATCTCGCGGGAAGTTTCCCGAAAGCGATTTGTAATTGTTCGGGTGTATAAAAATTAGCTTATTCCGACACAAAGTTTTCACTAAACCAATAGCTTAGATTTTTAAATGCTGCGGTACTTTGTGTCTGGCGAGTCCCGCGGGAATTTCAAGTCAAGCGTGGACGAAGTCGCAGGCATATCCTAGTAGGTATATATGAGTTTTAAAATTGCTTAAGCTAAAAAATATAAATGATTATATACCTTAGCTATTCTCCACTTCTTTTCCGTTCCATATCTTCCACTGAAACTACAGTCTCTTGCATCTTCCTCCACTTCTATATTCATGAATGACTCACTTAACGCTGGCTTGGTATTCTCTTTATTAGACATCTTGAATTTCGTTCTCTCTTCAAAAATTTTAGAAATCTTCAAATTTCTTTTCAAACTTCTAGGCCTTTTATCGCTCCTTTCCAAAGTCCTACTACTACATGGCTTGGGAGAATTGCTGAAATTCACTTTAGGAGTGTTAGGAGAATTGACTTTAGAAGAGACTTTAGGCGAACTAAATATAGGAATAGGTGACTTTAACTTAGGAGATAGTAGATTACTGACGTTGTTTGTGAACGTTTTTTGGTTTATAGGAGAATTTAATGATTTTAGTCTGTCAATCAAAGGTGACTTTTGAAATATTGAATTTTGAATTTCTCCTAGCACTCGTCTCTTAGGTTCTTTAGGTGATATAGGTGACAGTGGTTTACTAAAGTCTAGCGAATATGGATTCATTTTAAGCTTGTAGTTGTTGGTTATTGCATCTTCTTGCTTCCTCTTCGTTGCATTGTTGCCTGAGTTGATTTTGAAGTTTTCTGTGATTAATCTGAAATGAACATATATCTTATATTAATAAAAAGATAAAGTTAGACTACCTTTATGTTACATAAATTTATATTTTGACGGCCTCTGTGGTTGAGCGGGCTAAGCCTTTGCCGGCTTACCTCACTGCAATGCAGAGGCTTCGGGTTTGATTCCTGGTATGGTAAATTTCAGAAACAAATTTTCTCCATCATTTACTATGGACTGGGTGTCTGGGATTGGCCCCAGAGTGGTCCGTTGTGTATTACCCATAACACAAGCATAGCTTGCTTAATTTGGGGATATAGTGTGTACATATACAGTGTGTGTGTGTGTGTGTGTGTGTGTGTGTGTGTGTGTGTGTGTGTGTGTGTGTTGTGTGTGTGTGTGTTTGTCTGCCGATTTATTATTATTATTTTACAATACCTACACCTATAAGATTAAGAGATTCCAAGTATCTAGAAGTCATCAATCATGTTTTTGTATAATACTTCTTGAATGATATCTGGATACAAACACAAAGAGCAGACTGAAAAGTAGTGGAATTTGACTGAGCTAGAATTTTTAATACAGTAATTTTTTTAGATAAATAGGCACTTGAGGCACGCTCAATTTTAGATTCTGTTTAAGTTTAATATTTGACGAGTTGAAGAATATAAAAGCCAGATCAATCAGCAGGTCAGCTCTGCCGAGTGATCCCAAAATTTTATTCGAATATAGGTGTTTGGGGCATGTTGAGATTTTGACAAACAAATCTTGGGAACTATATAAATTAAAAATACAGGTGATTTTGTTGTAAACTTGCCTACCAGACAAACACTGAATTTTTATTTCTTTTTTATTTTACCAAAACATTGTGCAGTGTCACACACACCACATCTTCTTTATTACATTTCCATTTTATTCCTTTCCTATCATATTGTATCCATCTCTGTCCAATACACAATGAAAAACCTAGCAAGTAAATAGACGATCTGTTGTTGGAGATAAGCAACAACCTTTTGACCAGCTAAAAGCCTGTTAGAAGTGTAGAAAGCCTTTCAAAGTAGCTCATAGATTTAATTCCCTATACTACAAGGTACCCTAATGAATGATAAGAAATAAGTATCCCTTTGATATATGACAACGAAATTTACCCTTCTAATTATATTTTCACCCCCAAAATCTATAGTTGCACAGCTTTTAGACCCTCTTATAAAAAGGACAACACCCAAAATCCCTTAAAAGCCCTTGCTTTCTTGATAACAATGTGTTAACCCTTTATAAGCACGTCTTCGAAAATATTCAATTTATTTCCCAGCCCTTCCGTTGTTATAACCTATAAATCGAATAAAACTAGTTTAAAATACCTTCAACTCCGTCCTGGGACACGAAAAAAGTGAATTGTGAACTATTTTATGACCTCTTTCACTTCAAAGTTCATGAGAAATCGACCATGCCGGTTAAATCGTTTTCTTCATATTTCTCACAGATAGATTAAGTGTAGTATATAGGTACTAACTTCAATGTATCCAGAATTTATACTAAAACACTATTTAGACGATTACTTAGTGGAAAATAAGGCATGTAGTAAAAAATACATAATTTTATTAAAATGACAAATTGCATGAAATTGGCGCGGTTTGTATCGGATTTTTACTTTTTAAATGTCATTGTCAGATGTTCAACATTCGGCTGGAATGAGACACTGGCCATTTGCAAATTAAAATCAGCTGAGTGTTTTTATCTTTGTCTCGCACGAAGAAATAGAAAGAGAGAGATGATGCAATAGTCAGCTGAGAGCTCAGTCAGTATTCATTGATTATATGTTCTAAGGCTGAATAGTTTTCATAAATTGATTAAAGCTTTATTTATAAGATTAATTTAATAAAATTCTAACATAGTAAAGGATAAAGGAAATAATATGTATTGGTATTATTTAAGTCCATAGGTATCATTAATAAGCATCTATGACTTCATTAAATAGTTTGTCATTTGTTGTAATTTTTTAATTAATTAGCAGTGTAGAACTTTTAAAATAACACTATTTATATATATATTTCCTTATTTTATCATACCGGCTGAGGTGAAATATGCAAAATTATAATTTAAAAAAATAATATCGCTAGCAAGTAAATTTTTTAAGCTATCTACCTTACTTGATTGTTTTTGCACGAGTTCAGCAGACAGGCAGATGGCCCACCTGGTGAAAAGTTGTTACCATCGCTTATGGACACTTAATACCAAAGGGGCTACCAATGTGCTGCCGCTCCCTAAAGGGAGACTGGAATCTGGCAACTGGTGCCGGAACACAACTCAAAGTTGTTATGGCGACATACTCTAGACCAGAGGTGGTAGCCATCCATACGGGCCAAAACCCTAGCACCTGGCTGAGGGTCGTATTGTCGCCTCTTACGACAGGCCGTCCGGCCGCAGGAAATCGTATTCTTTCTCCGTTCCTGCACGGATATGGATCTTATGTCAAATTTTAACTGATAGTAAGGCAAATGAACGAGTGAACTACGCAACAAATTGTCTCGTTCACATTACACATTTTCAGGGGTGTCTGAATCTCCGAGAATAAGTTTTATTGTGCTTAATAAAGGAGCCCATAGATGATCCTACATTGCAGTCCCGCAGTGGGCGGGGCTTGCAGGATTCAAGAGGCAATCTGTTCGGTGTTGTAGGACGCAATGCAGGCTATAACAATATTAACGGTCCGGCATTACGCGGTGGGCTGCAATGTAGGCCGTGAACGGGCCCTTTATCGCAGATGAGGCCCCAGCATTAAATGGACTTAGTACTCGTAGAATTCGCTACAAAGGCAGAGGCAAAAGTATCTTAGTTCATACAGCCAGTTCTGATATTTAAGTCTTCGTATAGGCAGCGCAGTTGAATTGTAGGCTACAACTGACGCCATTCAACGGTTGTTGTGAAAACTCGAAATGCCACATTTGACTATGCAGTTCACATTTCTCATAAAAACACGTAATTACTACTCAAAAACTATCAATAGGTATCCTACAACTATTGTTAATTTTAGAGTAATTTTACACATTTTTAGAGAATAAAACTGCACAGCACAATGACCCCTTTCACATAACGTCAAACACTCCTAAACGGAATTAGGATATTAAAAATCAATATTAAAATTCAGTAGTCAAGGATAATAGGGATGGGATGTATACATGAATAAATAACTAATAACGGTTTGTAACGGATGAAAATATATGCTAATGATTATTTGTTTAGGAAAACTTCACGTTTTAGGTCAGTCTAGGTCTTCGTGAAAGTGATGAACTCAGATGTTTGCTTTTTGCCTATTGGCTATGCAAAAAAGTCTCACCGATATCCAACGCATAAATTATATCAGGAGGCATCGCTCCTTTTTTTACGACAATTGCTTATTATAAATGTAATCTTAAAAGCTCATTCAAAACTAAATTTTGATCCGACAATTTATACACGTAAACGACCCTACGACAAAGTGTACCCTACTGTAGCTTGCAGGACTTCTTTTGCCAAACGCCATTATAACTTTATTCATGGACCCTTGTATAACGAAATTAATAAAAAATTAAAAATATATTCTCTATCTAGGGATGAAGTAAAAGTCAAACTACCCAAATGGCTACAATCGCATGGTCATATTAATACAGAAAAACTTCTACTAAAAGTAACCTATTAAATTAATTTTCATCAACCGAATATTATATCAAATATATATAATTTATGTACAAAAGTAACTAGCATAGCGACTAATAAGAAACAAATATATAAATGTACTAATTTTTTTGGATATATCAATTGGTAATTAACATTCACAATCACACAAACACCACACACACCACACACATACACACACGAGCGCGCAGTCACGCACGCACGCGCGCACGCACACACACACACACGTACACACATCACAAAATCACATGATTGTACACACATTCACGCATGCACACGCAATCTGAGAAAGCACTTAAATAGATCTTTGTTTTTTGTACGACTGAACTGAACCCTATTTGTACAGGAATCTAGTATAGGGTTGAGAATTTCAAAATTTTGCAATGTTTACTTTAGCTTTTATTGTATTTTGTATTTTGCAACCGAAAGTTGCCAAAGTCAACTGTAATTTACAGGTTGAATCCCAGTTCGGGACTTTGATAGCTGACGGACTGCAATTTCTTTTCCCCATTATGCATTGTGCCCATGTTTTTTTTTTTTAATATAACACATTTTGAGAATTCGCACACCGCATTTTCAGCAAACAAAGAATTATATCCGGCACAACGCTGAAGAAACACTTATTTCCTTACCTATTGACGTAAGGTTTATAGCAATTAATGCCCTTGAGTATTTTTCGGGTGATAGCGGCGATGTATTTCATAGACGCGGTCGTTTTTCAGCTGCCTCATTATTTTAATGTGAATACAATAACACAGTATATAAAATAATAAAAACCAAATTATGTAAATCTTTTTTTATAAAGCTGTAAATATTTTTTTATACTGTTTTGATAATAATTTAAGGAGTAAAATGGGTTTCATATCAATAATTTGGAGGTGATTTGATGATTTTTTTTCTTTACTAACTACAGAAAATTATGAAAAAACAAAGTTATGTCATATATCGTGAAGATTAATTATATATTTTTTTAAATTATTTCGCAGTAAATACCAACGAAAAGTCGTTTCATTTGCACCCCACTTACGATCTTTTACGGCAATAGGAGTATTAAATAAAATATTCATCACAAAACAACGTTGAAATTGTTGTCCGATGGCCTCTGTATTTGAGTAGACCAAGCCTTAGCCGGCGGAGCTCATTACAACGTAGAGGCTCCGTCCGGGTTTGATGCCAGGTATGGTAAATTTCGTACGTACTTTCCATTGTTTACTATGGCCTGGTTGTCTGGGATCAGTCCCAGAACGGTCCAGTGTATGTATACCCTTAACACAAGTTAATTTGCTTAGCTTGGGGATGTATAATGTGTGGTTCATAGGCCGGTGTTATTTTACTGTCTTCGAGTTCAGAAAGGTTCTTTTAAGCAGATACTTGAAGACACCCGAAGTACTTCAGAAGGTACCGTTAAATCCAAACAACTTTTATCAGTTGTTATTTTAACCGAAAACAAGAACCTGTTAATATCAATAACAGCTATGACGATCCCCGCCCTACGCGTTCGAAATTTAAAGTTGAATTTCGAATGCAGCGTTCTGAATTCAAATCAGAGTTCGTTAACGTTCTTGCTTAACTTTTTTTTGATGCAACGGCTTTGAATGCATTCAATGAGTGAATAAGAAAGCTAGTTTTGGGCTCGTGTACATTACGAAATAGTCTGTTAGTTTGTATTTTAACCGAATTCAAAAAGGAGAAGATGCTCAATGCGGCTGTATATTTTTTATATGTTGGTTGTTGCGTTTCTCTGTCAATTGTGGACCGATTTTCAAATATTTTTTATTCGAAAGAATATACTCTTAGGGTGGTCACATTGTCACCATGATGTGTGGATCCCAGGGAAACCCAGAGCAACAAATAGGAATGTTCAACATGTTTCATGTTTATTTCTAAATCTATTTCAGTATTTGCGTACCTAATTAAAAACTAGAAAAAAATTTCAACAAAAAACAAAACCGACTTCAAAAGTGAGTAATAAACAAAAAGATATATATTTTCTACAACAACATGAAGTTCGTGCCAAATATAGCATTAAAGAAAAAATGTAATTTGCAAATTATATTTTTTTAATGTTTTACTTCCCGTGGACTTCAATATGTTGTAGAAAATATTTACTTCCTGCTTTTTAGTTATTTTTGAAGTCAGTTTTGTTTTGCTTTTTAAATTTTTTTATTCAAACATTTGTAGGTAATCTACATAGACACTGGCTGTTTGGAAGCATCGTTTTTTTATAATTGAACTTTGTGTCGCTTATTATTGTCAGTTGCTACTGAACTGTTGATGTGAAATATTATACTTAATTGACACAAACTACAGCCCGAGTTAGGTGCATTTTTATTAAATGTTAGACGCGCATACACCAGCCCAAGCAATTACGGTCTGCTACAAACATAAGCTTTAAATATGGTCCTGCGAGCCGGATATGCACCGGCGACCTATGGATCTACAGTCCACTGACTTATGGCCGATTCCTATACCATATTAACCGTTCATTTGCTAAGGCACAAGTAAGATATTGGGTAAAATTTGACATAAAGTCTATATATACACATACTGACAAAACTTGATTTTTTAATACTATTTATGTACAGTTTGTACACTTGTTCTTGCTTGTTGTGGTGGATGCTGGCAGTAGTTGGTGGAGTGCTGGTGCTTTCTTGTAGTAGGTTGAAGAAAATACACCTTGTTGTCAGGGATTTATTCTCGTAGTACTTGGGCTTGGATGCTGATCCCTGGGTTCAACTTAGTGGTAGTTGAAGTCGTATGTTACGACTAATAGCAGCTCGTAGCGACTTGATTGCAACTTGTTAGCAACTCAATCACAAAGTATTTGTGAGCGTTATTTATACTAATGTTATAATTTTAAAGTAGCCTAAAGTAGGCCGCAGCGTCAGCAAAACCGTACAATTTTCATCATAAAATATGTAAGCAATGTAATATAATATCAGCTCATAAATGTCCCACTGCTGGGCTCGGGCCTCCCATTATAGGGGGAACGGACAGTATACCCGCCACGCTTGTCCAAGGCGGCTTGGCAGGTTTGACACATCGGTTATCTCGATGTGCAGGTTGCATCACGATGTTTTCCTTCAACGTTGTTAGCACGTGGTTATTGTAACAATATGCACATTAGGTCAGAAAACTGACTAAGTGGTGCAAGCAATATAAGTGCGTCGCTATTTCTTCAAATAAATGATTCCTTCTGTCTTTCTTCTATTGACTCTGGTAATCACATTACGTCTCTACAGAATATACTCTATTGTACAAAATGCTATATAAAATCAAAAATATGAATATTCAAGTATTATTGGTCACATAAGGCAATAAAAAACATAAATCTATACAGACAAATAAAATTCAAGTGTCTGTTTGTAATGTCAAAATAACAGCTTTTTACTAAATTTATATGAAAGTATATACAGTACTAATATCAAAAAATACTCTTTTAAATTTTTGTCTGTTTGTCTGTATGTTCCGGCTAATCTCTGAAACAGCTGGACTGATTTTATACAGCTGATGTTATGAGGAGTAACTTGGGCTACTTATTTTTGGGTTACGCGAAAAAAAACCACGCCAATCCATGTAAATATTTATTTATCAAATTATCCGCAAGTTTCGCCAAGTCCTATAGTCACAAATTAGCTATCAAATGAAAAAAAATGATAGCTGTCATTTTGACAGTTATACTTTTTTTATCGGTCCCATTGTTAAGCTACGGACCTTACCGTTATAACTGCTTACAAAGTCTCCCCACTGATAAGAATTGCATTATGCACTATTGTTATAAACAAGAAGGGGATTTCTTGAGGGGACTGCAGTGAACGGAGGGGGGGGTAACGAAAACTTCCCTACAAGGGTCAGAAAGTTCAATTTGTTAGCTATAAAAACTCTTGGGATAGCTTAAAATCCTTATCTATACATACATATATAATTACAAGTATATGACAGCAATGTAAGTGGTAAAATCGATGACGGATGACGGACGACGTACTCACCATGATCAAATTGAAGTTATAATGAAGAAAGGTCATGTGATAAGCACTTTAAATAAGCGTGTATGTATGAAGAGATTAATGAAAGTTGAGGAAGCGCAAAGTGTTTGTCAGGATTGTAGCTGGTGGTAATTCATCATCTCTGCCTACCCCTACCCCAATGGGAAATAGGCGTGACAATATGTATGTATGTATAGTTACGTTATTACTGATTACAAAAAACCGCCCAGACCAACTAGTAGTGCGTACGAGACCTAGTTCATTATCGACTGTTTACTTATACGCCCACAAACAACTAATTATACTGTATCAAATTTTCCAAACAAACGTTCTGTAATAATATAATTTTAAAATTAGAACACGGAAAACCGTTTTCAGTCACAATAACGGTTATTGAAACGATTTCCTGCTGTTACGGTTTATTGCGTAAACATGATGTCGCGGTGCATTTGAATTTGGAATGCGTTTTGAAATCTAATATGGGAAAGGGCGCGCAAAAACTGCAAATCTAAATAAAAACAATATCTTTATCGAAATATTCTGCAATAATTTAAAAAATAGAACACGGAAATCGTTTTCAGTTACAAATAACGGCTAGTGAAACTATTTCCTGCTGTTGCGGTGAACTGCGTAAACTTGATGTCGTGGTGCATTTGAATTTGGAATGCGTTTTGAAATCTAATACGGGAAAGGGCGCGCAAAAACCGGGAAGGGAAATAAAACAACATATTTTTCCAAATGTTCTGCAATATTCGTTCACGATAACTTGACGCGCAGGGTTACCGACAATCAAAAATGTTTAACACCTAAAGCTAGAATCAAAAACACCTAAAATCGCGATAATGACTAGAAAATTCCAACAAAAATTAATAAACTAAGACTAATTTACGTTTTGTAATAACCTCTATTTATAACCTATTTTATAACAACATATTTAGTGATGTTAATTTTTAAAATTTGGTAACCCTGCGCTTTAAGTGATGGTGAAAGGGGTATAGCATAATTTTAAAAAAAGAATACAGCATATCCGAACGCTATTGTCTCAATCGTAGATTTTGCTAATGTTGGTATTCTGTTAATACAATGGCGTTCCCATGGCACGTCTGATGGTGATGGAAAGTGATTACCGTCTTCTATGGATAATTGGAACATCTGAGGTGCTGCCAATGCCGGCATTGAAGGGGAGACTGGATCCTGGCCACTGATGTCAGATTTATGGTAGCTTAATTTGAACCAGATGTGGTGGATCCAAAGGGGCGAATGCCCTACCACCTGGCTGGCACAGCCCACCAGAATTATATTCTTTCTTCAATCCTACAGGAATAACTTGTAGATTAGATACTGAGTAAGAGGGTAGTTGAGTTATATATAAAATCATTCATTTACATAGCAGCTCGCTCCAACCTCTTATACTATATTTTGTAGAACGTTTTTATCTTGCCAAGCTTGTAAGGAATTTATGGAGATGTGTTGCAGCATAACATTTTAGTATGTCATGTCATTATTATAACTTTAATAATATTTTTCTTTTCTTTTATTGTGTCTTGGTCTTATTGAGTATGCACTGTTTGCTACAACTCCATTAATTCTTCAAAAAGTACTTCTGTAACATACTTCTGTATAAAACTTATTAAAAAAAAGAACTTGAGATATAAATAGAATAAGAAACTTAAAGAAAAACATTATTTAGCTAGACGTGTTGCTGGGGAGTTTCTTGCCGCTTCTTCTGCTTAACAGCAATAACACGTTGCGAAACAGGTATACATAAAATAGGAAGAAAAATTAAATTTTATCTTATATATATGACCTTCAAAAAGTGTTCTCCAGTGGAAGTTAATTTGAATAAAAACTTTTGAATTTGAATAAGCCTGTAGGTATCCCATTGCTGCGCTCGGGCCTCCTATATAAATAGTGGAAAGGACAGTATACCCTTGTTTAATACAGGGGAAATCGATTAGAAGACCGTAAGCCGCGCGAGGGGCTGGGGGGGGGAAAGGTTTGCCGATAGCCGCATGACGTCACGCGTCGATGGTCAGTAGGTTTGACAAAATAGGTTACATAATTAGTTGTTGCAATAAATTTATTATTGTATGTACTTTACATACATAAAATAACATAACATAGACAATTGAGAACAGAGCCAGGAAGCCTGTTCGGCCATGTCCGTCTTTTTAATGCTCGACTTCAGAATTTAGAACACAGACGCTCTGTCGCGGGGCTAACTATCTTCTTTCTATCGGATACAATTCGGGGAGTGCTCCTTAGAATTGCACGAGCTGATTCCTCCATCCCCATTTTACCATCGGACAACCAGACGCACCGGCTTGCGTAACCGTTACATGGTGGAAACACCACAATCAGAACCACGGTATCACTTCATCTTTTCAAATTTGCCAGAGTCTGTTTTTCCTGACAAATACAATCTCGTAGTCTTCAAGTCACGACTGAATAGGTATTCTAGGTAAGCGTGCTCCATCCTAGACTGCGTCATCACTCAACATCAGGTGAGACAGTGGTCAAACGCAAACCTATAACCTAAACCAACTACCCTACAAACTAACCTATCCATTGACTAGGATCGGCTCCCACTGCTGGGCTCGGGCCTCCCACTATAAGGGAGCGGACATTATACCCGCCACGCTTGTCCAAGGCGGATTAGTGGTGACACATTAGTTATCTCGATGTGAAGGTTTCATCGCGATGTTCTATTTCATTACGGTCATTATTCGGACCTGTCCCTTGAGTTTGGAACGCGAGTAGGCTAACCACTAAGCTACCAGGATTTTTCATTATATAAACAGAATTTATTTGAATATTTCATGCTCGCGCTGTTCAATCCCTTAGCGAGTTTTCTGCTTACTACCTTACAAGCAGGCATAATATACCCGAGCTGACTTCAAAACTATACAAATGTGTGTGTGCAGTTCACACTCAGTAGAAGCGAAACTTCCGAGAATATACTCACAGATAATTCTTCTCCAACTTTTGTTAATATAAATATAATTCCTTTAGTGTACATCCTTCAATATATTGTAATCCGAAATAAACTTCTTAAATATCACTTTCAATTTCTCACTATTTTAGTGTAAAAAATATTGTTATCAGTTTTATTTCGGTCCAAATTGGACCTATGTCTACTCATCGGTCTTATCGACTCTCTAATTTGTGCTGCACAATGTGAAAACTCGTATATCATTCTCTCGCAGGCTTAGTCCTATAGATTTATGTGTTTATCTCTTTTTAGTGTCGCTTTTTCGTTTCATGGAGTTTCAAATCAAAACGATTCTAAAGAAGTTTCACTTCAAAAATTTCACTGCATCTTCGTTTAAAATAATCGCAGTTAGAAAAAACATCAACAACCCGTTTTTTATTCCACATTCAAGAAACCGTTCCAAATACAAAATCCGGATACGGAAACGCACGTGCATGGAGCATCTTTCAAATGATAAATGAACAAGTCAATTTCATTCCTTTTTATATTTTAATTCTATTGAATTGAAATGTTAAGGGAGAAAGTACACCCACGTGCCAATACTGACGTATATCCTGGCCATAACGTCCACAACTTGAACTTTTTTCCTTCTGGCAATATTCTATCTTATCTGTAGTCAATGTTAGTGAATTATAAACAAAGTGAATTTATCCATGTTATTATCACTTCTACGTTGATCCGGGTGTGTAAAATAACTAAATACAGATATATGTAACAATACTCAGTTTCACACGAGTATAGAATAGAATAGAATAGAATATATTTATTGCTTAATGTATGTACAGAGATGTTATGGTTTTTATAGTATTGTTACGAGTTGCGAGACTCGAATTAAAATGTCATTGGAATTATTATAGACTTAATTAGAACTATACAAACACGTATAACACAGATATAAATATAACCACACGAAACCAATCCAAACGTAATGCAATAAAACGCGCAAAGTCCGTCACTATTAGATTCCCGATTGTAGTACACACGTCTCGCTTTGATGGTGGTTATAGCTCGACTTTTTCCTCCCTCCATCAGGCCATCGTTTTATACTGCCGGCCCGGCAAGCGTCGACGCAATTTCCTAGAAATCGTAATCCGCACACCTCGCTAATGATGCCTGCAAGCGGCAATAAACTAGTACAATAAACAATGGGCTGTTCTCTAGAAACGTATGCCAATAAATAAGTAAACAAAAGAAGACGATCATAAAATAATTACAATTAGTTCAAATGCCGACGGGTAATAAAATGTGTTTTTACAGATATGCAGGTGGATTTTGTTTTTATCGGAACTTAAGTTATAACAGTATCAATGCATTCGGCCCCATAATTCGGCGTGCAAATTATCATTACAATATTGACTTAAAAATAAACATTTTATACAATCAATCAATCAATTAATAATAAAAATTACATTTGTTAATCACTAAAATAATAATAATAATCTATAAGATAGATAGATAGATAGATAGCACTTTATTATACACCAATACAAAAATGAACTTACAGACTAAAATTATATCTAGTTATGAACAAAGGGCGATCTTATCGCTAAAAAGCAACCTCTTCCAGACAACCCCAGGAATGAATTGAGATGATAATGGCGATGGTGGTATACGTAATATATAGTACGAACTACTTACATTTTAATAGTGTTACATGCCGTCAAAGATAAGCGCACAGCTACCTATTGTAAGCGCAGCTTATTGTCCTCCCGGATTAGGGAATTCTATGTGTTTTGAATTTGCAATTAAGAAAAACATGCTATTGTCTTTTTACTTGTTTTATACCCATCATTAGCGTCGAACTAATCCTTATTGTTATTGTTTTCGACTTTATGGAAGTTCGCAGGTGTGCAAATTAATATTTTTTAGAAACTCAGTGTGCGCGGCCAATTTCTTTGTACTGTGTAGTTAGGGCAGTCAAGCGACGACTACGAGACGAGTAAGACGTTTGTAGTACTCTCGATTAGCGATATAGACGACGGACTTTACGCGTGTCGAATTGTATCGAATCGTGCAATGTGAACTGGTTGCATCCAGTTTTATTTGTATTTGTTTTTATACGTGTTTGTACAGTTCTAATAAATTCTATAGTAGTTCCAACGGCATTTTCTTAATTCGAGTCCTGTAGCTCGTAACAATATGTAGAAGCAAAAATATGCGAAATAAATGTTTAAAAATTTTGGTAGCTTTTTAATATTCATTTCGGCTATCGCGATTTCTGCCAACGGTTTGTTTGAAGTGAAACTTCTTTAGAATCGTTATGATTTGAAACTCGATGAAACGCAAAAGCGACACTAAAAAGAGATAAAGATATAAATCTATAGGACTAAGCCTGCGAGAGAATGAGATACGAGTTTTACATTGTGCAGCACAGATTAAGAGAGTCAATAAGACATGATTAAACCTAGGTCCAATTTGGACCGAAATAAAACAGATAATAATATTTTTGCTACTATTATTCCGGCGCGACGATATGGAGAAAATATTATGGATTTACTAGAATATGAATTTTTGACACCATCGCAATGGAATCGTATTTTGAATGTCTTCGCAACACCAAGGTATTGAAAGAGGAGAATTAGGCGTCTTTTAATCCGTTACAAGACGTTATAAAACTGGCTTACAAAGTTACAATATAAACATATGTATAAGTAAGTTATCACATAATATTTTCTAAGTTTTCGCGACTTGTATACATAACAAACATGTTGCGAAGCGGTAGTAAATTAGATTAGGCTCCCATAGAGTAAATAACCATAAACAAAATTAAAACTAAATAATATAAATGAACAAGTTGGCGGTAGGCTAAATAATACTTTAATAATACTCATTGACACTTGACATCTTTGTCTTCCATGATCACGGCAACTTAAAAATGGCCGAAACGTCGGAATAATAAAAATCAAATAAATAACCGCGCTTAAAACCGTTAACACGTATAAGTTATGTTATGCATAATGTAAAATTTTATCACAATTAAAAAAGAAATGTAATTTGTATGCCTTCACCAGGCAAAGCATGTAACGATGTATTTAATTTTTAACATCTTGTATCTCCATGTTTCCTACAAATAAAAACAACTTGATACTTGTACTATGTTCGACGTAATATTAAAAGTTAGTAGTAAGTACCAAAATTACTCTCGACATATTATTAGAGTTGCTATAGTTTAAACTTTGTGAAAGTGGCGCCGCTTTTATTTCATACTTTTTTGCCAACCTGTAAATTCGCTAAAATACCTAAACAATGACAGCAGCCGTTGATGGGTCTAACTTATTTGCGGCCACCATATCAATTAAGACAAGATAAATACATTTAAAAGTATAAATTAATTTCGAACCTTAAGTCATTAAAGACGGCAACCGTAAAAAAATAATCTCCATTCCAAATTTAAAAAACGAAACCACGCAAAAAGTTTAATCAAAATGACCGCGAATTCCAATTTCTAAATCGAGCATAGACAATATCGATTAGCAATAAATAAACCGTATCATAGACTACAAATCATTGTATCTTATCTATGGTACAGCTGCGTTTCACCCCTCGCTCGTTGCGTTTGCGAAAAAAAGTAAACATCTTGAATTATTGATAAAGTAACGGTTTAAGAAAACTGAATGTTTAATTGTAATAATAATATTTATGTAAACCGATTCCGGTTAAGACGACCGCCGAGCACTTTAAAATTTTTATTGTTGACTAGCTCGTGTGTGGCAACCTATTTTTAATCGACTTCTAAAAGTAGAAGGTTCTCAATGCAATTTTTTATTGTATGTTTGTTACGCGACTTCTCCGTCAATTGTGGACCGATTTTCAATTTATTTTTTTCGGATATACTCATGAGGTGGTCCCATTGTCACCAAGTCAGGATCTGATGAGTGGATCCCAGGGAATTCGAGAGCAACCCTCGAATATTACACGCAAGTACAACTCGTTTCATATATTTTTATCTTTCAAAACTATTCAAGTATTTGCGTAACTAAAAAGAAAAAACTGACTTCAGGAGTCGGTGCCAAGTAAAACGTAAAAACAGCAACTTTGCAAAATATAGTCATTTTTATGTCTTAATTCGCAACAACTTCAAGGTGTAGAAAATAATTATTTTTTGCTTCTTAGTCACTTTTCAAATAGGTTTCTTTTTTTTCAAAATAAGCATTCGTCGGTTGCGTGCAGCGTCACGCCAGACGCCTACGACGTTTGTAATATTTTACATGATTAAATATGATTATATTCCGTATATGTAATATAATCAGAGATTTAGAATTGCCAATTTCTAAATGATCCATTTCATTGTAAGTGCTCCCATTAGACTAATCTTACGTAACACTAGCCAATATTTCACCGACCATAAACAATAACGTATTTTTTTTAATGCCCTGCCCACACGCGAGGCAACGGCTCGTAAGGACCGTTACATATCGATCGCTGCATTGTTCATTACAAGGGTGCTTTATTAGAACAGCTATAGCGGGTGTGCAAAAAAAAATATAGGAAAATATTGGGTTAAAGAAATATATTTCTCTTAAAACAATAGAACATATCTATACTAATATTACAAAGGGGTAAAGTTTGTGAATTTGTGAAGTTGTAGGGGGTAATTTCCAAAACTACTGAACTGATTTAAAAAATTTTTTCACTGTTGGCAAGCTACACTATCCCCGGTTGACAGAGGCTATATTATATTTTCAAAAAAATTAGGGATCCTTACTAAAACTCCAATAGTGTAACCCAAGGTGTAAAAAAATTACCTAAAATCGTTGGCGCTGCGAAAACTGTTGATGATAGAATAAAATAATGTATTACGACTTTGCAGAACACATCATTGTTTACAAAAAGTGCCGCGATAGCATATGTCTAACTATTATAGTTATGCCGAAATAAGTTCTTTTATTTTAAAAATTTAATTAAACCGTCGCCGCTAGAAAATGCTCTTTATTTGTATCTTGGTATTCATCCTTATCAAAATAAATTACTTCATATTCAAGACTGCTTCGATACCTTTATATAACTTTTTGAATTATTCAATTCGGACATTCCATTCGGAAGATATCACGAGTTTAAAAATGTAAGTATTAGAAAAAAGTTGCGTGGTCGCCGCACACCCTAATCGGCTAGATAGGCTTATGCGATGTAGGCGTCACTGGGGTACGGGCATACGGGAAGGGAAATATTTTGAATTCGCTTAGTATGTAATTAAACTCAACAAAAAATAAAGAGGTAAAGTTTGTGAGTTTGTGACGTTGTAGGGGGTAATCTCTCGATCTACTAAACCGATTTTGAAAATTCTTACACCAGTGGAAAGCTACATTATTCTGAGTGACATAGGGTATATTTGATTGTGATTAATAATAAGAATTTTTAATTTTTCTGATGCCCAGCGAAGTGGGCACGGGTCAGCTAGTATATATATATATATATCTAGTGGACCACTTACAAGCCAATAGATGGCGCTGTGCAATAATTGACATCTCGAACATTTTCCGGAACGTACAAAAAACCATATATACAAATTTCCAACATTAATAGATGGGTCTAGGCCTGCGAGGAACAACAATAGCCTCGCTGGAAGATCTTCCTTTGAGACGGAGGAGCATTCCATTTCGCTCCTCCAACCATTAGGGTCATCCCTAAAAACATTTGAATATTTTTTATTATATTATTTATTTATTAAACGATTATTACATATGTATCATGTTATCAATTAAACTATACTATTAATAAAATTAAAAATAAACTCTCCCTTTTCTTTCACCTTATCCCAATTATTTGGGGTCGGCATAATATGTCTATTCCTTCCACACTCCTCTATTTTGTACATACATCTTCTGTCACACCACAAATCATCATCTTTCACACAATCCATCCATCTCTTTTTTGGTCTATCTTTACATTTGTACCCATCCATCTTGTAGTTAACATTCTTTTTGACACGTGACTTTCGTCCCTCATTATATGCCCATACCATCTTAATCTTCTTCCTCTCGATTTTTCAGTCACGGGTGCAACTTTCAAAGATCCCCTCATGTACTCATCTCTCACCTTATCCATTATTGTAACCCCACACATCCATCTCAACATTCTCATCTCAGCTGAGTGGACATCTGTGGTCTATCACTTTAGTGGCCCAACATTCGGACCCGTATAGCATGACTGGTCGTATGACAGATTTATATATTTGACCTTTTAGTTCTGTCTCCACTTTAACCATGCTACATTTATTCTTCTCCCTTACATCCTGTATACAAATTAAAATTAAACAATAAAATCTATCACCAGACCGCTGTCAGTTGGAAACGTGCCCTAATACGTTGCCCGAGGTTTAGACCAGTCTTCTGATCACGTGGGACAGCCACCAGACCTTTGGCTATGTCTCAATAAAGCCTGTAAAACTAACTTCTCCTAAAACTATTTATACAATGCCCAATTATTTATCCGCGCAGGAAGGGAGTAAGTATACAAATCCCTGTGGCCGGGCGGCCTGACGTAAGAGGCGCCAAGACAACCCACAGCCGCGTGCCTGTTTCCCATGGATCTCCACTTACGACGGTCCTGTTAAATTACTTTGAGAAACGTTTCATCTACTACCATTAATGGACGTGGTTTTTTTTAATGGTCCCCACCCCACCAACAAACCTATTTACGAACTTCTCAACGAGGGACTTGTTGAGGGAGTGGGGCAACTCAATAAAAAAATCCCCTCCTGTTCCTGCTTAGTTCAATTGCTACGCTACGTGAACCCTAGCGGACAACAACAGCGGCCTGACTGGACGTGGGCTGACCCTGAAGGGGTCTGCCTCCGGGATAATCGACCCAGATGGTAGAGTATTTAGTTGCCTGGATGGCTACCACCCCTGATCTAGTCTAGAGTATGCCGCCATAACAACCTTGAGTGGAGTTCCGGCATTAGTGGCCAGGTTCCAGTCTCCCTTAAAAGAGCAGCAGCGCATTTGTAGCACCTTTAGTGTAGCAAAAGTCCACAAGCGATGGCAATCGCTTTACATCAGGTGGGGTGTCTGTCTGCTAAACTCATGCCCCTTCTTTCTTCAAGGACAAGAGATAGGAGGATATTGGGTTAGAGGGGATGAGATAAGGGAAGTCTTATATATGTTTGTAATGAATAAACTCAAAAGCTACTGGACCAATTTCAACACTTCACCATTAGAATGCGTTTTTTTTTAGGTGGGGGAAATATATTTCGCACACTAGCGGGCCCTTTGCTAGGGATTAGACCAAAGCGATGAGAGGTAAAGCCATGAATAGCCGCCACCAGAGTCAATCGCCGGCTTGTGTGGAGACTCGACTACTCAATACTCCGCTAAAACCACCCTCCTCCCATGTGCCCCGCGCTGTGGCAGGAAGAGCGTGAGACTTAGAACGTAGTTACGCCCACGCTGATCCTAGCGCATCAGTGCTTGAGAATGCGCCGGGACAGGCAAACACACTTCGTCAACAGGGGTGAAGAATCCTCTGTTCCCTAGATGCTAGAGGTACCATCTGCATGCTTTTTTTTTTTTTTTTTTTTTTTAAGGCGGGGGAATGCATTTCGCACCTACCGGGTCCTTTGCTAGGGATTAGACCGTTGTTGATCATGGAGGCTTTCCACTGAGGCAATCCAAACAATAATCAACCGGCTTGTGTGGAGACTCGACTAATCAATACCCCACTAAAACCACCCTCCTCCCATGTGCCCCGCGCTTATGGCAGGAAAGGCGTGAGATACAGAACGTAGTTACGCCCACACCGATCCTAGCGCACAAGTGCTTGAGAATGCCCCGGGAGAGGCAAACTCACTTCGTCAACAGGGAGGGAGGTCATGCGCATACCTGCGCCTCCGGGCTCCCAACTGACGTCGGCGCCCGCGAGACGCATGCGCACTACCATCTCTCTCCCTGTCTCGTTCCGCGGCCTCCTTATGAGACACTACCGTCTCGCAGAAATTGGCCGCACCCACCCACCAATCGTCGCTGTGCAGCATGGCTTGCACCAGATCGCCCAGCGATTCGATCGGTCCTACAAGTGTCTCGAGTTCAAACCTCTGAGGTGCCCATGCTGCGCACTCGACTAGCGTGTGTAACGCCGTGTCCAGCGCGCCACACTGGCGGCATTGGGGTGAAGGCAAGCAGCCCGCAATCTGACACAGATACTTATCGAAGCAACCGTGCCCGGTAAGTATCTGTGTCATTCTGAAGGTCAGGGCCCCGCGTTTCCGCGAGAGCCATCGCAACAGCTGCGGTCTAACCGCCTCCACCGTGTCAATGCCAGCAACAGGGTTTTCACCATTAGCATGCTACATTATCCCTAAGTAACATAGGCTATATTTATTACGAGAAAAAATTAGGGATCCCTAATAAAAGTGGTTTAAAAAATAACAGTCCACCCGTGCGAAGCCGGGACGGGCCGATAATAATAAATAAAATTGTAACATTTTGAAGGCGGGGATTTGAATAACATATACAAAAATAATATTCTATTATATTCTTCAAAGTGCCTAGTGACCTATCTTTCTGGCTGAAAGGTCTGGCTGTCACGCCGTAAACTTTAAAAAAACACTTATCTTTTTATCAACAATGCGCAATAAGAACCACTACACATTCATATTTAAAAAAACTCTATATTTAAAAAGAGAACAATTTCAAATCCGAGGCCGGTACCATAAACAACGATCTGTAGAAATCTCGAGCAGCGCTCTTTGCGTGGCACGCGCCATGCATCTGCCTACAACAATATAGTTACGACAAGTGCACCTGGGGGTGGCAGCTGTCTTATAAATACGATACGACACCTTGAGAAGTCGGATGTAAGAAAGATTTCGTAACAATTAACTGACTTTGAGAATTAATGTACAGTTTAAACTCTATATAACGATACTGAAGGGACTGTGCATTTTATGGCGTTATAGAGAGTTGTCGTTAACTGGAGAGAAGTCTGTTATTTTTGTCTGACGTCTTTTGCTGCACCAGGAATTTTGAAGTACTTAGAAATTTCGGTATGCATGATGCCGACAGTCGAGTGTATTACGGGCTAGGATAAAGCGATAAAAGAACGTACACGGTTGCGCGATTTTTACTAATTTTGGTAACTTAAAAGGTACTTTTTATTACTTAATTGTTGTCGTTATTGAGAGCGGGTGTAATGCTATAATAGAGTGCATCATTCTATGGAAGACAAGCTAAACCAACCAAAGCCAAGTGATTTCGACGCTTAAAGGAGTTTGTCGTTAAATCGAGTGACGTTACATGAAGTTTACACTGTATTTATTTCAAAATGGAATCTTACACATAACTTATTACTGAAAGTCATGAGTACCACTCTCAAAACGATTTCAGTTAATGTTAAAGGAGAAGAAGCGGCGCAACAAACTTATTATGTACTAGTATTTACCCGCGACTTCGTCCACGCTTGGCTTGAAATTCCCGCGGGATTCCCCTGACATAAAGCACCGCAGCATTTAAAGAAGAACGTAAGCTATCGTCTAAGTGAAAACTGTGTCGTAATAAGCTAATCTTTATGCACCCGAACAACTTCAAACTACCTACTCCCGGGAAAATTCCCGCGGGATTCCTGGGATAAAAAGTAGCGCAGACTTTAAGTCTAAGAACTTGCTGTCGATCAACGAAAACCGTATCGAAATCGGCCCAATAGTTTTTACGTGAATCCCGAGCAAACAGGCAAGAAATCTAAAAAATAGGCATCGTGTTCTCCATCGTTTATATAATCTACTAATTGTGCCTGCAAAGTCGTCCGTCCGCGTGGAATGTTTTTCCGTGGAACCCTAAAAGATGTAGCCCAAGTTCTCTGCCAGTGACAGTCTCATCGAAATCGGGCCAGCCGTTTCGGAGACTAGCCGGAACATCCAGACAGACAGAAAATTCCAAAAGTTGCATTTTCGGAATCTCCTGATCCGAATGATCCCCCTGATTTTTTTCACACTTTTATTTTGACATTACAAACAGACACTTTAATTTTATTTAACTGTATAGATGTATATAAACTCTAGTTGTTTTTTTTTTAATTAGCTAGTTTAGAATTTTATAGATTTCGCAAAATAGCTACGGAACCTTCAAAAGACGTGGTCTTAGAATATGGTCCATAGACCTCGGAAGCCAGGCCAATTATTATAAGTCAGTTGGTGACCGGAAACTGCCTGTTACTACGCATCCTGTACGCTGGGGTATGATCAAGTGAAGCTTGAATACTTACGTGGTTAACATGACTCCTTTTTGTATTTTAATGCAAGGTCGCGATTTTCTTGGAAGTTTAATAATATATTAACTGATCTTTCTTTACATAGTATAAAACTATAGTAGATTGTCACACGAGAGATGAATGTGACCTATTTAGGCATGAGATGGTTTCGCGCACGAGCGTAGCGAGAACGCTAATAGTTCCGATTGCCTAAATAGGCCTTTCACCCGAGGAATATGAGGAAAGTAAATAATAACTGATTAATTAAAGAAACAACTACATCTTATACTAATATATAAAGCTGAAGAGTTTGTTTGTTTGAACACGCTAATCTCAGGAACTGCTGGTCTGATTTGAAAAATTCTTTCAGTGTTACATAGCCCATTTATCGAGGAAGGCTATAGGCTATATATCATCACGCTAAGACCAATAGGAGCGGAGCACCAATGAAGAATGTTTCAAAATAGGGGATTCTGAAAACAAATTCCACGCGGACGACGTCGCGGGCACAGCTAGTCTATAATGAAATCAGGCGTTAAATCGATATCTAAATCTGACGAACTCATTTAATATGTTGCATATGATTACGGACGCGTTCCTTTATAGTATCTCACGAAGCTCAAAACATTCTGTCTGCCGTTCCACAAGGCCAGCGCGGTCTTTATGGTCGTGGCGAAAACGTTACTAATGACGTCATCATTTTCAATCACACAAAGCTCACAACGACCCATGTCAAATGGTGGATCGAAGTAAGCGTTGACCACAGAGCATTAATTCTCTCTGTCGGTTGGCATTGAAAAAGGCGCGATTTTCAAATCAACCAATGACATTTGTGTATTTCGTCGTTTATGACATCAACGCCCAATAATCCGTTCCACTAGAGTTTATCATTGTAACGTCCGCAAGCAAGAGTCCCTTCTGGAACGTAGCCTACATCAAGTAAATTCCTTTTTCTGTGGCATTCTATCAGCCAGTATTTTATTGTCACTGATGAGAATAAATATTTAGCTCCAATTGATGTAAATTAAATAATAAATAGAAATTTATAAGTCTAAAATGATGTTACAACATTGCTGACAGTTTTTAATTGCTTTTTTTTATTTATTGAAAAAATCAACAGCGCTTATCAATAATACAAACAACAAAAAATTACTTATAATGTAGGGCTAATAACAGGTTTTTCTGAATTTAATTGTGAGCAAACGAGCGAACTAAAGTTTAAAAATGCAATAAATATATACATAAGTGTAATAAGTATATACTTACACACATTAATACATACATACATAATAATAAATAATTAAAATAAATCTAAATAAAATACATTGATATAGATACATGTAAAAATATATTGTATAATATATGTATGAAGTACGTGAAATATCAATAATTAATGAGTTTATTGTAATGTGAAACGACCTGAACAATAATCATTTATTTAATTACTACGCCGCACTGTCGGAGTTTATTGTAATGTGCAAATTAACGTGAAACGACGCAACAAAGTTTTAATTCTAATTTCAATACTTAACCTAAAAATTGTGATGAGAAGGTCTGTGGCCTCTCTGGCCTTCGTGGAACGCCCACACGACACTGCGGCAGTGCGCTTTATGGGAGCCCTACATTGTAATCCCGTCCCAGGTGCGCCGTGCCTGTCGACCACGGACCTCGGTGCACACGCACCCGGGACTCCCGGAGCCACCGAGCTGCATTCTCTGCGGCCAAGCGGGTCACCCCGCTAACTACAGAGGGTCCTGCCGCCCCCGACCCAAACGTAAGTTCGGAAAGGGCAACGCCCAAAAGGCACTAGAAAAGTGCCGAACAAACCCGCATTCGTGGCGGCCCCCCCTCGAGTGGTAAATCACTGGACGGGTCTTCCCACGACGGAGGCGTTCCCTCCACTAAAGACGCGCGCCCCAATTTTGGCCGGCTTACCCCAGCAACCCATGCCCCGCCCCCATTTTAAAAGCACCTTCTGGGCCGCCACCCCACCACTCTTTAGCGGAGGACTTAGCCTTGGCGACTAAATTCGCCAAGAACTTGCCTTTCGACCTAGCAGAGGTCCAACTCTTGGCTCGAAAACTGAGACAAGTTGCAGAGTCTGATCAACCCTCCCTCCGGGATCAACTCGTGATCGAAATGGATCACGCGTACCTCCTCCAGGTACTTAGGTCGTTATAACTAAACAACCTAGTTAAATTATTGTTACCGGTAACAAATGGCGCATGTAGGTAGAAATAAACCACGCTCATTGACTCTGGCGACTTATAACGCCAACGGCCTTCGAAACCAGCGCGACTTGGTCCATGACTTCCTGGTTACCAATCAAGTAGATATACTACTAGTGCAGGAGACCTTCCTGAAACCGAGTGAAAGAGATCCAAAGATCTCTAACTATCGGGTCACTAGACATGACAGGATAGGCCGTGGTGGCGGCACCTGATCTATTTCAGAAGATCTCTACACTGCATGCCTCTAGTCACCCCACCACTAGTAGGTATGGAGGTATCCGCCTGCAGACTAGCAATGACTGGCCACCAACCTCTAGTCATAGTCTCAGCATACCTCGCGTGCCAGAAAACCCTTATTAAGAAAGACCTAGAAGCCCTATTCAACTTAGGCCCAGCTGTTATAATAGCCGGAGATCTGAATTGTAAACACGAACAGTGGAATTGCAATACCACCAACCCCAATGGCAGAGCTCTAATAAATATATCAGACAATCTTTTGTTTGATATAATAACTCCCATGACCCCACACGATATCCCCCCAACCGCGACTGGGGGACCCCAAACACTCTCGACCTAGCATTACTGAGGGGCGTAACTCTTCAGTTCCATTCGATAGAAACGATGGACGATATAGACTCGGACCATCGCCCGGTTATCCTCAAATTAGGACAACAGACGGACCAGACATCTGAAACTAGGACCTCTGTGGACTGGTTGAGACTTGGGGACCTCCTCAAGGCAACCGAATCACAAGACCTGGACCGCATCCCGGACCACATCGAATCCCACCAAGACACGGAGACGGCGATCGAGGCCCTCACCAGCCACCTTCAATCCGCAGTGCGGAACTCGTCCAGACAGGTGCCAGTGGAGGATGACCGCCACTTATGCCTGCCGGACGAAGTGAGGGTACTGCTGAGGGAAAAGAGAGCCGCCTCCAGAGCTCACGACAGATATCCCACCGAAGACAACAGAGTCCGACTCCGCCAACTAGAGCGCGAGGTCAAACTACGTATCCGGGAAGTCAGGGAACAACGTTGGGACAGAACGTTGAGAGATATCGAACCAACTCACCAGGCGTACTGGAAGCTGGCTAGAGCTCTCAAATCAGATACCCTCACTGTCATACCCGCGCTAGAAAGAGCCGACAACACCGAGGCGTTCGATGATGAGGAGAAAGCCGAATGCCTTGCTCAGAGTCTAGAGCTTCAATGCTCCCCCCACTACACAAAACGTCGACCAGTCACACCTGACGGAGGTGGACTCCGAGGTTGAACGTAGATCCTCTTTACCAGCGGAAACCACACTCGACCCAGTCACGGTGGAAGAAGTGCAAGATCTGATCAAGTCCCTCAAACCACGAAAGGCCCCAGGGATCGATGGCATTAACAATCGCGTCTTAAAACTCCTCCCCGGCCACTTGATTATAATCTTAGTGAGCATCTTCAATGCCGCCATAACAAACTGCTCTTTCCCCGCGATCTGGAAGGAAGCAGACGTCATCGGTATTCACAAGCCTGGAAAACCGGCTAATAAACCGTCCAGCTACCGCCCAATCAGCCTACTGAGCACACTCAGCAAGCTTTACGAGAGGGTCATCCTCTCTAGACTAAGAGATTTTGCCATCAGCAAACATCTACTACCCGATGAGCAGTTTGGATTCCGTGCCAGACACTCATGCGTCCAACAGGTGCACCGCATCACGGAGCACATACTATCCCACTTTGCCCATCGCCCTCGTCGCCCTATAGGAACAGCCGCACTGTTCCTTGGCGTAGCTAAGGCCTTCGACAAGGTCTGGCATAACGGTTTGATTTACAAGCTGTACCAGTTCGGTGTACCAGACAGACTCGTGCTCATCTTGCGAGACTTCCTCCTAGGCCGTAGCTTCCGTTTTCGAGTGGAGGGAACACGCTCGTCCCCTCACCCACTCACAGCCGGTGTACCACAGGGCTCGGCCCTGTCTCCACTACTCTTCACGCTGTACACCAGCGACATCCCAAAAACTCCAGATGTAGAGTTGGCCCTCTTCGCGGATGACACCGCACTCTATACATCAGATCACAACCGACAAATGGCTTGCGTCCGGCTATAGGTAGCTGTAACAGAGCTAGGCGAATGGTTTCGCAAATGGAGGATAGAGGTAAACCCGGAGAAAAGCGCAGCAATGTTCTTTTCCCGGGCACGCTTCGCTCTCCCAAACGCGCTTGCCTTCGCTTAAAAGCCATCTCGCTCTACGAACAAGAGATCCCCTGGGCAAAGTACACCAAATACCTGGGTGTCACCCTAGATCAGAACTTGCGCTTCAACGAGCATATCACTATAGTCCGGAATAGAGCGCGATTTGTGATGGGTCGTCTAGCACCCATGATAGATAAACGAAGCAAAATGTCCCTCAGACACAAGCTTACTCTATATAAAACATGCATCCGCCCGATCATGACATACGCGAGTGTGGTATTCGGCCATGCCAAGCCTGCCCTTTTAAAGAAACTGCAAATCGTTCAGAATAAATTCATGCGCAGAGCCGTCGGTGCTCCCCTCTATATGCGTAACATCGACATCCACCGCGATCTGGAGCTTCCCTCCATCAAAAACTACATTACGTCGCTCTCGCGTAAGTATATCGATCTAGCGCCGCACCATCGAAATCCCCTCGTCGTGTCCGCGTCCGGTTATAAGCCTCGACGAAAGGCTCTCGTGCGACGACCGCGTAACATCCTCACGGACAAGGTCGACGATATCACAAAACCGCTGGCCCGGATCAGCCCGCCCGCGGTTAGGACGGCAGGCTGGCAGGCACCGACAGACAGACACAGACGGCGGCGTCGACGCCGCCAATCACGATCTCTCCACGTCCCCGCGAGGGACGCCAGGAGACACAGCCCCCCATAGGATAGACTAGGCGTGTTGCTGGGAAGTTTCTTTCGCCGTTTCTTCTCTCCCAACCATAACACGTTGCGAAACGGCAGTAAGATAGTATAGGCCACCGCGAACCGCCGATCCCGGTACGCCGGGATCCTTCCTCTCGGGCCTTATATTACCCGTCGCCCGCTCTCAATTAGTGCATTGTGTCGCCCTATGGTGGGCATCATTAGATTCATCCCCTCTCATGGCAACAGTCCAGCCGAGGTGAAACTCCCTAGGAGCCCCTCGAGCAAGTTGCCTCCCGGGCTCGAGCGCCTTCGCTTCGCAAAGGCACTCGCCCCGAAAACCCCGGTAAAGTTGTGAGGTCTTCGGACCAACAACATAAAGTCAAGTCAAAAAAAAAAAAATTCGGTCATTATTGCTCGAGCCGCCGAACGAGACGGTCCTCTCTGGGAAGTCGTAACGCTCTTGGAATAAACGATACTGAGTACTCTTGAAATTTTATTTCGAGGACTCAAATTCGTCACCAAGAAGCCAACATTCGTGACGTCAGCATTTCTGACGTCACACTCTTTAATAACACCACGGGGGTCTCTCCTCCGTCATATACAATAACATTTAAATATAATAAAAACATATTAATGTTAACTAAACATATTACTTAGATATATTGTTATTTTTCATATGATGTGGTGTCTGTTCCAACATTGATTTGTAGATTGACTCTTGAATTTATGCCGCGATTTAACAGTGGCTGTAAAAAAATTAGGGGCATGAGTCGCATGCATTATCTATGGTTCGCATAGTTTTTAAATTTTTTGCAAAATCGTTTCCCAGCGAATGAAAGGTACTGTTTTCATCATTGTGATTAGGCAACTCCAAGCGTACTTTCAGAATATGAGAAATTAAGTGGCTTTCCGCTTCTGTCTGTACATCCGCTAGTTTTCTAAACCACTTTTAAACGGTTCTCGCCAGCAGTTGGATAATTTTTCACTGAAGGTTTATATATACTGACTTACGCCTACTTCGCTGGGCGTCAAATTTTTTATGAATTACAATCAAATATAATCTATCTACTGGTGAAAGAGTTTTCAAAATAAGTTCAGCATTTCAAGAGATTACTTCCCACAAACAAACTCACAAAATTTATCTATTTATACAGACAAATAAAATTGAAGTGTCTGTTTGCAATGTCAATATGTCAAAAAACATCTTTTTTACTAAATGCATATAGAAGTATATACGGTATTTATATAAAAAATAAATTGTCTGTGTTTGTTTGTTCCGGTTAATCTCTGAAATGGCTGGACCGATATTGACAGGACTTTCACTGGCAGATAGCTGATGTTATAACAGGTAACTTATGCTAGTTTTAACATTAGGGTTCCGCGAAAATAAAATTCGAGCGGATAAAGTCGCGGACATAGCTAGTGTTTAAAATAAAATAACACAATAACACACTTTTCCGTTATGTTTATCAAATGACCTTCTGTGATAATAAAACCGTTACAATATAGTGTTAATATTAAACACAACAAAGGATAAATCATTGTTCTTAATTAACCTAAAAACTTGGCCAAGTGCGTATCAGAGCAAGAAAGAGATGTATTGACTTAAACACGCCGAACTACATAGAGATATTTTATACGTGCAGGAACGGAAAATAATACAATTTCCTGCGGCTTGAAATGTATGTACGAGCATAACTTAAGAACGATTTTACCGATTTTGATGATATTTGTTTTGTGTGTTTGAGTGGGTTCCCGGTTGGTTTAGACTCACAATTAGAACCGGTAGGTGGCGCTGAAATCGGGTGCTAGAATCCTCCTAATCACCTAGACCGATTTTGGTGATTTTGTTTTTGTGTGTTTGAATGGGTTCCCGGTTGGTTTAGACTCACAATTAGAACTAGTAGGTGGCGCTGAGATCGGGTGTTAGAATCCTCCTAATCACCTGGAGCGATTTTGGCGATTTTGTTTTTGTGTCATGAAACAAAGTCTTTTAGGAATTCAGAAAATATGGCGGTACGAAGTTCTCCGGGTCAGCTAATGTCTTATAGATATGTTTGCACGTATTTAATTTTAGTATGTGTATTTAATTTATAAAATATGTACCTAATAATCTGCAGCACCTACATCTTAAGATTAGATTAAATTATTCCTAAGTTAGGTAGGTTAGAAGAGATTGCTTTAAGAGATTAGGCCGCCTATTGTTTCAACCATGATAATATTGTATTCGTACATTTTACTAATTGTATATTTGGTAAGCAATAAAGTGTTATCATTTCTATTCTATACTATTGTTTAATAGAAGCTTGAATCTATCCAACTAGTCATTTAACCGTGAAATGGTAACATAATATTTGAGTGCAGCCAAATTCGAACCATATGAATGACCACGTTGGCCATATGTTGGCACTATGCGGGAGTCCAATGCGGGAGGTCTGTTACGAAAATGTCTCTACTATTTATGTAACAACGAAAACTGTACTGTTAAGGTGCCCGTTGACTGTCCGGTATGGCAGTCCGCCGCGTAATGCAGGATGCCTCTTGAGTCCTGCCAGCTACGCCCACTGCCATGCAAGATAGAGAATGGGCCTCTTTATACAATAGGTATTGGAATCATGAAATTGGCGTGACGTAATTTGTGGATGACCCCATTATGTATGTATGTACCAAAAATCGAAGTCACCTATATCTTTTACGAGCCTTGCAAGTGACAACGTCACTTATGGAGTAATTTCTTTTTTAATTGCCAAGTTCGCTATCATGTAGAGTTGTAGACGATCCACCTAATTTTATATAATACTAGCTGACCCGGCGAACTTCGTACCGCCATATTTTCTGAATTCCTAAGACTGTCTCATGACACAAAAAAAATTACCAAAATCGGTCCAGATGATTAGGAGGATTCTAGAACCCGATCTCAGCGCCACCTACCGGTTCCAATTGTGAATCTAAACCACCCGGGGACCCATTCAAACACACAAAACAAATATCATCAAAATCGGTCCAGCCGTTTAGGAGGAGTTCACTGTCAACACACGTACAGAAGAATTATTAAAAATGATTGGAAGGAAAAATAAAAGAAATTATCAGTCAAGTTAGTTTGTGTTCTGGTGCACGCAGAAAGAGCTCACAGTGTCTTGAGGTCCGGCAGTTGGTTTTTGCTGGGTTTGGGTCTTGATAGTTTTGATGATCGGATCCCAAACAGGTGGTACTTACCAACCGTCTTCGCTGTTGAAATTTGGGTGTTTTTTTTTATTTCAATAGCCCCACGCATCATTCTAGGTATAAAACGATTCTCTTTCGCGAGGATTTGTGGGTTATCGAATCTGATGTAGCGGTTGGCTTTATTCAGCGTGTGTTCACTGATCGCAGACCTCGTAGACCTTGTGTGTTTCATGTCAGCAATGTGTTCTTTTACCCGTGTTTTTATGCTCCTCTTTGTTTGCCAAATGTATGATAATCCGCACTTACAGTCGAGCTTGTAGACACCTGCATCCTGGAGTGGGATATTGCATTGCATCTAATTAACTTTTAATAAATGTTTTGTATTTAATTATGCCGCGATTTAACAGCGTCTATAAAAAAAGTTGGGAATTGAGTCGTATTTTGACAGCAGGGAGAATCGCTTCCCAGGGACGAAAAGTGCTGTTTTCATGCCTGTGATTAGGCAACTCCCAGCGTAGTTTCAGAATATGAGAAATGAAAATTTATTTCCTAACTACTTTACGAACAAATGGCTAACAAATAGCAGAGCTGCCACTTTTTTGTTCCTTTATTTTTCTTGGGACTTCTTTTGTGGTGCAGACCCTACGGCTCCGTATATACATTACCTAAGACAGTAACGAAAATTATTGAAATCGATGAAACGAAAAAGCGACACTAACAACAGATAAGCACGTAAATCTATATGAATAAGCCTGCGAGAGAATGAGATAAGAGTTTTACATTGGGCAGCACAGATTAGAGAGTCAATAAAACCGATAATTAAACGTAGGTCCAATTTGGACCGAAATAAAACTGACAATAATATCATTTAGACTGAAACAGTGAAAATTTGAAAGTGATACTAATGGAATTATATTTATATTAAGAAAAGTTAGAGAAGAATTATCTGTAAGTATATTGTTCTCTGAAGCTTCACTTCTACTGCGTGTGAACTGCACACACACAATTTTTTTATCTATGTGATGATGACATGGCATTTCAACGCCCGCTTTTTTATATGAACATTGATTCAAAATATTGTGATATATGGTTTTGGGAAAACTCACACTATATCTTTATAAATTATAGCCTATGTGTTATTCTGATGTGTAGGCTATATTATTGTAAAGTTTCATCAAAATCCATTCAGTAGTGTTTGGGTGAAAGAATAACAAAATCAAGTGTTTGCCCTCCACTCAAAATGTGTATCCAGTTAGTCACAGATCATAACAGTTTCCCTTGGCGTCCGCCATGTTGTCATTCCATTTTCAAATCGGCCCATAAACAACGTTCGACATTCACGGTTCTGAAGTAAGCGTTCTATTTTTAAAACAATCCGCGGATCGCGTCCTTTTAACGAACTTCTAACCGTCGACTTAACTGTGGTTGACAAAAATAATCTTAAACTCAACAAAGGTGATAAAAAAACCCACTTTAAAAGTAATTAAAAAGCAATAAATAAACATTTTCTATAACATCCTGAAGTCGGTGCAAAGTAAGACGTAAAATATACTAAATGTTGTTTTTGTATGTTTTACTTGACACTGACTTCAAAGATGTAGAAAAAAAATATAATTTGCATTTTAGTTACTGACAAAAAATCAATTCATTACCTAAGTAACGAAACATCAACAAACACGCAAATACAGTGTAAACTCTATATAACGACACTGAAGGGATTGTGCATTTTACGGCGTTATAGAGAATTGTCGTTAAATGGAGAGAAGTCTGTTATTTTTGTCTGACGTCTTTTGTTGCATCGGTAATTTTGTTGTATTTTTTACTTTTTTATTCATATCTTGCGTTATTGAGGCATCTTGGTGATAAAGGAAGTACTTAGAAATTTCGGTATGCATGATGCCGACAGTTGGGTTTATTATGGGCTAGAATAATAAAGCGATAAAAGAACGTACACGCCCAGCTTTTACTCATTTTGGCAACTTAAAAGGTACTTATTGTTACTTAATTGATATTAAACTCGTATAAAACCTCTATTTCGCCATTGCTGACGAGATAGAGAAAAATTAGAAATATATTTAAATTTTGAAGTTTATGTTTGGAACGTTGTGAAAAACGAGCTCTATAATTTGTCAATTGTAAAAATCTGTACTAGAAATTTACCTAAAATATATTATATGGTGGGAATTTAAAATCCGGAGTTTCCTTGAAAGACCACGACACCTTGGTACCTAACAGCTTTTTCTCCAATTTTTGTCGTTATTGAGATTGGGTGTAATGCTATATAGAGTTTATCATTGTATGGAAGACAAGCTAAACCAACCAAAGCGAAGTGATTTGGACACTTAGGGGAGTTTGTCGTTAAATCGAGTGACGTTACATGGAGTTTAGACTGTACTTGAATAGCTTTAGAAAAAAATATAATATTCGATATCGTGAATTTAATTATAATGTCACTTAGACACTGAGAAGTATTAATAATAATAAATAATAAATCGGCAGACAAACACTTATGCTTGTGTTATGGGTAATATACAACGGACCACTCTGGGGCCGATCCCAGACACCCAGACCATAGTAAATAACGGAGAAAATACGTTTCCGAAATTTACTATACCAGGAATCGCACCCAGAGCCCACTGCGTTGCAGTGTGGTAGGTCGGCAACGGCTTAGCCCGCTCAACTACAGAGGCCGTCATTTTTTATTTTTTTTTATTAATTTATTTCCATATAATTAAAATTTGTATTGTAATTTATACGTAAATATAAGATATTGCTACAAGTTACGTTCTATGGCATGTGTCAACCATACCGTTGCATTAGAGATAGACAGTTAGTAAAATTACATGACATAATAATATCTAAAAGCCTAGATTTGAAATAAAAATTAGTCTATCTTTAAAGATAGATAGATTTAGGTACTTATTCTTCAGCAGCCAGATAAATCCATGTCATAAAGACCGGATGACGTCATAACGTACCTGTAACAAAAAAAAATACAAATTTTATACCGGAAACCATAACCAGATATCGTGGGAATGAAAAAAAAACACAAATCGTCAATGGAAGGGACACGACCTCTTTTTGCATAAATTTAAATAGTTGAAAAAAAACAATGTGCAAATTTGCGAATCTATTATCATATTTATGAATTAAAACTTATAATTTATGATAAATTATTGTCTGTGATATATATATATAATATTACAATTTTCTACGACACTATTGTATAAAGTGATTTCTTTATAAACTCTAGGTATTATAAAACAAGTAACAAGAATCGAGACCCTGAGAAAATAACTTAAAACAATCTTAATAATCCTTTTATAGTTCATATTGTTACGAGTTGCAGGACTCGAATTCAAAAGCCGTTGTAATTATTATAGAGTTTATTAGAACTATACAAACACGTATAACACAGGTACAAATATAACCGAACGCAACAAGTCCAAACATAATGCCGAAGATCGTAATTCAATAACACGCGCAAAGTCCGTCACTAAATAGATTACCGAATGTAAACAAGTCTTGATTCGCTCGTGATTATCGCTCGACTGCCTCGTCACTCAATCGAGGCATTGCTTTATACTGCACAGGTGCAATATGTCTGCCCGGCCGCGTGGACCGAATTCCCTAGAATCAGTTTGTTCTTTAAATCCGACACACTTGGCTAATGACTGCAAGTATTTATTAACATGATTAAATTAAACAATTATACTTTTATTCGGGTCTCAAAATAATACGTGTATTCTAAGAGGTGGGCACTGAAAACCTGTTGTTTTGTTGCACCTGAAGTGCTGTTGCTGAGTATTTTTCGACACAGCAATATACTGAGTGCCAACCTCATTAGTCGAATCGCGGCATACAACTCCAAAAATTTTTTTTTTTTTACTAGTTTTAGTCATACTTTGTTTGTGTCGCATTTGTCAAATAAACTTTCTTTATTTTATTTATATTGTACTGTTATATATCTGGATGAAATTTGGCACAAAGATAGATTATATTCTGATATAGCACATAGCCTACTTTTTATTTTAAAAATCTACAGTTCCCTGGGAAAATGTTAACGCGAGCGAAGCCGCGGGTAAGAGTGAGTTGAGTTAGAATAAGTTTGTAGTATTCTTTAAGAAACCTAAAGAAGCCTTCAAACTTACTGTAACTCAATAAAGAATACGTGGTCTATACTAATATTACAAAACGAGTAAAGATTAGTATGTTGGTAAGGAATAAACTCAAAAATTATTTCACCATTGCATACTAATGGTGAAAGAATTTTTAAAAATTTAAAACACAGAAAAATACAATTCTTTTCTCTTTATAATATTAGTATAGAAGTTTAGAAAACTGCGCAGTACAAAAATTCATTTCAATTACCGCCAAAAACTGCGTGAATAATGTCCATAACCATAGATAACAAAAACACCTGTTCTGATTTCAAATGAAAGCGCGAACACGTGTTAACATCCTGCCGCGTCGTTTGCAAAATGGCGTCATGCGACAACAAAAAAGCGGCAAAACTAACCTCAAAGCTATTTTAATCGTGCTTCAAAATCTCATTTAATATGTGAACTTGAGTTTTTAAGCTACTTTTTTGCCGCGGCGTAACAAAACAACCCACAGCCAGGTGGTAGAGTATTTGCCCGTCTGGTTGGCTACCACCCCTGGCCTAGACTCTAGAGTATGCCGCCATAACAACCATGTGTTCCGGCATCAGTGGCGTGGTCCCAGTCCGTACTTCGAGTCCAGCAGCACATTGATATAGTTCCCGGCACGATTGATGAGCAGTCACCTTGTCACAAGCACAAGTTAAAATTAGTTTTTTTTTCGAAGTATGAGGTTTTATGCCCTGTGAGTAAATAGCCAAAAACGTAATCGTACCACATTGGCTTCGCTCAATGCGCAAAGCGATCTCTCCTATTCCGCCGACCGCTCAGGACATGTGCCGGGACATTGGTCCACAGGCGATGGTAGCCGCTTTCCATCACAGTTGAGCCGTCTGCTGTTTGCGAGTAATAACGTGAATCCGCCGAGAATGCCAGTCGCATTGTGTTATAGATAGACGTTTATATGATCTAAGGCCAGTTGTATATAAAATTATAAACAGACCGAAGCCTAACAGTTCACAACGCAAAACATTTATCAAATTATGTCTTAATTAGGACACATGACATCATTTTTCTAAATAATCTAAATAGGACACGTTAATATAAACATGTATGTAGGAACAAGTGTGTTGTTGTATTAAATTAAGGAGCGTATGTAGTCTAAGTAGAAAAAAAATGTATATGATTAGTTTGGCAAAATGATAGTGCGTTGCACGAATAGGTACTTTAAACGCGAGATGCTTGTGCGTGCGAGTCGTTTGACTCTGATAATGCATTTACTATGCCAAAGAAAAAAAGACATGTGACTAGAAATAACAAAAATATTGGAAAGAATTAAGCAAGATAATAGCTCTAACGATAATGTGGAACTCGTGGAAGAAATAGTAGAGGAGAATTTAGAATCACAATCACTGAAAAAGTCAAGTCTTTTTTCAGTGATTGTGATTCTAACTTCTAATTACAGGCAGAATTACAGATCCAGCAAGAAGTAGCGTCTCACACAATACAAACTGTAAAAAGAAGTTTTTTGATAAAATACTAAAGAAGGAAATGACGGCATTTGAAAGTGAAGGAGTTCGAGGAGACTAATTGTCTGCTGTTCATGATTCTTTGCTTACAATTAAGCCGATAAGTGTAGAAGCTGAGAACCTGAACCTATTAGAAGTCGATTGGCAGATGAGACATTCAACACAATTTGTTTCCTAAGATCCGTTTTCAAACCATAAATTTTTTATTTAAAAACTAAAGCGTATAAATATTGTTACGAGCTACAGGACTCGAATTAAAAATGCCGTTGGAACTACTATAGAATTTATTAGAACTGCATAAACACGTATAAAGCAAATACAAATAAAACTGGATGCAACCAGTTCACACTGCATGATTCAATGCAATTATACACGCGCAAAGTCCGTCGTCTATATCGCTAATCGAGAGTGCTACAAACGTCTTACTCGTATCGTATCGTCGCTTGACTGCCTTACCCCTCCATTCGGCATTGTTTTATACTAACTATACAGTACAAAAAAAAATCGGCCGCGCGCACTGAGTTTCCGCGAAATAGTAATTTGCACACCTGGTTATCTATTCATGCGAACAGCCAACAAAGTCGAAAACAATAACAATAGGCTATTGTCTAATTGCAAATTTTAAATACGAAGTAATAAAAAAGAACTCCGAATGCGGGAGGGGCAATAAACAAGATGCGCAGCAATTCTTTGTCGGTATGTGACAATAGGCATGCAGTTGGCCCAACTTGTAACAATATTATAAATAATAACTATTGTGATTCTTGTTGTACACTGTTATAACAAGAAAATGTTGCAAAATATTGTATTTTTTATGTTTTACTTGGCACCGACTTGAAGATGTAGAAAATTTTATATTATTTGGTCTCTTAATAAACTCAATAAATTATTAGTCAACAGTTTTTATTAACTTATTTTATACTTTTTAGTTTTTAAACGAAGTATTTTTACACTTCATTAACGCCCATGTTGGAACGATAAAGGAAATTTAAGTTAAGTTATCCAGGCCATATCAATCCGGCCGGATTGACGCAAATGCGGTCCGGATTGCAATCCCTACCTCTTAGGCATTTTTTCGACCTAATGTGCATATTGTTACAATTACCGCGTGCTAACAACGGTGAAGGAAAACATCGTGATGAAACCTGCACATCGAGACAACCCATGTGTCAAACCTGCCAAGCCGCCTTGGACAAGCGTGGCGGGTATACTCTCCGTTCTCCTATAGTGAGAGGCCCGAGTCCAGCAGTGCAACGTTTTTGTTGTTTTGTATGTTTCTAGAGACTACGGGCCATAAAAATGTTTCGGGCTTTTGGACTGTGTGGCCATGAGAACGCGGACACGTAGAGGATCCTTAAAATATTTAGGGTAAATGTGACGTGACACTGACCGGCCAGTGTCGCTGTCTGTACCATATAAAAATGCACCCAAGGACTAGCCTCGGTCAGTGTAGGAAATGAGAACAAAACCTACTGGGTTGTAGGGATCTGGGACTATGAGGACTATTTTTTTTTGGGGCGGGGGAAAATGCGTTTGCTAGGGATTAGACCAAAGCCACTGAAGATAGCGCAGCCAGCAGAGTCAACTGCCGGCATGTGTGGAGACTCGGCAAGGTACCTCCCCCTATGTGGAGAGGCAACCCATAGGCAATACTCCACTAATACCACCCTCCTTCCATGTGCCCCGCGCTTATGGCAGGAAGAGCGTGAGACTTAGAACGTAGTTACGCATACGCTGTGTGATCGAATATAATGACGTCATTTGTGACGTTTTCACAACGACCGTAACGACCGCGGTCGCCATGTGGAACGGCAGACGGAGCATATTGGGCGTTGTGAGATAGTATAGGATCGCGCCCTTTGTGACAAGGGGTGGGTGAGGTCCTAAATTTCGTGATGTCTCATTTCAAAATCTAAATACCGAACACTGCTGTTTTAATTTATTTTTTTTGATGTAAAATATGTGATGTCACACTAGGGAGGGAGGGAGGAGTCTTACGAATGTGACAAGGAAGGATAACCCACTTTTAGTTACTCTTAAAGTCGGTTTATTTTTCGCTACAAAACTTTTATCTACTAATGGTAAGGTCAAAGAATGAAAGAAATATACTAAGCCCTGGCATCTACAGATTCAACTTCGATCAGTATCAATGAAGCCGCTGGCGGTGTGTAGTGGGTGTATATATAAAAGAGGAATGCGCGTCGGTTTGTCCGTCATTGTGCGTTATTAAACCCGTTTTATCAACGCCGGATGCGTCCAATGAGCTTTGTATACGAGTACAGTCGGGAGGAAAAGTGTTATTTCACTACACTAACCATCACCTTTTTTAGTATAATAAAACTAGAGGTACAGGCAGACGTGGTCCTGCCCGGAAAAAATAAAAACCTAGGACCCGATTCTAGTGCCTCCTATCGGTCAAACACTGACAGGGAAATTTTGTATAGATAGATAGATAACACTTGAATGTGCACCATTACAGAAAACTTACGAACTAGTATTATTCTAATTGTGTACAAAGGGCGGTCTTATCGCTAAAAAGCGATCTCTTCCAGACAACCCGTGGCGAGAATATTGCCGAATAGGAGTGGCGATGGTGGTATACATAATTATTGTACGATTACTTACATTTTAATAATAAATATATAACTATACTATATATATAAATATACACATAAGTTACATATGTACAAGATATAGTAATAAAATGCAACCATTTAAACATAATAAACATATGCAATATAACACTAATTATATAAAATTACATGTGAAGATAGTATTTCCTGACCATGTTCTTAAATATTAATAGAGAGTTTGCTTGTATAACAGCAACAGGAATGTATTCCAAAGTTGGACAGCCTTAACCGTGAAAGAATTGTTGAAAAAGTTGTGAATAGGAGTAATAAGTCTATGTTGACTGGAAGGACGTAAATTGTTAGAGCAAGAAATAAATTTGAAGTGTTCTTTAAGGTATACACACACCTCTAGGTACACTCTGGAGTAGTAGGGATGAATAAAATACTATAAAGCAATAAAAGAATGTGAGTATATATATAGATAGACAGATAGATTAAGCTTCACATACTATTATTCATCAAAGAAAGGTTGGGACTTAAAGTATGGCGCCATCTATTCGATGCTTATGTAACTTAGTTGACAGTAGAACTCGTACTTACAGACCTCAGGGTTTAAAAAAAAAACATATTTTTTTATTATAAATTTTAATGAAACCTATGTCCTAAATTGAAACAAATAGAGCAAATAAAAAAAAATTATCAAAATCGTTTGAGTAGTTTCGCAGTTCATCGCGGTCAAACACTGACAGGACAGCCCATGAACGTCCCACTGCTGGGCTCGGACCTCCCACTACTGGGAAATGGACAGTACCCGCCACGCTTGTCCCCAAAGGCTTGGCAGGTTTGACACATTGGTTTTCTTGATTCGCAGGTTTCATCACGATGTTTTCTTTCACCGTTATTAGCACGTAGCAATTGTAACAATATGCACATTAGATCAGTAAAATACCTAAGCGGAGCACACGTTCCGGCCAAGATTCGAACCCGCGCGATCACGACTATTTTATTACAAGCTTTTATTTAACTTGCAATGTTCAACTTCAAATTTATTTATTCGCAGGAAACATGGAAATACAAAATGATAAAAATTATATACATAATACACGTTTCGCCTAGTGAAGGCAATACAAATTACATTATTTTCTTATTATGTCTAAAATTATTAATTTAAGCAAATATATATAATTTTAGTTAGTTACATTTATTTAATTATGGAAAACCTATAGCTAATACAAACAAATAAACGTTTGAAATTGTTCATAGACCGCTAATTACAGACTTTTGCGAATAATATCTTGATTACGTAACACGCAGTACACTATAAAAATAGCAATAAAAAAATATGGCTTAGACACGCTTCCGAAAAACTGATCTCAAATGGGGCAACATTATGCTACTTACTTACTTACTTACATTATTTAAATAGTTGCTTGCTCGCATTAGGAATGCATTTCCCCATATTTCGTAGAACTAAAAAATCGTTATATTTATTGGCAAATCGATACGTACAGACTTCGCCGGAATATCAAAGTTGATTTTACTTAGTAGATCTGAACAATCTATATCAGACGAAATTTTGTGGACGAAGTTTTGTGTCGAATCTTGCAATCGAAATGGGGACACGCCGATGTTCCGCGCGCGCTCACCAAAGAGCGCATGAAGTCGCCGGGAGCTTAATTCCCCCGGCAGTAGAAGAGGCCATCGGGCCACCAAGTGGTGGGCTATGAATAAAAATATTATTACAGCAGTAACAATAAAACATGTCCACGGAAAAGTAAGATGTAATAAATAAATTCATGTATTTTTTTAAACAAGCTGTTATTTAGATGCTAAATATAATAATTAACAAAAAATAATAATTTATATACCTCCACCAGGCGAAACATGCACTGTGAACCAATTTTAAATATCTTATATCTCATATTTTCTGCGAATAAATGAATTTGAATTTCGAATTGATTATAAAAATTTAAATTTAAACTTGAAGTCCATCAAACCAATAATTTTGTTACACCAATATTTTGAATACTATAAAAGCTTGTTGGTGTGAAACAAAGGGGGTGGAATTGATTATAAAAGTTGATTTGAATTTAAACTTGGAACAGTCCATCAATATGATTTAAGCGGGCAGCGAATAATTTATGCGCGACGCGAAAAAAAAAAGGGAGAGAAGCCGGAACGTATTTTGAATACTATAAAAGCTTGTCTTAAATAAACAAAAAACCTAATTTCTATCAGAGTTCACTTTTGTATGCGACAGTACGATACAGCGTGTCGGTTAGATCAAAATTGTGTAACATTGTTTCATAATGTTGTAAATACTTTCAGATGTATCTAGTAATCTGTTAATACGTTCCTTAAGTTTTCGCGACTAGTATACATAATAAAACTACGTTTTAACGGTTTTAAGCGCGTTAATTTATTATTGTTACAGTTATTGAGTATAGTTGTTCTTGTCGTGTCTCTTTTTAAAGTTAATAATTGATTTTGTTATGTACCCTCTTATTTCTAAACGATGCAATCGGCCATTTCCGTAATTGAATAGTAATGTTATATTTTTATTTATTCTGTGATTAGCGCCTGTTTTGTATATAGTGGGTAGTTCTCTATAATTTGACATAATTTTGTGTAGGAATGTTTGTCCTTATAATATAGTGATTGTATACAGATTATAATTCAAAATCTCTCAATTGTATATAGAATTGGCAAACGCGATCGATTTGTACTGTGTTCGGTTTATTTTATTACATGTGAAACTTTAAGTATAATGTTTTATATGATATCTTCTAATATATAAAATTCTCGTGTCACAGTGTTAGTTACCATACTCCTCCGAAACGGCTTGACCGATTTTTATGAAATTTTATGTGCATATTCAGTAGGTCTGAAAATCGGCTACTATCTATGTTTCATACCCCTAAGTGATAAGGGTTGTCCACCCCTAACAATTTTTTTTTTTTTTTTTTTATAATGTTGCATTAAAAAATACATACAACCCTAAATTTTCACCCTTCTATCACCAACCCCTATTTTTTAATAGCGATATAAGTACTTTAATAATTTTCTACACTGTTTGTTCAAGTTAATTCGAGTTTAGATTAACATTTGGTCCCGGAAGATGACGCTGTAATCGGGTTCGAGATTTTTATTTTTTAAACGTCTGCCAGGTACAGCTAGTCTTGTATAAAATGTTATCTGTAATTTCCAAACAGTAATGTATTAGATTCTTTTCATTCATAACACTTTAATTAAAATAGTGTATCAATGACTTAAATCCGCTATCGGTTGTGCCAATTCCTAAGTTTCATGTACTGTAAAATTGTTGGAGGGATGGCGAGGTGTTCTAAAAATGCCTGTAGAGTGTGAAAAGTTAGTGTATTGTGACCAGTTGCTGTTGTTTTACTACCATAAACCCTCCCGAGTTGTGGCAAGTATTACATTATTCCCTACGTTTCGGCCACTTTTCAGTAGCCGTGATCACGGAAGACTAAGATGTCAGGTGTCAATAAGTATTGCTAGTTTTATTGGTAGGCGATACTCTAAGTTTAAAACATCAATTACAAAAAAAATGGAATCGGTACAAAACTTTTAATTAGTACTATATATAATAAAACTACGTTTCAACGGTTTTGAGCGCCGTAATTGATTTGATTTTTGTTATTCCGACGTTTCGACGTTGACGACACTTTTTGACGGCCTCTGTGGTTGAGCGAGTTAAGCCTTTGCCGGCCTACCTCACTGCAACGCAGAGGTTGCGGGTTCGATTCCTGGTATAGTAAATTTCAGAAACGATTTTTCTCCGTTATTTACTATGGTCTGGGTGTCTGGGATCAGCTCCAGAGTAGTCCGTTGTATATTACCCATAACACAAGCGTAACTTGTTTAATTTGGGGATATACAATATGTGTTTGTCTGCCGTTAATTTAAATTTAATTTAAAGTGGCCAAAACGTCGGAATAACTAAAATCAAATAAATTACCGCGCTTAAAACCGTTAACACGTAGTCTTATTATGTATACTAGTCGTGAAAACTTAAGAAAATAGTACTACATATATATTTTATACTAATATATAAAGCTGTAGAGTTTGTTTGTATGTTTGTTTGATTGAACGCGCTAATCTCAGGAACTACCGGTCTGATTTGAAAAATTCTTTCAGTGTTAGATAGCCCATTTATCGAGGAAGGCTATAGGCTATATATCATCACGCTAAGACCAATAGGAGCGGAGCACAAATGAAGAATGTTTCAATGTTTCAAATTTCCCATGGGGGTCGGCAGAGACTATGGATCTCCACTTGCGACGATCCTGACAAACAACTTTCGCTTCACCTACTTTCATTAACCTCTTCATACATGCACGTTTATTTGAAATGCTTTTTACCTGACTTCTCTTTAACTCTTCTGATATTTGGTCATGGTGTGTTCGTCTCGGTCTACCGGCAGCAACCCTACCATTCACAATACTGTCATACACCTGTTTTGTGATTCTACTTTTATCCATTCTCTCTACATGTCCAAACCACCTTAACATTCCTTTTTCAACTCTTGTTATTACATCTTCTTTAAATCCACAATGTTCTCTTATCACACTGTTCCTTATCATGTCATTCAAGCTAACCGAACATATACTTCTCAAAGCTCTCATTTCAACTGCGTTTATCCTACTTTCATGCTTCTTCTGCCATACCCAACTTTCACTGCCATATATTAGGGTTGGCAGCAACACCCCTTTATGGACAGTCAAGCGTGCCTTTACAGACACTTTCTGGCTGTTCATACAAGAGTTCAGCGCTCCATTCACCTTATTACCTGCCATAATTCTCCTTTCAATATCCCTTTCATGCTTTCCGTCTCTGGTAAACCAAATTCTCTGACTTGCTCTAACTTTTGATTTCCTATCTGTATATTACAACTTGTCATTCTTTCATCTCTTTCAAACACCAAAACTTTCGTCTTATTCACATTAATTTTCATACCCTTTCTCTCAAAACACTCGTTTATTCAGAAATGTCGAAATTATAAAAAAAACACAGTAGTTAGGAGTGTCGTTTTTTTGCCGACAAGTGTAATTTGGTATTATGTTTTCTTTTGCAAAAATTACTTTGGTCAAGAGTTTTGAGAAGCGTTCATATTCGAGTGTGACTCGCACGCGGCCATGTTTATCTTATCTGACATAGCAACAGGCAGCTGTAGGACACAATGCAAGAATTCCAATACCAAAATCCCGCCTCAAAGGTCGCGACCTCAAACAATGGCGAAGAACATTTCCCGTGCGAATGTGGATCATCTGTTTGTCTATTGTTACGTTTTTTTTTGCCCGCTTCACATGACTTCCGTAAGCGAAATTATTACACCAACGGTGGGGGTACTAAAGCTGTTATATTTCTCAGGGGTATTCTTGTATTTTTCTTTGTTAGGACTGGACATGATTTTTGTTATATTATTTAAATTTAGGGTGGTTCCGAATTAGTTCGACCATAGACAATTAAGGTGCAATGAGAGATTGTGAGTTTTCGGACATGCTAAAGTTTAAAAAAAAAGGATTTCAAACTAGCGTAATGTTAGCTCCTGACACAGCTAAATGCTGAGTTTCCAGCCTCGTTGCCGTGAAATTTATGTACGTACATTTCTTAAACTATACATCTCTCTTTTCTTTCACCATATCCCAATTATTTGGGGTCGGCACAATATGTCTTTTCCTTCCACACTCCTCTGCTCTGACATACATCTGCTGTCACACAACATATCATCATATCATCCTTCACACAATCCATCCATCTTTATTTTGGCCTACCTTTACATTTGTATCCATCTATCTTGAAGTTTAAAATTCTTTTTGTCACGTGACTTTCGTCCCTCCTCATTATATGCCCATACCACCTTAATCTTCTTCCTCTCGAGTATTCAGTTACGGGTGCAACTTTCAAAGATCCTCTCATGTACTCATCTCTCACCTTATCCATTCTTGTAACCCCACACATCTATCTCAACATTCTCATCTCAGCTGAGTAGAGACGTTATCACTGAGTGGCCCAACATTCCGATCCATGTATCACGACTGGTCGTATGACAGATTTATATATTTGACTTTTTAGTTTCACTGGCATTAGTTTGCCGCACGTCATACCGGTTACCTGTCTCCACTTTAGCCATGCACATTTATTCTTCTCCTAACATCCCTCTCTATATCACAAGATATATAAGTAAGTGCTAAACATTAACAAAGAACACATGAACAAAGTGTCTTCTCCTTAATAAAGACAATAGGAAACGTGTTTTTGGACACATTCTTAGGTTAAGTTATATCTAGTTATTTTAGGTCTGATTAAAATTACTCATTAGTTTTATTCCCTAGATTAGATTGTAATTTTAATGTTGTATCACTAACAGAGAATACAAACCCTAGCATGTTTTCGATCCCGGGATTACGGGATTCTTGATGCGTAATCCCGGGATCCCGGGATTAGACTATGTGGTTTCTAATTGGGCTCAAATGTAAAAAAAGATGTTCGAGAAAAATGTTTTATAATTTTATTCCACGAGTCCACGACACAAATCACAATATGGTAAGAAAATAAAAAAGACAAAGACACTACACTTTGTAAGTAAGAAACAACGAGACAAAAAGACTTATTTAGAATTTCGAAAATACAGTCGTAGAAATATCAATGCATCCAAGGTTTGACTCCCAAGCCTGCTTCGTGGTTTATTGCCAACATAAGCAGCAGCTGAAACCGCTCGTTCAGGTTCTACACCGGTTGGAGGAGTTTTGTGATATGAGGTGACCGGGTGATTCGGTTGAGGAATTTTATCAAGAGTATTGTATTGAAGTATCTCGAGCGGGGAAATCCCTTCTAAGTTCTACGACAAACATATTATTAGAGCTGTACCTATGTAGTACGTATCGTACGCGTATCAAAGGTTTGTTTTTTTGTCGATATGTAATAAACGCTATTAATATAATCTAGGCAAGGTCATTGTCAACTCGCAACGGACAACGGAGTGCCAACTAGACCTGTTTGTGGCAAACCCGAAAATCCCGAGGTATTAGGCAAGTAGTCCCGGGAATTTCGGGGTCAGAAAACGGTCGGGATCCCGGGATTGTATTCTCTAATCACTAAGATACATCATGTAGTGATAAAAAAAATCTTAGTCTGTATCTACTTATTAGTAAAAAGCCTCTATTTTATGTGTGTACATTTATTTGCGCATAAATATATTTCTTTCTTCCTTCTTTTGTTTATAAAAAAAACAAATCATACATGTATAAACGTATTATTATATTTATTTCACACAACATAATATAACAATTTTACAATCTAAGTCGTATTCCTAAACATGTGAATACAGAAAATTTCGAATACAGATGTAGCGTTACGTAAATAATAGTATACCATACAGTAGTTTAGATTCTATGACATATGTTTGTTAAGAAAAAAAAATATATGCCAGAGGAATTTGTTGCTCTGATCAATCGCTAAAACTCTCTACTCTAGTGTTGCCATTGAATATATCTAAAATGGGATTATCACTGACCAGCTCATTAAACAGACGACACATTCTGCTCATTGGGTTGTTATAAGATGTATTATTTTTGTATTAAGGAAATTCAAAAGATAAGGGCTATCTATGTACGAGTGAAGAATTTTATGCATAGACTAGCGTTACTAACATTTGACCTATCTTTGAGTCATATAAGCCCAACTGTCGCAGGAAGGCGTCACTTGACTCCTAATGTAACTGACCTACTTATTAATACAACAAGTTATTGTACAGTGGCTTCATTCTTAAGCGAAGCCTATTCAAATTCAAAATAAGTCCTACTGGAGAACACTTTTTGAAGGTCATACATTTAGGTTGAAATTTAATTTTACCTCCCATTCTATGCACACCGCTTCGCAGCGTGTTATTGCTGTTAAGGAGAAGAAGCGGCAAGAAACTCCCCAGCTTATTCTACCTATATTTATATCTCAAGATCTTTATTTTCGTAAGTTTTATACAGCAGTATGTTACAGAATTACTTTTGAAGAATTAATGGAGTTGTAGCAAACAGTGCATAATAAGACAAAGACACAATAAAACTAATTCAGAGGCTGGCAACGCTGCTTCATGAACTGAAGATCTCAAACGACGTAAATATGGAACCCTAGGAAGGGGTTACATATTTGTGCCGTTTGGAGTTGAAACTTTAGGTTCTTGGGGTCCATCAGCAAAGGGTTTCTTCAAAGAAATTTGTTAGAAACTCTTTGATACCACCCGTGATCAGAAGGCTGGTTCATATTTCGCGCAACGAATCAGCATTGCCATACAGCGTGGGAATGCAGCCAGCCTTCTGGGCAAGCTTCCCTCTGGCGATTAGTTACGTACTTTTGGTTAATTTATTTATAAAAGGAAAGAAAAATATTATTAGAGTTATAATAAGTAAGTATAATAAGTCGGCAGACAAACACACACACTGTATATCCCCAAATTAAGCAAGTTATGCTTGTGTTATGTGTAATATACAACGGACCACTCTGGCGCCGATCCCAGACTCCCAGACACCCAGACCATAGTAAATAACCAAGAAAATACGTTTCTGAAATTTACTATACCAAGAATCGAACCCGGAGCCTCTGTATAGCAATGAGGTAAGCCGGCAAAGGCTTAGTCCGCTCAACCACAGAGGCCGTCTGACATGACTAGAGATTACAATCCCGGGATCCCGACCGTTTTCTGACCCCGAAATTCCCGGGACTACTTGCCTAATACCTCGGGATTTTCGGGTTTGCCACAAACAGGTCTAGTTTGCACTCCGTTGTCCGTTGCCAGTTGAGAATGACCTTGCCTAGATTATATTAATAGCGTTTATTACATATCGACAAAAAAACAAACCTTTGATACGCGTACGATACGTACTACATAGGTACAGCTCTAATAATATGTCTGTCGTAGAACTTAGAAGGGGTTTCCCCGCTTGAGATACTTCAATACAATACTCTTGATAAAATTCCCCAACGGGCCAATAGGGGAATCACCCGGTCACCTCATATCACAAGATTCCTCCAACCAGTGTAGAACCTGAACGAGCGGTTTCAGCTGCTGCTTATGTTGGCAATAAACCACGAAGCAGGCTTGGGAGTCAAACCTTGGATGCATTGATATTTCTACGACTGTATTTTCAAAATTCTAAATAAGTCTTTTTGTCTCGTTGTTTCTTACTTACAAAGTGTAGTGTCTTTGTTTTGTCTTTTTTATTTTCTTACCATATTGTGATTTATGTCGTGGACTCGCGGAATAAAATTATAAGACATTTTTCTAGAAATTACTCTTTTTTTACATTTGAGCCCAATTAGAAACCACATAGTCTAAACCCGGGTTAGCCCCGGGATCCCGGGATTACGCATCAAGAATCCCGTAATCCCGGGATCGAAAAACATGCTCGGGATTGTATTCTCTAGTCACACGACGTACTAAAATGTTATGCTGCAACATATCTCCATAAATTCCTTACAAACTTGGCAAGATAAAAACGTTATACAAAATATAGTATAAGAGGTTGGAGCATACGTTCAGATCTATAATTTGTTTCGTCAGTATTTAATATTTATCAAATGCAACACCTATGTGTTTGCGGGGTCATCCTTGTTTAGTCCTGAAATAATGACAGTTTTTCGACTTCGCTCCGGACACATACCACTAAACGGGTTCGCATTTTTAATGAGAAGATCAGTAGCACCCAATAGCACAGAGTGTCAGGCTACAGAAGATGTATATCACATTTTGGTGGGGTGCGTACGTAAAGAGATTGAAAGAAATTTTTAGGACGTGACTTGCACAGAATTGGTGCGTGTAATAGTATCCTGGCATATCGGATGATGCCAGGATTCTATACAATCTAGTTAAAGTAGGTATTAAGCGGCGGTGAATTAAATGGTCCATACCCATGGACCAAACCCGCTTATAAGTGTTGCCGTTCTTTAAAGGGAGAGTGGAATCTAGCCGCTGACGTTGGAGAACAACTCAAGGTTGTTATGGCGGCATACTCTAGACCAGGGGTGGTCGCATTCCAGACGGGCAAATACCCTACCACCCGGCTGTGGGTTGTATTGTCGCCTCTTACAACAGGCCACCCCAACGCAGGAAATTGTATTCTTATAATTAAACAAAATTGCGTACAACTTCAGTCGTATATTACGTTTATTTACATATAACTAAGTTTTAACAGTTTTAAGCGCCGCGTTTTATTTTATTTTTAACCGACTTCAAAAAGGAGGAGGTTCTCAATTTGATTGTTTTTTTTTTATTGTACACCGATTACGCTGAGATTTATGATCCGATTTACGTGATTCTTTTTGAGCTTGATGCGGAATACTTGCCATTTGGTCCTTTAAAAATGTAACATAGTTTGGCCCAGTAGTTTTCATTTTATGAAATTTAAAAAAAAATCCATTCCCTTTTCTTGGGACGTATATTTTATAAAGCGCTCGGCACCTCTCGTAAGCCTACCCATAACTAGATACTAAAAACTACTACAAATAAAACAAACTTCGTTCAGAAAAATCGACTTCAAAAACTAAAAAGTATAAAATAACTTGATAAAGATTTTTGACTAAGAATTTATTTAGTTTATTAAGAGACAAAATAATATAAATTTTTCTACATCTTGAAGTCGGTGCGAAGTATAAAACATAAAAATTACTATATTTTGTGAAAATTACCAAGCACCGACTTTAAGATGTTTTAGATAATATATATTAAAAATAAGATATTATAATTAAAAAATAGCTTTAGAAATAAGTTATTTTATACTTTTTAGTTTTTGAAGTCGGTTTTTTTAAACGATTTTTTTTTTGTATAGTGTGATGTATTCAATGGCATTGAATGATACAAGGTTATATTTATATATCACTTTAGTTGAACCAAACATGAATCATCAATATTTAAGTTTCCGCAAAACTAACATCTAAATTGGATACCACTGGACAAGTTCAAAGACTTAATATTTTCAACAACTGCTCTTCCCTAAAATCTGTAGTGCGCGAGCGAGACAGCAATATAAACAAAGAGTGAGAAGACAAATGGCCGTTAAAGCCAGTTCCATAGCGCAGGTTGTTTTTTTTTAACGGAGCACAGATTTCTCCCGGCATAGACAAGATGTTGTTTTTTAGGGTTCCGCTACTTTGGTAAGGGGCCGTCCACAAATTACGTCACACGAATTTCTTTTATACATCCAGAAATTACTACATGAAAACAGCAGTTCTGTAATCACTTTTATTTCTATTTAAATTAACTAGTCGCCCGTGCTCGAAATTCGACCATAATAACTGATGTCAAAGACTATACTTCTATAATCACAGATTTCGCCGAGACTACACTGTTAATTTGACTTGAACAATAAACAAAAGAGTATATTTGCGTGTGTGTGTCAAATAGATGGTAGTGTGTGTGATGTTTTTTTTATGCATAATTTAAAAAAAAATTCGCATTCGTCGCTCCTTCTCTATATAAACTATAAGTGTGCGAAATTTCATACTCCTCCGTCCGAGCAATTTTCGTAAAAAGGATTACAAAGTGTTTGCTTTACGTATTTATATATAGAATATTTAAAAAAAAATAATGTCTCTGCTACGAATAGATACGAGTTGCAAATATTTTGAAGTTTTACATTAATAGTTTGAATTTCGTGTTTTAAAGCTTAAATATTGTTAGATGCCGTCAAAGATAAGCGCACTGTCTATTGTAAGCGCCGCTTATTGTCTTCCCGGATTTAGTTATCCTTTTGTGTTTTGAATTTGTAATTAAGAAAAACATGCTGTTGTCTTTCTACCTGTTTTATAACCATTATTTGCGTCGAACTAGTCCCCATTGTTATTGTTTTCGACTTTGTGGACGTTCGCAGGTGTGCAAATTAATATTTCTTAGAAACTCAGTGTGCGCGGCCAATTTCTTTGTACTGTGTAGTTAGTATAAGACGATGCCCGAATGGAGGGGCGGGCAGTCAAGCGACGGCTACGAAACGAGTAAGACGTTTTCGAGTACTCTCGATTAGCGATATAGACGACGGATTTTACGCGTGTCGAATTGTATTGAATCTTAGAAATGTGACATCACGAAATGACGACCCTTGTCACACTCCGTGGACCTAACCCCCCCCTGTCCTACCTTTAAAAAATAAAAATCTAGAACCCGATTGCAGCGTCATCTACTGGGACCAAATGTTAATCTAAACTCGAATCAACTTGAACAAACAGAGTAGAAAATTATTAAAGTACTTATATCGCTATTGAAAAATAGGGGTTGGAGTACGAGGATGAAAATTTAGGGTTGTATATATTTTTCAATGCTAAATCACAATAAAATAGAAATAAGAAATTTTGTAAAAAAAAATAAAAAATATATTTAGGGGTGGGTCACCCTTATCATTTAGTGGTATGAAAAATAGATATTGTCCGATTCTCAGACCTACCCGATATGCACACAAAATTTCATAGAAATCGGTTCAGCCGTTTCGGAGGAGTTTGGTAACAAACACCGTGACAGGAGAATTTTATTTATTAGATATAATTGAAATCCACGTATATAGTGACTCATCACGATATCTCAGGAACTGTAATACCTATAATACCTAAAGACTTGAAATTTGGCATGGACTTTCTTTTCGCCAAGTAGAGGTCAGCTAAGAACGGATTTTACGTATATTATATACATAAGTACATATAAATACACAATTACACACTGCACACCGATCTACACACTCAATACATTGTATTTCTTTTATAATCGAATAACTAGTTGTAAGTATATATACCTACATTTTTCCACGGGGAGAGAGAGGCTGGTGATCAGTCACAGTCAGATTTTTCCTTTTACTGACACCAGGCTCTCAGTAATTTTTAGGAATTTAAAACTTTTTTTAGCAATTACTTATGTCATGTTATATTGTGAGAGCAAATAAATAAATAAATAAAAAAAAATTACGACACGCGAAGCGGGCGGGTATCAGCTAGTTGTATATACTTATGTAAAGTGTATACAATAAACAATTAATATCTATATACACATAATAAAACTGTAGAGGTCGAATTTCTGTACAATGAAAAAAAATACTGTCTGTCTGTCTGTTTGTACCGGCTAATCTCCGAAACTACTGGACCGATTTAAATGAAATTTTGTATGGTGGTAGCTTATATCCCTGGTCAACATATAGGATACTTTTGATACCGAAAAATTAAAGAGTTCCCGTGGGATAGTTAAAAAACCGCACCACGCGGACGAAGTCGCGGGCATCAGCTAGTAATAAATATATTGCAACAACTCCTACTGTCCATCGACGCGTGACATCATGAGGCTATCGGCAAACCTTCTGCGCACGGGTAGTAATGAGAAGGGATGAAAGTCACGTGACAAAAATAATGTTAAACTAGAAGGTTGATGGGCACAAAGAGATGAAATTTCTTGAGAGATACAAAAAAATCTTGTATTAATTGCCAAAAATGTCTATTAACGCGAATAAAGCCGAAGGCAAAAGCTAGTTAATCTATAAAAATACAAATTGAACCCTTCGTATTCGAATTCGGCTCGTACGTGGCCACATTATTTTATACACATACGTACAGATGTTTTGTATTTGATTGTGTAATTTTGTATATATTTGAGGTTAATGAACTCGATAAAGCATTTTTTAACGAGAGAATTTTTTGTTTTTCGCGGGTAGTTGAAATGTAAATTATGTGAAATGCGCCCTATGCAGCTTTATTTTCAAAAAAATGTAGGTATACCGATTATGGAGTCAATCATATTTGAAGGATATTGATTGTTTTTAAGCAAGCATTGCGTTGGTTTTGAAAATGGTTAAATTGATGTAATGTGCCTTTTCGAATTGCCACAAGACCTTCGTTTGCCGTCAGCAAAATACCCAAAAATTGTCTGAGGCAATGGCTTGAAAATTATTCTTTTGGATATTCAAGAATACTCGATACTGGCTTGCTATAAACAAATTGTGCTGAGTCATATTTAAAAAAAACAAGTTTTTATTTTTTCTTTCGATAAACAAACACTTTCTTAGTATTTTCTTAAGTTTTCGCGTTTAATACAAATAATTAAAATTAAGCTGTAACGGTTTTAAGCGCAGAATTTTATTTGAAATTAATTTTCTCATTTCGACCACTTTTCTGTAGTCGTGATGGCGGAAGACAAATATTTCAGGTGTTGGTGAGTATTTGAGTAAAATTATTATTTAGCTATCTACTAATTACTGAAACGTCGATATAAAATTCTGCGCTTAAAACCGTTAAAGCGTATTTTTAATTAAACACTTTTTTTCTAGTCTTTCCTTCGACCTTAGGTCTTAACATTTTACACCGTTAGCAACTTAATTTAAAAATAGAACGAATTTCAAATTCAGAACACGACGCCGGCTCAGTTGTCTATGATGTCATCGGAAGTGACGTCATAGAGTACAAAATTTACTTTTATTGTCTATGGTGAAGCCTGACGCGTAGGAATCTCTGGCGTGGGTGTAATAATAAGTACAGGAGGGAATAAGTTCGATTCTTGGTTTTGATAACATTCTGTTTGAGGTTGAATGACGGGTGAATCACGTTTGGTTGAAAGGCACTAAAACTGGAAGAACACGGCGTTATTTAATGATTCAAGTTTACGTATGCATGGATCACTTTGATTGATTCATCCAAATTAAAAGACAGAAATGAATAATCTAATATCGTCTTAACGCTCATATTAGACAGATCAATAATAGTGAATCAATTTGGTTGAAAGAGACAACACTGGAAGGACACTTGGTATTTCATGACATTTAATGATTTAATGTTTATATTTATAAGAGTCACTTTGGCTGATTAATTTAAATTGAACGGCAGAAGTGAATCGTGTAATATGAGCATTAGATAGCTAATGACTTTTTATGTAATCGAGTTGTAATGTCGTAATCTTAGAAAAAACCGTTAAAAAAAACAAAGTTTACATTTCAAATTCAGAACGTTCTAAGTGTACGTTTATTTTCATAAATGGAATAAGTCAACATTCAAATAAAGAACGCGGCAACGGTTAAGCGCCGTGTTAGAGACGTTACAGATTTATTAGTCTATGGCTTTTTCGCGTAAATTAATCCTAGCCGATAAAGTTTTTTTTATCTATATTAATATTTGTTTACATTTATTATATACTTAATATTATATAATAAAAGTAATAAATAATTTATATAGAACTAGCGGTTTCGGCAGACGTTGTGCTGCCCTGAAAAAATAAAAAATTATAACTCAATTCCAGCGCCACTTACCGGTTCCATCCTCAGACCCATTCAAACACAATCTTTTTACACATTGGGTTACATTATTGAAGTAGTACATTATAGAAGTAGGGATCCCTAATTTTTTCTAGTAATAAATATAACCTATATTAATCTGGGATAGTGTAACATTCTAGTGGTGAAAGAGTTTTTGAAGTCGGTCTAGTAGTTTTTGAGTTTATTCGTTACAAACATAAAAAAATATAAATCTTATTATTACGGCCTCTGTGGTTGAGCGGGCTAACCCTTTGCCAGCTTACCTCACTGCTATACAGAGGCTTCGATTCTTGGTATAGTAAAATTCGGAAACGTATTTTCTTCGTTATTTACTATGGTCTGGGTGTCTGGGATCGGCGCCAGAGTGGTCCGTTGTATATTACCCATAACACAAGCGTAACTTGCTTAATTTGGGGACATACAATGTGTGTGTTTGTCTGCCGATTTTTTTTTTATTATATTAGTACAGATAACGATTTGGTCTCTTTCACGAGTGCCAACATCAGATATAATAGGAATAGATTTTGATTATTGCGAAGCAGGTAATAGACGACCGAGCTCATGGAATATAGTTACCGTCACCTATAGGCGTTTGCAATAAGGACCAGGGGCCCAATTCTGCTCTTTCAAAATCTTAGTGTTGCGAAGATAGTCTCTGAAAATTCTACTAAATCCACAATATCTTCCCGACATCGGCAGAATGATTGAAAAAAAAATAGTGTTACCACTAGCATAAATGGCGTTAGCTGAAATGAATATGTAAAGCTACCAAAAATTTAAACATTTGTTTCGTGAATTTTCGCTTATATAAATATTTATAAAGATAGATTGGCGTGTCACGGACGCGCCATTGGAATAAACAGAATACCGGAATCAGATAAACCTACGATTGAGACGATAGTGTCTGGCGATTTTGACGAGGAAGTAATAGTAGAATTGGGTCCCAAACGCGAAACTAACGCATTGCCAGCCTTTAGAATAGGATAAATGGGATAGAAGATAGAGATTCCATGAAGACGTGGGCCATTCTGTGTTTGCGTGGTATCACACACCTGGATAATTATTCCAACATGCCTCTACCACGAACAAAAAATAAACGTTTCATAAACATTTCATAGTACGTGGACTGTTACGCACTTGACCCTTTTTAACCTATACAAGAGAGAGCCTTAAAAAATTATCATCGGAAAGTAAGAAATATGTAAAATATGCAAGTTTCGACACATACTAAAGCTGTTTGAACATCTGTTAAAGTTTTCTCACACTTATTCGTGAAAAACCAGTTCTGTTTGTGTTCTCTATTCGAAAAACACGAAATGTTACGAAAGAACCCGAAGTACCGTTTCTAAAATCAAATATCAACGAACTCTTCACGCCCACGTGTCTATGGGATAAGCACAGGTGTTGACGAACGCTTGTTTAACAATGAAAAACAGCATGATGCATGTGCGCAAATACGACGGTTTTTATATGAACTTGTGGTCGAAGTTCGACCATAATTAATTTATATTATAAGTTTGAACATTATTAAGGCTCTGTTGTCAAAGACATAATCACAGATTTCGCCAAGGCTACATTGTTAATTTGACTTTAACAATAAACAATAGGGTGTATAAGCGTGGGTGTGTCAAATACACAGTAGTGTGTGTAAAGTTTTTTTTTTTTTTTTATTGATGTAATGTATTTTTATGCATAATTTTAAAAAATATTAGCATTCGGCACTCCTTCTCTATATAAACTGTAACTGTAACCCCGGTAAAGTTGTGAGGTCTTCGGACCAACAACATAAAGTCAAGTCCAATAAACAAATAAAAAAAAAAAGTTCGAAATTTCATACTCCTCCATCAACGCAATTTTCATAAAAAAGGGGTAAAAAAATATATATATATATATATATATATACCGAAATCTCGGAAAAAAAACCATTGTGAGGATAGTGTCCGGCGACTTTGACGAGATATTAATAGCAGAATTGGGCCCCTGGTGGGCCGTCTACCGGTCGTTACTTTTAGCAATTAAAGTAACGACATCTATCGAAGATACAGTGGAACTTATTATCTTATTATTCGACTCATTTCAAAATTGCTTTATATTTTGGTATAAGTTACTTTTTGAAAAAACGTGACCACGCACATTGGTATGTAAATATATATTTTAAAATCATGTACGATCAATTTACGAAAATAATTTCTTTAACAAAGGACAAAAGCCTTTTATGAAGTAAGCGGCGGGTAATGACATGATTGTATGCTTTGAGAAAAATTCCGGCTACCCGCATATTGAATTTTTTTCATATGTATCAATTTTTTTATTTTTTAAAGTTGAAAAAAGTCGTGGTAGCCTAATGGCCAACGCACGCGCCCCAAGCTCAAAAGGGCGGGGGTTCTAATCCTGGCCAGAACGCATGCACCACTTATACAGTTTTCCGACCTAATGTGCATATTTTTACAATAACCACGTGCTAATAGTGGTGAAGGAATTCATCGTGATGAATCCTGCACATCGAGATAACCGATGTTGCAAACCTGCCAACCCGCCTTGGACAAACGTGGCGGGTAAACTGTCTGTTCCCCTATAGTGTGAGGCCCGAGCCCAGCAGTGGGAGCCGATCCTAGTCAATGGATGTATAGGTTTGCGTTTGACCACTGTCTCACCTGATGTTGAGTGATGACGCGGTCTAGGATGGAGCACGCTTACCTAGAAGATACCTATTCACTCGTGACTTGAATACTTCAAGATTGTATTTGTCAGTAAAAACAGACTCCAGCAAATTATTCCACTCTTCGGCAGTGCGCACCAGAAAACATGAAGCGAAACGCTTGGTTCTGACTGGTGGTGTTTCCACCATGTAACGGTGGCGCAAACCGGTGCGTCTGGTTGTCCGATGGTGAAATGGGGATGGAGGAATCAGCTCGTGCAATTCTAAGGAACACTCCCCGAAATGTATCCGATAGAAGACAGTTAGCCCCGATCTTGCGTTTATGTCTAGACTCTGAAGTCGAGCATAAAAAAACGGGTCATTACCGACCAGCTTTCTGGCTCTTTTTTCAATTGTCTATGTTTGTCTATCTTTACTACCACTTCGCAACGTGTTATAACCGATAGAGAAGAAGCGGCGGTAGAAATGAAATTCAAATAGCTACGTATATTCACTTCCTAGTTTAGTTAGCTGCTAGTTGATCGATACAATGTCATTGACCCCAACAGATGCATTCACCCTCTACAACAGGGCGTAATTATATCACCCTTAGAGGGTGTATAGTTAGATCGATAAAACTGTTAGAAATGCGAATTACAAAAACAGTACAGTTTTAACCGACTTTAAAAGGAGGAGGTTCTATATCGGTCTATGTTTTTTGTTGTTGTATGTTTGTTACTCGATAACTTTGTCAATTGTGAACCGATTTTCAATTTTTTTCTCCTAATCGAAAGGTTATGCTCTTGAATTGTTGTTAAATAAGTTCTTCGTAACATGATATCTGCGTCAATTGTAAAACCGATTTTTTCTACAACATCTTGAAGTCGGTGCCACTGCCAAGTAAACCATAAACATTAGTGTATTTTGTAAATTTGTTGTTGTTCTTTTATGTTTTACTTGGCAACTTGAAGATGTTATATATAGAAAGAAGTCGATATTTAGTTTTTGGTTTTTAGTGTGAAGTCAGATTTGGTTTCGTTAAAAAAAAAAATTGTGATGACTTAGCTGATACGTGTATTCATTATATATTTTATATTGTGAGAATGCTAATTATTGTATGTTTCCCAAATAAATTAATAAAATAAATAAATAAAAAATTCAAATTAGTTTTTTCTTATACAAATTAAAGTTCATGAATCAAATTTGCCAATCTACAAAACAAAGAAAAAAAAACAATTGCGTTAATTTTCTTAACACCAAACCATATACAAGGGTAACTATAAACAGGGGTTGAAAATCAGAATGAACACCTGCTATCATAAAATGTAGAGAATAAAATACACTTTATTACCTTGCGATAAGGTCTAAACTGATTTATTTAAAATGTTTTATTGTACTAATATCGATCCAACAAGTTGCATATTGTCTATTTCATACATGAGTAGTGCCAGCAAAACTTTGTTGTCATAACGACGTGTTTGTCAGCGAAATAAAAAATACACATTAACACGAGCTAAACCGCGGGCAGAAGCTATTGCAATGATAAAATTACAAAGTACTAAACCTCTAAGGGCTAGTTATTGAAGATTAAAAAACTAACCATAGACAATATTCTGTTGAGATTTGAAAAAGGAACGTAATTGCGTCCATCAGCGCGGTCAGATCGGAAAAGGCGGGAACCTTCTATCTGCTTTTATTTTCAACTATTATCCTAAAGATAGTGTTGTAGACAGAATGAGTTTATTCTTAGTTTTAGCCGCGTTCAATAGGGTGTTACTTATTTTTCGGATTCTTTAGCAATATTGAGACTAACAAAAAAAGAAGTAAAAAGCACCACAAATAAACGTGAATGTATGAAGAGATTACTGAAAGTAGATGCAGCGAATGTTGTTAGTCAGGATCGTAGCAAGTGGAGATCCATCGTTTCTGTCTACCCCCAAGGAAAAGAGGCGTGATAATGTGTATGCATGTCAGTGGTGGGGATTCATTGGCGTTTATTTCAGACATATTGTTATTAGTGTCTCTAAATAAATAAATTAACTAACGACCAAAAGGTCGAAAGCGCCATGAATGTATTAGCCTTTACGTTTTTTAAGCGCGCATATTATATTTACTGTACTACTATCTCTTACGCTCGGCTACTTTCCACATTAACTAAACGAAATAACAACTAATAACTCAATCGGACACAGGCCTTTACTTCAAAGTTGTTCAGTAAATTTCTATACATATAAGTTAAGTTTTTTTAACTCGGGTAATTTTGTAATAATATGTTTTTTTAACTAAGGCAACTGTCACTACTAAAATATCCTCCTGCAGTGATATATATTGTTCATGTATAATAATTCATTTTATTAAATACTAGCGGTCCGCCCCGGCTTTGCACGGGTATCTAGAAAGAACTTTTTTGTTGAATTTAATTATCAAATAAGTGAATTCAAAATGTTTCGCCTCCCCTACGGCCCCTAATCCAGTGACGCCTACATCGCATAAGCCTAGCTAGCGGAGCAGGGTGCGCGGCGACCACGCAACGTTTAACTAATACTTACATTTTTAAACTCGTGATATCTTTCTAATGGAATGTCCGAATTGAATAATTCAAAAAGTTATATAAATATGAAGTAATTTATTTTGATAAGGATGAATACCAAGATACAAATAAAGAGCCTTTTCTAGCGGCGGCTTTTAATAATTTTTTTAAAATAAAAGAACACTTATTGTGGCATAACTATAATAGTTAGACATATGCTGTCGCGACACTTTTTGTAAATAATGATGTGTTCTGCAAAGTCGTAGTACATTATTTTATTCTATCATCAATAGTTTTCACAGCGCAAGCGATGTAAAGAATATTTTAGATATTTTTTTTATACCTTGGGTTACATTATTGGAGATTTAGTAAGGATCCCTATTTTTAAAAAAAATAATATTGCCAATGTCAGTCACCCGGGGATAGTGTAGCTTGCCAACAGTGAAATAATTTTTCAAATCGGTTCAGTAATTTCGTAGCCTATTCAATGCAAACAAACAATCAAATCTTTCCTCTTTATAATATTAGTATAGAATAGATAATTAATTTCCTGAACACGTTTTTAATTATACAAAAGTAATAAGAAAATCCATGACAAGTTACACGTTTTTTCAACAGCGGTGTAGTCGGCGTTTGCATCATACGGTGTATTTCTTCAACCGGATTACCCTGGCCGAATTTCCACTGATAATATGTAGGAAAAACGAAACATTTACAAAATCCTCATCTCTATTCCTTTCTCTGTATATCATAGTCATGTTTGTCACTATCAAGGTATTACTATTTTATCTATTTTTTTTCTTATTTCAGGAGGCAACAACAACAAACCAATAACGTCTCCACTCAGCTGATATCGGAATGTTCAAATGGATATGTGGTGTTACAAGAATAAATAAGATGAAAAATGAGTAGATAAGGATCTTTCAAAGTTGCTTTGACTGACTGAGAAAAGGAAGACTAAGATGGTATATCCTCCTCCGTACAAGAACGGAGAAAGAATACAATTTCCTGCGGCCGGGCGGCCTGTCGTAAAAAGCGACAAAACAACCCACAGCCTGGTGGTAGGGCATTTGCCCGATTGGATGGATACCACCCCTGTTCTAGAGTATGCCGCCATAACAACCTTGAGTTGTGTTCCGGCATTAATGACCAGGTACCAGTTTCTCCTTCAAGGCCGGCAGCACATTGGCAAAACCTCTGGTATTGCTAATGTCCATAGGCGACGGTAACCACTTTCCATCACGGTTGGGCCGTTAGCCTGTCTGCTGTGCTTCAGCAATAAAAAAAATGAGCATGTAATGAGGAGGGGAAAAAGTCACGTGACAAAAAGAATGTTAAGCTGGAAGGTTGTTGGGTACAAACGTAAAGATGGACCAAAAAGGAGATGGCTGGAGAGTATGAGGGAGGACATGATGATTTGTGGCGTGACAGAGAACGTGTGCCAGAATAGAGGTGTATAGAAGGAATAGACATATTATGCCGCCACCAAATAAATGGGAGAAAGTGGATATTGGAACCATCTCTTAGTCTACTTAGGGGCCATGCATAAATTACGTCACACGTTAAGGGTTGGGGGAGGTGGTCGACGAGGTGTGACATTGTGTGACAAAGAGTGGGAGGGGTCCTAAATTTCGTGACGTCACATTTCAAAATCCTACTAATATTACAAACGCGAAAGTTTGTAAGAATGGATGTATGTTTGTTACTCTTTCAAAAACTACTAAATGTATTTTGATGAAACTTTACAATAATATAGCTTACACACATAACAACACATAGGCTATAATTTATAAAGATATATTGTGAATTATCCAAAATATAACGATTTTCCATTACCACGCGGGTGAAACTGCAGGGCGCAGCTAGTCTAATATTTGAGCTTTAAATTTAATAATTTAAATGGAAATAAAACTAATCACGGAACTGCTGTTGTAATTTAATAATTTGTTGGTGTAAAATTTGTAGATGACATCTTACAGGTTACTAGGAATATTTTTAGAAAAAAAAACACAGAGGCTAAAATAAATTTGTAAAATTCCCACAAAATCAAGTAAATAACATGTTTATATTACTATTTTACTTTCTAATTTCCATATTTAAGTTATTGAAGTCATTGGCCTTATAAAATAGAAAAAAAAAACAAATGTCAAATGTCAATGCAACGTGTCTATGACGTTTAATTGAGACATTTACGCGGCAATATGTGATTTGTTGGTTAAAATGCAACTTTTTAAATTAATAGCGCGAAAATTCATAATAATATTGTCTATACTAATGTGGGATTGTGAATATTTCTGAACGTAAGAGTGGTTATTTTGCATAGAGTAGTTGGGAGTGTTTCCGGACGATGTGTACAATGTGTGAGTGAGAAAGATAGTTGAAGAATGAAAGAAAAGATAAACAATAGACGACTTTTTATCAAGACACAAATCCAGCAAAAACCAACTGCCAGACCCTCAAGAACTATGAGCTCTTTCTGCGTACACCGTAGCACAAACCAACTTGATTGACAATTTATTTTTATCTTACCTCCCACCCATTTTAATATTGTTACATGCCGTCAAAGATAAACGCACAGATGCCTATGGTAATCGCAGTTTATTGTCTTCCCGGATTTAGGAATTCTTTTGTGATTTGAATTGTAATTAAGAAAAACACGCTATTGCTTTTCTACTTGTTTTATGACCACCATTAGCGTCGAACTAATCCTTATTGTTATTGTTTTCCGTTCGCAAGTGTGCAACTTACTATTTCGCGGAAACTCAGTGCGCGCGGCCAATTTTTTTGTACTGTGTAGTTAGTATAAGACAATGCCCGAATGGAGGGGCGGACAGTCAAGCGACGACTACGAGACGAGTAAGACGTTTTGTAGTACTCTCGATTAGCGATATAGACGACGGACTTTGCGCGTGTCGAATTGCATTGAATCGTGCAGTGTGAACTGGTTGCATCCAGTTTTATTTGTATTTGTTTTAGACGTGTTTGTACAGTTCTAATAAATTCTATAGTAGTTCCAACGGCATTTTTAATTCGAGTCCTGTAGCTTGTAACAAAGTTGTATAAAATTATTAGAGCTAGGCTTTTTTGCCGATTACGCCGCTTCTTCTCTTCAAGCCACAACATGTTGCGATGCGGTGGTAAATTAGATTAGGTTCCCTTAGAGTAAATAATAACCATAAACAAAATTAAAACTAAATAATTAAAATGAACAAATTGGCGGTTGACTAAATAAAACTTTAACAATACTCATTGGCACTTGACATCTTTGTCTTTCGTGATTCACGGCTACTCAAAGTGGCCGAAACGTCGGAGTAATAAAAAACAAATAAATTACCGCGCTTAGTCGCGAAAACTTAAGAAAATATTACATTGCTACAAGTTACGTTCTATGCGATGTGTCAGCCGTTGTATTTGAGATAGACAGTAAGCACACAGAATGTACGATATTTTCTTTATGGTCTCAAGTCTATGTTAATGCATAACTCCCTCCACACATCCCTATCATATTCACGACATATGTTTATCTGTGGTCTTTGGAAAATATCGTTTATACGTTAACGGCAGGTCACGGCTTGTAGTCGCGCATTCTACCGTAAATAATGCGCCTATGTTCAAATAAATATGCTTTCATTACGTTCATTCTATTCGATTGTTAAAAAAAAAAAAAATATTGCATGACTTTTGTAGACAGGTAGACGTCCCGCCTGATGGAGTTTTTTTTTATAAATATTTAAATATATAATCTACGGACTAATTCTGTACCATTTTTTACAACTTAATTTTGAAAAAAGTTTTTAAAGTTTATACACGCTTATTTGTTCTTGTGTGTGACATTTATTGGGTGTATGTTTGTGTTATGGTGTACCTTACGAATAACTTATGATATTAATTTATTCTAATTTTAATACTAAACTTATACTAATGTAGAGTGTATCTGTTACATGCTGGTGTTGCGAGGAAGTGTATGTGCAGCGTGTGCCTTATGTCTAAACCTATATATATTATTACAACTTAAGTTCCGACGAAAACAAAATCCACCTGCATATCTATAAAAACGTATTTTATTACCTGTCGGCATTTGAACTAATTGTAATTATTTTATGATTGTCTTCTTTTGTTTACCTATTTATTGGTTATTGTGGAGAACAGCCTATTGTACTCGTTTATGGCCGTTTGCAGGCATAATTAGCCAGGTGTGCGGATTACGATTTCTAGGAAATTGCGTCGACGCTTGCCGGGCAGACATATTTGCATTTGTGCAGTAGAAATCAATGGCCCGATTGAAAAAGGTTAGTCGAGCGAGAACCACGAGCGAAGCAAGACGTATGTACTACAATCGGGAATCTAATAAGTGACGGACTTTGCGCGTTTTATAGTGTTACCTTCTGCATTACGTTTGGATTTGTTATGTTCGGTTATATTTGTATCTGCATTATACGTGTTTTTATAGGTCTAATAAACCCTATAATAATTCCAACGGCATTTTAATTCTAGTCCTGCGACTCGTAACAATATTAACCTAACCAGTGCCATGTGTGTTGTTTTTGATGGAAAGCGATTACCTGCAGCTGTCTAAAGGGAGACTGGAACCTGGCTATTAATGCCGCGGGACTTGAGGTTTTATGACGGCATACTCTAGAACAGGGGTGGAAGCTATCCAGATGGGCATATACCCTATATATAAAGAACCCAATTAAGCTTATATGTAAATAGAAAAAAATAGTGATCCACATGATATATTAGTAACACAAGTAATCGTTACATCTATACAAATAATTAAAATTGAAATGTCTGTTTGTAATGTCAAAATAACAGCTGTTTACGGTACTTACATCGAAATGTATTTTTTTAAATTTTTGTTTGTCTGTCTGTTTGTTGCGGCTTATCTCTGAAACGGCTGGACCGATTTTGACTGGACGTTCGCTGGCAGATAGCTGATGTTACAAAGAGTGACTTAAACTATTTTTATTTTAGAAAAAACAAATTGAATGACCCATGCGCACGCAGCCAGGGCCGATGCACCGGAAGGCAAATTAAATTCCACACGGACGAAGTCGCGGGTCAAAGTTAGTTTTATATTTGTATATATGTATAAAAAAATCTCAAAAAGCACCTGACATAACTTGTTCACCAGGTACAGGCAAGAAACAAAGACGAGGAATCATTCATATAACAGCGGACATATGATTTGGCGCGGAATGGAAATAACCGCGATTTTACGGTAGGATGACGGTGTACGTATCTTCGCAGCCGTTGACCACGTGTCTTCACGCACTGCCGCTTGCGGGGTAAGCAGAAGGGTCGCGAAGGTCGTTGCATTAGAAAAAATGCATTCATAATGCATTGCATATTAAAAAGGTCTTGGAAATATAACGATTTCAGCATATTTTAGTAACCACTGTTTTTTTTTAATTCCTGAAGTAAGCAAACATTGTATATATAGGTAGTCAAGACATGTGCGCCGCCCACTGCCTTTCCGCCCGATCATGACATACGCGAGTGTGGTGTTCGGTCATACCAAGAATGCCTTTTTAAAGAAACTGAAAATCGTGCAGAATAGATTCATGCGCAGAGCCGTCGGTGCTCGTCTCTATATGCGTAAAGTCGACCTTAACCGCGATCTGGAGCTTCCCTCCATCAAAAACTACATAACGTCGCCCTTGCGTAAGTATTTCGATCTCGGGCCGCACCGTCGAAATCCGCTCGTCGTGTCCGCGTCCGATTATAAGCCTCGTCGAAAGGCTCTCGTGCGACGACCGCTAAACGTCCTAACCGACAGTATCGACGTTATCACAAAACGGCTGGTTAGGACAGCAGACTGGCAGGCAAGGCGCAGATATGCGCATGATCTCCCTCCCTGAAATACCGCTGCTGGGGCCCTCTAGCATCTAGGGAGCAGAGGAGTCTTCACCCCTGCTGACGAAGTGAGTTCGCTCTGATTCCCGGGGCACTCTCAGGCACTTTTGCGCTAGGATCGGCGTGGGCGTAACTACGTTCAAGTCTCATGCCTTTACTACCATAAGCGCGGGGCACATGGGAGGAGGTTTTAGTGGGGTATTAGCCCTTGGGCATTTGTCCATTGGTTCGAGTCTCCACACAAGCCCGTCAGTTACTGTTTGGATCGACAACGGTCTAATCCCTAGCAAAGAACCTGATATGTGCGAAATGCATTTCCATCGCCTGAAAAAAACAAAAACCCGGCAGACAGACAGACGGCGGCGTCTCAGACGCCGCCAATCAAGATCTCTCCACATCCCCGCGAGGGACGCCAGGAGACATAGCCCCCCCATAGGATAGATTAGGCGTGTTGCTGGGAAGTTTCTTTCACCGTCTCTTCTCTCCCAGCCATAACAAGTTGCGAAACGGCAGTAAGATAGCATAGGCCGCCGCGAACCGCTGATCCCGGTCATCCCGGTCCGCCGGGATCCTTCCTCTCGGGCTCTATATTACCCGTCGCCTGTTCTCAATTAGTGCATTGTGTCGCCCTACTTCTCTTCGCGAAGGCGCTCGCCCTGGAAACCCCGGTAAAGTTGTAAGGTCTTCGGACCAACGACATAAAGTCCAATAAAGCCTAAAACAGGCAAACAGGTAGACGGGCCACTTGATGGAAAGCGGTTTATCGCCTATGGACATTTATAACACCAAAAGAGACTAGAACCTGGTCAATAATGCCGAAACACTACTCAAGGTTGTTATGGCGGCATATTCTAGACTCTAGACCAGAAGTGGTAGGTATCCAGATGGGGAAAAACACCCTACCACCTGGCTGTAGGTCGTTTTGTAGTTTCTTACGTCAGATTGCCTCAACACAGGAAATTGTATTCTTTCTCCATTCCTGCATGGGTTGGGTAAAATAAATATTTTCAATTTGACACCATTTGCTAATCTAGTAGTAGATTTTTAATCTAGCTTACTTGAGACCCAGGAGCTGCTTAATTATCATACACTTACTTTCTCTCTCTTATATAAATACAAAAATATTAAGTAAAGAACTAGAACCTGGCCATTAATGCCAGAACACAATTCAATTGTTATGGCGGCACACTGTAGACCAGAGGCGGAAGCCATCCAGATATGGCTGGAGAGACGTAGTGGAAGCTGATCTGCGCGAGTTCCATTCCAAGCCGACTGGCAGAAGACAGCTCTGAACAGAGTGGAAGTGTTCTCATTTCGGAGGCTAAGACTCATTTTGGGGCGTTGAGCCGCAAAGCCGCAAGACGAAACATGCATAGCGCAAGGCCAACACTTTCACGACAATATTCTGTGTACGCGTGGTATCAAATCAAATCAAATCAAATAATTTATTGCTTAAAAACATGTTTATACAAATAGGTCTTGTTATTTTATACCGATCAAATGTTTTTTGCCGATTGATTACACCGATCGAGCCGGCCCTAACAGCTCTAAATAATAACAAGATTATTTTTGTTTCACAACTTGCGGCGCCATATTGACCCATTTTCTAATCGTTTGAATTTAATAGATGCCTTGACCCAGTTTTTAGATGAACCCTCACTCCTTATGACGAGCGAGATATTAAAGATCAAGTTATATTGGTCGGGGGTACAATGAACTATGAATAAGTCTTGTATGTAATTGGTTATAAGCGTTGTCTCAAACTCTCAAAGTGAAGCCGGCTGAAGGAAGACGATTGCGCCGCAGTGCGTTCTGAGAACTTAGTATTAATTTATTACATGAGCTCAGCAGACGGCCCACCTGATGGAAAGCGGTTACCATCGCCAATGGACATTCGCAACGCAGTATTTGCTTTTATTCCTTCGTCTCCCGGTAAATCCAATAGTTTCCGAGAAAAATCACAGATGGACATACTTATTTCAGTCTTATGCTAAAATTCCTACATAACCCTAAATATAAAGTTTTAAATAACAAATCAATCCCAGGTTAAGTTACTAACGCATAGATAAAACATTATGACGCTGCGGTTGTCTATGGGTAGAGTAACAATGGACCCGTATCGGTAAAGGCTATTGTTTCGAGTCCAATAACGATTTTAAAAATAAAAAAATGCACTTTAATGTTTATAGGTTTAGAAAATTAAAGTTTTAGATTAAAACAACAAAAAATTAAATAGATATCTTAAAATAAAATTCTCTACATGGTACAGTGTCTAGAAAATGTGCCGGGAGTTTTAAAACGAGTAATTTTAAAGGTTTTGATGTGCTGTTTCCCGCTTTCAATTTTGGCATCTCGTACCCTGTCGTATCGTTGCCGCTCGCGCCGCCATATTGGAAAAATGGCGCCTAATAGAAGTTTTTTGACATTATCTCTTTTCCGGCTTATTTTACGATGAAATAGTTTATTACAAAATTAAACTAGAGAAAATTTCGTATAATTTTTGCTATAACAATTATTTTTAAATCATACGTTTTGGGATACGAGCACCGCATATTAATCATTTACAGCAACGCGTGTTTTTCTTATACTGAGCCATGGCTTCTAATGAAGTAAAGTGTTCTATTTGTGAGACTATTACAAGAAAGTGAAGTAATTGAAGTGAAAAAAAGGGATTGGGGACTTCGCCAACTAGATTAAACTTTTCGAGGGACGATTCTTTTGACAATGTATATAACTGTTGAAAACGACATGAAAAGTTAATCGACTTCTCAACCACATCTAGGGTTGTCACCTTTTTTCATTTTAAATATAGTATTTGTTTTTTAACTGTAAAAAATAGTACTCTTCGGAAATTTAGGCGAAAAATGGTACACATTTATTTTTAATTAATTATTTTATATTTGATTTGTTTTATTTATTGTTGAATTTTTCCATGCAAAGACCTATTATTTTTAAAATAATTACGAGTCTTAACAAAAAGCGCGATAATTCAATTAGTGATGAAATATATTACATTTCGTACTATATTATTTTTCTAGGATTATATATAGTAAAATTGACTAAAATAGTACGATACTATATATTATATTACGGTTGGGAACCCTAACCACTACTATGAACCACTATCGATTTTAGGTCGTCCTAAAGTTTACCATTATCCTTATTAATTCACTTTAATTTTTTTAAAGTTAATTATTCATTAAGCTCTCTGAGTGCAACATTATATATTTTATATAAAATATATTACAACATTTTTTATCACACCGGAATGGCCGTTACACGATAAAGCTTTGTTTATATACGTATCTCATTCATACGCCTACGCATTAGAGAGAGACAGTAGAACAAGGAAGATGGGGAAATAACAATGGCGGAAGATGATGTCAATACGCGAAATTATTAAATAATACATTGTGTGGAATTGTCGATAAGTTTTACAGTGTAAGCTTGTTATACGATAACTGATAATAAGTCGACAAAGTGCGTGTCGGACACACATCGAAGCGTTGCATAGAGATGAAAATCGTCTTAAATTTTGTTTCTTTAATTTTAGGAAGGCTTACAGACTAATACATGTCAATTAAAGTAAAAAAGTATATAAACAACGCTGATATCAAGCCTCCACCTATTGACCTATTCTGTCTGTGCAAAAAATTCTTTGAGCCAGTATTCGCTTGACACATTTTACACTAGTGCAGTATAACTCTGGGTTCAATTTTACTAATATTTTGTTGAAAGAGTTTGTCTTTGGTTACAAAACGCTAAAACTAGAAAGAAGGTAAGAAAGAAAATAATGTTTATTTGGAGTTATTATAAAGAGAATTACAGTAGAATTACACAGCTTAGTTTGGTTTTCATATAAAAGTCTTAATAAAGTCGGATACGATGACCTCGCTTGTAGTGAGTGACATGTCGCTTATTATGACCTATTTTTATAAATTACGTCCGGTTATAGTGACAATAATAGCAATTTCATAAAGTATCTTGTGCTTAAAATGATCAATTGCCTTAATTCTAATCAAAACACATCTTCTACAAAAAATAAATAAATAAGTAAGTATGTATATGCTTTACATGACGTCACGTTCTTTCGATGCCATTATAAGTGGATTCTACTGTAGTATAAAAATAAAACTGCACGGAAAAATATTCTACAAGTGCAAAAGCTTAATTTTTACTTTCATTACAATGAAATGGAAACTTTCTACTACGCCATTTGATCTACCATAGACTCAGTGTTGCCAACTTTAAAATAAAAATGTTATAATTATAATAATTATGTTTCATAATGCTGATATTAGACGAATCAATGAAATTGAATTAATTTGATATTGAAAGACACAGAACTAAAAGGGTATGAGGGTATTTAATGAGCTGAAATCATTCAAATTTGTGTGCTGTGCCCGTGACTTCATCCTCATGGATTTTTTTTGCGCGGAAACCTAAAAAACTTTGCCTAAGTTACTCCTTATAACAACAGCTATCTACCAGTGAAACTCCCGTCAGAATCGATTCAGCCGTTTCAGAGAATAGCCGGAACATCCAGACAGACAAAAATTTTGTAAGAGAATTTTTGATAAAGTGCCGTATATACTTTCACATGCATGACATTACAAACAGAAACTTCAATTATATTTATCTGTATCGATTAATTGACTATTTAGAATGACTCTCTCGTTTAGTAGCCTTTGCCGACCTAGCTCGCTGAAACGCCTTGACATGATAAATATCGGGGTGAGGTATAGATATACGGCACATTTATTTATTATTTGAGATATAAAATTAATTTTGGGTGGTTATTAAAAAAAATAACCACCTATATTAAAAAAGTTCGGATCTGTTCATAATATATAAATGTGCCATATCCGGATAACTATACCCCACCCAAATATCGTAAGCAAACTTTTCGTTAATTAATATGGTCTGGGTGTTTGGAAGCAGAATCTAAAATGGTCAGTTGTATACTATTATAAACAAGCGTAACTTTCTCCACTTAGGGATATAAAATGTGTGTTTGTTTGCCGACTGTATATTAGTATCTACTAATTAAATTTTATGGCCAGTCTTAATAAGCAATGAAAATGCAATAAAAAGATTTTCAATAAAAAATCATAATATTCGCAACCTTCTATTTAATCTGTTGCAGAAGCCATAAAGTTTAATGCGATAGATCGATCATCGTGTATCGAGGGGGAAGGAAAATTAAGAGGAAACCCGCAAATTGATATATGAAACCTGTCAATGGCCTTGAATAAGCTTAATTTAATTAATATCATCAACATTGAAAAGCACTCAGCGATTTCAATTACATTAACAAGGGCCGATTTTTCAATCGTCAGTTAAAAGTCACCAGCGGAATAAATTATAACCTAACCAAAAGTTAAATAGTTCAAGTGTTTTATTCATGTACCTGTTATTTTTAATTTGCCCATGCTATATTTTATTCTATGAATAACTTTTATATGGTATTTGAAAAATCTGTCCTAAAATAGACACATATGAGCTAAAAAAAAAAATTCAAGTTGTTGTGGACAGTTTGTTGCCGCTTCTATCTTTATATAGCGACTAGAGGTCTCAGCAGACGGTGTCACCCTGAAAAAATTAAAATCTAGAACCCGATTTCAGCACCACCTACCAGGTTTAATTCTGAATCTAAACGGTATATGGTAGAACATAAATAAAATAAATTTATACGATGAATTTAAAAAACCTGCCTTTTTTTGAAGTAGGTTAAAAAAGGCTCGCCCTCCTAATATCATAACCTGTGTCATGATAGCGTTATGGTCTGTCGAAGTACATAACAGTCGTAATAACCGAAGTCGGTTTAAAGAGTATTATATTGTTATAATTGGCAGCCTCTGTGGTTAACAGGGCTAAGGTTTTCCCAGCCGAGCTCATTGGAACACGAAGGTCGATTTTGATTCCTGGCATGGTAGATTGCATCAATGAACTTTCCGTTATTTACTGTGGTCTGGGGTGTCTGTCCGTTGTATACAGTCATAACAAACGTAACTTGCTTAGCTTTGGAACAGGGGCGTAGCCAGTGGGTGATGATGATGAGATAGGTGTTATGGCCTGGTCTGGACTATGCCGCCATATAACCTTGAGTTGCGTTCCTGTGTTCCGGCATTAGTGGCCAGGTACAAGTGACCCGTAGAGGGCGGCAGCGCATTTGTAGCACCTGTGGTGTTACGAATGTCCATAGGAAATGCTAATCACTTTCCATCAGGTGGGCCGCCTGCCTGTCTGCAGAACTCATACAATAAAAAAAACTATTGCAAAATACCACAACTGGCAACACTGAATAGACAACTTAAAAAGTTCAATGCCCTCTAAAATTCAAGGTTGCCAAAAAATTTCATGACGCAAGCGATTTATTTTTAAAGTTATCTTTTTAATAAAGCTTCACACGATATAATAACTATGCTAATCTTACGTCTAAATTAACCTAATTTAAAAAAAAAAAGAATTTTACTACATCTTAACTAATTTGGACTTTTTTATATTTAGTTTTCAGATTTATAATATTATAGAACCTTGTAATTCGTTTTCCTAAATCTTAGTAACCTGACTTCCTGTCCTTAGAGGTTCCGGGTTCAATTTCCACACTTGGTTTTACTAGAATTAATCTATTATGTTATACAAAGTATCAGAGTAACTTGGTATGTATAGAAATACACGATGTACCTATATTTTGACATATAAAAACCTATTTTTATTATTTCAATGATGTTATCAATATATTATTGAATAAATTTTATTATGTTATTATACAAATAACAAAAATATATACACTTAATTTATCAAATATCTTAATTTAAGTTGCAATCTTCATTTGCATATGAAATGTTGCAATAGTATATGAATTTTGAAGCAAGCAGCCATCATTAAAATTACAATAAACAAGTCTTTTCATAGACAAATCGAAGTTTCTTCTACTTACCCAGAACATTGGCAGTTACTTTCACAGCTATTTTCTCCCTCAAACATTTTGACCACTTTATTTACACCAACACAAAAAAACCGAATCACAAGTCCATTTTTAAAGCAGCTTATAAATAATACAGTCTCTTTGACTAATTTTAATTGATAATTATTTTTTTCTGATAATAAACGAGAGGATCAGCTAGCGAACCACATCCCTGGATAGCCAGCGACCGACTGAAATGAAAAATAGTTTTTGTCGCGCGAGTTCGGCTCGCGGCCCGCCCCGATTTCCGTTATGGCACAGGAAGACGGGATATACCAGATTATACTATTTTAGTAGATTTTTCTAAATTATTAAAACTAACCTATTTAAGATTGATTGTAAAATTATAAATGATCAACCCTAAATTTATTTTTAGGTTGTACGTCTAGTTTTAAGGTTTAAACTGTACTGATTATATGGAAATAAAAAAAAAATCAATCAATCAGTCCGTCTTAAGGGATTGATGATAGAATACAATATAATTAAGAAGCGATAATTATTTTAAATTATCGTTATAGTACTAGTTTATAATGTATGTATTTTTATTTAAATCAACGAATCAATCAGCAAAGCCGATGATACTAGACGGTGATTCATAAACATACACTTTAATAATTCAATGACATTGAATAACGCCGTGTCCTTCATTTCTGTGCCTGTAGACACAATTGATTCAATTCAGCTGATCCGTGTAATATCAGCATTAGATTACACATTACACAATAGATTAAAAACTATGGTGTTTACAAAAGGTGTGGCTCCATCTGCGTTAATGTTAAAGATTTAGGCTGTTTCATGCAGATATGGCGTTGCGCTTAGTGCATTATTTGAGATTAGACATCGTTAATGACGTTAAATATTGACACATAACACATGTGTATATTTTAATGTGGCTATGCGTTACCGGCGTTATTTTTTAACGCTTTAAACAAGATGCATTTGGCCAAAGCTTAAATCTTTAACACTAATGCAGATGAAATCCAACAGAACAAGTTTCTATGTACATTAATCACAAATTTGACATCTAACCTTCACACTCATAGTCAACTAATCATCCGTTTTTAGATTCTTACTACCGATTTAAATTCTATTTTAGTGGTGGTAGTAATGGTAAATAATAATTCATTTAGGAAATAATTTGTATGAACTTTAAAATAACCTTTAACATTCTTTAAGGTCAAGAAAACATCTTTGTGTGTCCAGTCTCGCATACTATCCTTAATTGATATAGAAAAACATCAATAAAATTTTTAAATCATATTTCAATATTTAAAACATAATTATTATTTAGACTAAATCAGTTATAGCTTGAGAATCCTTAAGTATTTATTTTCGATTTTTTTATGTTTAATGAATAGCGTATACTGTCAGTAACACAAATTGAAATCATAGTATTCAAATTTATTTTATGTGCTTATGTAAATTGGATAAGTCAACACAGAGTGGTAACTAAAATTATTGTCAAATCAACACAGCTGTATAATATTTGGTTGCAATCAGATCTTGTGCTCTGCCTTCCATAATCCACATAAAACATCCTACTAAGAAATACGAATAAAGCAAGCCTTTGTTCATTGCGACATTTTGTTGCAGATGACTTCAAAACAAATGCGAAATGAAAAGCAACCCATAAAGCCTGATTAGACTTTAAACCGACATAGAGTTATTTTCAATGAGTTACAACATTTTTGGAATATTCTTTGTTGTATTTTTTTATAGTTTAAACATAATCTGTCTTAAAAGACTGGGTTCACATTTTTGAAATTTATCCATTCTGTAAACTAAGAAGCATAATCAATAATTGTTTTACCTATTGCTACGTAAAAGTACACCAATTTACATATTTTAAAAAGCTGACGGTTTTTTTTTACAAACTGTGTCATAAATTCCTTTTAATGTAGCAGAAAGTTCATATCACCAATTCTAAAATGGCTATAGACGACGGCGATTAGAATATATCAAGAAAACCCAAAGCTTATCTACATTAATATAATAAAGAGGTAATGTTTGTGTGTTTATTTGTTTATGTAAGTTATATTAGGTATATGTTAAATAAAAACCCAAAAACATATACAATAGTAATAAATATAAAAATTGTAAGCAACACACTGCACAAGCACTTTACACCACGTTATTGTAACAGAAACACTCCACATAAGAATAGGTATTATAAAATAGATTTAATAATAATATATTATAAGTAAATTAAGGTACACCTCAACACAACATAAAACTAATAACATATAACACACACACCAAACAAAATATTATACGTAAGCATGTAACAATCCATATCTTTTCAAATTAAGTTTATATAAGAAAAGGTACAGTCTAGAGTCCATAGTTTTTTTATTAAAAAAAATTGTAGGAAGTGTATCTCTTGACCTACTGAACCGATTTTAAAAATTCTTTCGCCAGGAGATTAATACATTATTTATGAGCAACATATGCTGTATTTGATTGTGATTAATAAAAAAAATCAATACGCTCAGCAAACTGCGCACAGGTCAGCTTATTGGTATAATCAAGTAATTATAATAGTACATATTCACAATGTGTGAGATGAGATAGGACAAGTGATAAAAGTGGAATAGTTTTCACCTGATACCTTCCCACACAGACTCAAACAACGTATACGCGACAAAGTTTACACACACAAGCCTAAAAAAATGCTGTGCTTCATTTGCCCCTTTTATTAAAGTAGACTCCGTTTATACTTTTATTCATCTGAGGGCATATCCTAATGTTATATAACCTATAAGTCGTTGAACGGACTATCTATATCATAAAATGTTTTGTGACTAAATACCACTTTATAGTCTAATGTGCACACACACAACAAACCCAAAAATATAATAATTTATATCCAGAGAACTCATTGCTGTGTTTGAAATTGATTTCATATAATAGTCAATGTTTTTAAATTGGTAGTAAATTTCTTTAAAAGCTGGCAAGAAAATTCGCGCCTAAACACATGGTAGTCCGCCGTGCCCTACTAGAACCTCTAGCATATTCTTATATAATAATGAACTTTATTTTTGAAGACATAAAGTTCAACATTATTCTTTGTGAATCATTCATAATTCCATACAAAAATCATATGGGAATTCTACGTAATCTGTACCATATCTCATGTGTAGAAAAATCAACCGTTTTGGTACAACATAAGGTTGAATTTAATTTCAAAACTACAAATAAATCCAGTACATTCACACAAACAGAGCCTATTCAGTATTTCAAGTCATATGGCTCTTTATGGAATTAACAGGTGAAGAGAATTCAATCTAACTTATTGTAGATAAGGTATATATTTTAATATAAAATTTTATACACAACTATATGACAAATATAATGTAAATAGCCACGAAAGTACATTTTCTTCAAAACTCTTTCGGATTATTCAATTCTGAAATACATTTTTAAGTTGGTAAATAGACAATATAACATTTGCAGTTACGAGACTGCATTTTACTTGAAATTCTCTCAGATTATTCGTTCTTTAAGTGAATTTATAAGTTGGTAAGCTGCGTAGACAAATCATTATGGCAGGTACCCAAAGGAATGTTGCCGCCAAAAAAAAGTTAACTTTTTTCAAAATAACATTATATTGGCCATATTAACGGGGTTCTATGGTCAGGATGGTCTTTATACGACCTTGGAGGATCTGTTAAGGTTTCACTGAAATGTGTGTAAATCTAGCTAACCCGTGGCCCCTTCGCTGGGCGTCACCTAACTACATCAAACCGTTTAGTCAGCGCATGTCAATAAATATATATAGCCTATGTCGGTTCGGAATAATAATGCAGCTATTTACTGGTGAAACAATTTTAAAAATCGATTCAGTAGTTCAAGAGTTACTTTCTATAAACAAGCTCACAAACTTTATTTCTTTATATTATTAGTATAGACTGCTAAGGCTAGAGATAGATAATAAAGCTAAAAAATAATAAAATTTATTTTGGCACACACATAGAAGTCTTTTTTATGTTGTTGGTTTCACATAGAAGTCATATGTGTCCAAAACTGTCATTTATATGTAAATGTCAACAAATACCTGTACTACCTATACATATGTCCAAAAAAATTTTAAAATTTGAATAGAAGTATAAAACTTGAAAATATTATTATTTGAAAGATATTCGCAGTATTACTATTCCATGTCCTCATTTCCTTACTAAAAATAAAACCACTCAAACGTTACTCGAATAAATTATATCAAAATCGATACAATAGTTTACAATCAGCCGATCGTATCTCCGCATGGTGTTTATGTCGAACTATAAAAAAATAAGTGCTACACGTGTAATGGATTTTAATGAAAATTTGAATTGTCAGTTGCATGTATCACCATCCTTGTGCTGGAGGAAATTCCGGCATAGTTTTATGCTACTGGTACATCCAATCTTGGACACGTGACGTTCTAGTCAAGGTGCAATAATGTATTTTAGATTCCGGTGGCGGCCTTACGGGACGCAGGTTAGGTTTAGTGGGTAATTCATCGGCTCTCTCTTCAGGGAGACGCACCGACACCATACGAGAGGCCCACGCGCACGTGTGTAGGTGGAAAGAAAGAAAATAATTTTATTCAGAACAAATTACAGCAGATACAGTATAATTGCTAACTTATTTAAAAACTAAAGTAATATAATTTTGTCAAGTAATATAATCAGTCTCAGTATAATGCCGGTCTGTTAAAACCAGCGTTGCTCTTCCGCATTACATCATTGCAAAGCATAAAAAATGTGGCTCTAGGCGCTGCAGTTGCTCCCCCCCACCTCCTCGTGTTCAGGAGAAAGACATTCCCCGTGCATTATCACTACAGGCGTAGCTACCGCTGTATCCGCCATATCAATGATACCCCAGGCTACAGGGGCCCCGAAATTGTGTAATCAAAAACTCCTAAAATGTTAGCCACAATCTTTTAATAACATTTTTGAGAATAACTGCTGGGCCAACAAGAAGGGCTATCAGTCTTGTCCTTATTTTCTATATAGGCAGTATATCTAGTAAAACTGAAATCGTCTTCAGCTATGGATAATTTCATAAATAAGTTTGCCGAAAAAAAGGCGACAAAAGTATATCTTTAATTATTTTTATAATGGATAGATTCCCGTTTGATCGACATTGCGCCTCATGTCAGGTGGAAATGCAGTCTAAGGTGGAGCACGCTTACCTAGAAGATACCTGTTCACGCGAGACTTGAAGACACCTAGATTGTATTCTTGAGGTAAAACAGACGACGGTAGAGAGTTCCACTCTTCCGCGGTGCGTATGATAAAAGTGGAAGCATAGCGTTTCGTCCGCTTTGTTGGTTCACCATATATCGGTGGCTTGAGCGCGTACGTCTGCTTGTCCGGTGGTAAAATGGTGAAGGAGGAACCAATTCATGTAATTCCGTGGCACACTCCCCCAAGTGTATCCTATAGAATACCGACAAGCTAGCGACTTTACGTCGATGATTTCGGCTCTGAAGCCTCTCATCGACTAGTCGGTCATTGCCTATTAGGTTCCTAGCTCTTTCTCAATTGACTCGAGTGTCTCCAGCTGGTATTTAACTGAGCCATCCCAAAGATGAGAGCAGTATTCCATGTAAGACCGTACTTGTGTTTGGTAAAAATTCAGCAACTGAAGTGGTGTGAAGTACTAGCTTCTTGCCAGCCAGAAATTTAGAGATTGTGTTAAGGAGATACCAAGAAGAATGTCTCGCTATCGGTATGGATACACCCCGGAGAGTAGGAGTCAAGTTGAAAGGACTCCTTTTGGCAGAGAAAAGACATGCCTGGGTTTTGGACTCTAACTTAGCTCCCGGGAACATTAGGTATAAGTAATAACTGTTAGTCAATATATAATTATTTTAATTAAATTCAAGCTTTTTTATTTCTTTAATAAATTAACTTTACCCTTCCTCTGGGCCCCTTAAACACATTTTCATATAGCACCCGTCCATGGCAAGTTACGCCACTGATAATCACCTAATGGAAAGTGGAGACCGTCGCTTATGGACGTTTGCAACACCGGGGGTGATGCTAACGCGTATCCAGCCTTGGGGGTGAAATAGGAAGGAAGGATAGGGGAGGAGAGAATTGGGCCATCAAAATTCACTCATCCTTCCTCCGTCACATTTCAAGACAGTCTTTTCTTTTCATGTTTGTTTATTTTTATATCTATTCTAAAAATACGGGGATAATAAGAAGGGGTAACCTTTTTGTATTTTGTTTGTCTTTTTTAAAACCAAATCTTATCCTCTATTCCATTTTGTCTTAGTTACTATTACAGTATTATATCTATTTTAATTCTTATCTATTACTAGCTGTGCCCGCGACGTCGTCTGCGTGGAATTTGTTTTCAAAACCTCCCAACTTTAAAACATTCTTCATTGGTGCTCCGCTCTTATTGGCCTTAGCGTGATGATATATAGCCTATAGCCTTCCTAGATAAATGGGCTATCTGAAACCGAAAGAATTTTTCAAATCAGACCAGTAGTTCCTGAGATTAGCGCGTTCAAACAAACAAACGCTTCAGCTTTATATATTAGTATATGTTTTATGTTATAATTTTTCACTTGTCTATCTGTTACAATTTTGTGACCTGTCGACTTATTTCTATCTATTTACATATATTACTTTCTTCTTATAATTTACTTTCTGCTACAAAACACGATTGACTTAAGGCTAAGCGTTTCACGCCGACATTCTGTGTTTTAGCATGGCTCTACCACGTCAAAGTAGAAGGGGTTAAGAAAAATATTATGCATGCACATGTAAAGTGATTGACATACTAAAAATTCACAGTGGCTTCTCCATAAATTCTTTTTTCATTTCTAACAACGTTAATTCCTGATTTGATAACCATAAGCCATTCCCCATATGACCTCCTTATCAGACACTTAAATCTATCTCTTACGTCACTATCGTCCCCTATCTGTCGGTAAAACTGCTGATAACTTAACAAGTTCTCTCTAAAGCCTTGGTCACACAAAGCGAATACTCGCTGCGTGTGACAGACTACTCGCTGCGAATACGCACTCGTCGCGATAACGCGTCCGATTACAAGCCTCGGCGGAAGGTTCTCGTGCGACGAACGCGTAACGTTCTCACGGACAGGGTCGACGTTATTACAAAACGGCTGGCCCGGATCAGCCCGCCCGCGGTTAGGACGGTAGGCTGGCAGGCACCGACAGACAGACACAGACGGCGGCGTATCAGACGCCGCCAATCACGATCTCTCCGCGTCCCTGCGAGGCATGCCAGGAGACATAGCTCCCCAGAGGATAGACTAGGCGTGTTGCTGGGAAGTTTCTTTCGCCACTTCGTCTCTCCCAGTTATAACACGTTGCGAAACGGCAGTAAGATAGTATAGGCCGCCTCGAACCGCCGATCCGGTCCGCAGGGATCCTTCCACTCATTCTTCATTTCACCCGTCGCTCGTTTTCAGTTAGTGCACTGTGTCGCCCTCTGGTCGGCCTCATTAGATTCATCCCACTCTAATGGCAACAGTCCAGCCAAGGTAAAGCCCCCTAGGGAGCTCCCTCGAGCAAGTTGCCCCTCGGGCTCGAGTACCCTCGCCCCAAAAACCGCGGTAAAGTTGTGAGGTCTTCAGACCAACAACTTAAAGTCAAGTCCAATAAAAAAGAGTACTAGTTGCGAGTAGGCTTTCCGTTCAGCTTCCGTAACTGTTACACGCAGAATGTTTCTGAAATCTCCTGGTTCCTCTGCAGCTATTTCTTTTAAACGTGTATTTATTAGAAGCCTTAAACTGTTCTCTGCGTTCAATCCACTGACGAACCCAGTTTCGCTTATTGGGGGCCATTTACAAATTACATCACATGAATTTCATGATTTTTCCACCCCTCCCCCGTCCTTATCACAGCTAGTCACATTCGTAGAACTCCTCACTCCCTAGTGTGACATCACATATTTTGCAATTTTATATCAAGAAATTATTAAATTAAATCAACAGTTTCGTAATTAGCTTATTGCTGAGGGGACTCTTCCCTTCCCTGAGGCCGAGAAGATATATTACAGCCTTGTTGAGGATGTGTTCTGGGCATATTCCCTCATATCGGTTCAAGCATTTAATGAGACTGACTATGTCACCAAATTGTTCAACCTATGGTGTACCAGATGATGTTTTACACGTGCTGATGGAGTGTGCCCAGAGTGGCAAACCTACGAACAATAAACAGAAGCTAGAACATAGGTGTCTGTAACACTATCTTGGCCTCTCCCCAATTTCAGCAAGCAAAAGACTTGTGTTGTGTATTAACAGATTATTTAAAAAAAAATGATATTTTAATTTTATTTGCATTATCTGATGCATGTGTCTCTACGGGGATGGCATTGTCACTGGGTGATAAAACCCCTTAAAAAAATATAAAAAACTAATAAGCTTAAATATTTTAGATTTTTTTAAATGTGACGTCATGAAATTTAGGACCCCTCCCACCCCTTTAGCGTGTGACGTAATTTATGGATGGCCTCTTGTGAGTTGTGACCTTAATAAGCATTTGGTTTGCTAACTCTGCTCATGTCAACCGAACACACTGTTTTAGACGTGTGCGACGAATAGACGACATATTTTTGTATGTGGCGTGAACAGACTCTCGAAGTTCTCGTCTAGAACGCGTTGTGTGTGCCAGGGAAGCAGCGAGTTGTCGCTGCGAGTATTATTCGCAGCGAATACACTGCAGCGAATGTTCGCTGTGTGTGACCAAGGCTTAAGAATGCTACGTGTTAGTCTCAAATGAAAGAAAATAATTATTTGATGAAATAGCGACGTACTTAATTGCTTACATCTATCTTTAAAATAAAAACATATTTTGAGAATTTGTACGCCGCATTTTCAACAAACAAGGTTTGCATTCAGCATATTGCTGTGCCGGAATTATATCCGACACAACGCTAATTTTCTGTGCAAACTTTCCCTTTGACGTGATACTAAAACGACCTGAATAATTTGTGAATTTAATTTAAAAACTATTTAATTTCTAAATAATAATATGTACCTACATAGAATTAACAGTATTTTGTTCACTGTATGATTTAACTAGTTGTGCCCGGACGTCGTCCGCGTGGAATTTGTTTACATAACCCCCCGATTTTGAAACATTCTTCATTGATGCTCCGCTCCTAGTGGTCTTAGCGTGATGATATATAGCCTATAGCCTTCCTCGATGAATGGCCTATCTAACACTGAAAGAATTTTTCAAATCAAACCAGCTGATCCTGAGATTAGCGCGTTCAATCAATCAAACAAACAAACTTTTCAGCTTAATATATTAGTATAAGATAAAATATATAACTCGCGCTTGTCTATATTGTAACATGCATGCATATTGCGCATAACAACGTGTATCGATTCAACTAATCAAAAAAAAAGCTTTAAGTCCTATATATGACTTAATAGGTAATTTTTCAGTCGCTTCTTGATAATATAAACACGGCAAAGGGATTCTGGGGATATGAACTGTTCGGTAAATAACTGGTTAAAAAACTGTGAAAGGCTCAAAATACGGTCGAAAGGCTAGTTGTCGTAACCGAATTTTTGTGACAGCATTGACGTGTTTTTTGTTTTTTTTTTCATCGCAATGTAAACTCAAACATAAGAGAAAACAATGAACCTGGTTTCCAATTAAAATCATTGTCATTCGAGTTTTAAATCCCGGTTGCGTATAAACCGCGGCTGCGCCGTGGGTCAAACTCTTGTTGCGTACTGTTTTGTTTAAAGAGGTGTTAATACGGGTTACATCGTATTAAATTTCTATATTAGTGCTATTTGCCCCCGGAATATTCACTTCATTTTATATAGCAAACCATCCCATCTCCCGGGATGAAAACAAAATGACAGCAAAACCGATCCAATACGCCTAGTGGTTTTTTCGTGAAAGCTCAACGGATAGACAAATCGAGTTACTATCGCATTTTAAAAAAAAAATGTAGTATAGATTCGCGTATGACCACAATCTCGCCCTATGTGGACCAAAGATGTGGTCTAGGATGGAGCACGTTTACCTAGAAGGTACCTATTCTAAGAACTTTTTAATAATAATAATATCTTTATTACATAGCCATTTTGTAATGGCTATGTAATAAAGACATGGCATTATTGTGTTACAATAGTAAAAGGTACAAAAAAAGTACAGAATTTTCAAAGAAACGCAAGCTCAGGTGGTTGCCAAGACCCTGCACTAGGAACAAACCTGTGTTACAGTTAGCATCGGCAGCCATCAGACTGCAACAAATTTCTTGTAGTTACAGGCTAATTTGTTACATACAGACAGAATTCTGAATCCTAAACTAGTAAAACTGTAAAATATTAGGATTCAGATGATATTTTATTTATCTATAACTATCTATATATCTATTAATCTGAGAATGATTGGTCTCCTTTACAAACTTTCATCCCCTTTTTTTTCTCAAGAGCAAATCCGTTTGAGGACAACCGCCGCGGGGGAAGCGCGGTGGGGCGTGTGGGATTCGCCTCGTCGGGGTGGCACCTAGCACTCCCGCGGGAATTTTATTGACATACCGCGGTTGGGGATACCGGTCCGGGCTGTGAGCCGATTCTCCTACAGGTCAACCGCACGGAAACTTTCATCCCCTATCTCATCCCCTTTTAGTTTTATTTATCTATCTCCCGTCTATCTATCTGTAAAGTACATTATTGACAAAAATTACCAAAATAATCGAAATGACCAAAATAACCAAAATGACGAAAATGGAAAATCACAAAAAAAGCATACCTTATCCCACTTTCTGGGATGACCTTTACATAAATCTATTTCATTCTCCGGGATGAAAGGTATGCCTTGTCCACACTTGGTATTAAAAAACGAATTTCAGCCAAATCGGTCCAATAGTTTTTTCGTAATAGCATAACAAACAGAGAAACCAATATACTTTATCCCGGAAACTATCCCAATTGTCGGGATACAAAGTATCCTATGTTCATTCTCGGCGTCGAAAATATATATAAATACTGAGATTAAGCCATATTGGTCTAGTACTTTTTTCGTGAAAGCATGACAGACAGACAGAGTTACTTTCGCATTTATAATATTAATAGGGATTATTGTTATTATTTTTTCGAATTTGTAGTCAGTTTATGGACCAATGTAAATCAGCTTTAACATTGTATTTTGTTAAGTTTTCGCGACTAGTACACACAATACAGCTACGTTTTAACGGTTTTAAACGTTGTATTTTATTCGTTTTTTATTATTCCCACGTTTCGGCCACTTTTCAGTAGCCTTAATCACGGAAGACTAAGATGTCAAGTGTCAATGAGTATTGTTAAAGTTTTATTTAGCCTACCGCCAACTTATTCATTTTAATTAAGTTTAAGTAAGTATTTCTGGGCACCTTATCCGTAGAAGACGGTGATCTGGGCTCAGTATTCTACTTATAGTCTTGAGGGACTATGGGTAGAATACGATACAAATAAGTTTTCTTTTATTGTATTCGATTATATGTAATTGTATAATTGTAAATAAATACTTGTATTTTGTTCTCATTTCCTACAAGTCTTACACTGACCGTGGCTTGTCCTTGGGTGCATTTTGATGTGGTGTAGACAGGGACAATGGTCGGTCAGTGTCACGCCACATTTACATTAAAGTCAAGGGGCCGCTATGTGTTGACCTTCCTATGGCCCCACGCAAGCCCTCCAAAAGTCCAGGTCATTTTTATGGTCCGTGGTCTACAATGACATAGTCATTGACACTTACTTATTATTGTGTTTTTTTTTTAATTCTTTTATTTTAAAGGGGCTTTGAACCTTTTCGGTTATGTCACGCCCATCGTACTTTTTATTAATCTGTTATAACTTACATTAAACTAACATGCAATTAATATGATTTCTAAACTGTATGTGAGAATGTTTATGATGAGTTCCCCGCAGACAAGAAGCTCATCACAAACTTGAACATAGCAGATAAACAGACGGCCCACTTGATGGAAACTGGGTACCATCGCCTATGGACATTTGCAACACCAAAGGTGCTACAAACGCGCTGCTGCTCTCTTAGGGGAGACTGGAACCTGGTTACTAATGCCGGAACACAACTCAAGGTTGCTATGGCGACATGCTTAAGACCAGGGGTGGTAGCCATCCAGTTGGGCAAATGCCCTACCACCTGGCTGTGGGTTGTTTAGTCGCCTCTTAAGACAGGCCGCCCCAACGCAGGAAATTGTATTCTTTCTCCGTTCCTGCACGGATAAAATGCTCTAGCTCCTTGAGAAGCAGGAGAGGCCAAAATATTGTTACGATTTGCAGGACTCGAATTAAAATTATTATAAAGTTTATTAGAACTATACAAACACGTACAACATAGGTACAAATATAATCGGACTAATAATAGATCATCGCTTTAATTGGGAGAAACAGAAATTTAAACAAATTAATAGTGCCTGTTACAAATTAAGAGCCATTCTAGCAAAATTATATATAATTAAATTTACAATTCCTTATACTATAATGTTAAATATCTATAAATCTCTAGCAGAAAGCATTATATTATACGGACTTAGCAGCTACGGTCGAACCTTCTAAACTTATCTAGATCAAATATTGAACCTACAAATAAGAATACTAGAAACCATAGTACCATAAAATATACGAGCGAAATACAAAACAGACCTAGATGGCCTATTTAAATTCTGTAGTGTGACCCCTATTCACAGTAAAGTTAATATACAGCTTCTAATTGAAAACTATCTTTCCTACGAAAATGAAATAGCTCATGGTAAATTTACGCGACACGTCAAACATAAAAAAATAATAAACAACAGATTATCTAGTGCAGTGGTTCTTAACCGGTGGTCCGCGGACCACTGGTGGTCCCTGGAGGCATTCCAAGTGGTCCGCGAAGCCATCGTAATAAACAAGTGACGTGACCTGTTGTGTAGAGTCATCACAACGTAAACCACGCAAGAGAGAGATGGTAGTGCGCATGCGTCTCGCGGGCGCCGACGTCAGTTGGGAGCCCGGAGGCGCAGGTATGCGCATGACCTCCCTCCCTGAAATACCGCTGCAGGGGCCCTCTAGCATCTAGGGAGCAGAGGAGTCTTCACCCCTGTTGACGAAGTGAGTTTGCCTCTCCCGGGGCATTCTCAAGCACTTGTGCGCTAGGATCGGTGTGGGCGTAACTACGTTCTGTATCTCACGCCTTTCCTGCCATAAGCGCGGGGCACATGGGAGGAGGGTGGTTTTAGTGGGGTATTGATTAGTCGAGTCTCCACACAAGCCGGTTGATTATTGTTTGGATTGCCTCAGTGGAAAACCTCCATGATCAACAACGGTCTAATCCCTAGCAAAGGACCCGGTATGTGCAAAATGCATTTCCCCAGCCTTAAAAAAAAAAAAAAAAAAAAAAACGTAAACCACGCAAAGTGAATGCAATCACAAAAATCTCATTAAATTTAAAATCTGTAACTTATATTTTTAGATTTTTAAAATAATAAATAAATGCATGCTAGTTCTAAAATTATACGTGCTTTATTAGATAGAGACAAATACACAGAATCTATACATATACATAACCGACTGGGTGGTGGTCCCTGGGAACACAGAAATTTGGTAAAATGGTCCCTAATGACTTAAGATTAAGAACCACTGATCTAGTGCCAAGACTAAAAAATTAGATACCGGTTGAAACAAGAAATAAAATAAACTTCAATAATATGAAAACTATAATTAAATCCATGGTAGAAAATATTACTTAAAGTACACGTAGACAAATATTTGTTTTTACCAATATTAATTCCAGTATACATATAAATTTATAATACACATCTAAGTATATATATATATATATATATATATATATATATATATATATATATATATATATATATATATATATATATATATATATATATATATATATATATATATACATAATTACACACACATACACACACACACAGAGACACATACACACGAAGTGCGCGCGGGCGCGCGCTCAGGCACATCTACGCGCTTACCCACTACACATAAAAACACTGTTACCGATTTATATTTGTTGTGTTTAAAACTATATACTACTGTGAGAGGGCACTGATTCCCGAAACACAGGCTTACGCCTAGCTCGAGAGTCAGGGACTTCCATAAGTTATTGTATTAGATTTTTTGGCAATAAAGATTTATTATTATTATTATTATATATATGTGGATGTACGTATAGGTTTATAATCATGCTGTATATACACAACAAAAATAGAGTACAAGGTCACATGTTAATGTTTGCCCAATTGGTACTAGAATGGGAGAAATGGTAGATGTAAAAATTCAAACTACCTCATATTTGTTAATTGTATATAAAGCCCAGACAAGTCTTGCTTCGCTCGTGGTTATCGCTCGACTGGCTGATCTCTCCATCGGGGCATTGCTTTATACTGCACAGATGCAATATGTCTGCCCGACCGCGTGGACCGAATTTCTTAGAATCAGTTTGTACTTTTAAATCCGAGACACCTGGCAGTGATCACAATACAAAAATAGGCCGTATAAGATTACAATACAGAATGGGCTGTTTTTTTAAACACAAAGTTTAAACGCAAAGTAAACATAAGAAGTCCCAATACCGAAAAGGTAATAAAATGTGTTTTAAAAGGGCTGCAGGTGTGAATTTGTCTTTGTCGGCACCTAGGTCGTAACAATATTAAATATTGTACACAAGTCCAATCTTTCCAGACTTAACTCCGCGCATAACTTAATTCTGGCTGCCTCGAAAATGTTGGTTACATCTTCAAACATATTGCAATTTAATCAATTTGCGGAATCAGAACTTTCTTAATGGAATGTGTCCGGAACGTAACCTATGTGGCAACTTTAACTTGGTGCACTTACTTACTTATTAAGCTTTAACATTCTGCTTTCGTGGTTGTGACGTAATTTCTACACATGAATGGCGGCGCTATCAAATTAATGCAAATATGTGCACTCAGATAATGACATTTGATACTATCGCAGTCGGCGCCATGTTTGATATCTGCTACGAAATGGTTTAGAAATATTTGTGACTTTCTCACGTGAATTTTTACTATTATAAAATAAACAAATAGTAAAAACCTTTATTTCTCCTTTACATTTATTTTATAAATGATAAATGCAAAATTTTATATCAAATAATGGAAGTCACCTCTGCGGCGTAGGCCTCCCCCCAATGTTTTCCAACAGTGCAACATCCGTCCGTCCTAAGACGCAGTTGAGAACCTGGGTCAGGCACCTGTTGCCTGGCAGATGCTGAACTGCACCTATTTGGTACCGTTGCGAGACTTTTTTGTATATATCACCGTACTATTCATTATGTGTCTCGTTGTGTGATGTCCAATCCGCGGTGCGGGAGTTCCTGATACGGTCTTTCCGCGTCACTCCACACATCCATCGCAGCATATTCATCTCCGTGACACGCAGTTCTTGCTTGTGTCGCTCAAGTATAGGCCCCGCTTCATTGCCATACAAGAGAACAGGTCTAATGATGGATTTATAGATCTGTCCTTTTAATTTAACCGGCATTTTGGGGTCACAAATGACACCTGTCACCTCACGCCACTTGGCCAAGCTTCTGTGATACGGCCCTTGACGTCGTGGTCGATACCCCATTCTCCATCTGTTCCCTTCTTTGATTTCCCTATCTCCAGCTGTTCTTCTCCAATTCTTTCTACATCTATTTGCGAAAATATTTTCCCTTCTCCCGCTCTCTTCCCATCCCTAGGTCCATCCAATCACAGATCTTCTTTGTCCATCTGTTGTCTTCTTGTGTACTTACTTAATTAATACTTACTCAATTCTTATTATTCTCTCTTTTCTTTCACCATGTCCCAATTAATTGGGGCCGGCACAATATGTCTTTTCCTTTGACACTCTTCTATTCTGACATATATCTTCTGTCACACCACAAATCATCATATCATCCTTCACACAATCCATCCATCTCTTTTTCGGTCTACCTTTACATTTGTACCCATCCATCTTGTAGTTAACATTCTTTTGGTCATGTGACTTTCATCCCTCTTCATTATATGACCATACCACCATAATCTTCCTCTGCAACTTTCAAAGATCTCCTTATCTAATCATTTCTCACCATATCCACTCTTGTAACACCACACATCCATCTCAACATTTGATTGAGTGGGTTACAATCTGTTTTTGCTAATTAGTTGATTTTCAACTTTTAATTACTATTTGCATGCCTGAAAGGGCAAAAACATGTGAAACAAAATAACATATTGCAATCTATTGTTTTTTATTAACCATGTTTTGTAAGCAAATAAATGATTTGATTTGAACACTCACGTCTCAGCTGAGTAGAGACATCTGTGGTCTATCACTTTAGTGGCCCAACATTCGGACTCGTATAGCATGACTGGTCGTATGACAGATTTATATGTTTGACCTTTTATTTCAGTGGCATCAATTGTTACTAACCTTATACTAATATATAAAGCTGAAGAGTTTGTTTGTTTGTTTGCTTGAACGCGTTAATCTCAGGAACTACTGGTCTGATTTAAAAAATTCTTTCAGTGTTAGATAGCCTATTTATTGAGGAAGGCTATGGCTATATATCATCACGCTAAAACCAATAGGAGCGGAGCACCAATGAAGAATGTTTCAAAATCGGGAGGTATTTTTAACTTACTTTTCTTTTACTATTCCACGCGGACGAAGTCGCGGGCAGAAGCTTTTATATAGGAGAAATTTGGTCCATACACTTATAGTTAAAATTTGTCATAAGCATAACATCTAATGTCACAATTCAACCGACGATAAGACAAGTGAATGAATAAGTAAGACGTTTTTTTCAAGGCAGTACAACGTCTGGCGGAACCACTAGATAATAAATAACTTAAAATATAATAAAAAAATTGTGTGTGTGTGTGTGTGTGTGCAGTTCACACGCAGTAGAAGTGAAACAAAGTGTGACAAGGGGTGGGAGGGATTCTAAATTTCGTGACGTCACATTTCATATATCGTATCGTTATAATATATTTACGTTTTAAAACACTAAAGACGGCGAAATTACTGATTTTTTAAAATATTGCTATGGAAGTCTCAAAACATAGATAATACACTCCTCAAAACGTACAAGAAGACGACAAGTGTACAAAACCAGTTTATAATTTGCTGTTCGTTCACTAACAGTCAATATCATCATCATGATCAGTTTGTTAATTCATAACCGCACGGTTTATTTTGTCAATGATTTCAGTATTGCAGATCAAAATAATAACATTATCAACTTTACAGCATCAAATATAAGGTTTAAAATAATTTACGATATTCTTTACCAATATATGAGGCAATTTAAAGTTTGCAGTTTGAAATTTCTTTTATTAACTTTTGGTTTCTAATGTTTAAAAGTTAAGGTTCAAAATTATATTAATATTGTATATTCAAGGTAAAAATAATTTAGTAAATCAACGCGGGAGTCCGCCGGGAGTAGAAAACATTCCAGATTTGAAATGTTAACGCCCGCGCAACGGTACCGTAACCGAATCGTGGTTTCGCGCGCTTTTGCATCCTGTTGACCATAGATTAGCTGTTACTTTTTAAATTTCACTTTAGAGTGAAGCAATAAGGTTTTGTTTACGTTATAATTTATATGATTTTATTTTAATGAGTTTTGACACGTGATGAAATTCTGTTTCTAGGCTTTTGGATAATTCCTATTCCTTATAGACTAAGGAACTAAATTGAATCAATTTGATCGAAAAGCCTACATTAGGGGGTTAATTTCTGTCTTTCAATTTAGACGAATTAAGCAAATTAATCCATAGAAACATAAACATGAATCAGCGGCGTGTCTTTGCAGTCCTGTGCCTTTCAACCGCCCGTCTAACATGAGCATTACTGAAATAATACGACGGTATTCAATGACAGAATGATTTAAGTTTGTATTTATATGCATCACTTTGGTTGATACAACCAAATTGAAAGAGAGATGAACTATTTAATACGGGTTAAGAGTTTGAGTCATTCCTTCTAAAGATAATAAGTATTTAAATATGACGATGGCCTGGAGGATGTGTCTTCTTGTTTTAGGAGTACGGATGGAATAGGTACCCGATATACATATACTTATATATCAATATGCAGAGAGAGTATAAAAACTTACTTCTTATAATAATGACTTGGGTTTCACATTTTTAGGGGAACGGAAAATATAGTCGCCACGCTTGTCCAAGTTGGATTGGTAGGTTTGACACATCGATTATCTCGACGTGCAGGTTTCATCACGACGTTTCCTTCACCGTTAACACGTGTTAATTCTAACAATATACACCTTAGATCAGAAAACAGTCTAAGTGGTGCTAGTTTTTCTGTCAGCATTCGAGCCTTTGAGTTTGAGACGTGAGTGAAATAGTTTGGTTTTGTCGTTGGAATTATTATAGAGTTTATTAGACCTATATAAACACGTACAACACAGGTACAAATATAACCGAACACATCAAATCCAAACGTAATACAGAAGGTCGTAATTCAATAAAACGCGCAAAGTCCGCCACTATTAGATTCCCGAATGTACACACGTCACGCCCGTATCGTAGTCGTGTCTCAACTGCCTCCCTATCTCCCTCAGGCCATCGTTTTATACTGCACAAATGCAAAATGTGCCCGCCCGGCAACGTGGACCGAATTTCCTAGAATCAGCTTGTACTTTATAATCCGTAACATCTGGCTAATGGCCTGCAAGCGGCCGTAAACGAGAATAATAGGCTGTTCTTCACAATAGTAGAAACGTATGCCAATAAATAAGTATACAAAAAAAGACGACCATAAAAGGATTACAATTAGTTCAAATGCCGACAGGTAATAAAATGTGCTTTTACAGACTGTACGTGGAATTTGTCTTTGTTGCCTAAGTTGTAACACTATAAATTTTTTTTATAACAAAGTCGGATATAATGACCTCTCTTATACTGACATGTCGCTTATTAAGACCTATTTTTATAAATTACGTCCGGTTATAGTGACAATGATAGCAATTTCAGAAAAGATGTTGTGCTTAAAATTATCGATTGCCTTGATTCTAATCATAAATAACACTTCTACAAAAATAACAGTGCTAGATGCAAAATGTATTGAATATATAATCAAAAAATCTAAGTACGTATGTGCTTTGTGCTTTGTATGACGTCCACTTAGTATGAAGTTTTTGTCCTCCTTTGGTGTCATTATAAACGAATTCTACTTTGTATCCCCAAGCTAAGCAAATTACGCTTGTGTTGTGGCTAATATCCAACGGACCACTCTGGGGTCGTTCCAGACACCCAGACCGGAGTATATAACAGAAAGTTCATTAATGAAAATTACTATGACTGTAATAGAATCCGGAGGCTCTGCGTTGCAGTGAGGTGGGCCGGCAAGAGCATAGCCCTCTCAACCACAGAGGCCGTCTAGATACATAACTTGCTATAAATATACCTATAGGCTATACAAAGAAATAAAAAGGCCGACTCTCTGATAAGCCGAAAGTTTGGGTGTCTTGTTATACGCTATAAAATGTATATTCCTCGTTCAAGATAACTTGACGCCAACTTACCAAGAATCAAAAATGTTAACACGTAAAGCTAGAGTCGAAAACACACAAAATCGCAATAATTACTGGAGAATCCCAACAAAAATGAAAAATAATTTATGTTTTGTAATAATCTCTATCAGTAAATTATTTAATAACATGACATTAAGTGACATTGTTTTTTTAGAATTTGGTAACCGCAGGTTTACCATGCACGTCAAGTTATTGTGAATGGGGAATAGTAATATTCTGCCTATAAATGTTTATTCTGATAATATCTTGAGCATACACAAATCTTCGATGTAGGTCCACAAAGGAAATGTGGCTGGCTTTATGGGCATTGACCAATAATACCATTTTATTATAATACATAATATCATTGGTGATGAATTATTACGTATTATAAATCCAATTTTCTTTATCTTTCCGTCATATGAATGAATAAAAGTAGGTATCGACGGTGCCTACGTGGCTAAAAATAACAAAAGATGTCAATTTCTTAAAAACTTGTGTGCGAAAACATGTGTATTACACGTGGTTTGCGTCTGTGTGGTTAATAGTAATATATCCCCTCGCAGTCATTCCACCTCTATTCTCGATTGTTCTATATCTTCGATCAATAATAGTAGTAACTATTGTTGATCGAAGTTCTATACGAAGTGCGTAACACACTGCGGTGCGATCGGCTTCCTATTTCAAAATCGGCTTCTTATAGCCGGCTTCACTCTGAGAGCTCGGGGCTCAACTATTTTGTTCGTCTGAGGTTTTTCTAAAGATTTCAAAATATAATACAAGGCATAGGTCATATAAAGGTCAATGAAAGTAGATAAGGCAAAAGATATAGGTAAGTGTGCTATGATCCTTGATAGCAGTACTTGGAATTGTGAAGATTCATTCCAGTTGCAATCTCTAAGCAACAGATATAACGATACGTATGACTATGACATCATCCAAGTGCTTGAATTATAACGAACACGTGTTAAATTGAAAATAAGGTCGCAAAACGTGCTTAAAAATACATACTTATGTTAACAAAAATATATCAAAATATTTTGGTTAAATAATGTAATGTTTACATTAAACGCATAATCAATTCTATTATCACCTATAAATGCTAAACTAGCTGTTGTTCTTGCAAAATGACATAACCTTAAAAATCAGCTGATCCGCCATTTTGTCCGCGAGTTACCGCGCTTTTTATCGCCAGGTCATTGACGGTCAAGAACAGGTATTCAAATTTTACTCATAAAATTTGCAACTTTAGATCGTTTAAAACAAAGTCTATTTTGGTTTAAAAATATTAAGTTCTCACGATCGATTTATAAGCTGTCCCAGAAAAAAGTAACGCACGTACCATTTTGCGAAATTAAGTCTTATATGTTCAGGTATAGAGTTCATGTTTCATAATGAGTAACGGAATGACATTGGCGCGCTTTTGCCATAAGGAGGTTGTATGGAAGGAGTTTTTCTACCTTTTTTTGGCTGGAAGCATTCGTATGGTACAAATTCTTATTACGAAGAATTATTGGCACAGATATCAAGCTAGGGTGGAAACTATGCAATAGTTATCAAATTATTATAGATTAGGAAATATGAACCTGTATTTACATTCCAACGAAGTTCATTGTTTGCAGAGACCATGCTTTATTTATGCCTAAACAGTTTTCTAGCATATTGTGCATTGTCGTTTGACCTTTGTGCCTGGGTTATTTATTTATTTAGGTCTATGGCTTGGCAGCTAGCTAGGCCTTTAAGCCAGATCTTAGATTATAATGTAGTTTCTTCATTTTCTTAAGTCTATGTGTAGCACAGCTGAACTGTAGGTTATCAGCTGGTGCCATTCAACGGAGTTCTTGTGAGAACTCAAAAGGCCACATTTGACTATACAGTTCACGCTTCTCACAAAACACATAATTACTACTCAAAAACAATCAATATCCTACAACTATTGTTCATTTTAGAGTAATTTTACACATTTTTAGAAAATAAAACTGCACAGCACAACATCTCCTTTCAGTTCCCGTCAAAAACTCTCTTGTGCCTGGGTCATGTCGTTATGGCACAGATAACACCGCAGTTTCGGCAAGTATGGCAGGCTTAACATACATATTGTACAAGTGTATGCATAATTTGGTCTTTGCGAGCCGAGCTTGATAATTTGACTTTTTATGTGCAAATATTATGAATTATGGCGATTTAGACCACGGGCCATAAAAATGGCCCGACCATAACAGTCCAGCTCATGTTGTACATCACCTTTGTATAGGGTTGCCATCTCTATAATTTGGCAACCAGGACAAAACGCCTGGAACCCCGGATTTTGGAGCCCAGAACCCGGCAAAATTTAAATAGCCCACAGTCATAAATGACGAAATACTCAAATGTCATTGGTTGATTCGAAAATCAAGCTTTTTTTTATAAATCAAGAGATAGAGAGAATTAATGCTCTGTGGTCAACGCCCACTTCGACCCACCTCTTGACATGGGTCGTTGTGACCGTTGTGTGATCGAAAATGATGACGTCATTAGTGACATTTTCGCTATGACCATAACGAGTAACGACCGTGGTCGCCATGTCAAATGGCAGAATATTTTGGGCGTTGTGAGCTACTAACGGAACGCGTCCTTTACGGTTTACCATTAGTTGAATCTTGACATTACTTGTATGGAACTTATGTCAAAATTTAATCGATAGTAAGACAAATGAATAGTCGGTAAGATACAGGCACCGGCCATCGAACTATGTATTTATCTATTATAACCTCTAAATTGGTTCAACAATAATTTATAGCGTTTATACCTACATTATTATATTGTAGATAATATATAAGATCTTTTTATGATAACATTATGTATAAATCAGTCATACGCTTGCGGTAACGTGGTACGGGGGAGCCTCAATACTGCCCGCCAAATCAGCTGTTGGCGGCAAGGCGGCCATGTTTTTTTCATTGCGTCGCTTTTTTTCCACAGATTACCAAACAGGTTGGTCGATCCCGCATACCGAAGTCTGTTTCTAAGAAATAAGTAGAAATGGATATTTTTTTTCACCAGCCATTTTTGTGTGTCAGGTATACTGTGTTATACATACATGTTACTTATTTCGAGGTTAGTTAGTTTAGCTAATGAAAAGTGGTTAATACTGTCGTCTGTAGACGTTAGTAACAACAGGGGTGAAGCCAATGTGTTGTCAGCTTTTAGGATGGGTTAGAGAGAGAGAAATAAGACAGCAGGCATGGGATAGTAGAGCTCCACTCACTTCCTCCCTCGCTCTTACTCCACTTCCCAGTGGGCCGTCGGAATTCTCACTAATCGTACGAAACACGATAGTTTAACGCTAACTCCATTTTCAGCTTTGGCCGAACAATCAATTACGGTTTCGGCCAAACTATGACTTTCTTTTGGGCTCTATAATAATCTCAAACTAAAAGCCCAATTTGACACTTAAGAATGTCTATAGAACATAACTTTCAATAAAATTAACAACACTGAGAACCTATACAAATTAATTAATTTAGTTGATAATATACATAATTTTTATACTGGTGCATTATATAATGTTATAAAACATATTTCAATTCTTATTTTCCTCCAAATGACTATATAACATGAATTTGTTTTTAAATCTTTTATATCGGGTTAATCTATGACGAAGTCCTAAAAACAGTAACGTTCTAAGGCGTCTTATTTTTAATTCTAGTGTTGCTACCAAAGAGTTGTTGCAGTTCATTAACTCAATTCGATTCAGAAAAAAACTATATATATATTTATTCCAAACCCTACATTATTTACGTATTTATACTAATACAACAGTACATATATGTAACAATTCAATAAATATATATAATTTATGGGTGAAATCATAAAAAACGACAGATTTATATGGTGTTTGATAAATATTTGTGTTCATTAATTTTAGTGTAGTGTATGTGTAACATGTTTTTTATGTTTCTGTTCTTTTCTAGAGCATAAGTATCCTTTTTTGGTTTAGAGGTATTATTATGTATTGTTAGGTCTTTTTATGGAAATACTGTAGGATACTTTTAATAATAAAAAAATTAAAAAATGTATGCAGTACTCGAAAGACTATATGAGACAAAACTTCGCGCTCCATATCAATTTTGTGAGGTATTCGTATGACAGAAATATAATTAAATTAAAATAAATCAAACGATTATAAAGTCGTATCATTTGAAATCAATTCCTTGTGATATTCGGTTAACTTGGTTAACGATTTAGAAGTTTAAATCCCTAAATATGACATACTCAATACAACTACAACTGTCAAATAGAGCTTTTTATTTTCTAATGATTATGGGTAGCTAGTATTTTGTAGTAGACATGTGCGCCGCGCCGGCGCAACGCCGCCACGTCCGTCCGGTATGCCGCCGCCGCCATTTGCGCGCGGCGCCACGTGCGATAGTAAGACGTTAGTTGAGTTGTAAAAAAATTGCATACTATTTTTATATTCGTAGCCAATTTAAGTGTTTACATATGACTGGGTTCTCTAAAACCGATCGTTACTTTGTTAGCATATTAGAATAATAAAACCTAGAGATATAGTTTCCTACAAAATTAGATTTAAGAGTTGAAGCACAAAATCATTCGATGTTGCGTGAGCGCCATGTAATTATTTTCGTTAACACGCACACAAAAGAACAAGCACAAAAAATAATCATGCAAGTAAATAGAGTCTTTCTAAAAGGAACTATTGGAGCTCGTCATACTGAGACATTGTCTTGCGGACAGACGGGACAGACGCGTCGACAAGCGAACTGACACTTTTAGGTCCTACTTAAAAGTGCTTCACTTTACTGGCACAGGGGCACTCGGTTTCTAAGCGTATTAATTTATGGTTTGCATGATATAGACTAGATCGCTGATAATCTAAAAAGGACAGTTACTGTTCGCATCTTTAAATTCTGCTAATTTATTTCCTACTTGCAGCTCAAACTTTTAAGTGCTTGAGTTTTGTTTCTGACTATTTTTCAAAGAAAACTGTTGCGAACAGAATCACCTCCTTACCTCTCCCTCGGAACTCCGATACCCCCACGCCCCGCTTACCACGATAAGCAGCTAAGCGTCTGCTTAAAAGTAGTGCCTTAGCGAGTGCGGTGCGAGCCATCGGCAAGGTCAATGGTTAGTTGGTCAAATATACAAACAATTTCCGAATCAAGTTATACACACAATATAAGAAAAGGAAGAACAAAAATACTATAGAAGCATTCGGAAGACTACAGCCATTTGGACTCTCAGCATGACTTGCGCGGTACTAACTAGTATTGATAGGTGAAATCGATACCATTAGTGTTCAGAGGAACATCCGGATTTTATTGCTAATTTGTGTTGATTGACTTGAACGTGCCGTTTAGTACAGTAGTGCTAATCACACTTACTATTGCTATATATAATAAATACAGTCCATATTTAAGGGGTGTTTAATTGAGTACACCACTTGCACCGTATATAAATAAACATAGATGGAGTAGATTTAAATACATTAACTTAAAAAGCCTAAAATTGCCACGCCGCGCCACCGCCGATTGAAGGGCAGTGCGCCACTGTCGCCGCTTTTCAACACGGAGCACATATTCTATTTTGTAGCTATTTCAATTCGATTTCAATGGGTAAAGTTTTGGGAGCGCAAGGTCACATCTCTATCGGTGAATATTTGACGTATTCCAAGCGGAAATGATAATATACGGTATAATAAATAAGCACCCAACAGGAAATAGATTAAATAACACACGCGATATTGTTAATTATCTTTCAATAAACAAATGTTAATCTAATATATAAAATTCTCGTGTCACAGTGTCACAGTGTTAGTTACCATACTCCTCCGAAACGGCTTGACCGATTTTAATGAAATTTGATATGCATATTCAGTAGGTCTGAGAATCGGCTACTATCTATTTTTCATATCCCTAAGTGATAAGGGTTGTCCACCCCTAACATATTTTTTTTAATTTTTTGGACAAATTTTTAGTTTTTTTTTATAATGTTGCATTAAAAAATACATACAACCCTAAATTTTCACCCTTCTATCACCAACCCCTATTTTTTAATAGCGACATTAGTATTTTAATAATTTTCTACTCTCACGAGCGTCTTAAAAGCAGGACAACGTCTGCCGGGTGCAGCTAGTATTCTATAAATAATTAATATAAACTTTTGTGTATTACTTTGAAGAAATTTATAAATAATTAATACACTAAAAGAACACTTAACTTATTTGTATTGTATTCTAACCATCGTCCCTCAAGACTATAAGTAGAATACTGAGCCTAGATCACCGTCTTCTATAGGTAAGGTGCCCAGAAGGCTGGCTACGTGTCCTCGCTGGATCGCCATACTGACTGTTGCTCGAGGTAAGCACCAGCCTTCTGATCACCTGAAGAGTCAATGAGTCGTTTTGATACATTTTGGTAGAGGCTCATGGCCTCAGGAGTATACCTTAAGTAATATAAATCGAAATTACTACGCGATTTTACCGCGTGACTCCATAAAACCACCACAGCATATTTGTCTCTGTGACATCTCTTGCTTGTGTCGCTCAACACCACGGCAATGCTTCACTGCCATACATAAGGAAAGGGGCCCAATTCTGCTTATTTCAACATCTTGGCGTTGCAAAGGCATTCAAAGTATGATTCACGATACTGTCAAGAATCTGTATTCCATAATATCTTTTCGATATCGTCGCGACGGAATAATGATAGAATTTTTTTATATCTTTTTTAGGTATATGGCTTGGCAGCAAGGTCTTTAAGCTAGATCTTAGATTACAATATAGTTTTTTCATTTTCTTACGCCTATGTATATAGCGCAGCTGAACTGTAAGTTATCAACTGACTCCATTCAACGGAGTTCTTGTGACAACCCGAAAGGCCACATTTGACTATACAGTTCACATTTCTCACAAAAACACACAATTACTACTCAAAAACTATCAATATCTTACAACTATTGTACGTTTTAGAGTAATTTTAATATTATATTTATATTAATATTGAGAGTAATATTAGGGGCCACCCCAACGTAGGAAATTGTATTCTTTCTCCGTTCATGCACGGTCTTATATATATTGAGTTAGAGTAAGTCTATCCGTGTAGGAACGGGAGAGGAAAACAATTTGCTGCAGCCGGGTGACCTGTCATAAGAAGCAAAAAAAAAACCCACAGCCAGGTGGTAGAGTATTTGCCCGTCTGGATGGCTACCGCCCCAGGTCTGGATTATGCTGCCATAACAACCTTGAGTTGTGTTCCGGCATTAGTGGCCAGGTTCCAGTCTCCCTTAGAGAGCGGCAGCTCATTGTGCACCTTTGGTGTTACAAATGCCCATTTGTGATAATAACCGCTTTCCATCAGATGGGCCGTCTACCTGTCTGCTGAACTAATACAATAAAAACGGTTCAGACTTCAAATCAAATAATTTATTTGCTTAAAAACTTGGTTAGTAAAAACATTAGATAACAGTATGTTATTTTGAACATGTGAAACAACACGTTTTTGCCCTTTTAGGCATGCAAATGCAAATAGTAGTTGAAAATCAACTAATTAAGAAAAACAGATTGTTAATCCACTCAACCCACAGACATTCATTTTTCTCTAGAATGATACAGTAGGTATAGATAATATGTCAAGTGCCGAGTTTTTTTTTTATAATGGCTGCAATTCCTTTTATGGATTGATTGTGCCAATGTCGAGTGTATATAGAAAAGCCAAAGTGCAGAGTTATTCCATATAGAATACAATGTCAAAAATGTAAAAAATGAAATATTAGAATAATAAAGTTTGTCAAAGTGTATATTATATATTGTCAAATTTAATTTAGAATTGGTCATCAAGAAAAATTTTAATGTCGTAATAGCAATTTTCGAATAATATCTTTTGTAGCCTCTTTTTAAACACATCTATGTTATCATCCCTAATAGATCTGGGAACTTTATTAAATATCAGGAGTTTTTGGCGGGAACTGAAAGGAGATGTTGTGCTGTTCAGTTTTATTTTCTAAAATGTGTAAATTTACTCTAACATGAACAATAGTTGTAGGATATTGATAGTTTTTGAGTAGTAATTATGTGTTTTGTGAGAAATGTGAAATGTATAGTTGAATGTGGGCTTTTGAGTTGTCACAAGAACTCCGTTGAATGGCACCAGCTGATAACCTATAGCTCAGCTGTGCTACACATAGGCTTAAGAAAATGAAGAAACTACATTATAATCTAAGATCTGGCTTAATGGCCTAACTGCCAAGCCATAGACCTAAATAAATATTAAATGTCACTGGCGCCATGCAGGCTTCTTTAAGAACCATAAATAATCCTACAAACGTACTCTAACTCAATATATATATATAAGATCTTTAGGGGTCGTTAATAAATTACGTCACACGAATTTCATGTTTTTTTGATCCCTCTCCCGTCCTTGTCACAGTTGGTCACATTCGGGAAACTCCTCCCTCCCAAGTGTGAAGTGATATATTTTGCAATCGTTAAATTGCATTTAATTTCTTGATGTTAATCAAGAAATCATTAAATTAAAACAGCAGTTCCGTAATAAGTTTTATTTTCATTTAAATTATTCTTTAATAATTTACACACTTTGCTCAAACATATAGAATTGGGACTGTACAATTTTTCAATTTAGCTTTTTGAAAAACCATTTCGAGGAATAGGGTTCCTAATCATTTCTGTCTACTTAAAGTTCCAAAAAAACGCACAATCCGCTTGTATTTTGTAAGAAATGCGTTTGACCTCTATTTAACCTTACTAAATCGTATGACGTCATTAACATCCGGTGAAATGCATATGAATACTGTAGCCATTCAGTTTTAAAACACAGAAATATTTTGAAGTTTTTCATTAATATCAAATTTCGTGTTTTAAATTTCAATATTGTATTGGATTTTGAAATGTGACGTCACGAAATGTCGGACCCCTCCCACCCCTTGTCACACAATGTCACACTTTGTCGACCCTTACGTGTGACTTACTTTATGCATGGCCCGCAAGTGCAATGTCCACTTTATTAATGTTTTTTCAATGTGTTTCGCTGTGTTGTCAATACCAATTATTTGCCTCTTCTTCCTTTCTTCTTTCATTTATGGTCTCGGGATGTTACGGCCAAACGTCTTAGCATCAAGACATGTAATTTCTCGCTTTAAACATATCGATGGAGTCAAAAAACCTATTCTCGTGGTACCGGCCACCAATATAACTGGTTATACCACTCAGCTGATTGTGAAAACGTTTTTTTGTGGACCGGCGACCGGCTTTTGAATGGGAAAAAGTCATGGCGTCACACCACAGTATAATCGCAACAACCAGTATGCCACGTGAAAGCCGTACACCTTTTATGTTGGAGTCTTAGGACTGGCCACGATAATTTTTGAATTAAAAGCTTTATTGTTATTCTTTTGTTTTTCAAATGTTAAAAGGGACGGGGACGGGGCTGAGAAATATAACGAGTTGATATATGTGTATGTGTTAAAAAGTTATATTTTTCTATTATAAAAAAAACCGACTTCAAAAACTAAAAGGTATAAAATAACTTAATAAAGATTTTTGACTAAGAATTTATTTAGTTTATTAAGAGACAAAATAATATAAAATTTTCTACATCTTGAGTCGGTGCCAAGTAAACTATAAAAATTGCAATATTTTTCAACATTTTTTTTATTATAACAGTGTATATGGTCATTTTTCCAATCAAATTGAGAACCTCCTCCTTTTTGAAGTCGGTTAAAAATGGACAATATTAGCCCTAAAATCTACCTGGAAGTCGAGAAATCTTAAAACTAAGGTTTCAAATAAAGTAAGTTATCGATTATCATAATCGATTTATGTGAATGAATTTCAACAATTAGTAACCTGAAAAAACTTACATCATAAGATTAATTCATTTAAAATAATTAAACCCACTACAATTAAAAATATCAATATAATACAATCAAATCTTACCCTCATTTTTTTACAATCTGGGCCTAAGAATGTATGAACGGATATTCGTCTCCTTTTGTCACTTAATATTAAACCGTTATAATAATATATTCGAGATGTATGTTATTTTTTTAAATATTTACAGTCCTAACATACTAAGACTTAAAGAAGTGTTTTACTACTTATTTATTTAGGTTATGTGCCTATGTGTAATTTTTCTGCCTTAGTGATTGAATGAGTTGAGCTTTAGTGGACCTACCTTGCTAGAGCGCAGAGGTTCCGTGTTCGAATCATGGTATGGTAAATTTTGTAAACGTACTTTATTTTCTTTATTTACTATGGTCTGGTTGTCTGAGATGTAGGATCGGCCTCGGAGTGGCTTTTTGCACATTATTCCTTGCATAAGCGTAACTTGCTCAGCATGGGATGTGTAATATATGTGGTTGTCTACGGATTATTAAGAAAATGTACTAAGGAAACAAGTTTTGATATATTTTATTCGTGCTAACAGGAATATATTTGTGAAACATTCATAAGGGGCCATTCATAAATTACGACACACGTTATTGGGGGTGACAAGAGGTGGGAGGGGTCCTAAATTTCGTGATGTTGCATTTAAAAATCTAATATATTTAAGCTAATTACGGAACTGCTGTCTCAATTTTATAATTTCTCGATGTAAAATTGTAAAATATATTTTATCACACTAGGGAGGAAGAGTATCACGAATGTGACCAGCTGTGACAAGCCCGGGGGAGTGGTTAAAACATCATGAAATTCGTGTGACGTAATTTGTGGGTGCCCCCTAATTTTCTAAGATTTGTGTAGTACAGATTTGCCTTAAGTAAATTCTGTCAATTTAAATCTTTATTTGACTATGCTTTTCGACGACATGTCATTATCCGTGCAGGAACGGAGAAAGAATACAATTTTCTGCGCCCGGGCGGCCTGTCGTATCATCATCATCATCATCGTCAGCCATTTGCAGTCCACTGCTGGACATAGGCCTCCCCAAGACGGCGCCATTCATCCCTGTCCTTTGGCTTCCTCAAATTATGGTGCTTTCTCATGGGGGATAAGTGCTATAGTTACCACGCTTGGCATGCGGGTTAGTAACCGCAGTGCCCGCCTATTTGCATCGGAGACGCTGCTGCCCGTCTCCGACCAGGCGATTTTTATAAGCCGACTTTCTTGTAATGGTTATACCGCCATCGATCGGTCGCCAGAGCCAAGTTTGCTGACGGCCTGTCGTAAGAGGCGACAAAACAACCCACAACCAGGTGGTAGAGCATTTGCCCGACTGGATGGCTACCACCCCTGGTCTAAAGCATGTCACCATAACAACCTTGAGTTGTGTTCCGGCATTAATGACCAGGTTCCAGTCTTCCTTAAGAGAGCAGCAGCGCATTTGTAGCACCTTTGTTGTTGCAAATGTCCATAGGCGATAGTAACCGCTTTCCATGAAGTGGGCCGTCTGCATGTCTGCTGAACTCATGAAAAAAAATCACGTGAGATTACTGTAACATAGTGAATACTGTGGTTAGTCTAAACAACCCCAAAAATCTATTGTCATGTAGTCTCTAAGAAATTGTTATTATGTTAACAATAGTCTTTGCAGATTTCAAAAGTAAAAGCATGGAGAAGAATTTAATTAGTAACAATCCCAGCACTTTCTTAATTTATATTAACGGACTACCTAAATATCACCATTTTTGACTAAACTTACAGCAAATTTCTTATAGAAGAAGAAAGTAAAAAAAAATGTGTGTGTGTGCAGTTCACACGTAGTAGAAGAGAAACTTCAGAGAATATACCAGGCGAACATAATTATACTACCTGTGCGCAGAAGGTTTGCCGATAGCCTCATGATGTCACGCGTCGATGGTCAGTAAGGTTGACAAAAAAGGTTACATAAATTTAAAAAGTCAAAAATTTAAAATTGTCGCAATAAATTTACCATGTTAATTTATTATTGTATATACTTTATACAAGTATATTATACAATAACAGTAAGTAACACAGTACAATAATGTTAAGTAGTTATCGGCAAATCTTCTGCGCGCGGCTTATATCTACAACGCTTAGTAGACAAGTGTGAACTGCACACACACATTTTCGCATTGCTATTCTATTATAGACGTCTCTATTCTTAGGTAGTTTGATCCTTATTCCTAATAATTCAATCTAAACTACACTTTAAATCACTAGAATAAAGTTCAAAATTCAATAATTGTTACGCACGTATGTGTATCTACGTATCTGTTGATCTACGTATGAACGAATATCTGCCTTAAATATATACGGATAGAGCTAAAATTCGTGTGAAATCTTTTACGTTTTATTTAAAGTGAAAATTAATACTAACAGATAAAGAGAAATATGTTTTATTTCGAATTAAATAATAATAGGAACCATTAAAATTATTTGTATACAAATTAATTATTTTTCTAAATTATTATAATAAACTAAAAACTAAACTATCCTATAAATAAACCTAACATAAAAGTATATATATAATAGTAAAGAAATTAAATAACAGATTAAAGCCCGTCCAGCCCCACCAGACCATTGTCGTTGGGCATTGTACCTAGAAGGCTGGCAACATTACCTCGCTGGATACAGAGGCTAGTCCTTTGAGCGAGGTAAGCTCCAGCCTTCCGGTCTCCTGTTGTGTCGGCCAAACTTTTTTTAATATTTTGAAATAATTTGTGGGCCCTTGGCCCCCATGGGCCCAAAGTCTCCACCCCAGACAATTAAATAAGGTTGAATTTTATGTGCTTATCTATTTTTAGTGTCGCTTTTAATGTTTCAGAAAAAAGTATAGTATTCTTGCTCTATGGTATTTACTATAAGAGCTCGCCATGTAAACAGGACGTTAAGTTTGTCCGTGTGTTTAGCAATGCTCATACTTGGAAGTTCGCAAACTTGTTCAAAGCCAGGAAAATTGTAGACAAGCTATGTGAAAGCAAAATATTATTTTTAAGTAAGGCCCATTTCACATTGTATTATTAATATTATTTAAATCGCCTTCATCCTCCGTCTTCTGACATGACAGAGGATTTTTTTTCTTTTTTTTTAATACAATTACAACAAGGGAGATGATAACAAGAGGACAACCAGTCGTGGTAGCGCAATGGCTAGCACACGCGTCCCAAACTCAAAGGGCGCAGGTTCGATCCTGGCCGGAACGCATGCACCACTTAGTCAGTTTTCTGATCTAATGTGCATATTGTTACTATTACCACGTGCTAACAACGGTGAAGGAAAACATCGTGATGCAACCTGTACATCGAGATAATCGATGTGTCAAACCTACTAAGCCGTCTTGGACAAGCGTGGCGGGTATATTGTCCGTTCCCCCTATAATGGGAGGCTCGAGCCTAGCACTGGGACATTTATGGGCTATTATTATAAGCTTGAGATAGGGGGATGAGATAGAGATTAGAGATGAGGTTTAGGATATAGGATTGGGATAAGGAAAGTTAGGTGGGGAGGGGAGAAGAAACACGATTAGCTAAAGGCAAACCGTTTCGCGCCGATATTCTGTGAGAGCGTGGTCTCACACCGATCGACCCAGCCGCAAGACCTGTAATGAAGTAACGATTCGAACATGGCTCTACCACGTAAAAAATCTCTCAATTTTTAACACTGTTAATGTTTTTTATATTTTTTTGTTGCAGGAGTTCAGCAGACAGGCAGACGGCCCACTTGATGGAAAGCGAGTACCGTCGCCTATTGACATTTGCAACACCAAAGGTGTCAGAAATGTGCTGCTGCTCACTTTAGGGAGACTGGAACCTGGTCACTAATGCCGGAATACAACTCAAGGTTGTTATGGCCATATACTTTAGACCAGGGGTGGTAGCCATCCACTCGGGCAAATACTCTACCACCTGTGGGTTGCTTTGTCGCCTTTTACGACAGGCCGCCCCAACGCAGGAAATTGTATTCTTTCTCCGTTCCTGCACGGAGTTAAATAATGTTGCATCACAAATCCATCGCTACATCTGCGTAAAACGGTCAATATCACTAAAATTCATCTCAGATGTAGCAGTAACATTACACTATGGCACCACGTGCATTGTTTTTTAGTAACGCCACAATGATAGGAAAAGGAACAAAGTCCATACAGCTTTACCACATATAACGTGGTGTATATAATAAGTGCCTTATTTAGATGTTTTTTATTTTTAGGTAGTTATTTTTACTTTTTTTGTTTTGATTAATTACGCTATCATTGTTTTCAGTTTTTTTTCTTTGTTATTACTCCTTTCACGTATACGTTGACTATAATTTTAATTTTGTTTGATTATGCCGTGGGTCGCAAGATTTTTGTGATTAAGGAGTTGGGCACTGAAAATAAGTGCTGTGCCGGACTATGTGTGCTAACAAAATACTGAGTGCCAACCTCATTTCGCAAATTGCGGCACACATTTTCATTATTATTGTTAAGTGTCGCATTTTTAGAAATAAATATAGTGTAAACTCCATGTAACGTCATTCGATTTAACGACAAACTCCCTTAAGCGTCGACATCACGTGGCTTTGGTTGGTTCAGCTTGTCTTCCATATATTGAAACATTCTATATAACATTAAACCCACTCTCAATAACGACAATATTGAGCAATAAAAAGTACTCTTTAAGGCCAAAATTAGTAAAAACGGCGCAGCTGTGCACGTTCGTTTATCGCTTTATTATTTTAGCCCGTAATAAACTTGACTGTCGGCATCATGCACACCGAAATTTCTAAGAAATTCCGAAATACCGAAATATCTAGGTACTTCCTTTATCACCAAGATGCCTCTATATCGCAAGATATGAATAAAATAAGTAAAAAAATAACAAAATTACTCGTGCAGCAAAAGATGTCAGACAAAAATAACAGACTTCTCTCCATTTAACGACAACTCTCTATAACGACACAAAATGCACAGTCCCTTCGGTGTCGTTGTATAGACTTTTAAATTTTCTTTATTTCTTTCAGTATGGCTACCAAGTCTAGTTTTTGTATCAAGTGTGTAAGGGACCTTACAAACAAACATATTACACAGCATTCGTAGTATTCACCTTTTCTTATACCAACTTGGTATGAATGTTTGCTTAAAGATTAACAATATGGTAAAAGTTTGCTGTTTTAAACGTTTTTTGACGGTGGTATAGAATTATAGCCTGACCATAACGTACAGAACGAGAACTAATGTTTATGCCTTTGCTCACCCCGCGCAGGCCTTCGCTTTCATCAAATTCAAACTTTATTGTTTTGAATAGCTTCTCTAGTACGTAGTACATATTGTTACATGCCGTCAAAGATAAGCGCACAGCTGCCTATTGTAAGCGCAGTCTATTGTCTTCCGGGGGATTAAGAAAATCTTTGTGTTTTGAATTTGCAATGAAGAAAAACATGCTATTGTTTTTCTACTTGTTTTATAACCATCATTAGCATCGAACTAATCCTTATTGTTATTGTTTTCGACTTTGTGGACGTTCGCAGGTGTGCAAATTAATATTTCTTAGAAACTCAGTGTGCGCGGCCAATTTCTTTGTACTGTGTAGTTAGTATAAGATGATGCCCGAATGGAGGGGCAGGCAGTCTAGACTGCTTCGTCTCGTCGCGTATGTGCTTCGTCGACATGTTTCGTAGTTGGCGCTAGCGCCAACTACGAAACACGTAACACGTTTTCGAGTACTCTCGATTAGCGATATAGACGACGGACTTTACGCGTGTCGAATTGTAATGAACCGTGCAGTGTGAACTGGTTGCATCCAGTTTTATTTGTATTTGTTTTATACGTGTTTGTACAGTTCTAATAAATTCTATAGTAGTTCCAACGCCATTTTTAATTCGAGTCCTGTAGCTCGTAACAATATAGTACGGGAAGTTAAGCGGGGATTTTGGTATTCACTCGAGCGCGTCAGATTAAGACAAGTTGAGTTAATTAAACGCAGAAAAGTCTACATTTCAATAATCTGAAAATTTGCGCGTGACATAATGAAATAGGAGTCACAAAGTTGCAAAAAAAAAAAAGTCACCTGGACATTCTCGAGCGCAGTCAATATTAATTTGAAGGAAATCATTCAAGGATCACGGGAATAATATAATCTGCCGATTACCACAAGCCCAAGTAGTTAAAATCATCAATAAAGTGTGGTGCGTGCAGTTGCTGAGAACTATGTATTTCCATAACAAATGTGGATGGAAAACTGGAGATGACTTGGTTCGTTAGTAATCAATTACCAGAAGTGTATGAAGATATTATCATAGCATCTGACATGATAAATTTGCATAAACGCGGTACCTGAAAATTATGCGTTTTTTGTATTGAAAGACTATAAATATGGTTTGCTATGGTATAATAAGGACACTAAAATTATCGGAAACTCGTCATTTAGGTAAAAAATTAATAAACAATACAATTAATTTCGTTAAAAACCTGCATCATATAAATAAAAACAAAGTTCAAATTTAGCGTCAACTCTTACCTAGTTGTGATAAAAACACAATCACTTATTTAATTTCGGGATTAGTCTGCAAATGTAACATATATGACATGACCAAAATAATTAACCATTATAAAATTTTAATCAACTATTAAGGCATTGCTAAAAAACCTCAACATTTTGTAATTTGTAAGTAAAACTTCAGATTAATAATATTCAGAGACAAAGTTTTTATCTCACTTTGCTAAAAGTCAGGCAAAGGAACTAGATCCATACAGCATGAATATCAATATTATTCAATCAAACTAAACATCTTGGAATAACATGAAAATACGGAATTTAAGATTTTTCACATTATTGTGATTAAGGTAATTATTATATTTTTGTAGTTTGTGTCTATAATTACCGACATCACTGAATAACAATGTTAGACAAACAATATATAGGTGTGAGGGGTGTTCAAAGGTGACAAGGTCAGTGGATTAGATTAGGTAATCTGCAGACCAATGACCACAAGCCGAGCGAGCGTAGCGAGCGTGCCGCGGCAGCATCCGGTAAGTGGTAGAACCGACTTCAACTTTTGTTTAAATTATCAAAGAATAAATGGAAACCAATCGGTTCTGCCTGGGTTTTGGTCTGCAGATAACCTAACCTGACCCACTGTCCTTGTCACTGGTTACATCTTCGAACACCCTTCACACCTATACTTTGTTCTGTTAACATTGGTGCATTAAGTTAACAATGCATGTAGTCGATAATTATATATACAAACTACAAAAATATATTAATTATCTTAGTTACAATAATGTGAAAAATCTAAAATTTGATACTTTCATGTCATTCAATGATCTTCAGATTGATTGAATAATATTGATATTCATGCTGTATGGATCTAGTTCTTTTGCCTGACATTTAGCAAAGTGAGGTAAAAACTTTGTCTCTGAATAATATTAATCTGAGGTTTTACTTACAAATTACAAAATGTCGAGGTTTTTTAGCAATGCCGTAATATTTGATTTTATAATTATTAATTATTTTGATCATGTCATATATGTTACATTTGCAGACTAATCCCAAAATTAAAGTAATAGTGTATTTATTATAGTTAGTAGGTAAGTCGACATGCTAAAATTGAACATTATTTCTATCGATATAAAGCACGTATTTCATAATTAATTTTAATGTTTATTAATTTTTTGTCTAAATGATGTCTTGCCAGTGATTTTAGTGACGTTATTATACCATAGCAAACCATATGTAAAGTCTTTGAATACAAAAAATGCATAATTTTCAGGTTCCGCGTTTATGCAAATTTACCCCTGACATTTTAGGAGATGCTCCAGATTCAGGTATGTTTTTTTTTAAAATACTGTAACATCATGAAATAAATAAAAGATTGTTAAGTATCATAACCATTTCTTGTTGCAGATACGCAAGATGTAGATGAAAACGACCAAATCGAAACGGACTTCTATTAAGAAGATGATTTCACTGATAACGAAAATTAAAAAAATATTTACGTAATTTTATTTATTACTACACCATTTCCTTCTAAATATACATATTATATTATTTTATGCTAATTGTATTTGTTACATTCAGTAATAAAAAAAGATTTTTTTCAAACCGTCTGATTAAGGAAATTCCTGCACATAATTGTCAGATTATGGGTCAGCACGACAAGGACGCATCTAATCTTCACAATCCAAAAGGTCCCCGCGACGCTCGAGTAACTCCACATTTAGCATCTTGGGCTCCCCTAATAATATAACTCAATGCAATTAAATTTGTTTATTTTTAAAGTTGACTATGCCTATTTCTATAAAAATTCGGCTCTACAATGATATATATATTATAATTTAAGCTATTAAGAGTGTATTACAACTGGAATATTAAAGATTTGGCATCATTTAGCTGCTTTTAATACAGACATTACAAGCCACTTAAAATATTTCATTGTCAAAAATAACAAAGAAATCGTGTGGCGGAATTCTATTTAACTTATTTAGAAAAATTGAGACACATCCGGTATACCCGCGTGATTAGTCAACATGTGCACAATAGTTTGATTGTTAGAGATTTTTTATAAAAGAAAGATACGTTGTATTTAGGATTATTTGTATCATGGGTCGTGAGCCTCTACAGAGACATATCAAATCGAATCAATGACTCTTCGGGTGATCGGAGGGCTGGTTCCTACGTCGGAACCAATATCGATCCAGAGAGGTGTATACTGGGTACCGACGTCACTCGGAGACGCAGATATGCGTAAGATCCCCTCCCATAATTCCGCTACAGGGTCCGCCAGCATCTGGGGAGCGGAGGATGAAACCCCTGTTGACGAAGTGCGTTTGCCTCTCCCGGAGCATTCTCAAGCACTGGTGCGCAGGATCAGCGTGGATGTAACTACGTTCTAAGTCTCTCGCTTTTCCTACCATTAGCGCGGGGCACATTGGAAGAAGGGGGTTTTGGTGGAGTATTAGCCCATGGGTTACCTCTTTAATAGGGGTGCTGAGTCTCCACACAAGCCGGAAATTGACTCTGTGATCTGCGCCATCTTCAGTGGATAACTCTCATTGCTTTGGTCTAAGCCCAGTAAAGGACCCGGTAGTGTACGAAATAAATTTCCCCCTGCCTCAAAAAAAAAGAGAGGTGCTTTCTGGGAACTTTACTCATTGACTTACTTGAGCTTTGTTAATCTACTTATAGAGACGTTAATTTTCTTTCATTGTACTTTATACATATTAATATCACAAATCAACGAAAAAAAAAATTGTTGTCCAAGATATGTTTGCAGCTTTTTAGAATTTCCAGTACATAATTTGCGAATATATTCATGGAAGTACTGAATTGGCTTCGGTCCTTAGGAGTGAATAATAATAAATCAAGACGAAAAACTACAGAAAGTATATCCTGAAGGACGGCGTATTACGGGCGTGTCACCGCCCGGGCGCATCCATCAGACATGTTACTTCCTGTTGTTCTCGTCTTGCTGACTCCGAGTACTTACACAGGCACAACCTAGTAGCCAGGATCATCCACCAGCAACTTACTCTTCGATACGTTCTGATAGCGACTGAGATACCTTATAAATATACCCTGAGCCAGTTCTCGAAAATGGTCATAGCACACTCTACTGGGATCGATCGATTATCACAGACAGAACTATTGTTGCCAATAAGCCTGACATAGTGATAATAGATCGATCTACGAGACGTACGATGCTTGTAGATATAAGTATCCAACATGACTGTAGTCTCGTAAAAGCTGAAACTGACAAATTAACGAAATACCTTGACCTCGCGCACGTGATTACGGCCATATGGCTTATGGAGTCGACGATCACCGTAGCGATAGTGGTGTCTGTTAACGGTCTAATAGCGAAGAGCCCCGACCGACACCTAGAGAGGCTCTCGCTCGGTAAATGGCTGAAGGGCCAGATGCAGAAGGCGGTTCTCCTGAGCACGGCACGCATTGTGAGGAAGTTCCTGTCTCTGGAGCTTTAACCACCGGTGGCATGGACCCTAGGCCCCGCTGCCGACGGACGCCATCTTTTTATTTTTTTTTAATATGTATCTATTTAAAAAAACGTAAAAAAGAATGAATAAATATATATGTGAAATAATAATAATAATAATAATTTTAGAGTGAATAAAGTTACACTTTCTCCACATTTACATGGTTTGATTTCCTGATAATCTTGAGAATTTGAGTGTGGAACAGGGTGAGCACTTCTACCAACTATTAATAATGATGGTAGAAAGGTACCAGCGTAGTCGGGACCGTTATATGAGGGCAGATTACTGTTGGTCTTCACAACGGTAATTTTCCCCAAAAATAATATAGAAGATAATATTACAGAAGGTGTCTCTCTGACGTAAAAGATAGATTTCACCAGATTTTCTCTCTTTTTACGACTATATACATTTATTACATATAAAACAAAACGATCAGTAGTATTAATGTATATAATTGTAATGTTTTATTTCATACTTATAATGCCGTTTGCCGATGACTAATTACTATTATTGTACTTAACTAATAACTAACATTGTAAAATAAATGTATTGCAACAACTATTCATGTAACCTTTTTTGTCAACCCTACTGACCATCGACGCGTGACTTCATTAGGCTATCCAGCAAACCTGCGCACGGGTATCACTGGTTTTTAGTGTTGTATAAAAATGGAAATTAAAAAAAAACAATAGACAATATTCCAAAATAATTCAGTTTCATTAATTGTTGAGATAAAATTAATCGAAGCCATTATAATATTCAGGGCAACAAAACCACTGTTGACCAGTGTATTAGTTAAAATGTATTCTAAGCTTGAATTGGGATACAATATTCTATAAAAATTGCCTTCATATTGTGAGGATTTAAATTGTACATATATCTTTAGAATATACTCAATACATATCCAAAGCGTCCTCCATTACATCAAAAGCATCTGTTACTGTTGTGGAAGCAACAGCTGTGGTTGTTGACGGAACGAAAATGGCTTCCATGTCTTTCGCCATTATACTCTGAATATTTTTAAACTTAACACTATCATCTACTTCGATGGTATTTGAATTATTAAGGAAAATATTCGCTATTTGATGTGCAAAGCTTTTTGATTTAATCTATTATCAAGTGTTGGTGTTGCCATTCCAGATATTTTAATATGTTTTTCTAATCTTTTATTGTCTATAGCAACATTCATATTTTTAACAAAACGTCTTGTTTTATTTGCTTCTATATTTATTTCTTTTGAGGTTACATTCTGAAAATTCTTTTCAGTTGTTATAGATGTTAACAAGTTTTCTTCTGTTGAATTAGAAATAATTTTCGAATTATTTTGTGTTGTATTAATATCGTTAGGTAAATTTTGGATTTTAATGTAATCTCTTTCAATACTACCAAATGCGTCGTAGATTAAAGTAGATGGTTTCATTTCGGTTTTCTTAACGGCTAAAATCGGTAATTTGGTGATATTCTCAATAGGTGTTACTGCATTATTTGATGCACGGAAATCAATTTGTTTGTCATTCAATATATCTGTAGTATATGGTATTGTTTGTTCTTCTTTAATGTTTGGAATAATAGTTACTTCTGAAATATATGCGGTAGAAATGATATTGTTAGAAGTATTATTATTGTGTTTCATATCTTGGTTATTATTTCTTTTAGTAAAGCCGTTTGTTGGAATAATCGAGTGGTGTATATTATCAGTTATCGTAGTGTATCTCTTCTGTAAGCTTGTAGTGCCATTACTTTTTAATTTATTTGTAATTTTAATAGTTGTTTTTATGGAATTACTTGGTGATGGTTTAATTTTAGTACCTATATCATTTTCAGTAGGCTTGGAACTCTCAATAGCATCTGTGCCTTTCCAATAATCTAGTGTAACATATTCATATTCGTTTGTATTAACATGTCTATCTGCGGATATGTCTTCGAATGTATCGTTGACATTTGTGACATTATTTGCTGCTGCCTTTAGATTGTTTTCTTTAATAATGATACCTCTTGTTGCAGTATCTAATTTTACATCATCATTACTCTTTCTATAATTACTGTAACGGAATTGGTCTCTATTTATTTTGACATTTTTATCTTGTCTTCTTAATTTTGGGCGATGTGCATAATTTTTCATATTGTGGTAGTGAATGTTACGTCCAACACTTTGGCTTTGATACTTATGTTGTTTATATCTATGAGGTCTGGAATAAAAAAAAAAAAAAAACTAAGTTGCTCTGTGTGCTTGTATGTTTGTTCCCCCTTCACGTCGTTTACATATTGATTGTCATGTAATCACATAGATATTTACAGATCAGATCGAAATCATGTCAGCTTAGTGAGCTATTCATCCACAATTCATTCCAATGATGTCGTTTCAAATATCTGTTGGGGAGCATGCACTACTTAGGCTGTTTTTATGAATAAATCTGTATGTTGTTACAATTACCAAAATCCCCTCTCTACCAAAATATCGAATCTCTTTCTCATCCCAACCTTTTTATCTCATCCTAAAGACCAGAAACGAGTTGGTTTCACCCCTGGTGTTTCAAACGTACGAAGGCGATGGTACCACTTTCCATGACCTAAAACATCTACTTGATTGCCAGCATCACAATAAAAAAAAAAATTAAGGTTAAGAAAACATTGTTCGATTACCTGATCATAGATTAATTATTTTCCTTGAACAAAGAAAGCTCATGAATTAGTGCGAAACCTATGGACTGATGTCATTCGTTTATTTGACTGGTTTTATCTAACTTTTTTAAAACAACAGTAAATTCTTACCGATAGAAACGCGTAGTAATAATTTCAGTAAATAATTGATTTATTCCTGTTATTTTCAATTTGATTGGTTTTTTTTTCAAACCTTTTCTATGGTGGTGTTTATTATTTTTTAAATATATGTTCTTCATTCTATGGTTCTTAGCTTTATGGTTATGTTTTAAAGCTTTTAAATATATATAGTTGTTGTTGTTGTTCTTATTATGTTTCTTTTTTGTTAACTTAACACGTTTATTGACTGTTTCTTCATCCATTGCAGAATCTTTACTAATACTTCCAGAATTTGATTCTGCAGCTTTGGTGATAAATTTTTTAAATTTTATTTTCGTAGTTTGTATAGCTATTTCCTCTGTACTATCAGATGTTATACTTGCAGTGTCTTCATAGCTTTTATACTCTTCTATTGTAGGTTTAATTCCTTTTCTAAGTACGCTGGGGCTTAACTTAATTTTTTTTTCTTCAGACACTGGTATCATAGGAGTAGTAGTAGTAGCTATGGTCTTTGTATATTGTTGTTTAAGTTTTTTATAATTTTCTTTAACAACTTTATCTCCAGTCAGTGTCTTGAATTTCATATACTTGTGTTTATGTTTCCTTTTAAATAAATTATTGATGTCTTCGTTTTCGTCAGCAGCTATAATCAAGACGCTTTCGCCATCCTTAAGTTTGGTTTTATAATTTTCGTTATTAATAACATTTTGAATATGCTTCAAATCATTAGTCACATGATCTATTTTTTTATCTTTACTTGCTTCGTTATATTTGTACTTAGTTTTCGTGGTAAATTCTGAGTCAGATTTTTGAGTTCTTAGTATTTCATCAAGGTGATTGCTAATTGTAAATTTATTGCCATTTTGAAGGTTATCAGAACTTATGATATCCGATTCGCCGTTTAGACTTTTTGATTCTTCTTTACTATATTCTTCAACTATTCCTTTAGTAGTTTTAATAAATTTATATTTACTTCGGATTTCCTTTGGCTTAGATTTTTTATATTTATTTTTTCTTTTTTTGTTATTTTCAATTATTTTCTCTTCTGTAAGAGACGATAATTTATCGTCATCGATCTCTACGTCTTTCGCAGATAGTTTTTTATTATCTGGTGTATTATATTGAGTGCCATTCAATAATTTATTTGGGATGTTATTGTATTGATTCTGTCGATAGTTATTTAAATTTACAGGATCATATTTAAAAGCTTTCTGGGGTTTGAATTTATAAAATAACTTAGGTTTTCTTGTTAATTTCTTATCTTGTTTCTTAGTCGTATTAATTTTTAGTTTTTCATTATTATTATTTACTTTATTGGTTGGGTCATCTATATTTACAATATTAATGAATCTTCCATCATTCTCCCATTTGAAACCCCATTTATATCCAGCATTTGTTTTATTTTTCGTATTTTTTTCATTATACTTATTAAGTCTTTCAGTGTCTTCTCTATTCTGTTTGATATTAAATTTAAAGCTTCCTAGTGTGTTATCTTTTATATTAATTTGCGAAAAATTATCCCAAAATGTCTCTTTAATTGTTTTTGTATCAGTAACCAAGTGTTTATAAATCTCATTAATTCTATTGTCTGTTAATCCCAGCCCTTCTCTTTTACCGTCTTTATAATTGTTTTTCATAATATCGTCACTAATCTTATTATTTACACTCTCTCTTATATATAAATCTTTATTTCCGTTATCATAAGTAAAATCCCATTTTTTCTCATTCATATTACTAGTAATGTCTTTCCAAAGCGCTTGTATTTTAACTCTCAGTTCTCTTCTAGCATTAACGTTGAGATTACTGTAATGATCAAAGATGATACTTCGTAGACCTTCTCTGATGATTCTTACCAGGTCCATATTGGTTCTTTTACTTCTTCCCAAGACTTGGTTGAAGCTATTTATGAACTTTTTGAAGAATTTATCTTTGTTGGCGTAGAGTGAATTGACATAGTTATGGAAATCTGCAGTTTGAGTTGTTAGTTTGCTTTTCGATAGTCTATCTGTAAATATATATAAATAATAAGGTAGTTGACAGTCACATCAACGAAGACACTTTTTATCATTTAAAAAACCTAAAGCCTCCTAGAGTTTGTACGGTAATAGCAACTTATTATGACGTCACAACTTACGTAAGCCGTGGTAGATCAATGGGTAGGGTCTCAAATTTAAATGTTTCGAATCCTGGCCGGAAATTTTGCACCACTTAAGCAAGTGTCTGACCTAGTATGCATATTGTTACAATTACAACGGCGCAGGAAAACATCCTGATGAAACCTGCACATCGAGGTAACCGATGTATCAAACCCGCCAACTCAATCAGTCAAAAATATTTAATATGCTACTTGACTGGTTCAAATTAATAATAATAATAGCCCATAAACATCACGCTAGTGGGCGTCATCCTCCTCCTCCCATCATAGAGGAATGTACAGTATACCCGCCACGCTTGTCCAAGGCAGCTTGGCGGGTTTGTCACATCGGTTATCTCGATGTGCAGATTTCATCACGATGTTTTCCTTTACTGTTGTTAGCACGTGGTAATTGTAAAATATGCACATTAGGTCAGAAAACTGCCTCGGTCGTCGTCAGCCATTCACGATCTACTGCTGGACGTAGGCCTCCCCAATTCGACGCCACTCATCCCTGTTCTCTGACTTCCTCATCCAGCGCCTACCGGCGACCTTGCGCAGGTCGTCGCTCCATCACGCTGGAGGGCGTCCGACACTACGTTTACCGAGACGCGGTCTCCACTCCAGGACTTGTCTGCTCCATCGGCCATCGGTCCTGCGACAAATGTGACCGGCCCACTGTCACTTCAACTTGTTAATTTTGCGAGCTATGTCGGTTACCTTGCTTCTCTTACAGATATCCTCATTTCTAATTTTATCCATAAGAGAAACACCCAACATAGCTCGCTCCATAGCCCGTTGAGCGACTTGGAACTTGTGCACCAATCCTGTCGTCAGTGTCCATGTCTCGGCCCCGTAGGTCAGGATGGGGAGGACGCACTGCTCAAAGAACTTTGTCTTCAAGCATTGCGGAATGGTCGACGAGTATATTTGACGAAGCTTACCGAATGCTGCCCAGCCGAACTGAATCCTCCTATTGGCTTCCCCCTCGAAGTTGTGCCTATGTAAGTGATATATGCTTTCCAGGCAGGTTTCGACCCCCCATTGAGTTAAGGACACGCGCATAACTAATCTACCAAAGCTTTTTACTTACTTATAAAACCTTTGAATCCAGCTTTCGCTTTGTTCACCTCAGTATTCTTCATGTTGTCCAGCACCTCCCCAAGAGATCTCCGCAGACCCTCGTTCTCATGAAACAACTCATAGAACTTGCATCCTTTGTAGTGATACTTGTGGATTTCGTCGTTGAATACCTAAAATTTGCAAAAATCCGTCTATGAATTGCCATAAAGGATTATGCCCCAAATTGCCCCACGGAGGTCAAACTAATGATGGTGTTTGTACGCGCCATTCATTCCATTCGTTCGTTCCTTCCCATTCCAAACCCAAAATCTCTCCCCTCTACTCCGCTTAGGGTTGCCAGATAGTAACTTATCAAATCCGGGACAATTCTAGAAAAACAATGTCGGGTCGTGGCCATAGTAGAAAATATCATATATTTTTTATTTTCAAAGGATTTGGATATTTGTATTTGAAAAGAAAAATGGCATTCATTTTCAAATACATACTTTTATTAGGTATGTACTCTGTACTTAGTAGGTAATTAACGCCAGTTATAATTCTAAGATGAAGCACTGTGGTAGTAAATGAACACGTTAAACTATTATAGAATTGAGCACTTAGCTTAAATTAGCAAATTTAAACTTTGGTAGACAATGAATACTAAATTACAAATTAAATAGTAATAAACTGAAGAAAAAAAACAATAATAATAAGATACTACCATAAAAATGTTAAAACAATGAATTCCAAACTTAAAAAACAATCAGTAAGTGTTTAGAAACAGAAATTGTTTTGGTACATTTTGTTAAAAAATAGTAAGTTTTCAGAATACGGCAGAATAAGCACTAATTACTGGACACGGGACAAGAGGCAAAATTCCGGGGCAATCCTGGATTTCCCGGCGGTTTGGCAAGCCTAACTCCGCTCCATCTAAAAAAAAAGAGACGTTGAGAAAACTCGCTCGCTACGCACGAATACGTACTACTAAACGTTTCTGCTCAAAAATCTCTAAGAAAACTTAAAATCCATCGTCGCCGCGACATGTGTAAACCGTTAATATATTAAAACTAGAAGGTGTGAGAGTGAGTTATACTGGTGCCTGCTAAAAGTTATCGAAGGACACGACAATTTGTGCAAAGTGCGTACTCTTTTATCTCACACCCTTCTTTGGTCCTCGACCTCGTACAATGTATATTCGTATCAACAGCTAAAGAGCGACACCCGAGTCTCTCGAATAAACTCTCGATTTTATTTATTAGTAGTTTTCCGCGGTGGCCGATTATGAGATATACTAATGAAATTATTCGGTTATGAAAATAAGTAAGCTACTAATTTCATAATCGATTTTCAATATTAGTTTTCGAAAATAATTCGATTGTGACATTAGTCATAATTGCTCACCGCTAAACAAAATGCTACACTCCTCTTCATAAGGGCAGCACTAGTATTCAAAATTGTATAATCTGTGTTTGTGGTTACTCGTTTCGGTGTCAGTACAAACTAACCTAGAACTAAAAGTTGCCTGTTTTGAGTGTTTTGTTTGATACAGTTTACGAAATGTAAATACAGTTATATAAAAACTAAGTAATAAAAATAAATAATACGATATATAAAAACGGCTAAAATTCAATTGTATAGAAGCAAGCTGTGATAATAAAATTATTATCTGTTTTGATTATTACAGTTTATTCTAGGTCTAGAGAAAAATATTGGGAATTATAAATAAATAAACTCGATTTGTTTTTTTTACCCTAGCTGTTTTTACTTATATCAACCTGATCCCTATTAAATATTTAATATTATAGACTAGCTAAATAGGAAAAATACATTTTTATACGATATATCGAAGATATCGATATATTTCTACGATATATCGCAAAGTATCGATAGAACACTACAATATATAATACCGAAAAAAATATGGTTATTTTTTGTATGAGCCCTACCGCCTACCCAACTCTAAGCGTACTGAGGAATTGGTGTAGTCTGTTCATAACGTAGAAAATTAATTACTAAGTTACAACCGGACCATGCAAAAATTACTTAATTTGTTAAACATAATTTTAATTTTTTTTTTTTTATTGGACTTGACTTTGTTTTATGTTCTTTGGTCCGAAACCTCACAACTTTACCGGGGTTTTCGGGGCGAGTGCCTTTGCGAAGCGAAGGCGCTCGAGCCCGGGGGGCAACTTGCTCGAGGGGGCTCCCTAGGGAGTTTCACCTCGGCTGGACTGTTGCCATGAGAGGGGGATGAATCTAATGATGCCCACCATAGGGCGACACAATTCACTAATTGAGAGCGGGCGACAGGTAATACAAAGCGCGAGAGGAAGGAGAGAGGAAGCGCGAGAGGAAGGAGAGAGGAAGCGCAAGTTCTGATCTAGGGTGACACCCAGGTATTTGGTGTACGTACTTTGCCCAGGGGATCACAGATCGACCGGGTGAACGAACGAAGACAACGAACACGAATAACGGACAGCCGAGGCGGAACGGGAGACGTGCGCGCGCGACGAACTACAAAGGGCGAATGTGTTTAATTAAATTTTTTTTTATTGGACTTGACTTTATGTTGTTGGTCTGAAGACCTCACAACTTTACCGGGGTTTTCGGGGCGAGTGCCTTTGCGAAGCGAAGGCGCTCGAGCCCGGGAGGCAACTTGCTCGAGGGGCTCCCTGGGAGTTTCACCTCGGCTGGACTGTTGCCATAGGGATGAATCTAATGATGCCCACCATAGGGCGACACAATGCACTAATTGAGAGCGGGCGACGGGTAATATAAAGCCCGAGAGGAGGGCGGCGGACCGGGATCAGTTCGCGGTAACCTATACTAAGCCGTTTCGCAACGTGTTATGGTTGGGAGAGAAGAAACGGCGAGAGAAACTTCCCAGCAACACGCCTAGTCTATCCTATGGGGGGGCTGTGTCTCCTGGCGTCCCTCGCGGGGACGTGGAGATATCGTGATTGGCGGCGTCGACGCCGCCGTCTGTGTCTGTCTGTCGGTGCCTGCCAGCCTGCCGTCCTAACCGCTGGCGGGCTGATCCGAGCCAGCCGTTTTGTGATATCGTCGACCTTGTCCATGAGGATGTTACGCGGTCGTCGCACGAGAGCCTTTCGTCGAGGCTTATAATCGGACGCGGACACGACGAGGGGATTTCGATGGTGCGGCGCTAGATCGAAATACTTACGCGAGAGCGACGTAATGTAGTTTTTGATGGAGGGAAGCCCAGATCGCGGGGATCGACGTTACGATCGACCTGCGCATGTGAACGATTTGCGAACGATGGCCGAATACCAACTCGCGAACACGAATAACGGACAGCCGACCCATCACAAATCGGGCGGAAGTGATATGCTCGGAGACGTGCCCAGGCGTGACGAACTACAAAGGGCGAGCGTGCCCGGGGAAAAGAACATTGCTGCGCTTTTCTCCGGTATTTAATTGCGAAACCAAATAGCCGGACGAGCCAGCTGATGTATAAGTGCGGTGTTAAGCATTATATTTTCGGGGCGCGTACAGCGTGAAGAGTAATGGAGATAAACACAACCGCGATATAGAACCATCGTAGCGCCATCTAGTTTCAAACAAAGATGCTATGTTTAAATGTGTCTTCGGCCCCAATTACACTATCTCATATCTGTCAAATTCTATGATTATATTTATATGATGCTGTTCTTCATTTTTACGTATTACACTTATGATCGTTGTTATATGTACAATGGAACTATTATGTATGATATGTAAAATTAGATGGCCCAACGCTGGTTTAGTGGACCACTATTAGACTTGAGATTCCCCTCTGTTACGTGGAGAATTCCGGTGACACGTGACCTTCCTGAAGGGAGTCACGTGTTTAATAACCACGGCTAGCGAGATGGGAATCGGCGGCCGGGAATAGACCGTCGATTTCCATACAAGGAAGATAGAAATTAAACAATTAGAGCTGAAACTTCTCTTATCCTCCTTAGGGAGTCAGGCAACGTACAGAATAAATATTTCTTCTAAGATAGGGAAGACTACCGGGTCTTAATCCCTGGTCACCTGCTCTGAAATGTCATACTTAATCAAGATGGATAACGATTTAGCCGTTTTCCGTTGCTAGAAGTAAAATTTTATTAATTGTATTAAAAGAGAAGATAAATACGGTCAAGAAAAAAACAAAAAATAAAAGATGTACTTGGTTAGATCATAGGTAGCAAGGCAATCAGAGAAACAGGTCCATAAGTTCCATAACACCTTACTCGAAGAACTTAGATTGAAAGATAAAAAGTCTTACAAGATATTCCAGTCAGACATTTGCAACACCAAAGGTGCTACAAATGCGCTGCTGTTCTCTTAAGAGAGAGTGGAACCTGGTCACTAATGCCGGAACACAACTCAAGGTTGTTATGGCGACATGCTTTAGACCAGGGGTGGTAGCCATCCAGTCGGGCAAATGCCCTACCACCTGGCTGTGGGTTATTTTGTCGCCTCTTACGACAGGCCGCCCCAACGCAGGAAATTGTATTCGTCCTCCCTTTATGCACATATATGTAATTATTACACTCTCATAGGTTCTTCATATAAAAGTGACTCGTACTTCTACCATCATATTTCTATGATAGTCTAATAAGGCTCTTCGTAAATGTTGCAACTTCATTGAGACCACATACCCGTCAAACTATACCAATCCCATATCTCGTCCCCTCTATCCATTTTTCTCATTCCCCTTTGTTCCATACTAGTCCGCCAATACGTTGACTCTCTTGAAGTTTTACGGGGAGATTGTTAATGTACTTGTCCAATTTGAAAACTTGCCCGTAAAACTTCAAGTTAAAATTTTGTTGCGATTCCTTTTGCCACCTATCCGTTTAAGTTTCATTTCTACTATGTGTCCCAGCACACATTTCGACTTTTGTAGAGCGTTCAATTTTCTTCAAAAAACACCTCGGAGTCAATTTCGTTAAGCCGGTCATTAAAGAAATATCTAACTTTGCGATGATAGACTTTTGTATCTGTGGACGCTTATTAATAGCTTCTCGTAATCTAGGTTATTTCTAGTTATTATTAATTATAGCTGTTAGCCCCCTGTTGGCAACACCAACATAAGCTAATATTATTTTTAAACCTGCAACACTGTCGTTGCTTTTTCTTTTTTCTTCCATTTTAGTTGTAGCCGTGGGTACACGTATTTGTTATGTAAAAGTGATTTATTATAAATTTTCACGATTTTTTTGGCCCAGCCTAATATAAATATATGTGTGTGTGTGTAAAATTCATTCTGTGTGTAGATATCTATCTAATGTATAAAATTCTAAACATGCCGTGTCTGTACATTGAAGCTATTAAAAAAAAACTACCTGCAATAGACTATATAGACGATGCATTTTTTTAGATTTCTCGTCTGTTTGTCGGGTTGTTCGGGATTCACGTAAAAACTACTCGGCCGATTTCTATGCGGTTTTCGTTGATCGACAGCAAATTCCTGGACTTTTTGCGCTGCTTTTTATCAAGGGAATCCCGTGAGAATTTTCCCGGGAGCGGTTTGAAGTTGTTCGGATGTTTAAAAATGTAAGATGTAAGTGACTTTGCACTTCTGATTCTCATTGTTAATGCGTTCCACAACCTTACAGCCTGCACAGCAAAATATTACAATCATATTAATTAGATACATTTTTTTGTCAATGAAATTGTGACTTTATGATTTGTGCGCTTTTCACTGTATATACTTATAAAACCTCCTTTTCCCGTAATTTGAAGATTTACTTTTCCATATTTTTTGTGTATACGATAGTAAATCTATAGTATATGTTAGTATAGTATTATAATATGCCGATTAGTACGCTATAACAAACCATTGCGAATTTATTATTTCTGTCTTGTTCGTCGCTTCTGTCCGTTGTTTTTTTTTATTTGTAATTATAACAATGTTCATATAAACTACTAATTGCATAATTTATAACTAATGTTTATTGTTTTTAATTTGCTCTGTGGAGCTAATCCGTGGCACCACTTAGGTTCTTGTGGAATATAAGCGCTAGTTGTGAAACTTGCATTATGTTGAGCAAGAGCCTTTTAAGGACACCACAATTAATTGTTAGATATATTATCGTGTAAGACTTTTTGTATATTGTCCTAAATAAATATTTTTTTTTCTTTCTTTCTCTTTCAAAAAAAAAGTACGGAACACAGAGTCCGTAGATTTCATTTAAATAAAATAAAACAATGAAATCAAGTATTAAAACTAATAGTGAATAGAGGTTTAAACAACTCCAGTTATATAAAAAATCATTTTACCGCCAAAATATCTTCCAAATCTTCATCTCGACATCTCACAAGAATCTCCAAGACTTGCTTTAAGAAATCTGTAAAAGTTATCTTCTCTTCAAGAAGATAACGTCTTCCCGGTCTGTTCTTGTTTAGCGTCTTCTTGACTTCGCTTAAGAAGTTCTGCACCTTATCGATGAAGTGGATATCAGATTGGTCTCTATTTTTAAATTCCATGACTGTTTCTAAAGCCACGTTGATTGCTCGAGGTCTCGTTGTATTAGATTGAGCTAAAAATTAGTTAAATTTTTTGGTTCTTTGTTAGTTTTTCAAAAAAAAAAATACGGTCTTACCGATTCTACCGAAGTCCGGTATGTATGTGGGGGTGGGGCGTGGTTGTTCAAAATTGGCTGGTTTGAATTAAAACAAATCTTGGAATAAACACTTGAATATTTTCTTAAGTTTTCGCGACTTGTATACATAATAAAACTACCTTCTAACGGTTGTTAAAGCATGTTTGCTGAAGAGTTTCTTGCGCCGCGGTGGTAAATTAGATTAGGCTACCATAGAGTAAATAATAACCATTTATAATAATTAGTGGCGGTAGGATATATTACGAAACGTCGGAATAATAAAAATCAAATAAATTACTTTTAGTAGTTTTTTAGTTTACTACTTTGTTAAACATGCATACATCCATACATACAGATTACAAAGTTTATAATATTAGTGGGATAATACTATTAGTTTAAAAATTATGAGAGTTTAAGAGTTTTTACACCGCTTCGTCTCCTTCAACGGTAAATAAGTTTGCAATGGAAACAACTCTAGAATTTTCAATAAGCAATCTGTAAGATTCCATTCATTTTATCATATTATAATACATGACTTGATTTCAGCGCCATATACCGGGTCCAATTGTGAAACTAAATCATCCCGGGACCCACTTGAATACACGAAAAATCATCAAAATCAGTTCAAACGTTTAGGAGAAGTTCAGTGACATATATACGATTTTTTATATACATGACGGAAGAGGGACCTCCGTGGTGTTTATTAAAGAGTGTGACGTCAGCAATGCCGACGTCACGACGTTGGTTACCTGGTGACGATCAAATCAAATCAAATCAAATCATTTATTGCATAAAAACATGGTTATACAATAGGTTTTGTTATTTTATACAGAGCACATGTTTTTGCCGGTTGGGCGTGCAATTTTTTTTTAAATTTATATCATAGATGTACACTTATTTGGTTTTAATTATTATCACTAATATTTTATCTTTATCTTATAATTATGTATATCCTTAAAATTAACAAATACTAAATGACACACAATTTAAATTTATATATGTTTCTAATGATATTTAGATGGTACAAATATTATAAATATATTTAAACACTTAACATTCTAACTTATCACTTAAATTTAAAACTTATCACTAAGGAATTCAGTTACACTGTAGTAGCTTTTTCTTATTAGTACTTTTTTAAAATGTGATTTAAACAATTTAGTTTTCAGAGCTTTAAGCTCTTTTGGGATTTTATTATATATCTTTGGGGCCATGCATACTATACTCTTATACAGTAAAGTTGTTTTTGCAGGTGCATACAAAGTTTTTCTTTATTACGAATATTCCTAACCGCAATGTCGGATGTATTTGGAAACAAATGTAGATTTTTGTGTACAAACATTGTGAGTTCATATATATATAGCGATGGAACAGTGAGTAAACTATGTTTGATGAATAGCGGTTTACAGCTTTCAGTTATGTGTATTTTGAAAATTGCTCGAATACAGCGTTTCTGCATTAAGAATATAGTATTTGTTTTGGCTGAGTTACCCCAAAATATGATACCATATCTTAAAACAGATTCTACAAGCCCATAGTAAGCTGTAAGCAGAGCGTCTGTATTGACTGTCGGTGCTAATTTGTGCAATGCAAATGTCGAACTACTAATTTTTTTGCTTAACTTATCTATATGATTTTTCCAATTTAATCTATTTTCTATTACTAATCCTAAAAATCGGGCGGAGTCTACTTCACGTATGATATTGTTATCGTATAAAACAGTAACAGATTTAGAGGTGTTATTAGGTCTTTGACTAAAATGTATTATTTCTGTTTTACTGATATTTATTTTAAGGTTGTTATTTTTTAACCAATTTATTACCGATAACATAGTATTATTTATATCGGATTCGTAATTTTTTATATCACTACACGGTATAGTTAATGTGCTGTCATCAGCAAATAAAGTCATAGAATGTTTAGTACATTTTGGCAAGTTATTAATGTATATAGTAAATAAAAGAGGGCCGAGAATACTGCCTTGAGGTACACCATATGTCACGGAACGTTTATTGGACGAATGAATAATTTCAGTTTTTGTTTTAGGGTTTATTTTTGAAATTTGTGTAATTTGTTTTCTATCACTTAGATAAGAATGTATTAATTGGAGTACATTTCCTCTTATTCCATAAGCTTCCAGTTTACGGTTTAAAATATTGTGATCTACATAGTCAAAAGCTTGAGTCATATCACAAAAGACGGCGGCTACCGGGGTTCTAGTGTCGACGTGAGTGGTAACATTTTTTATGAAGTCATAAATGGTCATGTTAATTGTTTTACTTCTTCGAAATCCCTTTTGTTCAGTGCAAAGAATATGTTTTTTCTCAAGGTATTCATTTAATTGATTGTCATAATATTTTTCAAAAATTTTGGAAAATATCGAAATTAAAGCAATAGGCCTATAGTTCTTTAAAAGTTCATTGTTATCTTTCTTAAATAAAGGTTTTACTATTGCCAGTTTAAGATCTTTTGGGAATTTTCCGGCTTCAATAGTTAAATTTATAATGTAACTGAGATGATGACAAATTAAATGATTAACAGATTTTATAATTTTCGTCGAAATTCCATCGTGTCCTACGCTATTTGTATTTTTTAATTTTTGTATAATGTTTCTGATTTCGCACGGTAGGCTCGGTGCCATAAACATTGATTTCTGTTCAGGATTAATTAATTTGGTCACTTGTGTACCGGATTCTCTTATTGGACTGACTTTATCAATAAAGTAATTGTTGAATACTTTAGCGATTAGATCTGGATTTGTAACATAATCATTGTTTACTGTTTTAATTTTGGTTATGGAGTCTTTTGGTATGTTATGTTATGCCATGTCGTTTTAGATTTATTGTCTGATAACTTAATTTTGTAATTATTTTGTGATTTTTTTGTTAATCCTATAATTTTTTTAAATAACTTTCTATAGTTATCATAGATTTTTTTATTTGTTTTAGTGGGATCTTTTCTGTAGTTCTATAATAGATAATCTTTTTATTACTACAAGTTTTGATACCTCGCGAAATCCATTTACACTTTTTCAAAACATTTGTGTATACTTTTTTGGGAAGCAAAGATCGTAGAAAGATTTAAATTCGTCTATAAAGATTTGATATGCGGTACTAGGGTCATTAGCTTCCATCGATTCGATCCATATTATATATTGAGTCCTCGAAATAGAATTTGAAGAGTACTCGGTGTCGTATATTTCAAGAGCGTTACGACGTTACAGAGGTCCGTCCCGTTCGGCGGCTCGAGCAATAATGATCGAGTCTTTTTTTTTTTTTTTTGAGCATCCAGCTTAATAGCAAAAGGCTGTTTCAGCGATACCGGACTTTGGGGGCTTCCCGACTCCGTGGGAGCGGAGGCGTTCAGCCCGGAAACACCTCCTGTAAGGTTCGACCTCGGCTAGACCACTGCTGGAGGATTGACTCTATAGGATTAAGCCGTGAGAGGCTAAACGAGCTAAGCCAACAGACTGAAGTGTTTATATAGTGGGGACTCTTTATAGGCTCCGCCGGCGGAGCCAATCCTAGTCTATCGTTACTACCGCTTCGCAACGTGTTATGGCTGGAGGAGAAGAAGCGGCGGAAGAAACTCTCCAGCAACACGCCTAAGCTAATCTTGTATGGCTACTTGTGTCTGTAATGAGTACGGAGCGATTGGTGGGTCTTAACCTTGTGATGGACGATTCGAGCCGGGGGCTCTCCGGCGTCTGTACTGTCTGCGTCTGTTATGCCAGGCTGATGTTCTGAGCCTCGGGGGGTTCATTATTGCGAGAATTCGGGTGATTTTATCCGGCTCGTCAATGAGTACATTGCGAGGGCGTCGTTTACTCGTGGGAGCGTTCGGAGTGGGTTTGTAGTTGACCGTCTCCGTCACCAGAGGGTTCGGGTGATGGGGGCACGGTCAAAGAATCTACGCGAGAGGGAGATTATATAGTCTTTGATGGAGGGAAGCTCCAGATCGCGATGCAGGTCGGCGAGCCGCATATATCGCGGAGCGTCGGCTTCGGCGCGTAAAAAGTGGTTCTGGATCCTTTATAGTTTCCAGATGTTGGAATCGCTGGCGTGGCCGAAGACCACACTCGCATAAGTCAGGATGGGGAATGATCGAGTGTCGACAGTGCGGCCGTATTTATAGTGCTCGGCGCACGTCTCGGTGCACGTGCACGTGATTACCAATTTTTAGGTTAAGTATTGAAATTACAATAAAATCTTGCTGTTTTACGTTAATTTCACATTACAATAAACTCATAACAATTAAATAATTGATTATTGTTTTTGTAGTACGTTAATTGTTGTATTTGCGCGGACACATATGAAAATAACGAGTAAAAATTTACCAAGCGATCCAAGTATAAACACAATAATTCCAAATAACATGTTGTTCTTTGGTCACATTATTTATGCTTAACGTAATAAAAATCCATACCCTAACAGTGGTGGGGTGACTAGAGGCATGCAGTGCAGAAGATCTTCTGGAATAGATCAGGTGCCGCCACCACGGCCTATCCTGTCATGTCTAGTGACCTCCGATAGTTAGAGAGATCTTTCCAGATCTCTTTCTACTCCGGTTTCAGGAAGGTCTCCTGCACTAAGTAGTATATCTACTTGATTGGTAACCAGGAAGTCGTGACCAAGTCGCGCTTGGTTTCGAAGGCCGTTAATGATTATAAGTCGCCAGAGCCAATGAGCGGTGGCTTATTTCTACCTACATGCGCCATTTGTTACCGGTAACATTAATTTAACTAGGTTGTTTGAGTTATAACGACGCAAGCAGTACCGAGGAGGCATGCGTGATCCATTTCGGATCACGGTTTGATCCCTGATCTCGAGGGTTGAAGATCAGGAGCTCTGCAACTCACTGTCTCAGTTTTCAGGCAGAGCTGGACCTCCACTAGGTCGAAAGGCAAGTTCTTGGCTTGAATTTAGTCGCCAAGGCTAAGTCCTCCATACCAAAGTGGTGGTGTGACGGGCCTGTAGCTGCGCTTTAAATGGGGGCGGGCAGCAGGCTGTTTGGGGTAGGTCCGGCTGAAATGGGGCGCGCGTCCTTAGTGGAGGGAACGCTTCCGTCGTGGGGAAGACCCGTCCAGTGATTTACCACCGATAGCGGCCGCCACGAATGCGGGCCTGTTCAACGCACCCCTTCAGCAGGCACTGCTCTTTCCTGAACTTACGTTTTGGGTCGGGGGGCGGCAGGACGGCCTTTTTAGAAGAGGTGGTGGCCCACGCTTATTGCAGAAAGAATGCAGCTCCCGGTGGCTCCGGGAGTCCCGGTGCGTGTGCACTCTGAGTGTCGTCAGGTCGCCCAGGCACTTGACGCACCTGGGACTGGGATTGACAATGTAGGCAGGGAGTGGCCCATAAAGTTGGCTACCAACGGATGACACTGCTGCAGTGTATGTTTTTCGTGTGGAGCGTTCCACACGAAGGCCAGAGAGGCCACAGACCTTCTCAAGTTCGAAGATCTTTTTCCCCTCTGGGAGAGGTCGAGGACAACCAACACCAGGCTTTCAGAGGACTTGGCTGCGTCGCCCCTAGTATACGGCCACAGTACCTCATTGCACCGGTACAGCTTCTAGGCACTTAAGGTCCTCGAGAATGTAGGAACCACTCTGATTTCCTGTGGGAGTCACCGTGGATTACAGCCTGAAGGCGCTTTTTCTTCCGGCTTAGGGCACATAAAGTATAGTAACCGATTTTACGGTCACATAACAAGGATGTTAGGGGAGCGGTGAGTCACTTGAAGACGTGAGCCATAACTTTGATGCCGTGTTGGGCATCACGGCTTCTTTTATAGAGATTGCCTTACCTGGCAGCCTTCCTTAGCGAGCAGCCAATGGAAACTTTCACTTGGATGATCAGGGAGCAAGTGGCAGGCGCCTTATTACTTAGATTTATGTTTCAAAAATAAAAATAAAAACACTTAGGCATGTGATGATTCAGTTTCAAAATGTATCGATAGTTGAAAATCAAGTTATTAATTTTGAAGATTATTTTGGACGTTTTAAGGCAATGTAGAAATCATTATCTTCATCGCAGCTGTTAGGGCTGGCTAGATCGCTGTTGCTGGAGGGCAAGCTTGGACTTTCGGAGCGGGCGGCGCAGGTGAGCCCCTGAGGAAAGGGTTACCCACACGCCGTTATACCGTCGAGATGGGGGTGGGACGAATTCTGAACGCGCTCACCTCTCCACCTGTGGGGCGAGTTATAGACCGCCCCACGCGATTAGAGTCTGAAGACGTCGGGGTACAAGATGTTCCCCGGCAGTGGTTATTGCTGTTGGGCCACCGCCTGCCAGGGCCAGCGGAGGGGCTAAGCCACCCGTGGCCCTAGTATTAAGAGTGACGGATGGTATACCGAGGGGTTAAGTGGGTATCCCTGAACGTGGCGTAGCAATTGCACCTTCAGTTCTGACTAGAGGTGCTAGTGCCACCCTGATCTAGCGAATCCCACACACCGGCCGCGATTTCCCCCCTACTTGCGGCTGATGGCCATCGATCAGGTTTCCCCTCGTAAAAATAAATGACTCGACAGTGTGATACCATGCAAACACAGAATATCTAATTGAAACGGTTAGTTTTGAGCTAATTCTGTTTTGTACGGTGAGAGACTTACAATAGCCCTCCCCATATCCAATTTTCCCTATACCATTCCTCTATCCCGTGCCTCTTATTCTGATTCATCTATCCCATCCTTCCTAATCCACCCTTCCCTTTATTTCATCCATCCTGTTCCATCCCAAAGACTAGTAATGCGTAGGCTTCGCCTGTGGTGTTGAAATCATCTATAGGGAACGATATAACTTTCCTTTAAATGAGCCGTCTGTTTTCCAGCAAAAATACTGACCGCCAGTCAATTCAGCAAACTTTCCACCGCCCCTCTGCATTTTGGTGAGGCACTACAAGGCAGTTTTTCAGTCCTTTTTATATCCAGGGAAAATCCACTGGAGCACAAACACCGTGGGTGAAGCGCTGCGGGGCGTGTGAGATTCGCCACGTTGAGATGGCACTAGCATCTCCGTAGGAATACTATTGCTATCCGGGTCGCGATACTTACTGAAATCTCTGGCAGTTTCTCTATGCATCCCTCGTCCGGGCTGTGGGCTTACTCGCGAATTCATCTCCAGTCTAGATGGACTATGGCCAGCCCCTTTCCGGGCCGGTCCCTCCAGTATGTTAAGCTGTAAAGCAGAGCCTCTCCAGTTACTTCGGGTTTACCCACGAGGTGAGAGACGGCAAGCAGAATGGTGCGTGCCCCTAGTCTACGGCCAATTCTTAAATATTCTTAAGTCTACGGCCAATTTTTAAATATTTTTATTCGTGCAGGAACAGAGAAAGAATACAACTTCTTGCGGCCGAGCGGCCTGTCCTAATAGGCGACAAAACCCACAGCTTGATGGTACGGTATTTACCCGTCTGGCTACCACCCTTAGTTTAGAATATGCCGACATAATAATCTTGAGTTCTGTTCTGGCATTAGTGACCAGGTTCCAGTCCTTCTTTAGAGAGCGGCAGTACATAGGTAGCACCCCTGGGGTTACAAATGTCTATAGGTGACAGTAATCGTTTTCCATTAGGTGGGCCTTCTGCTTGTCTGCTGAACTTATGCAATAAAAAAAGTGGGGTGCAACTTTCGAAGAGGTTATGTGTCACTCTCGAGTCTCGTTTATGACGATAAACGAATATATGATGTCGATTATAACCGATAAAGAACATCACTATTGCTGATAATAGTTATGGATACAATAACGTAGAAATATTATGATTTTACAAGTGTTTTTCATATTATTATCGAATTTTTATTTGGTATATACACAAACGGATATTTTCAGTCGAACAGAAAACAAAACTGGTATGTTATCGATCAATATTAGCTATGCTGGTTTTCTATACCTTAAACTGATATTTTTTACTGCTTCAGTTCAGCAGACAGACTCCCGCCTGATGGAAAGTGGTTACGCCTATGGACATTTGTAACACCAAAGGTGCTAAAAATGCGCTGCTACTCTCTTAAGGGAGATTGAAACCTGGCCACTAATGCCGGAACAGAACTCAAAGTTGTTCTGGCGGCATACTGTAGACCAGGATGGCAAACATCCAGACGGACACATACCCTACCACCTGCCAAATTATAAGACGTCATAAAACCTTCTTTCCTCTGTTAATATTTCATGCGAATTCTTGGAAGCCATTAAGCTGACCATTCTACGATTTCAAGAACTAGTGGGTGGCATGTTGCTAGGAAGCCATGTCTACTTTACAAATGGATGAGGGTTGGTCAGTCGGGAAATGCGCTAGTCGTGTTTTGACTGCGAACGAGGCGTTACCTAGTGCACTTTCGGAGCGAGTATCTTATAACGACGAACTTTGCGCGATTTATGTGGTTTGGTTTTTGTGTATTTGGCTATATTTGTAAGAACCGTTAATTAAGTGTGTACTTCTAATAAACTTTGTGGTAAAATGTGCTTGTTACCAATGTTCTGCTGGCCTCGAAGGGAGGATTGGAATCTGGTGAATGAATAACAACACAGCTCAAGATTGTTATATTCGCATACTCTAAACCAGAGGTGAAGGTCATTCAGAGGGGCAAATGCCCTGTTGTGGCATACAACATATTAAAATATATTTTCTACACGTCCACATGTATATTGTTACAAGTTGGGCCACCTGCATACCTATTGTCACATGCCGACAAAGAAATGCTGCGCATCTTGTTTATTGTCCCTCCCGCATTCGAAGTTGTTTTTATTTCTTCGTATTTAAAATTTGCAATTAGACAATAGCCTATTGTTGTTGTTTACGACTTTGTTGGCCGTTCGCAGGAATAGATAACCAGGTGTGCAAATTACTATTTCTTGGAAACTCAGTGCGCGTGGCCGATTTTTTTTTGTACTGTAGAGTTAGTATAAGACAATGCCCGAATGGAGGGGTGTGGCAGTCAAGCGACGACTACGATACGAGTAAAACGTTTGTAGTACTCTCGATTAGCGATATAGACGACGGACTTTGCGCGTGTCAAATTGTATTGAATCGTGCAGTGTGAACTGGTTGCATCCAGTTTTATTTGTATTTGTTTTATACGTGTTTGTACAGTTCTAATAAATTGTATAGTAGTTCCAACGTCATTTTTAATTCGAGTCCTGTAGCTCGTAACAATATATTTGTAAAAAAATAGGTTTAACACAGAAGAACAACGCTAGACCGGTCATTGTGGCGTTCTTTCCGGGAGGCATATGTCCATCAGTGGGCGTCTGATGGCTGAAATGATGATGATGATTAAGGTAAAAATATAGGCGAGTGGAGGCGGCACTTTTCAGCTTTTGCCTCCCTCAAAAAATTCAAGATCCGGGCCTGTTCTTTCCCTATTCCTACACGGATAGATATGAATAGAGAAAGGAAGAGAGACTGATCAACTGGTGCTTACAGTGTCATACATTTACCCAGAAGATGTGTACGCTGAACAGGATAGATTTACAATCGACTACGTGTTACAGACGGTATCATGGCCCTTTGTGCCAGATTATGACTCCGACAAAGTTACTGGATTAACAAATTCAAGTAAGTTATTACACATTTTTAGTTTGAACAAAAGAAAGAAAAATCGTTTGTTATCTCTTCACATAGTGAGACACATGACGATGTATTAACGATGTAAGTACAGCTAGTCTAAATATATATTGTTACGTGCGAGCGGGGTTCGCACTTAGGATTGGAAGGAAACACCAATTTTAAATAAACGCTTTTATTGACTTACACAGCCGCACGTAATACCTCTCCGCGGGGTTGCCCCTATACGTACGACTAACGATACTCTGTTCCGACGATAAGGTGTCCCACTCACAATACCGTCGCTGATATTGCGTAGACCACCTCCTGCTACTGCCGTGCTCACCTCCGATATTACCGCGTGTAGCTCACTTCTGGTTCGTTTCTCGAACTACGCTACACTCCTCTTTCACTTAACTGTCCACTAAACTTGTCACTGAATCCACCACTTAACTCGTCACTGTCTTCTATTAAACTTTTCTTCCAACTCTTCCGTATCGCACTTGTCGCTTCACTGTCTTGAACTGAATTCAACTCTAAAACTGCCCGGTAGGCGCTCCTTACGCTGCTTATATACCCGGAAGAATTTTCTGGAACCCATAATTCATTATTATTTTATTTACTATCTGTCCCTTTCTAAACATCTATCTATCTCTGTCTTTTCCTTCCCGAACCTTCTATTCGAAAACTTTCGTTTATACAGTCATGCCTTTCTAACATCTATCTATCTCTGTCTTTTCCTTCCCGAACTTTCTATTCTAGAACTTTCGTTTATGCATCTATCCCTTTCTAAAATATATCCCTCCTTGTCTTTTCTTTCCAGAATTTTCTAGCTTTTTCTAAAAGTTCTTAAACTAATTAGATGGTTCCACCATCATTCGCCACAATATACTTGAAATCCACGTATATAGTGACTCATCACGATATCTCAGGAACTGTAATACCTATAATACCTATAGACTTGAAATTTGGCATGGACCTTCCTTTGCCAAGTAGAGATCAGCTAAGAACGGATTTTACGGCACACGAAGCGGGCGGGTATCAGCTAGTCAGAGATAAAGTTAAAGGCATAGGCCATTTTGCGCAGATGTGACGGTGGGTGTAATATACAATTTGAGATGCGACATTGTAAATGCCATTAAAAATCATTGTAAATGTCATTAAAAATTGACAGATAATGTATGTATGTACATAGCAAAAAAAGGCTCGCGTTGGTACTAAATATTATATGATATACCTATATATTGTTACGACCGACAAAGACAAATTCACACCTGCATACCTGTTTTGCAGATTTTATTACTTTTCGGCATTTGGACTTCTTTTGTTTACTTTGTGATTACAAAAAAACAGCCCATTGTGTATTGTAATCTTTTATGATAGTCATTAGCCAGGTGTGATTCTAAGAAATTCGGTCCGCGCGGTCAGTTAGACATATTGCATTTGTGCAGCATAAAGCAATGCCCCGATGAAGAGATCGTCAGTCGAGCGATAACCACAAGCGGAGCAAGGCTTGTGTACATTCGGTAATCTATTTAGTGACGGACTTTGCGCGTGTTATTGAATCGTGCATTACGTTTGGACTGGTTGTGTTCAGTTATATTTGTACCTGTGTTATACGCGTTTGTATAGTTCTAATAAATTATATAATAATTCCGACGGTATTTTAATTCGAGTCCCGTAACTCGTAACAATATATAAGAAAGATTGACATTGATGTTTTCTATCTTCCGTTGCTCATCCAAGAGGTCGTTCTTTAAGTGCTTGCGAAAAGTGAGAATCAAGTGATTTAACAGTCTTGAAGGTGGTGGTATATTGTTCCATATCTTAGTTTCGTAGCCATTTTGGAAATGTGGAACTTAAGAATGGTTTGTTTCTCTGTCTTTGTATGTGTTCGCGCCACTCATTTCAAATACTGTCCTGTCAAATTATTTCCTATACTACCCGCTTTTTTTCCCAGCCGCCATCTTCCGTTCCTTTACGAGTATCCTTGTTGTACTTACCGCTGTACTGATAGTACTCCTCTTTACGAGTCAGTCTGCTGTCAAGCCTTGTACGACAACTCGCATATTCCGTACAGGAACGGTGAAAGAATACAATTTCCTGCGGCCGGGCGGCCTGTCATAAGAGGCGACTCCACAGCCAGGTTATAGGGTATTTGACCGTCTGAATGACTACCACACCTGGTCTACAGTATTCCGCCATAACAACTTTGAGTTGTGTTCCGGAATTAATGGCCAGCCCAATATCCCTTACGAGAGCAGCAGCTCATTTGTAGCCCGTTTGGTGTTGCAAATGTTCATAAGCGATGGTAACCACTTTCCATCAGGTGGGCCGTCTGCCTGTCTATTGGACTCGTGTCGGCCTAACCGCCGCGGAAAAATTGTGTTCTCCGTCGTTTATTACTTAGTCTATTTCAATTGTTTTTTTTTAAATAGCTTCAATGTACAGACACGGCATTCTAAGAATTTTATACTATAGATTACAGATACATATTTGTGGCTTTTGGTTTCGAAATTGGGGCCGTGGGGTCCAGAGACTCACCGCATTTATCGAGACCTATCTACGCGGTTGACAGAAGTCTCACGCAACAAAAAGGTTGGCCTGTATTTTGGGCAACGCAATGCGTTGCCATTGACGCCGTAACGCGGCCAGCGTTTTGGGAACGTTGCCAGCTGACGGCGATCTGGGGCCTATTTATTATTTATTCAGCTTATATTAATTTTATATTTTATTTTAAGTTTATAAAGTCATTGTATATAATATAACAGTAGATCACCAACATAAAAACTTAATTAGGTTTCCATATATCGCGAGCGGAGACGCGGCCAAAAGCTAGTATATATATATATATATATATATATATATATATATATATATATATATATATATATATATATATATATATATATATATATAAACCTTTCCTAAATAAATATGTAACAGATGGTGAATACCGCTTAAAAGTCCGTTGCATAGTTTAGGAGGAGTTAGCGGGTATACAGACAGACAAAGGCGGAAAGCGGGTTTATTTTATAGTGGCAACCGAGGGTAGAACTTTCTGGCAGCGTAAGCCGGTCTCAAGACTTTTAGAAAAAGGTAGAAGATTCTGGAAGGAAAAGAAAAGGACAGATACATTTTAGAAAGGGATAGGTGATTAACGAAAGTTCTACATTAGAAGGTTCGGGAAGAAAAGACAGAGATAGATAGATGTTTAGAAAGGGATAGGTAGTGAATAAAAAAATAACGAAAAGAAGACCAAAATTATGGGTTCTAGAAGATTATTCCGGGTATATAAGTATCGTAAGGCGCGCCTATCGGGTAGTTGAGTTCAGTTCAAGTCAATGCCCGAATGGAGGGCCGGGCAGTAAAGCGACGATTACGAGACTAGTAAGACGTTTGTAATACTCTCGATTAGCGATATAGACGGCGGCCTTTACGCGTGTCGAATTGCATTGAATCGTGCAGTGTGAACTGGTTGCATCCAGTTTTATTTGTATTTGTTTTATACGTGTTTGTACAGTTCTAATAAATTCTATAGTAGTTCCAACGGCAGTCCTGTAGCTCGTAACAATATTATAAAATTCTAATCATGCTGTGACTGTACTTTGAAGCTATTTAAAAGAAAACAACTGGAATACACTATATAAACGATGAAGAACACGATGCAATTTTTTGTAGATTTCTGGTCTGTTTGTTCTGGATTTAAGTAAAAACTACTGGGCCGATTTGGATCCGGTTTTCCTTGATCGACAGTAAATTCTTAGACTTAAAATCTGCGCTACTTTTTATCCCAGGAATCCCGCGATAATTTTTCTGAGAGTGATGTAAAATGGGATTTTTTCACTCATCCATAGCAAATTTTATGTAATATTATGTGTCACACTTTATATCCCGGGGGAGCGGTTTGAAGTTGTTCGGGTGCATAAATATTAGCTTATTCAGACATAGTTTTCACTAACACGATAGCTTACATTCTTTTTCAAATGCTGCGCTACTTTGTATCCCGGGGATCATGCGGGAATTTCAAGTCAAGCGTGGACGAAGTCTATTATATCCTAGTAGTATATAAGTTTTTAAAAATGATTCACTTTATGGGAGCTGCATACGTCTAGTCATCGCAGCGGACAACGAACTACTGGCTAGCGCATTTTTTTTGAGCATCCAGCTTAATAGCTGCAGATGGCTGTTTCAACGATACCGGACTTTGGGGGCTTCCCGACTCCGTGGGAGCGGAGGCGTTCAGTCCGGAGACACCTCCTGTAAGGTTCGACCTCGGCTCGACCGCTGCTGGAGGATTGACTCTAGGATTAAGCCGTGAAAGGCTGAACGAGCTAAGCCAACAGGCTGAAGTGTTTATATAGTGGGGACTCTTTACAGACTCCGCCGGCTGAGCCAATCATAGTCTATCTTTACTACCGCTTCGCAACGTGTTATTATAGCTGGAGGAGAAGAAGCGGCGGAAGAAACTCTCCAGCAACACGCCTAAGCTAATCATGTATGGCTACTTGTGTCTGTAATGAGTCGGTGCGATTAGTGGGTCTTAATTTTGTGTGAGTCTTGGCTAACGCAACGCGGGAGCGCATATATTAAGAGTTGCTCTATCTCGCTCGCACATCATCCGTCCCGCTCACACACTATGCTATATATTATACTAGCTGTACGACTTGTTAATATTTGTACTTAAGGTTACCGTTCCCAAAATAAAGTAGTCCACTTCAGTTCACATCAGCATTCGACAGTGAATACTACTCTCTGCCATCTGAAGTATAATTTAACCTCCACCTCTCGCTGCTACGACTTAATTTGACGCTTTGTTCATGTTTTTAGGTATTGTTAATCAAACAACTACTGTACAAGAGAAATCTTTTAGAAAATTAATATTGCAGACGCTCAAGGGGTCAGCTGTGAAGCAATTTCGAACTGAAAATAAAACATTACATGATCTTGGGTTCAGGTCAGGGGAAGACAATCCTGAAGATATAATTTTGAACTGGTACTTGGTATTTCAAAATTAAACTATACTTACAAAATAACAATCTATAACTATAAAATAGACTCCAGATCGCTGTCGGTGGGGAGCGTGCCCAATATGCTGGCCGCATTTCCACGTTGGATAGCAACGCTGATGTGACCCTAGGTGCAAGCCAGCCTTTTGGTAACGCGAGACCTCAACTAGACGCGTTTCAAAATCTTTTAAGTATTTGGTAGGATATTGAAAACGTGCAGATATTTTACTTCTCAGGTAGATCAGGCGATTCGGCGGCGGGAGGTGCTGAAAATGTGTCGTTTGCAGTTGAGACGCATGGACCGTAGCGTCCCGAGGTAATCCTCCTCCTTGAGTCGTGTTCCTCATTCCTGAGGGTGGTGACCTTTCCCCAGTACTTTTTGAAGTGAAACTTCTTTAGAATCGTTGTGTTTTGAAACCGGATGAAACGAAAAAGCGACACTAAAAAGAGATAAGCACATAAATCTGTAGGACTAAGCCTGCGAGAGAATGAGATACAAGTTTTACATTGTGCAGCACAGATTAGAGAGTCGATAAGATCGATGGTTAAACATAGGTCCAATTTGGACCGATATTTTTTAGACTAAAACAGTGAACAATTGAAAGTGATAGTTAAATTTTGAATTAATTAATTTTGAATTCTAATATGTTGATAGATGTAGGCTTGTAGTGGAACACTTACAAGACAATAGATGGCGCTGTGCAATAATTGAGGTCACAAACGTTTCCCTGCGAGGAACAGCACTAACCTAGTAGCGATCCGTACAAGTACAATTTGTCAGATGTCCTAATTCGGTCTTTTAGTACATTTAGTACAGTTTAGTACATACAGTAAACGAATAAGAATTATATTTTGATTTTTCTTCATACTTTGCAGGCTTAGGAGTGTCATTCTAATCAATATTGGTTTATTTTTTACATACATTATTCAGATATTAAAATATCTGTGATTTTTTTTCTTAATGCATTATATAAGATATCAAAATTTTAAAGGATTTACCATCTCATGGTCCAATTTGGTCCCAGCTCGGTAATCGGAAACACATTTGAAATATTTTCTTTAAAAATAAAGACAATCGCAAAATGTTTATTTAAATATAAAAACTAAAATAAGCAGTAGCTATATGAATATAAAGTTCAAAATCAGTGATCAAAGTTGGCAAATGAATTTTATCATGCATCTCACTCTTTCATGCACTGATACCATCCTTTTATTGCAGGAGTTCAGCAGACAGGCAGACGGCCCACTTGATGGAAAGTGGTTACCGTCGCCTATGGACATTTGCAACACCAAAGGTGCTACAAATGCGTTGCTGCTCTCTTCAAGGCGACTGGAACCTGGTCACTGCTGCCGGAACACAACACAAGGTTGTTATGGCGTGCGGCCAATTTCTGCGAGACGGTAGTGTCTCATAAGGAGGCCGCGGAACGAGATAGGGAGAGAGATGGTAGTGCGCATGACCTCCCTCCCTGAAATACCGCTGCAGGGCCCCTCTAGCATCTAGGGAGCAGAGGAGTCTTCACCCCTGTTGACGAAGTGAGTTTGCCTCTCCCGGGGCACTCTCAAGCGCTTGTGCGCTAGGATCGGTGTGGGCGTAACTACGTTCTGTATCTCATGCCTTTCCTACCATAAGCGCGGGGCACATGGGAGGAGGGTGGTTTTAGTGGGGTATTGATTAGTCGAGTCTCCACACAAGCCGGTTGATTATTGTTTGGATTGCCTCAGTGGGAAGCCTCCATGATCAACAACGGTCTAATCCCTAGCAAAGGACCCGGTATGTGCGAAACGCATTTCCCCCGCCTTAAAAAAAAAAAGGTTGTTATAGCGGCATACTCTAGGCCAGGGGTGGTGGTTATCCAGTCGAGCAAATACCCTACCACCTGGCTGGTTGTTTAGTCGCCTCTTACGACAGGCCACCCGGCCGCAGGAAATTATATTCTTTCTCTGTCCCTGCACCGATAAAATATCGTTATAAATATCGTTGCCGCTCGTCTCTCAGTCAGCCGCGTTCCGTGTTTGTTGTGTGACAGTTCGTAGTATAGTACCAGTGACAAAGAATACATCGCGAATTCAGACTATTCTATACGATCCCGAACGACGAAGTACTAAATGAACGATGACCTGAAACGGAGAAGAAATAGTTCGGTCAATTCAGTGTCGGGAATTTATTACTTTTAGTATATTGTACATGTACTACACAAGCCTACTATACGGGGAACCTCTCCAAGGCTAAAGAACTTATTATTATTATTATATATATATATATATATATATATATATATATATATATATATATATATATATCACATATTTGATGAAACAATGAGGTAATTGTAATTTTATAAAAATTGAGTTAAGTATGACAAAACACCTGTAATAAGGGTCTCTGCATTTGGAGGAATATCACGTATTGTATCTCTAATATATATCTAGTATAATCATAATCCTACCACTAATTGCTTCCAAATTAATTAAAAAACTCGAAAAAAATACTAATAGCTCTCCTGTAAAATGTAAAACGTATAATTACGTCAATGTTCTACCAAATGAGCGATATATTAATAAACGTTAGAGAAGAATTATTTGTGAGGTTAATCTATGAAGTCTCAATTCTACTGCGTGTGAACTAACTGCACACACACAATTTTCTTGGACTATTTCTTGTCATCGGAGACGATGAGTGGCAACATGCAGTGCATCATACACGGAGTCGTTGAGTGTGGTATGGATCTGATCTGAACAACGCATCGGCTTATGGCCTCGGAATCTTTTCGCTTCTATTTTGCCGGTGACGATTTGTTTTTATAAATTGTCACCCTGTTTCCTGGCTATGTGTCCGAAGTACTTAAGGACTTTACGGAGGCTTAATTAAATATAAGAACGAGGCTATCACCCATCTGATGATAGCCTCGTTGAATAAATGAATATGCTTTATTGTGTTTTAAAAGATACAATTCACAGAAATAAAATCTTACAATTCAATAGGCGGTCTTATCGCTATTAGCGATTTCTTCCAAACAACCTTTGGATGGACAAGAAGTTTGATAAGAACAGAAGTATCTTGCATTATTCTCACTACCGAATCTTATAAATATTGTTACATGCCGTTAAAGATAAGCCGCACAGCTGCCTATTGTAAGCGCAGCTTATTGTCCTCCCGGATTAGGGAATTCTTTGTGTTTTGAATTTGCAATTAAGAAAAACATGCTATTGTTCTTCTACTTGTTTTATAACCATCATTAGCGTCGAACTAATCCTTATTGTTATTGTTTTCGACTTTATGGACGTTTGCAGGTGTGTAAATTAATATTTCTATAACTATACTGTGTAGTTAGTAAAAGACGATGCCCGAATGGAGGGGTGGGCAGTCAAGCGACGGCTACGAAACGAGTAAGACGTTTTCTAGTACTCTCGATTAGTGATATAGACGACGGACTTTGCGCGTATCGAACTGTATTGAATCGTGCAGTGTGAACTGGTTGCATCCAGTTTTATTTGTATTTGTTTTATACGTGTTTGTACAGTTCTAATAAATTCTATAGTAGTTCCAACGGCATTTTTAATTCGAGTCCTGTAGCTCGTAACAATATTAACAGGCAGCGCGTTCCAAAGACGAACTGCTTGGACTGTGAAGGATTTGCTATAAAAGCTAGTTGTATGCAGAGGAGTTTTAAGTAACAAATTTTCCGAGGATCTGAGAGACTTTATGTTACCGGAATAAAGGTAATGAAATTGTTCCTTGAGGTATGCAGGGGTCTAAGGGTTAAATAAAGAAGATATAGTATATGAGCATCCCGGCGAAGAAGTAATGGAAGCCACTTGAGTTTGGCTCGGAATTCTTCGGAAACATGATCATATTTACGCAAACCAAAGATGGATCGTATGCAAAAGTTTTGAAGTCGCTGAAGTCTACATAATTATTGTTATTTTTAATATCTTTATAACAGATGCGTCTCACCTCCGTTTCGCTGACGATATCGTTGTCTTTGCACAACTCAAGGTTGTTATGGTGGCATGCTCTAGGACAGGGGTGGTAGCTATCCAGACCGGCAAATATCCTACCACCCGGCTGTGGGTTGTTTTGTCCCCTCTTACGATAAGCCGTCCCAACAAAAGAAATTGTATTATTTTTTCGTTCCTGCACAAATAATAAAGTAATGTAAGTAATAAAACAGATCCTTTTGTAGGTATTTAAGCGAATTAAACAAAACTGGCCACGGAATTATCATCATAAGGAGACCAGACAACAACACTGAAATCATACGAGGGAGAGAGCTGGAAGCTGTTCTCTTGGAGTTCCTAAAACAGGGTATATCCAGTTGGAACGAAACGCACGGACGACTGGTTGAAATACAGTTCACCAGGTAGGTAATATTAGTAGCCTGTCAGGCCATTATTCATAAACATAATGTCCTGTCCTTTGATTAAATAACCTCAAAGGTCCTGTCATACATGTCGAACGATTTCAATGCGTTACTACAATTGGAGTTTTTGGCGGGAACTGAAAGGAGATGTAGTGCTGTGCAGATTTATTTTCTAAAAATGTGTAACAGTACTCTAAAATGAACAATAGTTGTAGGATATTGATAGTTTTTGAGTAGTAATTATATGTTTTGTGAAAAATGTGACTGTATAGTCGAATATGGCCTTTTGAGCTGTCACAAGAACTCCGTTGAAAGTGCACCAGCTGATAACCTACAGTTCAGATGTGCTACACATAGGCTTAAGAAAATGAAGAAATTACATAATCTAAGATCTGGCTTAAAGGCCTAGCTGCCAAGCCATAAACCTAAATAAAAGAAATAAATGTACTACAATTTTTATCTTATCTGTTGTCTTGTATCTTTATAAAGTGTCAATGTCAGATGTAAATGTCGCTGTCAGTTGGCCATGTTACGGTGTTTGCGTGTGTAATTACGGCGCGTTAAAATGGGTGGGGTATAGACAGATATACGGCACAATTATTTATTATAAACAGATTGGAACTTTTTTAATATAGGTTAAAAGGCGAGTGCGAAGCGAAGCGGAGCTCCCGCCTTAGCCTTTGTGATTATTTTTTTATAACCACCCAAGGTTAATTTTACATCTCAAATAATAAATAAATAAATGTGCCGTATAACTATACCGCACCCGATTGTAGCTTAGGGTACAGCGTGTTTCGTAAAATGAGTGCTTTACCACCGGACAAACAGACGTACAAGCTCACGCCACCGATGTATGGTGGAAATATCAACAAGTGACGAAACAATATGCTTCCATTTTTATCATACGTACCTCTGAACAGTGGAACTCGTTACCGTCGTCTGTTTTTCCTAAAACATACAATCTAGGAGTCTTCAAGTCTTCGCGTGAACAGGTATCTTCTAGGTAAGCGTGCTCCACCTTAGACTGCCTTTCCACCTGACATGAGGCGCAATGTCGATCAAACGGGAACCTATTTAATATATAATATGTCGAAAAAGTGGTATTTGAAGTCAGATCAATAGAAAATTGTTGCTATTATACATACATAAGCATGCACATACGCACGCGTGTACTTCATTCCTAGTCTTCGTCTAAGATGTTGTTAACATTTTTTTTTTTCTTTTCAGGTACAATCCGAATCTATCAACAACTGAATTCTCAACTTGGATTCCAGGGGAAACAAAAAAGACAAGTAATTATATTTCTTCTTCGAGAATAACACAGGTTAGTAATATCCGAGTTCTTGGAAATTCAAAATCCAGAAAGCAAGAAACGGTTTACAGTCGACTCTCGATAATTTGAAACTCAAAGGACCAGTGATAATTTTCAAATTGTCAAGAGTTCAAAATAACAAGCGTTTACTTATGGAACTTATGGAAAGGCATTTGTTCTTTCTTGGATTCATTTTAATAGCACAAATCAAACATTAACATGACTCATTAACGTTTTAAAAAAGACTGGAATGCGAACTTACTCATAATTAGGTTGGGGAAAAAGTTTCTTCGCATTTTATATAAAAATTCAAAAGGTTTTTTTTATAAAGTTTATTTACATTTGACTAAAGTATGTAAGAGCCATTTTGTTGGATAACTTTTTGCCATCTTGTAGGTAGGGACGTGATCCCATTGCTATACAAATTTTGGGGCTTCTGATCAAAAAACTGCGACAAGTGGTTTTGGCAGTCCTCTCGTGATGTTAACCTGACACCGCCTAAGGAATTCTGCAGAGACCGAAACAGGTGAAAATCTGAAGGTGCAAGGTCAGGACTATACGGCGGATGCATTAACACCTCCCAGCCAAACTCGTAATTTTTGCTGAGTGGCTAAACATGTGTGAGGTCTAGCGTTATCATGGTGAAAAACCACACCCCTTCTGTTGACTAATTCCGGCCGCTTTCTCTCAAGTTTTTGCTTTAATCTCATCAGTTGTTCGCGGTACAGTTCAGAATCGATGGTCCTGCTTGGCGGTAACAGCTCATAATGAATAATGCCTTTCCAATCTCACCATACACACAGCATCACCTTGTTGCGAGTTAACCCGGGTTTCGCCACAGTCTGCGAAGCCTGACCGGTCTTGACCACGATCTTTTTCGCACGTTCTTGTCGTACGTGATCCACTTTTCATCACCAGTTATCAGCTTCTTCAAAAATGGTTCGGTTTCATTACATCGTAATAAAGAATCACGAATGAGTATACGGTTCATTAGGTTTCTTTCAGTGCGCTCATGAGGCACCCAAATATCGAGGTTTTTTGTGCACCCAGCTTTTTTCAAATGCGCCAAAACCGTTTTGTGGTCAATTCCCAGTTCTCCAGCTACATCGTAATTACTAATATGCCGATCTTGCTCCACTTTTTCAAAAATGGCATCTATTTTGTCCGTAACAGGGCGACCATAGCGACGTGCATCTTTGATATCAAAATTTCCGGATTGAAAACGCTAAAACCACATTTGCGCTACTCTCACAAATACTACATTAGGTCCATAAACATCACAAATTTTTTTCGCGGCTTGTGTTGCATTTTTACCTTTTTTGTAGTAAAATTTTAAAATGTATCGAATTTCTTCATTAGATTTACTCATTTTAACAATAAGAAAAACAAATTAAAATCATACATTTTCCTAATTTGAATTTGGAAGTGTCTTCTTTAAAATTAAAACTTTTTAATGATACCAAAACCAGCCAGATGCAAATAGTATAGCCCAAGAGATCTCATTACAAGTTCATACATACTATATGCGAAAAGACTTTCCCCAACCTATTATCTCATTTATGTAAAAAATTGACAGGTCTGTACATGTATGTAAACAAACGACAGGCATGTGCATGATAAACGCTTCAAATTATAGAGAGTAGGAAAGCCCGGACTTCAAATTATCGCATGTTTGCGAGCAAGATAATATTCCTTCAACTTCAAATTACCGAAGGGACCAATTAACATTGATTTTATTCAATTTATTGAGTGTTTTTCAAAGGACCGGAAAAAAATCAAATTATCGAGAGATTCAAATTAACGAGTGTCAAATTATCGAGAGTAGACTGTATTTATTTATTAGAAAGTACTTCCCAAGAAAAGAAATTAATGTTAACAATGTCATTTGCTAGATTTTGAAATTGCATAGCTGTTACCGAGTCTCATTAATGTAGCGTTAAATTGCGTTTATATATTCTTATTTCTTGTTCTTCACTACATGTGATCATTAAAACCCCTAATCGTGAAACTATTTTGTACGCATGTTATACGTCACGACGTCTAGCCAGTATTTCTTGGAACTAACTCTCGTATCGAGCCCTGGCGAAGGTGGCACGGCTAGACATTTATTCTCCATATACAAGTAACTAGCGGGTTTGTATCTAACGTTGCCGCTACAGCAAAGGCGGTTCGGTAAAGTACTTTTAAAATATATCTAAATTCATTGCAGAGTACAGCATCAACTTATAGTACAATAAAAACAAAGTTCTTCAAAATCTACCAGAAACCTCCAACTAAACCAGCCCCTAGAACTAAAGATATACATCCAGTCACAGAAGCTCAGCAACTACCAATAGATCGCTCAAGTCTCTATGAGCAGTACAGGAATTGGCAGCAAACTCAAAAACGTGCAACCAAGCCTGTTAATAACAACTTTGGACCAAAAGGCCAACACTACGTACCACCAAACTATGGACAGTTTGCTCCAAATTACGGACAAGCCATTCCGAACTATGGACAAGGTTCTATAAATTACGGGCGAACTGGTCCGGATGGACCATCTTCTGATTACCCAAAAGGTCAAGATTACTGGGCATCAAATTATGGTCAAGGAATACAAAATCGACAACCTCCTTCAAATTATGGTCAGCAAAACGGACCTCAAAATATTGGCCAGTACGGTCCAAATTATGATGAGGGCGTACCAAATTATGATCAAAGAGCAGTAGCAAATAAACAACCTCTTCCGCATTATGCTCAGCAAGATGCAGCTCAAAATTTTGATCAATATACTGCAAATTATGGGCAGTTACCTTACAAAGTACTGAGCTATAGACAAGGAATTCAGAATAATAGGCCTGGAGTACCTTATTATGAACAAGATGTCCAAAATACACAAGTTACCTTATATTACGAGGTTTCACAAAACGTAGGACAAAAATTTCCGAACTATGGACAAGGGTTTGAGAAAGGAGTAGAAGTTCGGAATTATGATCAAACTACTCCAATAGTCACACAAAGGCCCGCAAGTTACGTTCAAGGTGCTCAAAATGCACATAAACCCAATTATAGCTTAGTTCAGAATGTTGAACAAAAAGTTGCGACCTACGACCAGGTAACTCAAAATGCCGTTCCAATTCTTAATTATAATCAAATTCCCCAGAATATTAAACAAGAAATTCCTAGTTATGCACAAGATATTCAAAATAATATTCAAGTATCCCAAAATACTGAACAGAGAATAGACAATGTTGGTCAAAGACTGGAAAATGTCGAGAAAGGACCCCGAGATATTCAACAAGGAAAACAAAATGTTGCCATAGGTCCTAAAATTTTAGGATTAGGAAATCCAAATTTTGGAGGAGTATCTCAAACTGTTACACAAATTCCAGCAAATATTGCACAGGGACAAATTATTTCACTGTTTGATGGACATAATTTAGTTACACAACGTATTAACCCAGGTAGTACGAATAATCACATTATATAAGAAGAAGAAGTCATAAGGCTAAGGAAATATATTAAGTATTCTTTGTATTGTAGGTCTCCTCTATAGTACACATATACCTATAGACAATGGTCTTTCAAAAACGGGTCATATCCAAGACCCACGATTGACAGAACCTTATCATGGACCCATAAGTCCAACGGCCACATTGGGAGTACCGGAAGCTTTGAAGATGATTGCAGCTAATACAAGAGGGTTGCAATTTATGAATATAGACAATATGTTGACCAAGAATACTGACGAAGTTCTCAGAAGTCCAGGTAAATCAATCAATAAACTTTGCACCGACTTGCTTGTCGCCATTTGTCTATTCCTTCAACTCTCCCAGCTATGGGAGAACCACGGATGGGAGCGGGTGTCGTCATCCGAGTTTTACCCCTAACTGGCATGGCAGTCGGGGATCGAGGAGATCGTCCTACGTAGATGGGGGGAGAACCGGATCGTTCACGTTCTTTGCAGCAGGATCGGCGGAGCGGTTCTGACAAACTGAGATGCCACTGCCCGTCGGAAAGGCAGCCCAGCTGCTTCCTGCTAAGTAGAGAAGCACGAAGCAATCACCACCTGGAAGAGAAGGAGTCCTAACCAAGACCGTACTGTTGACAGTCCGGGCAATCTCAGCTGCAGCAAAGAGTGATTCCTGGGCCATTCTAGGAATTTCAGCAATTAGGAATAACCCTCCAACCACAGGCTTATCCTAACCGGACGCTGCACTCCAAGACGCGAACATCTGAAAGATGTGTGTTTGGAGAGGGAAAGGTGGGATATAGGGAAGAGGAGTAGGACAGTAGTATGACAGTACTGCCACGGGACTAAGGGAGTAAGACGGCTCGGGGCCCCGGGCTCGCGTACCTCTGCACCCTGCACACAGACGGATAGATATACATACAGCAGGGGGCACCCCTTGCGGGAAGCCCATAAACCTCGTACGAATAACATGATTTAAGGATTTCAAAAATTATATTTTATTTAAATGAATTCCAAATTGCTTAACATAATTATAGGAACGTATACCCAAAACCTGTTGGTCTATCCCGAAGATCTACTCACCAAGTATACCATGTTTGATTACACCAGGCAGAGACCTGGCGAACCAGGCGGACTAGAATCTCCAGCTCGCCAGGTCGACGAGCCAACTGGCGAAAAATCTAAGACGAGCGAGGTTTTTGCTGTTGGAGATATCGTTCTTGGAGGTAAAGTGTTTTTTTCTTCATAATCAAATTTAAATATTTTTTTAAAAACTACAATATTCTTAGAACAAAACCTACTTCAAAAGTAATTAAAAAGCAATAAATAAATATTTTCCACATCTTGAAGTCGGTGCGAAGTAAAACATAAAAATTAACATCACCTTGCAGAACCCTAAAAAAGAAGTAGCCTATGTTACACCTAAACAGGCCCTAACTCAGCAAATGCTGGTTGATAACAACCAGCGCTGGTCTTCCGTTAGTGCCAGGCAGTAACGTCACCTTCACAGAAGAAAAAAAATTAAAAAATAGATAATGAATATTTAATATTATTTATAATAATTAAATAGAACTATAACTATGAAATAAAATGTGCATATTGTTACAATTACCACGTGCTAATAACGGTGAAGGAAAACATCGTGATGCAACCTGCACATCGAGATAATCCGTTCCCCTATAGTGGGAAGCCCGAGCCCAGCAGTGGGACATTTATGGGCTGCTATTATTATAACTATGAAAAAGACTCAACCAAGCTCACTAAAAGGCGCTTGTATCAAGTGCGAGAGCTGCTTGCTGCCTTTGGTGTTCGTACAGGGACACTTCCAGTTGAATTATAAAAATATGTGCATTATTTCTGAATCTCGTGGACCGAATTATCTCCCCTGATTTTTTCACGTTTTTATTTTGACATTACAAACAGACATTTCAATTTTATTTATCTGTGTAGATGATGTCTTACGGAGGGCGCTTGCCACCGCTAACGTGCCGGCTTTATTGGAGCCGAACGGTATTGCACGTGACGACGGTAGGCGTCCTGGGGGAATGACTCTAATTCCCTGGCAAGTTGTGTGGGATGCGTAGATACGTTGACCGCATCCCATTTACCGAACACGTCTATATCAGCCGGTTCGGCGGCGGAAACAGCTGAATCACGCAAGCAGCGCAAATATGCAATTCTCAGTGAGAGATATATATACATAACAATGTAGAATCATTGCGGGCAGATTTATTTGCTATTGCTGTAATTGGATCTAATCCATCAATACCAGATGCGGAAATCGCACCACCTAGTTGTCAGATATCATCACACCTCATGTGATACAATGGACGGAAGAAAGCAGGGAGGCGCGCTTCTCGTGCCACACACCGGCTTGAAGTACGAGCGGTGTCGTTACCGACGGACTTCAGAGTAGACCAATATCTGTTCGAATTAGTTTGCGCCACCGTACATATGATTTTTTTTTATTTTATGTTGCATACTGTACATCCCACCTAACAGTAATGGATATAACTATATAGCGATGTTCAGCGTCTTAGAACAACTATGTGTAAAATACAAAGATGTTATTGTGATAGGAGATTTTAATTTATACTCGGCAAGCTTAAATGTATCTGCGTATTATATTATATGTTATGACTGAATATGCATATATTCACAACAATTAAACAATAAATTATAACACCACACAAAGTCACAAACACACAACCAACAACAAAACTCACACACACTCACACCAACGCGCACTACCACCGCATTGCATGACACGCACACTTTACAAACAAACCGAGACATACAAAGAGCCTTAAAATTAAGGCATAGAAAGGAAAAGCAACACAAATGGCACTAGTTAAGATATATATAGGTATAGACATAAGACACACACTGCACATGCACTTCCTCACAACACCAGCATGTAACAGATACACTCTACATTAGTATAAGTTCAGTATTAAAAATAGAAAAAAAATATTATAAGTTATTCTTAAGGTACACTACAACATACAAATCACTAAATTAATGGCCTATACAATAACAAAATAAACAATAAGCGTGTATGAATTCTAAAAACTTTAATAGAAATTAAGTTGTAAAAAAGGATACGGAACTCGAGTCCGTAGAGTAGTTAATAAGAAAAAAAAAAAAATATATATATATATATACTAGCTGTACCCGGCAGACGTTGTCCTGCCTTTAAAAAATAAAAATCTAGAACCCGATTCAGCGTCATCTACCGGGACCAAAAGTTAATCTAAACTCGAATCAACTTGAACAAACAGAGTAGAAAATTATTAAAGTACTTATATCGCTATCAAAAAATAGGGGTTGATCGTAGAAGGGTGAAAATTGAGGATTGTATGTATTTTTATATGTTGTATCATAAAAAAATAAAAATTAAAAATTTTGTCTAAAAAATAAAAAAAAATTTAGGGGTGGACTAACCCTAACATTTAGGGGGATGAAAAATAGATGTTGGCCGATTCTCATAGATACCGGATAAGCACAAAAATATATATATATATATATATATATATATATATATATATATATAATGTATTATGTGTATCACGCTATCGTTGTAGCGATGTTTGTTAGTTAATAAATAGGTAAATAAATGTCTATGCCATTAGTTGTTGAGACGCTTGGACCGTGGGGTCCTGAGGCCATGAGCCTCTACCAAAATGTATCAAAACGACTCATTGACTCAGCGAGGAAACGTAGCCAGCCTTCTGGTCACCTTACCCATAGAAGACAGTGATCTGGGCTCAGTATTCTACTTATAGTATTGAGGGACTATGGGTAGAATACAATACAAATAAGTTAAGTTTTATTTTACTGTATTATTTATAAATTTCTTCATTGTACTAGCTTATAATTTATGTATGTAAATGAAAGTCAATTGTGTAGGGCACCGATTTCAAGATGTAGGTAGAATATTTTTTCTTTCTGTTTACTTACTTACTATTGAAGTCAGTCGCTTTTTTGCTAGAAGTTTTTTATCATCTCATTCTAATCTGCTCCCTTATTGTTGTAGTAAAAACCACTCTACCCACGACAACTCCCATTGCGTTTATAAAAGAGCTTAACAAATACATGGATATATCAAAGAATGGGTACTATACAACGTTTCTGATAAAACTGTTAGAAATGGTTGCCAGTTGTAAAAATAAGACCGCCGTGACCAAGTTCTTCTTCTCGGCAGAACCTGTTGTTGAGCAGTGAGTATTCATAGTTCTGAAGGCCTAAAGCCTTTGGAGAATCGCTTAGTAAAACTGACACGTGTCTAGAATTCTACACATATTGGTACCTATTTCTTTTTTCCTCCATCCTAACAAACAAAATTATTATTTATATATATATATATATATACATAAAAGAAAGAGAAACCCTAGAACAAATATATATGTATATTTGTTCTTTTTATGTTTTTTGTTTCTTCTTTATATAAATAAAATAATAGCAGCCCATAAATGTCCCACTGCTGGGCTCGGGCCTCCCACTAGAGGGGAACGGACAGTATACCCGCCACGCTTGTCCAAGGTGGCTTGGCAGGTTTGACACATCGGTTATCTCGATGTTTTCCTTCACCGTTATTAGCACGTGTTAATTGTAACAATATGCACATTAGGTCAGAAAACTGCCAAGTGGTGCATGCGTTCCGGCCAGGATCGAACCCGCGCCCTTTGAGTTCGGGACGCGTGCGCTAGGCATTACGCTGCCACGACTTCTTTAATTATATTTAATTACGATTGAATAAACTAAATTATAAATAATTACACTACAAGAAAAAACAGTTCCAGCATTAGTGACCAGGTTCCAGTCTCCCTTAAAAGAGCAGCAGCCTATTTCTAGCAACCTTTGGTGTTGCAAATGTCCATAGGCGACGGTAACCGCTTTCCATCTAGTGGGCCGTCTGTATGTCTGCTGAACTCATGCAATAAGAAAAAAATTCACTCGTCTTCCTGTCTGTCTGATACGTTTCTTCCAGAATGCTGATGCAAGCGGAGTTCTATCGTTATGGTGAGCCGTTTAGCAGTAGATTTTTAGACCAGGCTAGAGCTCTCAATGGTGCACCGACAGATGTCACTCAAAGTAAGTCATTACCATCCTAGCGTCATCTCCCGGCTGCGCTTGCTTTCGTGCTTTTTCATCTCCACCTCGCCCGGTCTTCGGGCTCCATAATTATTAGACCATTGGTACACGGCATTCTTTACCAAGTGAATTATACTAAATAGAAAAAAAAAAGTGTGTATGTGTGTGTGCAGTTCACACGCAGTAGAAGTGAAACTTCAGAGAATATACTCACAGATAATTCTTCTCTAGGTTTTACCCGTTATATATCCGTCAACATAGTATAATTCAAAAAATTCAATCCAAATTACATTTTACATCACTATATCCTTGATTTCAAACTCGATAATACGAAAAGAAACGACACTAAAAAGGGATAAACAAAAATCTATAGGACTAAGCCTGCGAGAGAATGAGATAGAATACATTATATTTGATCATTTAAACAGTATGCTCGTACAGATAGAGTTGAAGATGTTTTGAAGTTTTTCGTTAATACCTCAAATTCGTTTTTTAAAGCTTAAATATATTATATAATATATGAAATGTGACGTCACAAAATTTAGAATACCTCCCACCCCTTGTCACACTTTGTTTCACTTTTACTGCGTGTAAACTACACACACAAACACAATTTCTTTTTTAATCTGTCCGCAGTTGACGGAGAAAACGCGTAGCAAACATACTAAAAAAAAAACAATTGAGAACTTCGAATTCCTTTTGAAGTCGGTTAAAAATAGGGTACATCTGTCAACTCTATGGACCAGTGTCCTCGCGCGTGGACTGTCCCAAGTACTTACCCAATGTATCTGAAATCAGGTCTGGCTGCCATGGGCTATAACTACATGGTGAATAGAAAGAAAGTTGGTGCGGCAGACATAAATACAATCTTCAATTTTTTAGATGGCAACATTAAAGAAAATGAAGGTATAATAATTTAGTATTCTTCTTAATAAATTCAAATTCAAAATAAGTTCCACTGGAGAACACTTTTTGAAGGTCATACATATAAGTTGAAATTTAATTTTACTTTCTAGTCTATGTACAGTCAGCGTCTTATAGAAAGGAGCGGCCAAGATGGTCAAATAGGTAAGAACATCGAAAGTGGTCATTAATATCGATACAACCAAGGTTGTCTAATAGTTCGCATCAGCCTTATCCAAAAACATCGGCACACCAAGAACGCCAAATGCATGAGTGCATTCAAGTCATCCAATATGGATGAAGCTATTCAAAAAAACCATTTGGGATCAAATTGTTTTATTGATGGAAAATTTTAAAAATAAGGCTCTTTCTATAAATATATGTATTTCTATGAGGTTTTCACTATTATACAGACATTTTTGACTAAATGCTGAAAAAGCTAATATCATGGGAATTCTAGTGTAGTTTTTCCGGAAACCGGATTCACTTTTTCGTGTTTTTTACTTCCATACTTAAGTGCCGGAAAGTTTCAAAATTTTCTAGGGAATTATACGCCTAGAAATAGTATGAAAACTGGCCGTGTTACTCTTATTATAGCATAGTTTGAACCTTTATGACATTTTTATACACGACTATATTGGGACTCGTGAAATTTCCCGGGATTTTCTCCCACTTCCAAACCACTAGATCAACTTTTACGCAATGTTCGCAAATCACAAGACTGTCTGTATTTATTAAAAATCCTTAGTGAGACATCTGTAGTGGAATAAGTCTTTAGTAACATTACTAATGTAGGGGTTTTATGGATATATCCAGGATTCACGTATTGTCATATTAATAATAATCTTTGCACTCTAAGTAATGAAATGAAGTCGAGGGCAAATACTAGTTACATCATAAAAATGAAAAAGATCTTTATAACCGTAATAATACTATTTGAATTTAGATTTAATATGGAATCATCTCGATTTGACTTTAATCACATTTAGAATACAGTTCATTTTTCTAGACTGTTACTTTGTTTTGGCTACCTAGTCTGCTTATTTACATTTAGCGAGGTGGGTGTTAATATAATATGGATGACTTGAATGTACTCATGTATTTGGCGTTCTTGATGTGCCGATGTTTTTGGATAAGGCTGATGCGAACTATTAGACAACCTTGGTTGTATCGATATTAATGATCACTTTCGATGTTCTTATCTATTTATCATCTTGGCCGCTCCTTTCTATAGGACGCTGACTGTACATCGCTTCGCAACGTGTTCGCAACAAGACAACGTCTGTCGGCTACAGCTAGTAAGAAGTAAAAATCGTATTAGTGCTAAGCAAAATGTAACAGAATTTTAGTTTTGTTAAAAAAGAAAAATCTCCATATTTACCAATAATGGATAAAGCAATTAGAAAAATACACTTTTGATTAGCTGGGCCGTATGGCTCCACAACAAAAGTGGAATGGGGCTATCGGTACTCTCACTCTTCGTATGAAACATGATCAGCTCAAGAGTAACTGTTTCACGCCGATATTCTGTAAGAGCTGTATTCAAAATAATGATATCACCATGGCTCTACCACGTCATCAATTTCAATTTCCAGGGAAGGCCCTCTTTGTTATCTTAGAGGAGGTAAAACTCTTCCCAAATATATCGAAGAAGCCCAAAGAATTGATGCGAGACTTGTTATCGGCTGCTTTTGAACCAACGAAAAGACTCACGATGACCAATGAGGGAAGGGCGTTCTTCGACACCGTCAACAAGGCAATAGCTGACAGGAAAGGGGATAGAATCTATCCCAGAGCTATAAGGTAATTTGTTGGATGATATATGCATAGAAACGTGAAGTTTTCTCCGCGACTACGCCGCGAGTCAATATTTTACTTACATAAAAAATTAGTTACGTTTTTTATAATATACTGTTGCGAACTGATACTAATCCTTTACAGGTGTTTTATTATGCCTTCGAATTTGAATGATCTATTGTTCGCGTTAATCCCTTTGTATTTCACCGCAGTAACGGGTCGTAAATCCTTTCTTCTTTTGTTTGAATTTCGTTGTACATTCTTAGAAGCCATTAAGCTTACGACTCCGAGGATTCTAAAGAATAATGGGCATGTTGCTGTCCCCAGCATGTATATTCTGCAAATATATAAGATCGATCCGTCGGGGACTGGGTTAGTTGAGTTTCAACTGCGATCCAGGCGTTACCTAGTGTACTTTCGGAACGAATATCTTATAACAACGGACTTTACACGATTTTCTGCTTTACGGTTTGGACCTGTTATATTCGGTTTTACTTGTAAGAACTGTGAATTAGATGTGTGTACTTCTAATAAACTTTGTGATAATTCCAACGGTATTTTAAATTCAAACCAATCAATCCAAAAATTCGTAAAAATATACATATAAGCCATCAGTGAAAAAATGTCTAACTGATGGTGAAAAACCACTTAAATATCCGTTGCGTGGTTTAGGCAGAGTTAGCGGATATACAAACATGTAAAGATAAATATCTTAGAGTTGTCCGTTTGTGTATTCGTATCACAATCTTTATTCTTAGAAACTAAGTAGACATATAATTCTCGTATGACAAAAGTAATTATTAATACCTTCATGAAGTTTTAATTATCATTGCAGTGACATTAATACAACGATTAAAATGAGAAACGATATAAAAAGACGTTGGTATAGAGAAAAAGGAAGAAATATTGAAACAGGTATGTATGTATAATAACTGGGCCTTTTCATTTTAGGATAACTGTCGCTGAAAAAGCTTTAATTTCACATGTTCCAGACAATGAATACACGTTAGAAAAACCATCCAAGAAACTTAAAGCATACAAAAGAGATGGTTCAAAAGAAATATTGAAGCAAGCGAAACGACATTTAAAAAATAAACACCCTGACACATACAAGAAACAATTAAAAGACGTAAGACAACAAATTCGCCAAATTATCACAAAAAACAAAAAACATGATAAAATTTTGAAAAAAATTGGAATTGAAAGGAGAGGGTATAATTACGAAAGATATTTGAAAATGGCTCGAAAAGAGAAGATTGCTCTTAAAGATGTGTATAACACAACACCGAGAAGAATCCCTAATACATTCAAGAAGGGACAAAAGAGATTTAACATTGTACTTAAGAGACGGAAGAAGAATGAGAGTGCAGATAAAAAAAAGAAGACAGAGAAGAAAGAAGCTGATATTTATATCAGCGAAAAGGACAAAAAAGAAACATATGTCACTACAAAATATATTGATACAAATTATAATAATAACTTGGATCTAGCTTCAATTAAAATACAAAAAATTATATCATTAAATAATAGACCTACAATTAAATCAAAAACCAAATATATCACTTATGTAATAGGAAATTTCGTAACACCAGCAAGCATTAAAACAGGCTCAAAAAATAATAAATTTAACTTAACATCAAATAAATTTCGAAAATCAATGTCATTTGTAAATGAATTTGTGAGACGTTTCGCAAGAGAAAACAAGAGAAGAGTGAGTCTTTTGAAAGTTATGAAGGAATCGAGTTATACAGACGAAGAGAGAGATTTGAAAATGAATTTGAAAGAAGCTTTAATACATGGAAATAGAAATTTTGACAATTTCAGAAGAAATACTAAAGTCGAAAAAGAGTTGTCTAGTGATGAAGAATTACTTTTGAAAAATAATATTTATAAGAGTTTCGGTTTTACTCCGAGTGATACTTGATTCTTAAGCCGATGTTATACGGTTCACTTATCTTTCAATTTTGAGGAATCAACCAAAGTGGGCCATATAAACCAACTTCACTCATTCGATGTCATTGATTACCGTCGTATCATTTTAGTTGTGCCTTTCAATTAGGGTTTAATAATTCCTGTACAGCATCCGATACCCTCCCCAGCCACGTGCCACCACCTCAACATCCAAAACCCCGCAGGCCTCAGGAACTGATTATTACAATAAAACAAAATAAAACTTTCCGTACATTTTAATTATTTTCAATAATTTCACAATTAATAAAGTTATTTAAGTAGTTTGTTTGATATAAAATAAAGTGAGAAATTTTCGCTTAAGAGAGTATTATATCCTTTTTGGTATAATTGTTTACATTTTTTTCTAAAAAAATTGGACCTATAAGTTTTTTAATTGCAGATACTACATAAACAATTCCAAGTGTCAAACTATTTTTCATAGTTTGTATTGTTATAATTATTTTAACATATTGTACTATATATTTTTCAGGTTTGCAGAAAACATGTATAAAATACTGGCCATATTTTAAGTTTTATATCACAATCTTGACATTGGCAAAATCAATGCAATTTGCTTTGATGCGACATTTAAAAAAAAAGTTTGACATTTGTAACGTCAGTTTGGTCTTTGCAGTTACAAAACATAGTATAGTTTTTCCCACTTACATATCTGTCAAACGGCGAAAAATGGAATTACAGCCGCCTGAAACAGCCTATACTCTTAAGGCTTCTTATTACCGCAAAAGGTCAGAAAGTGGGATGCAAACAAAAAAAACATTTCGTTGGTATTAATTGATCTATAATTTACCAAAAAAAGTATCACAAGTCTTCACGACATGAGACGTAATGTGGTTTTCTCGTAATTTTTTAATGGTTATATCAAGTAGAAAAAAAAATTGACTTAAAAGCATTTTACTCCTTCGGTTGTTATCAAAACAGCATAAAAATTTAAATCTTTGTAAAACAGATAAATAATTTGGTTTTATTATTTTTTTGGATACAACTTTATTTTATACACAATAAAATAATATGGATTCCTTACTATTGTCCGAAAAATTAGTACCGCAAAATCCTCAAGGACGTTGGCGTTGCTACAAGCCTTAACACTATCGCAGATGAAGTCACATCATAACTAAGTCCAATTATATATTTGGTAATTACAAAACGTAAATTATAGAAATTTTGACCTAATTATATTCTATTAAGATAATGAACGGGTTTCATATGACAATTGAATAAAAATACTTTTTAGATTGAGATAATTTTAATTCTCTCTACTATTGGACATCTCGGACGAGCGAATAAAAGTGTAGATGGAGCCTACGTGAACAAGAGTCAAATGAAGTGAAGCATTGTTTACAAAATTGTGTGCATAAACTTAACGTAGTATAGACGTGGTTTGTGCCTGTGCGGTTGATAGCAATGTATCCACTGGAAACCATTCCACCTTTAGCCGTGTAATTAGCATTAGATTATTTAATACTGAGTTCTTACTACGCAATACGGCGCGATCGGCTTCCTTTAGCTGTGTTCCCCGCCTATGAAAAATCACATCACAAATGCGTGAGAATAGTATTTATTGCTCTACACATTACGTCAGGGGCTATTTAAATCATCATAAAATATTGTATGGCCACAATTAGCGAGTAACATAAGGGATGTTTTTGGAATAAAAATGCTTAAGTAGCTTAGAGATGTAATGGCGGAGAGCGAAGTTCAAAAGTGTACAATATGTACAAGGTGCGTGCTGTTACACATGTTGAAAAGAAGCATATTATAATTTGTGTAATTACTAATTAATAGAGACTATAAATACCAACATTAGACTCCCAATTTCAGGCTTCGCCTAGTTTGGGACCAGTAGGTAAAACAATGGAAAGGAGGTGGCCAATTTCTGCCTAGTTACTTAGTAAAATGTACAATAATAATACTTGTATCAAAAAAAAAATAATAATAATAATAAGAAGGCGGTTCTTATGAGCACGGCACGCATTTTGAGAAGGTTCCTGTCTCTGGAGTACTAAATACCGGTAGCCTGGGACCCTAGGCTCCGCTGTCAGCGGAGGTCATCTTTTTTAATATGTATTTCGTACAAATCATATGTATTAAAAAATCAAAAAATAATCAATAAATATACATGTGAAATAATAATAATATTTTGTGACGACTTGAACAGCCCCTGACATAATGTGTGAAGCAATAAATGCTACTCTCACGCATTTGAGATGTAATTTTTAGTAGGCGTCAACAAGCGAACCAGCCTCGGTCTACTTACATTGTATTCTTCTTAAATTATAATATTTCATTTAGTAAACATAAATAAATCAGCAAACAAACACACTGTATAACAACAAGCTAAGCAAGTTACGCTTGTGTTATGGATAACATATAACGGACCACTATCGGGCCTGTCTCAGACACCCAGACCGTAGTAAATCACTGAAAGTTCGGTTTACCAAAGTTACCATGTCAGGAATTGAACATGGGACCTCCGAGGTCCTGTAAACTAGGTAGGCCAATATGTCACTATACAATTAAACGACTTGGCACTACAGTGGCAGATGGCCGACTCCTATATCTTACCGACTGTTCATTTGCCTTACTATCAGTTAAAATTTGACGTAAGCTCCATATGAGTAATGTCAAAATTGAACTGACGGCAGAGCAAGCGAATGAATAGTAAGATATAAGACAGAACAAGGCACGAAACATATCAACCGTCTCTTTCAAACTAATAATATTGCACTTAAGTCCATCGTATTTTCATAATTATTTTACTGACCTATGTCATCTCTATTTACTTCTACGTCTACGATTGTAATCAATAACCACTTAAGAAATTTCTTGAAACATAAATATTATTTTTTTAAATTTAAGTAGCGGTTGCTTAGTGATTAAGGCACCCTTCTACGATTCTAATGAGGTGGATTCAAATCAGTTTAGTAACATTTATGTATTTTTTACCTAACACGCATATTGACGGCGAAGGAAGACATAGTAGGGTGGAAACTTATGTATCGAAGTAACCGATGTGTGAAACCCACTAACCAAGACTCGAAAACATTGTCTATTACCTTTAAAAATATAGGTAATTGATACTGCCACACCAGTATATTTTTTACCGTTACTTGGTAACTTTTATGATTTTAATCTTATAATATAACGTTAAAAAACGCATCGGTAATTTTTACGTTATTTCAAGCGATGTTGCCATTTTTAAGAATTGGCTTCATTACGACTGCACGTTACCGAAACAATCGACACAAACACAACTCTAAATATTACGCGCGCATTTAGCACAGCGCTGTATTGACAACCTTTGCGAGTGAAAGAGAGCGACGACGGTAACATAACATAGTATTAACGGTAAAATTACCGTTTTTATTTTTATTAGCGTTTTATTTTTTACCGGTAAAATGGCTAGAAATAACGGTAAGTATTACAAAGAAATTTATTTTTTACCGTTATCTGAAATCAGCATAATTAACGATACCACATCTTTACCGATACATCAAACCCTGCCACTAACCCAACATGGGCTATGTAGGTATATTGTATTGTTTAATGAATAGAACTATAATATAAATAACTTGCTCCTAATTAATAATTTTGCTAACCGACTTCACAAAAAAAAAGAGGTACGTATGTTTGTCTGTATTTATATCTAAATTTAATTGATACTAAAATGAGATGATTTACACTTCGCTGATTTTGTTTTGCAGACAGGCAGACGGCCCACCTGATGGAAAGCGGTTACCGTCGCCTATGCACATTTGCAACACCAAAGGTGCTACGAATGCCCAGCTGCTCTCTAAAGGGGGACTGGAACCTGACCACTGATGCCGGAGCACAGCTCAAGGTTATGGCGGCATACTCTAGACCAGGGGTGGTAGGCATCCAGACGGGCAAGTAGCCTACCGCCTGGCTGTGGGTTGTTGTTGTCGCCTCACAACGCAGGAAATATTTCACCATATATAATGCGTTATTTGTAATGAGATATTAGTAATTTTTAATGCCCGTAAACATTAACTAATAATTAATGGCGTTATTAGGCCACAGTCATTAAGATTAACATTATCTCAGATGGAGCAGGGAGATTACAATGGTCACGTATTGACGGCGAAGGAAGACATGTATATCGAGGTGACCGATGTGTAAAACCCACTAATCCATTTTGGATTCTGTAGCCCAAGAGCTTGTATTAGTAATCGGCTGACAAAACACACACACTATATATCCCCAAATTCTTGTGTTATGGGTAATATACAACGGACTACTATGGGGCCGATCCCAGACACCCAGACCATAGTAAATAACGGAGAAAATTTATTTTAAGAAATTTACCCTACCAGGAATCGAACCCGGAGCCTCTGCGTTGCAGTGAGGTAAGCCAGCAAAGGCTTAACCCACTTTCTTTTCACGAAAGATTTTAATGAAATATAAATAAAATAAATAACTTGCTCATATTAATTATTGATTTTGTTAACCGACTTCACAAAAAGAAGGGGTTCTAAATTAGTCTCATATATATGTATATATCTACCTATATATTTTATATTAATACTAATATTAGGCGATCAACACAAATTTGCGCGGTAATTTATTACATTTAAATTAAAACAGGTTTAAAATAAAATCAACCTTTAAACCAATAGAGAATATGCATCTAATTCCGACACATTTTCATTATTAGAAGAAACTATACCATTCTTGGCACCCCGGTACAAATCTTGGCACCCTGTTATTGTATTCAAAATTATTAAGAAATCTTTTAAAAACGAATATTTTCTACCCATACACAGATAATATCCATACATATAATAAAAGTGTAGAGGTCGAATTTCTGTACAATGAAAAAAAAATTTACTAAAAACCGAGTCAGGGGGATGTAAGAAGCGAAATGTTTCTCGAAACGACTGGACCGATTTCAATGAAATTTTGTATGGCGGTAGCTTATATCCATGGTCAATATATAGAAGATACTTTTGATCTCGAAAAATTAAAGAGTTCCCGTGGGATAGTTAAAAAACCGCACTACGCGGACGAAGTCGCGGGCATCTGCTAGTGTATAATATATGTTAACGCGGCAGCCCAGTATTAGGTACTGAACGCGTATCCAAAATGGCGGTGGTAGGGTTGCTGGTATGGAAAGAAGGTAGACTAACCTGCTTGCTTCTGGGCTGCACTAACTATGCGTGCTGATCACCAAGTCGTGAGCGGTAAGCACGACAAGGATAGTCGTATGGAACGGAAGATGGCGGCTGGGAAAAGGTGATTGGATAACGCGGTTAGGAAAAGCGGGTAGTTGTGGAAATAATTTGATAGGATAGGATTTTAAAATAAGCGGCGCGAACAATATAAAAAAAATAAAACAATATCATGATTTTTTCATATCTCAAGTAGATCGACTTGGTGCCAAACATGGCACCAATAATGGTTTCTAGTTCACGCTTATTTTTTTACCGCAATTGTCAAAAATCGCTCTCAAGGTATGTATGGAAATATTTGAGTAATCCTTCCGATTGCCCTGCAAAACAAAACACAAGCACGTTGGGAGCTTTTTCGGCCAAACACTAATATATAGGCGTATATGTATATATATATATATATATACATATAATTAAGTTTTATTATTACACAAAATTTGCTAATCGATCAGTGAAAAAATCACATTGGAATTGGATTTTTTTTTTTGGTAATCCGGCCGTTTTAAATCATTCCCGGGAAGAATCCCGCGGGATTCCCGGGATAGAGTGGCGCAGAATTCAAGTCTAGGAACTTGCTGCCGATCAACGAAAACCGCATCGAAATCGGCCCAGCAGTTTTTACGTGAATCTCGAGCAAACAGATAAAAGGGACAAAACAATTGAAAAAAAAAAATTGGATCGTGTTCTCCGTCGTTTATATAGTGTATCCCAGTTACTTTTTTTGAATAGCTTCAATGTACAGACACGGCATGTTTAGAATTTTGTAATATTATAGATAATATTGCAGTCTCTGTCTGTTGATTACAAAACAAATTTAAATAAAAACTACTGTTAATATCATGATGATGTTTCAGAAAGGTTGAACTGATTTCAATGAAAATTTTGAGGGATTACAAACAGGAAAATTTTTAGCCAAAAGTTCTTTGTTACCATACCATAAAACATTTTAAAAAATATCCACCCATTTTACAGGGTTCAAAAACAATCTCCTATTAGCTATGTCAGAGCCATTAATAACCACAGAGTCGATACATTAATGGCCCCAGAGTCAACACATTAATGACCCTGTCAGCCAGTAATGACCCCAGAGTCGGTACACCAATGGCCCCAAACTCGATACATTAATGGCCCCAGAATCGACACATTAATGGCCCTGTCAGAGTCATTAATGACCCCAGAGTCGGTACATCAATGGCCCCAAAGTCGATACATTAATGGCCCCAGAATCGACACATTAATGGCCCTGTCAGAGTTATTAATGACCCCAGAGTCGGTACATCAATGGCCCCGTCAGTCACTAATGACCCCAAAGTCGAAACATTAATGGCCCCAGAATCGACACATTAATGACCCTGTCAGAGTCATTAATGACCCCAGAGTCGGTACATCAATGGCCCCGTCAGTCACTAATGGCCCCAAAGTCGATACATTAATGGCCCCAGAGTCAACACATTAATGGCCCTGTCAGAGTCATTAATGACCCCAGAGTCGGTACATCAATGGCCCCAAACTCGATACATTAATAGCCTCGGAGTCAACACATTAATGGCCCTGTCAGAGTTATTAATGACCCCAGAGTCGATACATCAATGGCCCTGTCGGTCACTAATGGCCCCAAAGTCGATACATTAATGGCCCTAGAGTCAACACATTAATGGCCCTGTCAGAGTCATTAATGACCCCAGAGTCGGTACATCAATGGCCCCAAACTCGATACATTAATAGCCTCGGAGTCAACACACTAATGGCCCTGTCAGAGTTATTAATGACCCCAGAGTCGATACATTAATGGCCCTGTCAGAGCCACTAATGGTCCCGGAGTCAGTGCGTAAGCGTCTCACCTTGTGCCAAGTCCGGCCGTGAACAGCAACCTACGGCCCCGCACGAGATACTCCGGACATCTGACGAACCGGAACAGTACGGAGGCGGCCTCTCCGGCACGCAGTAGGCTGTTGTGGGACATGATGCCCTGGTGAAGAGATATAACCGTATTACACTAAACCGAATTCGGTTATAGCGACCCGTAATAACGTCAATGCCAGGCATGCAAGAGACATAATTCGAAGATTTTCATTTCGCTATCCGCTCCGGTCTGGGTGTGTGGGGGGGCGGCTCCAGACTAGTTATCTACTAGAGGTCGCGGCGGACGTTGTCCTGCCCTGAAAAAATAAAATCCTCGATCCCAGCGCCACCTACCGCTCCTAATTGTGTATCTAAACCATCCGGGGACCCAATCAGACATGCACAGAAAAAAATTCACCCAAATCGGTAAAGTCGCTCTCAAGTTATGCGCGTACATACATGTGGCGATGTCTTCTCTTCTATTCTCTTCTTGCACACGTCATCTCTTTCACACTATGGGCTCATTCGCAAATAACGTTTTACATTCATCACATGCGTTCAAGATACGTCATACCCACATACATCTGTATGATTCATTTCTATTTATATAGATTACCAAGTCTCTTCTGTTTACTCCTTTACTATGGCGTAGTGGAAACTTAAATAGCAAGAGAAGATTTTTGCAAACGATGCTGATGAAACTCGTGTATCGTTGGTGACATACCTCAATAATGGCGGTCTGCCTGACGTTGGCGACGTGCACCGTGCACTGGAAGCCCGGGTAAATGGCCGTCGCGTGTCGCAACACGTGCACAGTCGCCTGTGGACCAAAGTGGGTTCCAATTGAAAACCAAATCGAAATGTGTGCTGGGACACATAGTAGAAGTGAAACTTGAACGGACAAGTGGCAAAACGGATAATATCATCCCTATTATATTAATATTATAAAAGCAAAAGTAACACTGTCTGAAATATATATATATTTTTCGATGCCAAGAATGAACATAGGATACTTTTTATCCCGAAAAATGGGATAGTTTCCGGGATAAAAATATAATTGTCTCTCTGTTTGTTATCCTTGAATGGAAAGACTATTGGACCGATTTGGTTGAAACTCGGTACATATGTAATTTTAATACCGAGGGTGGCCAAAGGATACTTTTCATCCCGGATAGTGGGATAGGTTTTGGGATAGATTTATGTAAAAGTTATCCCGGAAACTAGGATAGGTTTTGTGATCTTGTCCATTTCGCCCACTCGGGGTCCACGTTGTGCATGTTGCGTATTTTGTCAAGTTTTGACATTTATGTAGTTTACAGACAAACGAGGGATGGGATAGTTCGCGATATAAAATGAAGTGGATCTTCCGGAGGCAAATACATGAAAAATTAGTACAATGTAACCTGCACCGCCTGCTCTTTAAATAAGAAGTACGCACTAGAGATGGGCCGGGTTAAACACTAGTATAATAACATATTATTACATGCCGTCAAAGATAAGCGCACAGCTGCCTATTGTAAGCGCAGTCTATTGTCTTCCCGGACGGATTAAGGAATTCTTTGTGTTTTTAATTTGCAATTAAGAAAAACATGCTATAATTTTTCTACTTGTTTTATAACCATCATTAGCGTCGAACTAATCCTTATTGGTATTGTTTTCGACTTTGTGGCCGTTCGCAGGTGTGCAAATTGCTATTTCTCAGAAACTCACTGTGCGCGGCCAATTTCTTTATACTGTGTAGTTAGTATAAGACGATGCCCGAATGGAGGGGCGGGCAGTCAAGCGACGACTACAAGACGAGTAAGACGTTCTCTAGTACTCTCGATTAGCGATATAGACGACGACGAACTGTATCGGATCGTGCAGTGTGAACTGGTTGCATCCAGTTTTATTTGTATTTGTTTTATACGTGTTTGTACAGTTCTAATAAATTCTATAGTAGTTCCAACGGCATTTTTAATTCGAGTCCTGTAGCTCGTAATAATTTTTATTCAAATTGTTTTTATTTTTAATACATATATGTACAATTATGTAGTATTGTTTTAGTACAAATACATACACAATATAAGATCTTGGAATAAATATGTATATAGTTTTTTTACTGAATCGAATTAACGTAACTGTTTTGGGACTTCTTCATAGATTAATACGGCATAACGGAATTAATAAAAAAATCATATTATTTCTTATATAATGCGCCAATAAAAATATTATGCATATTATCAATTAATTAAATTGTTATTGGTCATTGTTGGTTTCATTCAAAGTTACGTTCTACGGTCATTATTAAGTGTCAAGTCGTGTTGCGACGACGTAAGAAAATTCAACCTATAATATACCTCACCTGAAAGAATATACATCCTCTGGGATCGTTGGAGTCTTCTAGAAACACTCTATCACTGCATATGCACTCTTCTTTGAATATATTGTCGTCAATATTATTGATGTCAATATTGTTGGTGTCAATGTTGTTGATCTCCTTCGCCAAGCACTCTTCGGCCTTCGCGATGTCTTGTAGTAGATTTTTGTTTTTTAATTTTGAATTTTTGCGATTTTTCACGTTCTCCGTGGATAGGATGTGTTCGCGGCTCTTCACTATATCTGATATCTGTAAAAGAAAAAAAAACGATATAATTATGAAAGTAAGGTAACAAAGACCAAAGGTCTTTTACGCAGAGGAATTGAATCAGTGAAAAATATTGCATTTTTTCCACTTTGAACCGCTCCCAAGAAAATTCCCGCGGGATCCAAGGTACCGCAGATTTTAAGCCCGGGATTTTGGTGTCCCTCAACGAAAACCGCATTGAAATCGGTTCAATAGTTTTTACGTGAAAAACAAACAAGAAAAAAATGTATAAAAGGTAAGATGAGGTAATAACGTATATGCAAAACTGCCTCACCTGACTCCTGGTGACGCATTCGTTGGGCTCGCAACCGCCGTACACCGGCCTGGCACCCTTCGGGACCCTGGGGTTCAGGAGCACCATGCCGGCCCTAGGTCTCGGAGCACCGGGTCCGAGGCCCAGCGACGCGCACTGGCCCCTGAGGGCCCTGGCGCAGGCCACCCTATTCCTGTATATACTGCGCACGTGGACCGGCACAAAGGACCCGGACTCCAGAGGACCTGAAATTAATATAAGTCTCCGTTTATGAAAAAAAAGGAGATTCAAGCTCATATATATATATATATCCTCGAAATAAAATTTCAAGAAGACTCGGTATCGTTTATTCCAGGAGCGTTACGACTTCCCAGAGAGGTCCGTCCCGTTCGGCGCCTCGAACAATAATGACCGAATGCCGACAGTGCGGCCGTATTTATAGGGCTCGGCGCACGTGTCGGTGCACGTGCACCTGATCACCAATTTTTAGGTTAAGTATTGAAATTACAATTAAAACATGTCGTTTCACGTTAATTTCACATTACAATAAACTCATAATAATTAAATATATTATTATTGTTTTCGTAATACGTTAATTGTTGTATTTGCGCCGACATATTTAACGGCGAGCGTCCAGGTTCGTTCTCCATGTCAATAAATCAACTGTTTGTACCTCGCACACTTTACATATCAATTCTAATTATCTAAAAGTTATTTCTAATAAATCCAAAATATAAACGGCACTTGTTTCCCTCACGTCTTCAGATGATAGCATCCCCTCTTCCCCCTTCAACCTTCAAAATCAACTGACATTTAGTAAGTCAAGTTAATGTCAAAATCGACTGACATTTCATGTGTCAAGTGAAAAGATATTCCAGGTGTGATAATTAATAGGTTAGATAAACTCATATTGGATATACTTTAGGGATTTTTTTAAATTATATCTTCAATATTTAACATATGCAGCAAACTGCGACATTTATATATATATATATATATATATATATATAAATAAATAGCAGTTTGCAGTTTGTATATATATATATATATATATAAAATTCTCGTGTCACAGTGTTAGTTACCATACTCCTCCGAAACGGCTTGACCGATTTTTATGAAATTTTATATTGCTATTCAGTAGGTCTGAGAATCGGCTACTATCTATTTTTCATACCCCTAAGTGATAAGGGTTGTCCACCCCAAACATTTTTTTTAATTTTTTGGACATTTTTTTTATATTTTTTTATAATGTTGCATTTAAAAATACACACAACCCTAAATTTTCACCCTTCTATCACCAACCCCTATTTTTTAATAGCGATATAAGTACTTTAATAATTTTCGACTCTGTTTGTTCAAGTTAATTCGAGTTTAGATTAACATTTGGTCCCAGAAGATGATGCTGTAATCGGGTTCGAGATTTTTATTTTTTAAAGGCAGGACAACGTCTGCCGGGTACAGCTAGTATATATATAAATATTTAAATATTTTTTTTCAACAATTTAGTGCTCAAAATTTAGTTTCAATACAAAACTTAGGATTACTATTTGGAGTTTCTTTATTATAACCTTAATTTTAAGATGTATGCAACATTCTAATTAACGAAAGAACAATCATTTCAAAATAATCAATAATAATGGTTGGCCGTTGCAACACCACGCTCCCTTCGCTCGCTCGGCTCGTGCGCTATGTATTTCTGAAAACAAAAAATACAAACTTACCCATAATGAGATTGTCTCCCTCGCAGAGCTCCCCCTTCACCAGCAACCCCCCAACCACTGGTCCGGTGGAGTCATCCACGTGGAAGATCTCGTCTATTTGGAACTCACACGAGTCCTGGGAACGACATCAAGTTTTTACATTATCTTTTATTATTATCATTAAGTTTTATTTTTGACAAACATATAAGCAGTTTATGGAGATACGTCGTTCTGCTGTAAAAGATAAAATTTAGAACTCGATTACAGCGCCACCTGCCGAGTCCAATTGAGAATCTAAACCATTCCCCAATCAATTTGAACACACACAAAAAAATTCTTCAAAATCAGTCCGATCGTAATATGTACACACGAACAAAAGAATTATATATATATATATATATATATATATATCCTATATATACGGCGAATATATATATATTTTCTGAATCCCAAAAGACTTTGTTTATATATAAACAAAAGGACCAAAATCGGTCTAGGTGATTAGGAGAATTCTAGAACCCGATCTCAGCGCCACCTATCAGTTCCAATTGTGAATCTAAACCACCCGGGGACCCATTCAAACACACAAAACAAATATCATCAAAATCGGTCCAGCCGTTTAGGAGGAGTTCACTGTCAACACACGTACAGAAGAATTATATATATAAATAAGTGGCCATAGTGCCTGAATGCGGCCGAATAAGGGCGATATCTTACACTGATAGATATTATTTTATTTTGATCTTATTTCCTTGCATTAAAGCTCGAAGTCTATAATATTATAAAATTCCAAATATTCCGTGTCTGTACGTTTAAGCTATTTAAAAAAAAATATTTAGATTTCTTGTTCGTTTGTTCGGGTTTCACGTAAGAACTGCTGGGCGACAGCAAACTCTTAGACTTAAAGCGCTACTTTTTATCCCGGGAATCCCGCGGGAATTTTCCCGGAGGCGGTTCGGAAGTTGTTCGGATGAGTAAAAAATTAGCTTATTCCAACACAGATTCCACTTAAACTGTAGTTTACATTTGACTTTCTGTGTCCCGGGTAACCCGCGGGAATGTCTGTCAAGTAATAAATAATAAAATTACATTAAAGGTCGACTGGCTCATAAAGGAAACATGAACAAAGTGTCTTCGCCTTAATAGAGACAATAAGAAAAGTGCTTTATAAACACTTTCTTAGTTTGAATACTTCTAGTTAATTTCGGTTTATATTTAAATTACTGTTACATGCCGTCAAAGATAAGCCGCACAGTCTATTGTAAGCGCAGCTTATTATCCTCTTCCCGGATTAGGGAATCCTTTGTGTTTTGAATTTGTAACATGCTATTGTCTTTCTACTTGTTTTACAACCATCATTAGCGTCGAACTAATCCCTATTGTTATTGTTTTCGACTTTGTGGACGTTCGCAGGTGTGCAAATTAATATTTCCCAGAAACTCAGTGTGCGCGGCCAATTTCTTTGTACTATGTAGTTAGTATAAGACGATGCCCGAATGGAGAGGCGGGCAGTCAAGCGACGACTACGAAACGAGTAAGACGTTCTCTTACTCTCGATTAGCGATATAGACGACGACGAATTGTATCGAATCGTGCAGTGTGAACTGGTTGCATCCAGTTTTATTTGTATTTGTTTTATACGTGTTTGTATAGTTCTAATAAATTCTATACTAGTTCCAACGGCATTTTTAATTTGAGTCCTATAGCTCGTAACATTACTTATTAGCCTTTTAGATTAGATGGTAATATTAATGTGGTAGGCATTTTAATAAATACATTTATGAAAAAAAAGACTGGTAACGCACTTTCCTTACGTGTACGAGTTCACTGCCGCGTAAAAGGGCTTCTCTCCAAAAAAAACTATACTCACATCATCCGGCTTCGGCTGCACTTCCACGGCGGGCGGTTGCAACGCCAGCAGGTACGCATGCAGGGAATTGAGTCCTATGCCCTTCACACAGCTCACTGGGAACACTGGGATCTCTTCCAACTCCGATCTATCAGATGAATAATACAGAAACTAAGAAAAATAATACAGAGAGGGGGAGAGAGGAGGGGGGGACACAGAGAGAGAGAGAACGCTTTATTGCACACCAAAATATACAATTACAAAAACAAGCCATCGACGAATAAAAGTACATTTTGTTAAAAGTCAACCCTCTCCCTAAACGTTGCGTCGGCGCTGGGTTAAAGATAACAAGGGACTATGTCAATTTTGTAGGAAAAGAAGTGTTGGGCAATTTAGATAGGAATGCGAGATTGAGCACGCACGTACCCGATTAATGGGCATCAAATGCAGCTGCTGCTCACTTTCACTTGTTCTTCACTTCAATTCACTTGAAGTTTCTTTATCTTGTATATTATATTTATTTTAATGGCGAAACGTGGTTTATAGTATATTATTTTTTGTATGTATTTATTTTAATTTTATACTGTATATATTTTATACTTGCAATGCGGAGCGGGTTATTTATAAATCCCTATTAATATTATAAATGCGAAAGTAACCCTGTCTATCTGTCTGTTCCGTTTCCAGGAAAAAACTACTGGACTGATTTGGCTGAAACTCAGTATATATATATATATATATATATCTTCGATGCCGAGAATGAACATAGGATATTTTTTAGCCCGAAAAATGGGATAGAATATATCTAGATAGAATATATGGATAAAAATATATTTGTCTGCTATGCTTTTACGGTAAATGTAATTTTAATACAGAGGGTAGACAAGGGATACTTTTTATCCCGGATAGTGGGATAGATTTACATAAAGGTTATCCCAAGAAGTAAGATACGTTTTTTGTGATTTGACATTTTCGTCATTTGAGTCATCTTTGTCCTTTTTGGCCTTATTGTCCTTTTTGACCCTTTTGTCCTTTTTTCGTTTTTGGCCTTTTTAACCTTTTTGATCTTTTTGACCTTTTTGTCCTTTTTGACCTTTGTGCCGTTATTGTCCTTAGTTTCGTTTTAGGCCTTTGTCTTTTTTTACCTTTTTGTTCTTTGTGTCGTTTTTGTCCTTTTTGGCCTTGCCGGGAGGTGGGATAGTTTGCGATATAAAATGAAATTAATCTTCCGGGTGCAAATAGCACTCACATAAACCTTTAGTACAATGTAACCTGTATTAACGCCTGCTCTTTAAACAAGAGGCAGACAGCAGAGTTTGACCCGCGGCGCAGCCGCGGGTTAAACTCTAGTTATATATATATTTATGGTATGTTGCGGGCGTGATATATTTTATGTTATGTTATTTACAAAGCGGGGCGATTTTAATTTAATTTATTAATGAAATAACAATGAACGACTGACGTGCATGCGCAAGGAGAACACGTCATATTTGAAGAGAGAATTCAAATATGTGTGAAGAAAGTTTGAATAGGTCGAAAGGCGGTTCACGTGGCGGTATCACTAAGTTTGCCATTTGATAATTCTTCGCTGTAATTATATATTTATAAGCTGCTCTATCTCTTGGTGTATTGTATGTATAATACAGGTGTTGCTCGTTTTTACAAACTAACTCGAGTCGATTCCTGATAAATGTTTTTTGACAAAATCCGCTCCGACACTGCTTTGAATATTTTCCGCTTTCCTATTTGTATTTAGCCCTGAACGCCCACTCGAAAAATATTGAAACAACTTGAAATATTTTTTTGACAAAGCAAAGTAAGAAAAAGAGAGAGAGAGAGAGAGAGAGATGGAATAGGGGAGGGTTGATGAAATTGGCACTTACAGCTCTTCCTCCACTTTAGAATCGATGGTATCCAAAATCAGTTTCTGTGGTGCAACACAGTTCCTTGCTAGATTTTCATCTGTTATCAACAAGGGTTTCTGCGAACAAAATATATGAATATTAAAAATATTACGAAAACAATAATAATTGATTTAATTACTATGAGTTTATTGTAATCACGTGCACTGACACGTGCGCCGAGCCCTATAAATACAGTCGCACTGTCGGTACTACATCATTAAAAAACGGAAGACCCAGAGGGAGGTCCCCCCCAACCCCGCTCCCACTGCGGGCACAAAACCAACAGCGGCACCTTCCAGCCGCCCTGGGCCACCTTCACAGCGCCCGCCGCCACCCCTGATCATCCGCGAGAAAGCCCATTGGCTTCAACTCGCTAAGGAGCTGCCAGGTAAGGCAATCTCTATAAAAGAAGCCCGTGATACCCAACACGGCATCAAAGTTATGGTCACGTCTTCAAGTGACCACCGCTCCCTAACATCCTTGTTATGTGACCGTAAAATCGGTTACTACACTTATGCCCTGCCGGAAGAAAAACGCCTTCGGGCTGTAATCCGCGGACTCCCACAGGAAATCGAGTGTTCCTACATTCTCGAGGACCTTAAGTCCCAAGCTGTACCGGTGCACGAAGTGCACCGTATGCACAGAGGCGACGCAACAAAGTCTCCTCTAAACCTAGTATTGGTTGTCCTCGACCTCTCCCCAGAGGGGAAAAAGATCTTCGAACTTGAGAAGGTCTGTGGCCTCTCTGGCCTTCGTGTGGAACGCCCACACGAAAAACATACACTGCGGCAGTGTCATCGTTGCCAACTTTATGGGCACTCTGCCCTACATTGTCAATCCCGTCCCAGGTGCGTCAAGTGCCTGGGCGACCACTGGACCTCGGGTGCACACGCACCCGGGACTCCCGGAGCCACCGAGCTGCATTCTCTGCGGCCAAGCGGGTCACCCGCTAACTACAGAGGCTGTCCTGCCGCCCCCGACCCAAACGTAAGTTCGGAAAGGGCAACGCCCAAAAAGGCACTAGAAAAGTGCCGAACAAACCCGCATTCGTGGCGGCCCCCCCTCCAGTGGTAAATCACTGGACGGGTCTTCCCACGACGGAAGCGTTCCCTCCACTAAGGACGCGCGCCCCAATTTTGGCCGGCCTACCCCAAGCAACCCCTGCCCCCGCCCCCATTTTAAAAGCACCTTCTGGGCCGTCAGCCCACCACTCTTTAGCGGAGGACTTAGCCTTGGCGACTAAATTCGCCAAGAACTTGCCTTTCGACCTAGCAGAGGTCCAACTCTTGGCTCGAAAACTAAGACAAGTTGCAGAGTCTGATCAACCCTCCCTCCGGGATCAACTCGTGATCGAAATGGATCACGCGTACCTCCTCCAGGTACTTAGGTCGTTATAACTAAACAACCTAGTTAAATTATTGTTACCGGTAACAAATGGCGCATGTAGGTAGAAATAAACCACGCTCATTGACTCTGGCGACTTATAACGCCAACGGCCTTCGAAACCAGCGCGACTTGGTCCATGACTTCCTGGTTACCAATCAAGTAGATATACTACTAGTGCAGGAGACCTTCCTGAAACCGAGTGAAAGAGATCCAAAGATCTCTAACTATCGGGTCACTAGACATGACAGGATAGGCCGTGGTGGCGGCACCTGATCTATTTCAGAAGATCTCTACACTGCATGCCTCTAGTCACCCCACCACTAGTAGGTATGGAGGTATCCGCCTGCAGACTAGCAATGACTGGCCACCAACCTCTAGTCATAGTCTCAGCATACCTCGCGTGCCAGAAAACCCTTATTAAGAAAGACCTAGAAGCCCTATTCAACTTAGGCCCAGCTGTTATAATAGCCGGAGATCTGAATTGTAAACACGAACAGTGGAATTGCAATACCACTAACCCCAATGGCAGAGCCCTAATAAATATATCAGACAATCTTTTGTTTGATATAATAACTCCCATGACCCCACACGATACCCCCCAACCGCGACTGGGGACCCCAAACACTCTCGATCTAGCATTACTGAGGGCGTAACTCTTCAGTTCCATTCGATCGAAACGATGGACGATATAGACTCGGACCATCGCCCGGTTATCCTCAAATTAGGACAACAGACGGACCAGACATCTGAAACTAGGACCTCTGTGGACTGGTTGAGACTTGGGGACCTCCTCAAGGCAACCGAATCACAAGACCTGGACCGCATCCCGGACCACATCGAATCCCACCAAGACACGGAGACGGCGATCGAGGCCCTCACCAGCCACCTTCAATCCGCAGTGCGGAACTCGTCCAGACAGGTGCCAGTGGAGAATGACCGCCACTTATGCCTGCCGGACGAAGTGAGGGTACTGCTGAGGGAAAAGAGAGCCGCCTCCAGAGCTCACGACAGATATCCCACCGAAGACAACAGAGTCCGACTCCGCCAACTAGAGCGCGAGGTCAAACTACGTATCCGGGAAGTCAGGGAACAACGTTGGGACAGAACGTTGAGAGATATCGAACCAACTCACCAGGCGTACTGGAAGCTGGCTAGAGCTCTCAAATCAGATACCCTCACTGTCATACCCGCGCTAGAAAGAGCCGACAACACCGAGGCGTTCGATGATGAGGAGAAAGCCGAATGCCTTGCTCAGAGTCTAGAGCTTCAATGCTCCCCACTACACAAAACGTCGACCAGTCACACCTGACGGAGGTGGACTCCGAGGTTGAACGTAGATCCTCCTTACCAGCGGAAACCACACTCGACCCAGTCACGGTGGAAGAAGTGCAAGATCTGATCAAGTCCTCAAACCACGAAAGGCCCCAGGGATCGATGGCATTAACAATCGCGTGTTAAAACTCCTCCCCGGCCACTTGATTATAATCTTAGTGAGCATCTTCAATGCCGCCATAACAAACTGCTCTTTCCCCGCGATCTGGAAGGAAGCAGACGTCATCGGTATTCACAAGCCTGGAAAACCGGCTAATAAACCGTCCAGCTACCGCCCAATCAGCCTACTGAGCACACTCAGCAAGCTTTACGAGAGGGTGATCCTCTCTAGACTAAGAGATTTTGCCATCAGCAAACATCTACTACCCGATGAGCAGTTTGGATTCCGTGCCAGACACTCATGCCTCCAACAGGTGCACCGCATCACGGAGCACATACTATCCCACTTTGCCCATCGCCCTCGTCGCCCTATAGGAACAGCCGCACTGTTCCTTGACGTAGCTAAGGCCTTCGACAAGGTCTGGCATAACGGTTTGATTTACAAGCTGTACCAGTTCGGTGTACCAGACAGACTCGTGCTCATCTTGCGAGACTTCCTCCTAGGCCGTAGCTTCCGTTTTCGAGTGGAGGGAACACGCTCGTCCCTCACCCACTCACAGCCGGTGTACCACAGGGCTCGGCACTATCTCCACTACTCTTCACGCTGTACACCAGCGACATCCCAAAAACTCCAGATGTAGAGTTGGCCCTCTTCGCGGATGACACCGCACTCTATACATCAGATCACAACCGACAAATGGCTTGCGTCCGGCTACAGATAGCTGTAACAGAGCTAGGCGAATGGTTTCGCAAATGGAGGATAGAGGTAAACCCGGAGAAAAGCGCAGCAATGTTCTTTTCCCCGGGCACGCTTCGCTCTCCCAAACGCGCTTGCCTTCGCTTAAAAGCCATCTCGCTCTACGAACAAGAGATCCCTGGGCAAAGTACACCAAATACCTGGGTGTCACCCTAGATCAGAACTTGCGCTTCAACGAGCATATCACTATAGTCCGGAATAGAGCGCGATTTGTGATGGGTCGTCTAGCACCCATGATAGATAAACGAAGCAAAATGTCCCTCAGACACAAGCTTACTCTATATAAAACATGCATCCGCCCGATCATGACATACGCGAGTGTGGTATTCGGCCATGCCAAGCCTGCCCTTTTAAAGAAACTGCAAATCGTTCAGAATAAATTCATGCGCAGAGCCGTCGGTGCTCCCTCTATATGCGTAACGTCGACATCCACCGCGATCTGGAGCTTCCCTCCATCAAAAACTACATTACGTCGCTCTCGCGTAAGTATTTCGATCTAGCGCCACACCATCGAAATCCCCTCGTCGTGTCCGCGTCCGATTATAAGCCTCGACGAAAGGCTCTCGTGCGACGACCGCGTAACATCCTCATGGACAAGGTCGACGATATCACAAAACGGCTGGCTCGGATCAGCCCGCCCGCGGTTAGGACGGCAGGCTGGCAGGCACCGACAGACAGACACAGACGGCGGCGTCGACGCCGCCAATCACGATCTCTCCACGTCCCTGCGAGGGACGCCAGGAGACACAGCCCCCCCATAGGATAGACTAGGCGTGTTGCTGGGAAGTTTCTTTCGCCGTTTCTTCTCTCCCAGCCATAACACGTTGCGAAACGGCAGTAAGATAGTATAGGCCACCGCGAACCGCCGATCCCGGTCCGCCGGGATCCTTCCTCTCGGGCTTTATATTACCCGTCGCCCGCTCTCAATTAGTGCATTGTGTCGCCTTATGGTGGGCATCATTAGATTCATCCCCCTCTCATGGCAACAGTCCAGCCGAGGTGAAACTCCCTAGGGAGCCCCCTCGAGCAAGTTGCCTCCCGGGCTAGAGCGCCTTCGCTTCGCAAAGGCACTCGCCCCGAAAACCCCGGTAAAGTTGTGAGGTCTTCGGACCAACAACATAAAGTCAAGTCCAATAAAAAAAAAAACTACATCATTATTGTTCGAGCCGCCGAACGGGACGGACCTCTCTGGGAAGTCGTAACGCTCTTGGAATAAGCGATACCGAGTACTCTTGAAATTTTGTTTCGTGGACTCATATATGTCGTCATCAAGAAGCCAACAATCGTGACGTCACACTCTTTAACCAATACCACGGAGGTCCCTCCTCCGTCATAATATATATATATATATATGTGTGTGTGACAATTTATTAACTTTTAAAGAAGTAATTACAACTATGTTTTAACGGTTTTAAGCGTGGCACTTATTTAATTTTAATTTTCTTACATGATGTCGCTTTGTTGTTTAAGAAGTGTTTTACACCTACCTTATTGGCCTGTGCGAGTATCCCTTCCATCTTGTTAACGATGTGCTGAACTTGGACGGAAGCCACTTCGCATTTGGTGATGACTGCGAAGAAAGGCAGGTCCAGGGCTAGAAGCAGGTCTATGTGTTCCTCGGTTATGCTGGTTATTCCGGCCGTGGCCGATATCTGCCATAGATTATACAAATATTCCGTCAAGCGCTTGTGTTTCGACGCATAAAGACGGGTTCTCTGTACATATTTTTCCGTGCAGGGAGAAAGATAACTAATTCCTGCGACAAAACAACCCACAGCCGGGTGGTAGGGTATTTATTCATCTGTGTGGCTACCACCCCTGGTCTAGAGTATGCCAACATTGAGTTGTGTTCCGGCGCATCCGTGGTCAGGTTCCAGTTTCTCCTTCAAGGTCGGCAGCACATTGACAGCACCACTGGTATTGCTAATGTCCATAGGCGACGGTAACCACTTTCCATCACAGTTGGGCCGTTAGTCTGTCTGCTGTGCTTCAGCAATAAAAAACAACAAAGTCGGTATTCGACCAGCCGAAAAGCAGCCGAGCATTCGTGACAAAGCTTGAAAACGTTATCAATTATCTTTAAAAATATAGGTAACTACCGGCATTTTCGAAAAAGATATTACCATACCGGTATATTTTTTTACCGTTACTTGGCAACTATTATGATTGTACCGTTATAATATAACGTTAAAAATCGTAAGTATAACGTGATACGCATCGGTAATTTTTACGTTATTTCAAGCGATGTTGCCATTTTTAAGAATTGGCTTCATTACGACTGCATGTTACAGAAACAATCGACAAACACAACTCTAAATATTACGCGCGCTCTTAGACAATCTTTGAGAGTGAAAGAGAGCGATGATGATGATGAACGATAAAAATGGTATATAGTTTTTACCGGTAAAATGGCTAGAAATAACGATGAAGAGAGTGCTATGATATTGCACGTGATGTAAGGCTTTTGAATAAATATAACTTCGATCTTAAAACTGGCTTTATAAATATAAGTGAAAAGTTAGAATATTAAGTGTTTAAATATATTTATAACATTTATACCATATAAATATCATTAGAAACATATTTAAATTGTTTTTTTAGTATTTTTTAAATTTAAGGATACATATGATTATAAGATTAAAATATTAGTGATAATAATTAAAACCAAATAAGTATGTACCTTTATAATATAAATTTAAAAAAAAAGATTGTACGCCCAATCGGCAAAAAAACATGTGTTCTGTATAAAATAACAAGACCTATATAACCATGTTTCAATGCAATAAATTATTTGATTTGATTTGCTTTATTTTCACACTAGTATTTTTTAGTAGTACAAAAAGTCTCTCTTCTAACTAAATTCAAAACCCTCCTGTCCTTTTTACATTTTTGAATTTCACCAATGAGAGTGAGTTTTACACGCAACTCTCATTGGTTAGTCGTATCCTTACGTCCTGGCTAACACAGCTATGTAGGTATCATTGAGTAATTGATAAATTAAATTTAAACAAATAAACAAGTAATTTGTAGTGGATAGTAGTTATATATAAATGATTTTATGATTAGAATGTATAAAATTATACATGAATAATAAACATAGTGTAGATCAAAAGATGTTGTTGCTATATTTTTCTTAAGGTAGCAGCACACGTCAAACGTCAAACGTCAAAAGCCAAAAGATTGACTTTGAACTTGTTCTACTTTTGTTTACGAGAGTATTATATTTAAATACAAGTTTTGTAACGAAAGTTTCTAGAATAATAATAATCGGCAGACAAACACACATATTGTATATCCCCAAATTAAGCAATTTACGACACCCAGACCATAGTAAATAACGGAGAAAATACGTTTCCGAAATTTACTACATCAGGAATCGAACCCGGAGCCTCTGCGTTGCAGTGTGGTAAGCCGGCAACGGCTTAGCCCGCTCAACCACAGAGGCCGTCAAATGAAATGTATAAGCGAATAATTGAGCTGGCAACCCGAGCGCGTGGGTAAGTGTATCCACTACAACGGTAAATTTATATTAGCATAAATAACGATACTACATTTTTTACGGTATTTCAAGCGCCGATTTGTGACACCTCTAATGTGTAGATAGCATTAACTCACCACGACCATGGCGTAGTGGGGCGAGTACCCGGTCAGGCCGTGAACGGTGGTCCTCTGGTACTTGCTGTACCCCGCCAAGTCCAGAAACGAGACCAGCTTCGCGCTCCTCTCCCCTATTCTTTCGGCTGTCATCAATTCTGAACAGCCGTAGTTCACTACATTGCCCTACAAACAATCATACACCATATCACTAGCTTGTCGCCGCTGCTTCACTCGCGATCATGTAATAATTTTATCAATCAACAACAAGAACAAAACTATATATTGTACACTAACATAAAAACACGAGTAACACGTTTTCATAATTTAGAACAAAATACAAATTAGAAGGTAGTCTAATAATAAATAGATTATTTTATTATTTACTAGGATTTGTATGCGAGTTTGTCCATACCAGACATGAAATTCCCGCGGGATTCCCGGGACACAAGTATCACAGTTAGCGGCTTAATGGAAACTGTTGAAATAAGCTAATTTTACGCACCCGAACACCTTCAAACCGCTCCCGGGAATATTCCCGCAGGATCCCCGGGATAACGGAAACGAAGGACAATACATTGACGTGTATTGTTGTCTTTCTCTCACATTGATTGAGACTGACAACAATACACTGACGCGTAGAAATTGTAAGAAATTGATTCGAGACCGACAACAATACAGAATAGAAAGGCGGGATAGGGATGAGGAATGAGATAGGAGGGTTGGATAGGGAGGAGGGATGAGATAGAAAGGTAAGAGAATGAGATAGGAAGGTGGGATAGGGAGGAGGGATGAGATAGGAAGGTGGGATAGGGAGGAGGGATGAGATAGAAAGGTGGGATAATGAGATAGGAAGGTGGGATAGGGAGGAGGGATGAGATAGGAAGGTGGGATAGGGAGGAGGGATGAGATAGGAAGGTGGGATAGGGAGGGAGAATGAGATAGGAAGCTGGGATAGGGAGGAGGGATGAGATAGGAAGGTAGAATAGAGGGGAGGGGCACGTGGGCTATCGGTAGTCTCACTCACTATAGGAAACACTATTAATTTAAAGCTAACCCTTTAATGGCGATTTTCTGTCTGTGTGAAATGTATTATGATATTTTTGTATTTCTGGCAACATGTATGGGTTACGGCGAAAGGGCAAATGTCATAGAACACATATTTTGTAAACTATTCAAGGATTTTAAGAAATTTCTTTACAGTGCTGCCACGCGAATTAAATAAACTTAATTCAATCTTTAGTTTTTTGTGCAATAGCTTTCGAGGTAGCCTGGTTCCTGCTTCAGTCATGTTGAAATATAGTAATTTTGTTTATGCCTCACCTGAGCATCGAACCCAAGTATCTCGTGGCTGAGGGAGGACGTCCTGCCACTCTTCACTTCGTGGAGGTGCCTGAACATGTTCAGGCGAGCGCTGCCTCTGCCATTATCCAATTCGCCTTTGAGCAAAAATAAAATTAGAAAAAATGTATTAACCCATCGAATATAGTAACATTTTATTATTTAAATAGTTTATACCAATAGATTAGTGTTCAATCACAACATCGGAATGATGATTAGTTGTGTTCAAAAGTAACTAGATGGCGTTACACGTTTTCAAATTAACATAAAGTCGACTTATTCTCATACATACAAAATATTTGAACCCACCTACATGACAGTTCTATAATATAGACTTTGTTCTGCCACACCTCTGTGTTACGAATTTTATTTCAAATTATAAATCCTTTGTTTAGTTTGCAAAAATACAATCGATAGTGAAAATTAAATGAGCTACTTCGAACAATTCGTGATAGCACACTTCACTGATTACATCGGTTAAATAAAGGTAATATAAAATAACTAATGTTTTACTCCATTTATAAGAATAGGACTCGACTGTTAAATTCATCATCACCAGAGCGTTATTTCATGTGAGACAAACCGGTAAAGTGTACAAAATAGCTAAAGTAAAGTAAAGTAAAATTGAACGTTATTCTTTAAAACGTTAGGTATTCATTTGCTTAAGTTATTTCCAACGTCGTGAAGTACATAAGATTTAATACAAAATATATACTTTTACATTACGATTGTAGTTTTTCAAAAACCCCTTTATAACGAATTTTCAACCATTATTGCAACATTTAAAAGTTTAGAAAGTATAAACGACCCCTGTATAACGATTTTTGGCAAGTTTTGCGTAATGTATTCTATCAATGCATCTAAATCTAACAACAAATCATGTCTCGACAGATTCAAACATATTCATTTATCGTAAGACAATCTAGAAATTTAAAATTTGTTATACAATAGTATTTAGTGTTGTAAATAAATATTATGCGATATATCTATATCGCATACAATACTATAAGATAGATCTATAAATATAGTGCGTTCATTACAATGTGTTTTATTTTTATATAGAATTTCCCTTAACCTTGCTATATCGATTTAAACCAAACTAACCTCTATATAACAAGCCTCATTGTAACAAATTTCTCGATATAACGAATATTTTCTAATCTCCTTGAGATTTATTGTATCAAGGTTATACTGCATTTATTTAATAACTAGCTGCGCCCCGCGGTTTCACCCGCGTGGTGATGGAAAATCGTTATATTTTGGACAATTCACACTATATCTTTATAAATTATAGCCTACGTGTTATTCTGATGAAGGTAGCAGAAAAAATTGTAAATAATAATACCTATATTGTTTACTATTTTTTCTGCTACCTACAGTAGCGGAAACTTAAAAAAAAACAGATACCCACCCTGAGTTAGCACACCTATCAAGGTGGATTTGCCAGCCTCGTTAGCCCCCATCACAGCTACTCGCAACTCCACACTCTGCTGCGGGTCGGCCAGCTGTAATACACGATTATTATTACAGAAAAAACATAGGTAACAAAACGAGTCCCCCCAAATACAGTGATCTAGGCTCAGTATTCTACTTATAGTCTTGAGGGACGGCTATGGGTAGAATCTAAGTAAAAACACAGCACAACTTTGTACCCCTTTTTACGAAAATTGTGCGGACGGAGTATGATATTTCGCATACTTATAGTTTATATAGAGAAGGAGTGCAGAATGCTAATATGCTAATTAAATCAATAAAAAAACATTACACACACCTCTATGTACTCTTTTATTTATGTTAAAGTCAAATTATAAAGAAGTATATATAGTCTTTGACAACAGAACCTTAATAATGTTCAAACTTATAATTTAAATTAATTATTATGGTCGAATTTCGACCACGGGCGACTACTAGTACATCATAAATAAGTTAAGTTTTCTTTTATTGTATTAGATTATTTGTGGTATTTCTTGTTAATAAGATCGGTATTAACAAAACAAGCATGTGTCAGATTTAAGCTTAATTTACTTTTATTTAACACTCCTCCTCCGCCATATAATATAGGGTATTTATTTGGTTTTGGTTTTTTTGGTGACAATAAGTTTCTAGGTGTCTATTTATTTATTTTATTGTTCTTTTCTTTCTTTTTTTATAAATTCCCACTCGCTAAAACATTTTTATTTGTCTATTACAAACTTATATTTGTTACTAGCTGATGCCCGCGACTTCGTCCGCGTGGTGCGGTTTTTTAACTATCCCACGGGAACTCTTTAATTTTTCGGGATAAAAAGTATCCTATATGTTGACCAGGGATATAAGCTACCACAATACAAAATTTCATTTAAATCGGTCCAGTCGTTTCGGATATTAGTCGGTACAAACAGAGAAACAAAAAAAAATAATATAGTTCTATTTCACTTCTTACATCCCCCCGATTTGGTTTTTAGCATTTTTTTTACTTGTACAGAAATTTGACCTCTACAATTAAAATAAAAAATACAAATAAAAAAATGATTTACATTTGCATTCGTTAACTTGTGATTAAGTTCTTATTATAATTTAGTTTGAACTTTACTTAAGCAACAACTTATTACATAACTGGAAAACTTCTGTCCAATCAACGATAAGGTCAATTTCGCAAGTGAACTAATGCAAACGTAAACCAGACTTTACAAAGTATTCCCAGACACCTTAAAACAAGGATGTAAACAGATTTTAATGTTTCGAGGGGGTATGCAACGCAGCGGTTGTCTTAATGTTGCAGACGTGCATGGGCGATGGTAATCATTTACCTTAGGGTGGACCGTCTATTTGTTTACAAACAAAAAAATGATTATTAAACACTTGAAAAATGTAAAGTCTGTGACATACTTTTCTGATGTACACTTCGGCGACCGCTCTGTGTGGTGCAACCCTTCTTGCCGTTACGTGTGTTAAAGTTGCATCCAATGCCCTATTTGAAGAATATAACATTGAAAAAATACAAATACAGTAAAGAACATAAGCGAAGAACAAGGTAGGCTCGAGGACACAACCCTGAGGAACTCCACATTTTATGTTAATCTGAGGGGTGGTGAGTGTACACGTTGAGGACGAGATATTGTTCACGATCAGTTAGGTAGCTTTCGAACAGATCCAACACAAGGTCTCTAATGCCCATAATTATGTTCACAGTTGTCTAGGATTTTAGGAATTGAAACACTATCGAAAGCCTTGGTAAGTTCCAATTTAATAACACAAAAAACAAATGTCTATAAAACATATTAATTATTATTATAATGTAATTTCCAAACTTTTCCCCCTGGTGTATTAACTGGTCTTCGGTAAGTAAGATACGACTCACCTAGCCATCCTGGTCAAGGAGTGGAGCGATGAACGAAGAGGTCTCGGACGAAGCCCCACCAGCGCCCCACAATCGCGAACCCCCACTACGTACACGCAGCTGCCACCGCCAGAGCGCAATCGCCATTTCAACTGACAGCCACACACACACACACATACAAATCAAAAATTCAATAGAATCAAATTTAGTTATTTCTTGTTATAATATCATTATACTGTTGCGTTTAATACTGATTACAGAATGACTCTGCAATGATGTGTCCACTGAAAAGACATATTACCATTTTCTTTCATGGCGATAAACTATGATGACGACGTGTCTGTGAGTGAATTGTAACGGCGACCGCGGCGCCATTTTTGCACTGTAATCGTTTATATCTCATTCATCGGGATAAAAATATTTTAAGCGTTATAGACCCGGGATGTGAGTCATCGCTGGGTTGAGTTTCATTTAAAATCGTTCAGTAGTTTTCACGTAACGCTTTGATGGACAAACAGATTTTTTTTTGAAAATTTGTTGGTCTAATTAGTCCCATGATATTTTTCTGATTTTTAAATTCATTGTATAAACTCGACACCTCAACAAATTTATTATATTAGAGAAAATACCTGTGTGACTAGATGCTGGAACCTCCTCTCGCAGAGTGAAACCAACTGTAGTTTATACTCAACATTACCGAACCTAGGTTCTGGTGGTAGACTGCCATATGTTTCATCCCCAGAGTCATCGGGTTCTGAAGTACTGAAACATAAAGTGTTCGTACATTTATACTTACGGTATGGTATTACAACAGAACCGATCAATTGCAGGAGTGCCACCAAATCATACCTGGTTCTAGTCTCTGGAAAATATAGATATGTCTTTAACACAAGTAAAGTGTTCTGCTGGTAAGGAATTTGATTTAGCTTCTTCCCCTTAAACTGCGATAACAGGTTGCGAAACGGTATACATAGAGTAGGATGTACACTCAATTTTTAACTTTTACATATGTTCACCTTCAAAAAATGTTCTCTAACTTAGCTTGAATTAAAATGCTCGCTTTCAGGAATTGCAATAACTATACAGCCCATGATCTTTTTTGCAAAGTAATAACAATTAAATACATTTGTCACTAACTTAAGCCAAACCTTGTAAAAGAGGAACATACAACTGCATATGCAGCGTTTTACAAAACTTTCAACGCCATAAATGCAAATAGAAAGAATAAAACAGGATTATTAAATAGTTTCATGTATTTTCTTGCTATTTTAATACAGTTTCTATATATATTTAGATAGTGCCAATAAAAATAATTAAAAAGAGAGTTAGACTTACGAATCATCCATAAATTCTTCACCATCCGAACAATAAAAGAAATCACTATCCAGATCCTTAGTATCAAAGTCACCAGCTAAATACATATCGTCCTTCAAGTTAACCTTCTCTAGCTTATCAATAACATTATATACAACATCATTATCATATATAATATTCTCTTTGCAACTATTATCACTCTCTCCGTCAGTGAAATCATCAACTCCACTCATCTCTTTCCTCTTGTTTCTTTTAAAATCAGCATTGTATAGATTATTGACATTCTTTCCTATATTATCGTCTGTGGTTTTGGATATCGACGTTTGATTATTAAGCGATTCAGCTTTCATTGCATCTTTATTGGTTATATTGTTTATGTCTTTTTGTGGTGATCTCTTTTTCCTACGCGTTTTGCGATTCGAGTTGCGGCGTTTTGGTTTTTTGTCATCTGTTTTTGATTCTGAAACATTAAAGTACTTAATAACAAGTGTAATTACTTAAACAACGGTATGTCACGTTAGCGAGAAAAACAATGTGAATATGGATGGCTCCTATAAAGAGCAATAGTCCTACCCAATTTATTTAAAAATAGCTGAGGTACACTACAATACTGTTACAGCTCAGATCCCGACAAACACAAAATCCACCTGCATATATGAAACAAAGCACATTTATTACCCGTCGGCATTTGAACTAATAACATTGAAATTCTTTTATGGTCGTCTTCTTTTGTTTACTTGTTGGCATACGGCCTATTGTTGTTTTTTTATCATTAGCCAGGTGTTACGGAATTAAAGTACAAGCTGATTCTAGGAAATTCGGTCCACGCTGCCGTGCGACCATATTACATTTGTGCAGTATAAAACAATGGCCCGATTGAGAGAGGAGTTAGTCGAGCGAGAACCACGAACGAAGCGAGACGTGTGTACTACAATCGGGAATCTTTTAGTGAGGACTTTGCGCGTTTTATTGAATTACGACTTTCTGCATTAAGTTTGGACTTGTTGTGTTCGGTTATATTTGTACCTGTGTTATACGTGTTGTATAGTTCTAATAAATTCTATAGTAATTCTAACGGCATTTTAATTCGAGTCTCGCGACTCGTAACAATACATAATAAACACTTACCATCATCTTTCTTAGTAATCTCGAAGTAGTTCTCAATGTAGCTTACATCTTTAACTAAAACTTCATTACTTAGATCCGGCTCACATAAGAAAGAGGATTCTTCTGGCAAAGTTTCGTTCTTGCCCGACGACTTCTTACCTCTCCTACGTCCTGGAAAGTATATTTATATAATGGTTTAACGAATTTTAGCGCCCGTGAATCAAACAAAATACACATTCCTTTATCTCATCCGTCGTACTCCTTGTTAGGCTGCTAAAAGTTGGCTTCGCCCCTGGTTTTGTAAACGGCTATAGATGACGGTAACTGCTTTCCACCAGGTGGGCCGTCTGGTTATTTTTATAATTGAAAAGCTGGTAAACAGGCAGACGACCCATCTAATGAAAACCGTTTACCGTCGCCTATAAACGTTTGCAACACGAAGGGTGAAGTCAACGAGCCAGCCTTTAGGTTGGAACGAAGAGGATGGAATAGGGTGATGAGACAGAGCGGTGTTGCACAAGGATCGGTACTGCGTCCTATAGACGTTTGCAAAACAAAGGGTGAAGCCAATTAGGCAGCCTTTAGGATGGAATGAAGATGATGAGACAGGGCGGTGTACCACAAGGATCGGTATTGGGTCCGATCCTGTGGAACATTGGTTACGACTGGCTCCTCCGAGAATTCCGCAGTAGAGAGTAATGGTTCGCGGTTACCTTCTTTTGTGAGTCGGTTTTTTTTTAACAACTCTACGGACTCGAGTTCCGTACCCTTTTTTACAACTTAATTTCTGTGAAAGCCTTTTAAAGTTCATACACGCTTATTGTTTATTTTTGTTACTATGTGTGACATTAATTTAGTGGTTTTTAGAGTTGTAGTGTACCTTAAGAATAACTTCTACAATTATTTTTTCCTAATTTTAATACTAAATTTATACTAATGTAGAGTGTATCTGTTTCATGCTGGTATTGCGAGGTGTATGTGCAGCGTGTGCCTTATGTCTATACTTATATATATCTTAACTGGTGATATGTGTGTTGTTTTTCCTTTCTGTGCGTAGGTTATTAATTTTAAGGCTCTTTGTGTGTCTTGGTTTGTTTGTGAAGTGTGCGTGTAATGCAATGCGGTGGTGCGGTGGTGTGAGTATGTTTATGAGTCGGTTATGACCCAGATGGAGGCCCAGATGAAGGCCGCAGACCGGGGAGATGCGTCGCTACGCACATCGCCTCCCGTGATCTATCATAGGGGGCCGCGTGGAATCACGGGAGCCTGTGACCCCAAGAGGGTTTCCTTGCCCAGATGTAGTGTCTAGTAACTGCGTGTGGCGCTCCGTTGCGCGTAGGAGGTCAGGTTTGTAGGTATCCGGTCGTTCAAGAGTATCTCGTTCAAGAGTCTCCCAAACTCCCCACGGTGTCCTCCCCCGAGGCTCGAGGATATTGTACAAAGATATGACGCCTGTGTCATATAAAAAAAACAAGGGTGATGAGACAGAGGAATAAAACAGGAGGAATGAGATGAGATAGGGAAGTAGTGGAATGGGGAGGTGGGTCATCGGAACGCTCGCTCATCACACGAAACACGATTAGCTAACCGTTTCACGCCGATAATCTGTAAGAGCGCGGTATCACACCCAACGAGCCGGCCTTAAGTGCTGCAATCAGTGTTTGCTTTGCAATAAAAAACAGTGCACAGAGTCTCTTTACCTTTCGGACCTTCACTTCTCTTCTTAACATTGTCTTGGTCGTTTTTGTGCTTCTTCTTTATGTATTGCTTGTTCTGGTTACCATCAGACGGATCGAAGAGACTAAAGAACGAATCCATGATTTCTGAAAGGGGCAATACAATTACATATTAAAATTCAAAAGTTTTCATCTATCTATACTGATAAATAAAATTTAAGTGTTTGTTTGTAATGTGTCAAAATAACAGCTTTTTACTAAATGCATATAAAATTAATTTATATGCATTTAGTAGGATTTCCCTCGTATAAAAAATATATATACAGACAGAGGCGGAAAATGACTTTGCTTTTTTTATAGGTGGAGTACAGCAGACAGGCCGACGGCCCACCTGATGGAAAGCGGTTACAGTCGCCTATGGACGTTTGCAACACCAGGATGTCACCAACGCGTTGCCGGCTTCGCAGAAATTTTATGACACCCATTTTTAAAGAACCATATTGTAGCGCTATGGAAAAACCGCTGGGAATTCATTCCGAATCCCCACGATGCGCAAGAGGAACGTTCTAGAGAACCGTTGCGAACAAGAGCAACGCCCAGCCAATGGCGTACGGTGCGGTGGTAAAAGGAAGACGAAGGCACCATTCTGAACAGTTCCTTTGTTTTATACTACGTAAAAACGATGAATATTATTGTGGCGAGTGATGGTGGAACAAACTAGTTGGTTTAAGAACGTTTAGAAAAAGGTAGAAGATTCTGGAAAGAAAAGACAAGGACAGATACATGTTAGAAAGGGCTAGACGTTAAACGAAAGTTCTAGAATATAAAGTTCGGAAAGAAAAGACAGAGATATATAGATGATGAACGAAAGTTCTAGAATAAAAGGTTCGGGAACGAAAAGACAGAGATAGATAGATGTATAGAAAGGGACAGATAGCAAATAAAAGAATAACGAAATTATGGGTTCCAGAAGATTCTTCCGGGTATATAAGCAGCGTAAGGCGCGCCTACCGGGCAGTTTAGAGTTGAGTCGGGCAGTCAAGACAGTGAAGCGACAAGTGGGATACGAAAAAGTTGGAAGAAGAGATTAATAGAAGACGATTAATTTAGTGGACAGTTTAGTGAAGGAGGAGTTTCGCGTAGTTTAAAAGGAGGTCCGGAAGCGAGCTACGTGCGGTAAATTCTAAACACTGCAGCAGTGCGTCGTTCGTTGTGTGTGTAGGGGCAACCCTGCAGAGAAGAATCACGCATGGCTGTGTAAGTCAATAAAAGCGATTAGTTAAAAACTGCTGTTTTCTTCCAATCCTAAGTGCGAACCCCCGCTCGCACGTAACATTATTGTATACTCGCGCGTTGTGATGTTGCCAAACATAATAACACTATATTTATCTCCACTATCCACCTACGCGCCTAATTTTATCGCGCGATATTCTTTATCCATTATAATCTGCCTGAAGGTCGTTGACATTGTATACAGGCACAATAATAACGCACGTATAAAACGATTTCGGTTTTAACGACCGCCATATACTGATGATGATACTTGGTAGATTTCAACATACCGGGATTTCTATTTCATTGTATGAGTTCAGCAGACAGGCAGACGGCCCACCTGATGGGAAGCGGTTATCATCACCTATGGCCATTTGCTACCGCTCTATAAAGGGAGTCGGGGAAGTGTGACATTGTATGACAAGGGGAGGGAGGGGGTCCTAAACTTCGTGACGTCACATTTGAAAATGTAATATTTAAGCTTTAAAACACAAAGGAAATATTTCACGTGATATACGGCAGAACTGTACGCACGATATGGTAGTAAAAGAACAGCAACTGGTCACATATTTATAATCAGAGAACCTTACGGTTTTAACACATAACAGACAGTGACTATTCAAACTCGACAAGCATTCTTAGAACACCTCGACATCCCTCCAATTTTACAGTATATCAAACTTAGCATATTGGCACAACCGATAGCGGATTTAAGTCATTGATAAACAATGTTAATTAAAGGGTTATGCATGACCAGAATTTAATACATTATTGTTTGGATATTTCAGATAATATTTTATATAAGATATTGTGTAAAATATTATACTTAAAGTTTTATCTATCTATACATATAATAAAACTGTAGAGGTCGAATTTCTGTACAATGAAAAAAAATGCTAAAAACCGAGTCAGGGGATGTATGTAAGAAGTGAAATATAACTTAATTAGATTTTTTTAATTTTATGTTTCTCTGTTTGTACCGGCTAATCTCCGAAACGACTGGACCGATTTAAATGAAATTTTGTATGGTGGTAGCTTATATCCCTGGTCAACATATAGGATACTTTTGATCCCGAAAAATTAAAGAGTTCCCGTGGGATAGTTAAAAAACCGCACCACGCGGACGAAGTCGCGGGCATCAGCTAGTTGTTTACATAAATGAGATATGAGTAAGTTCGCATTCCAGTCTTCTTTCAAACGTTAATGAGTCATGTTAATGTTTGATTTGTGCTATTAAAATGAATCCAAGAAAGAACAAATACCTTTCCATAAGTAAACGCTTGTTATTTTGAACTCTTGACAATTTGAAATTTATCTCTGGTCCCTTCAGTTTCAAATTATCGAGAGTCGACTGTATTAACTTTAAAAGGAAACACAAGAACAACTATGCTACTCGATAACTGTAACATATTATACAGAAGCTGAAATTTTGTTTCTAACCCCTTTTGTACATAAAGAAAATTATAGAGTTGCCAATGGAAGTATCTGTTACCCATCACTAACAGATATTAAGTCAAATACTGTATGTAGTGAATTTCACATCTACTGATGACTGTATACCAAATCTTATAACATCAATTCTTAATTCTCTGGGTAGTAACTGACAGACAGACAAGCAGACGGATTTATTTCTTATTTATTATTATAGTTGTGGGCAACATCGCTGGTTGCGCCACAAGTAATATTTATTTATAGTTTATATTTTTATTTAATTTTGTTAGTGGTGTAATTGTTCGTTGGCCTAAATAAATTTAAAAAAAAACGAAATTTGAACTATTAACGATAAACTTCAAATATTTAAGGTCTGTCTGTATGAGCAATGTAAAATAAAATATACATTATTATAGTAAATGTTCTCAGAATATGCAAAGAAATAACAGGTAGTAAAGCCCAGACCGTCCTAGTCACTTCTCTATTTTTTTACACCATCAGAAAGAGATTTCAATGAACAAAAAGCCCATCGACTTTTTTAAAAAGCCAATATTTTGACGCGATAATTTTCGATTGAAAATTTGGGTGCTTTTTCGATATTAACTCAAAATGTGGTGAAAAAGTAATTATCAAAAAATAAATTTAAAAAATCAGTGTTTGGGACATAAAAGTTAAATATTCACCAAATTTCGTGTTTTTTTTTTGTAATAGATAATAAAAACCAAAAGCTTGGTTATTTGAATTTTTCACATAAATTTTGTTGGTTATGTGAGAAAAGTTTAAATAGATAAGTTGTAGATCTTTTTATTACCTACAAATTTGCCATTTAACTTTTTTCTATAAGACTTGTGGTTTTGGTGGAAATCGAGATAAACCGTTTTTTACCCTTAAAAATTCCCCCCTTCCACTTCCCGACCTCAGATGGCCCGTAAATTATTTTTCCTTTCATTTTTGCTATATTCTCTTCCTATTCCAATGGGTTTCATCCTACTATTATTTTTATTGGTTTCAAAAATTATCGACCCTGGTGACCCTAGGAAACATTCGAATTGTAGAGGTTAAGCTTTATTCTAACTGATTTTGAGTTAGAGAGTTGAAACAAATAACAATCCTACTAATTATAGAGGTAAAAAAACATTTTTCAAATATTCCTATGTTCGAGATACAGAGGTCAAATTTATTTTTTCGAGTTATAGAGGGAGAATAAGTACTGAATTTGCTTATAGGAACTCACTAATTATTTCGATTTATAGAGGTCCAGATTTCAAGCATCCGAGGTTTTGGGGCTTAAATGGAAGGGAACACAAAAAAATTCGAGTTTGGGAGGTTTTCGACTTATCGACGTTCTACTGTATTACAATAGTGCACGTACTGCTTCGTAACGCTGCCAAAAACATTGATTATTTTACTTCTGATGAAAAAACAATTCATTAAACGAGATATCATCATATAAAGGGTTAATATTTTAACTACTGATCAAGTAGACGCTTGTTAAGAAACTGCATTGTTTCTACCTCTTGCAGTTTAAATTTAAGTGCAAAAAATAATCTTCTGTTATTTTATTTTTAACATTTTGATTTTTCAACATAAAAATTAGTGTCATTTTAGGCATGTTTTTGTTTTATTTTCTGGCTTAATATAGAAATTGTTTTGTTTGATCGCCCACTAGATGTCGCTGTTCAATAATATAACGTGATAATCTTAACAATTTATATGTTGTGTATTTTACCTAACGTTTTTATAATTGAAGATTCCAATATACAGGTCGCTCCAGGTGATTAGGAGGATTCTAGAACCCGATCTCCGCGCCACCTACCGGTTCCAACGGGATAAAAGGTACCCTATGTCCATCTCCTGGTTCTAAGCTACCTTCCCACCAATTTTCAGCAAAATCGGTACGGTACAGCCGTTCTCGAGTTATAAATAGTGTAACTAACACGACTTTCTTTTATATATGTAGAAGATTGTGTAGTATCCGTTTTTAGGATACTTTTTAATTTAATGAACACACAATTCAAACGTATCTTTTTGGTCTACCTTTACATCTGTAACCGTGAAACTGCTTCTTTTTGTAACATAACTTTCATCCCTCGTCATTATTCTTCCTCTATTCCCGCACGAATTTGGCAAAACGTATTTATTGGCATCGGTTTGCATCGTATGACTAGTTTTTATAGCCGCATCTCTTGCCAAGTGTCAATTAGTGTATGTAAATACATTTTGCGAACATAATAAACAAAGAATTTGGCGGTGATATATTTATCGGGATATTTTAAGTTTCAATCGATTCTTTTCCTTAATAAATCGATTAGGATGACCACTGGGGAAATTTCGACCCACTTTTGTTTAGGATCAAAACATTTTGGAGTAGATGTAAAATTTTGCCTCTGGAAGGTCAAAATTCAAGCCGAGCATTAAAATTATTACGATTTGGATGTCGTGTTACTGCTTATCATCTTAAACACATTTATCTATCTATCTGAAAGTCATCAGCAGACAGGCAGACGGCCCACTTAACGGAAAGCGATGACCATCGCCTATGGGCATTTGCAACACCAAAGGTGCTACAAATGCGCTGCTGCTGTCTTAAGGGAGACTGGAACCTGGCCACTAATGAAGGAACACAACTCAAGATTGTTGTGGCGACATACTTTAGACCAGGGGTGGTAGCCATCCAGTCGGACAAATACCCTACCACCTGGCTGTGGGTTGTTTTGTCGCCTTTTACGACAGGCCGCCCGGCCGCAGGAAATCGTATTCTTTCTCCGTCCCTGCACGGATACTATGTAACGACTCAACAGAATTTAAAAACAAATATATATATATAACAAAATTAACATAATAACTATTTTGTTATCATAATTACGATCACCTAAAAGCGAGAACAAAGAAAACTCATCCAAACTGTAAAACATAATTATCAGGCTTTTTTATAATACAATACAGCCTGCATTCATTAATATCAAGTCAGTCTTTGTTAAAACTAAATTGGATTATGACGTCATAATTGAGCAAACAGTGCTCCATTGTTGCTGTATTCGATGAAATAATTCTTATCACATTCGAATAAATTTTAAAACTGCAACTGTCGCTAAAATTGGGACAGTTTAGACCAGGGATTCCCAAAGTGGTCGATAATCGACCCCCTGGGGTTGAAATCGGTTTCCCAGGGCTTGACATAAACGAAAACTGATTTTAGGGCAATCCCCAAAATCAGATTATGAATGAACACAAGTTCTTATTTGAAACTTTCAAGATACTGTACAGTTGTGTTTCATGTACAAATGTGCTATTTACAAAAAATAATTATCTTCTTAAGTATTTGTACGTAATATGTATTAATAATTATTAATAAATTTATATTGTTAAATCTTGATGAGAAAACGATGTCAAGTTTAATCGCTAAAATCTTTATATGTTGTTTGCATTACTGTGTTTTGTTCATGCAACATTCATATGAAATGGCTCTGTAATTGTTATTATTTTTAAAGCAGATTGATTGAAATCTTGATTTATAATGACAATTGTATATCCCAAAAGATCTCTTCTTTTGAAAATATATTTATTTTGTACTTATACCTCAACTCATTGAATTAAGTTGCGGGTACTACAACCACAGCTATGTTGCGTTAGCAAAACACTTGGGAGGGAATTAGTAACTGATAACCAACAGTATTACTAATTGTCTATGAGCTTGTGAAAAGCTTGTATTGCCCTCTTAACTATTGGTTATTGGGAACTTCAAAATCAATCAGTTACCATTACAGACAACTGTCGGTAAAATATAGAAACCGGGGGTTAACCAACCGCAGAGTTTTTAAATTGGTAAGTACATTGTATTAATACGAGAAAAACTATCGTATGTATAGTGTTATACGTTTCGGTAACTTTTACGTTATTTCAAGCAACATTGCCATTTTTAAGAATTGGTTTTATTACGACTGCAGGTAACACCGAAACAATCGACAAACACTACTCTAAATATTATGCGCACTCTTGCCACAGTGCTGTTTGACAATCTTTGCGAGTAAAACTACCGATAAAAATAGTATCAACGTTATATTTTTTACAGGTAAAATGGCTAGAAATAACGGTAACTTTTAACACAATATTTATATTTTACAAGCCCTGCTACACAGTTGTAAAAAATGATGGATTTGCATTGGTGTTGACCTCTGTTGCAAATATTCATAGACAATACAGCCGCTTTTCATCACGTGGACCATCAGTTCATCCGCTTCGAATTTCAGTAGTAGAGAACACCTAAATAAAATATAGTTGCGGCCCGGACCATTTAATCTAATACGCAGCCCATATAAAAAAAGGTTGAATACGGCTGCTCTAAAGAAATCTCGCAATTTTTCGAGCTATATTCAAATACAGCCAGGCGTTTAGTGCTTTTTGACTTATGTTTAAATGATCACCATCATAATAGTTTTTTCTGTTTCATAATATTTTTATCACTATAACATAGTACATTATGCGGCAAGCGCCATATTAATAAAGACAAATGTGGACAAAATTGATGATGAACTATCTGTTTCCAAAAACTCGTGTGCTGCGGTCTTGGCACATACTACGAGTACTCACTAAGTGGAGGAACGGGGGGAGAGAATTGTAAATAATGGGTTATGCAGTATGATTACGATCCCTTAGTATACTTTGCATCCTGATAAATGACTTGGTTTCTGTAGAATAGGCAAATATATCAAAAAACGTTAGTATTATGGTTACATTTTTTTTGCACTGCTATTTCCATTCTTCCAAGCAGTGGCATAGACTTAATACAAGTCAATTCCTCATAGCCTACCTTTATGAAACTAGCGACCAAAAGGTTTAAAGTGCCATGAATTTATTGGTGCTTACATTTTTTATTCTGACATATATTAATATATTATTACTGTATGGCTATCTCTTACGCTCGGTGGCTTTCCACATGTATTGGATAAAATAGCAACTCAGAAACCGATCGGGCATCGGTTTTTGTTTCAAAATATTTGGTAAGATTGCTAAATTAAAAATATATATTGTAATAACTAAATATATCATGAGTTAGATGGTTTTTCAACAGTGGTGTAGTCCCCGCTTACATGGCGGTATGTTATTTCAACAGGTTTACCCTAAACAAATTTCCAACCCGCACCACTGCTAACTAGTATGTTGTAGTCATGGCAAAGTGAACAGAATTTGGCTAGCACATGCAAGTTTATAACATAGGTGATGAAATTTTACGAATTAATTGCATTGACTAATTACATTTACAAGGAAAATCTAGTATTACCTAACATTAGGTAACATTCAGGAAAATTATATTGCAACATCTTTAAAAATCTCTAAAATTTTCATTATTTGTTTTATGCAACGCAACTGTAGTGCGATCTATGGTTCATTAAAGAAGATAGATAGACTCAGACGAAATAAAAATATAGACAGAGCATGCATGTACCAAAGTGTCAAATGAAGTGAAGCATTTTCTAACAACTTGTGTGAGTAAACTTAAATATTATACTGGTGGTTTGAGGCTGTTTGGTTAATAGTAATGTATCAATATTATATCAATTAATTTAATACTAACATAAGTTCTCATAATGCAATGTGGTGCTATTCAATCAAATTAAATTACTATATGTTCCAGAATGTAGTTTCTGAGTAGTCTGAGAGTCCATCTTTCTATGAATTGTGAGTGGTCTTTATAGATATTTAAAAATTCACTCGGGAACCATTATGTTACGTCTTATGCAATAATGTATGTGCTATCTTACGCAATAATGTATGTGCTAGTTTACAATACTTTAGACTGTAATCTGCTGCCTAGGTGTCATTTTTATTTATATTTTTTTCCTTTGAGTCAGGTTGCCTGGAAGGGACTGCTTTTAGTACTAAGGCCACCTTTTGTTTACCAAGTAACTATTATCTTGTTGAGCGTTTTTGTAATTTTTGTTTTGGTGAACAATAAAGTGTTGTCTATGTCGATTCTCCCCAAAGCAAAAAATTACAAAAATTCACAACAAGAAAATGGTTACTTGTTAAAACACAAGGTACTATGTGACAAACCTTCAAACAAATCAAAAACAACTCTACAAAGTAATTTTCAATATATAAATTTTAATACTGAATTATATATTTTTTAACAATATATTTTTTTATCACAGAGAATCTATTTAATGTGCAATTTTTCAATTCATTAAAAAAACACTGAAAATATTTTTAATTTACAGAAATCTATACCTAATTCTCCGTTGGATACTGTTTTGAATATAGACCCTGGAGTCTTTTTCCTACTTTCATTCGTCTTACTTTCATCCTTTATCAATTACTTTTTAGATATAATTATGTGATAATTTACACAATTCTGCTAGACAAAAAAACCCGAGTTAATTTAACAATTCATTTAAATCAATCTGTAAGCACTTAATTGATTTTATAATGCAATAATATATTCTAATAAATGTAAAAGCCACTTACAAATAAACAGCTGTCCGCTGCTCCAAGGTCATGGAAAGCCTGTTGCTAACGCAGAGACCGTTCCGATTGTGAGTCAACAAACAACAAAACACCCAATATTACACACTGTATGACGTAAAATTACATTATATTTGTGCAAGTGTATCTAGTGTTATACCGTAAATTAAACAAAGATTATAAGCCGAACGTCGTTTATACGTGAACAAAAACAAAAGCCGTAATATTTGTAATTCAACTTTGATAATATTAGATGCGGTTGCGACCTATTTCATCATATTTTGTATTACTTTGTTTCCAAAAACATTTTTGTTTCTTATATGTTGTAGTACTTGTAGTACAATTTTTATTTTATTGATTTTATTGTCATTTATTTTATAACGTTTTACGGTTCTGGCTACAAGGTATTTTAATACTTTTCAGAGATAACGCGTACACATTAAGCCAACAAAAACCCTTTGATACGACCCATACACAGAACTGCATTGCAGACCGCCTAGCATTTCGCCGCGTATTGCACAACTGTGAATGTTGTTGCAGCCTGCATTGTGGCCTGCAATACCAAGTAGGACGCTTCTCGAGTCCTGCACCGGGCCTGCAAGCTATGTCCACCGTTTGCAGTCCGACTCGCAGGACGCTCAGTAGCTTGGTGTCCTGCGTAGCGGACTGCTTTATTGTAAGCCAGAGCGTGAATTTCAATGCTCTACTACATTATCAATGTGCCAATGTAGGCGATTTATTGAAACTCAGAGTAAGATTTGACTATGATAAAATCTGAAAGGTGGTCGCCTGTACAACTACACCGAAAAGCCATTTAAATTAAACAAACCACAAATGAATATAAGCTTCTAATAAAAATTATAGCCACCCTAATGTCTGACATATAAATAAAAAAACGGTAAAGATGAAAAATTTTGTTGTTTTAGAAATATATGCACTGCACTAATTTAAAGTTTTACTTGGCACCCACTTCAAGATGTAATAATATTTAATTTAATTTAATTTTAATATTTTGTTTTTAATTAGTTACTTTTAAAATCAGCTTCTTCTTTTGCTATAACATTTTTATTTTACACTTTTAAGTTATCTATAAAAATGTTATGGTATCTCTAATATCGTAGTTTCTGCAATGTGGGAATGACAGCTAGATGAAGCAGAATTAATAAGTCAATCTACACGTTCATGCTGTTTGTTGCTATGGAATTCCGTTGTACACCTTCTTAGACCCGATCAGCTCGATCAGCACAGCATCAGTTCGATGATAAGCACAACGAGCTGAAAGCCCGACCACCCGTGGCAATAAACCATAATTATGACAACGGCGTTTTGACCTTCCCAAAATAAAAGCGAACCATCGTAAACCATATTGGATACTATAGTCACCAAAGAAGCTGTCTCCATACTTGAATGTTGGAGGACGTAATTATAGTCCTAATCGAGTTTAATAGCACATTATTATTAATAATTCGGTACATACTTGTTTTAAGATTGTCATGAACGTAAACACTATTTCGATTATTATACGTTTTCTATTTGATTTTGACGAATTTTCGACTGTATCTTCGAATTTCAATACCAATAAAAGTTATACCACCATCTAGAAAATATATTGAATCCGATTACAAATGTTTGAAATCCGTTCAGAAACAAAAAAGTTGTGGCTGAAATACTTCAATTACTAAAATTTTCTGTTTGATTTTAATGAATTTTTATTTATATTTAATAACTAATAATAAAAAAGACAGAACAGAATAACAATTTTCTTTTTTTTAACTGTAAGAAACATAATTGTAGAAACACCGACTCGAGTGTGAAGCGAAACAATATTAATGACATGGGGAGCTATATCCTGCTTCGCAATCTTACAAGTCCCGCCAACTGAAGGTGTTGTATGGGCCCCTATATTTTTCGATAGTTCAAGACTAGGTAAACTGTATTTGCCTATCTGTATCTTTAAAAACATATATTTTATTTTGACATTGACAATATATTTTTTGCGAATTGAGGAATTGTGGCGGGAAAAATAAAGTCTATACAAGTTGTTCTTAAATTGAATAATGTCTATTCAAATCGAAAATAATTTAAAGAAAACGGACAACAAACAAATATTTCAGCAGAAAGCACATTATATGCCGTGTAAGATAGAATCAGATGGACCTATAGATGTTAAAAAGTATTTCGATCCTTACGTGGTTAAAAATAAAGAAACAGGTTAGAATGTGTCGAATGGAAAATATTAATATTTTTATACTTTCAGTCTGTTGGCCATTCGTATAGTGGTTTTTATTCTTGTAGATGAACTGTCGGGAACGTTTAGGGGGCATTCTTTAGATGGAAAGGAAATGAACTTGCCTGAAGGTTATACAACTATAGTAGTCACAGAAGCTAAGAAACCCTTGCTCGAGAATGCTGATAGGAGGTTTCAGGTAAAAAATGATTTATTTCTTGTGCTCTTATCCATTAATTCTTGAGAAATTAGTGTTATGTAACCTTAGATCATATCAACGTCCATATTTAGTTCAGCAAAGAAATATTGTGTATATTAATTTAATTTCTTTAAAAGTACATTCCTAAACTCAAATCACACTTTATTTTTATCTAAATTAGGTAACATTGTTGTGAATTTTAATTTGCCATAATTAATTAAAAACCTTTTTCTACAGTTAATAATAGTCTCAATTGTTATAAATCATTTGTAAGTATATCATAAACTCATATCACCACTATGCATATACCTGACCTTAATTGGTAGTTGCAGCAAAATTTTAATAGTCTATTCATAGCAATTATAGGTCTCCACTATTAAAATTTCATATCGATTTCATTTTTGCCAAAATTGTTATTGAATTGTCAAAGGTTGTCAGACTTTGCTTTTCAGGTCGCAGGTGGCTTCAAAGACCTAACTTATTGGAACTGGGACAAAAAACCATCTAGAAATGATAATCTTATTAAAGCTATGGACTGGATTGATATTGCAGAGGCTGTGAGTTGTTTTGTAATTTATTCTTCTGTGTATCTACTAGGTTTTGCCTGCTACTTTGCTCATGTTGAAAGAAAGAAGAAAGAAAAAAACATTTATTTGGTACTTTAAAAATGAATAATTGGCAGACAAACACATATATAGTATATCCCCAAATTAAGCAAATTATGCTTGTGTTATGGGTAATATACAATGGGAATACTCTAGGCCCAATCCCAGACAAAAATAACAAAGAAAATTTCTTTCCCCAAATTTACTATACCAGGAATCAAACCTGGGGCCTCTGTGTTGCAGTGGGGTAGGTTAGCAAAGGTTTAGCCCGCTCAAGCACAAAGGACATCAAATAAAATATAGCGAGATCCATGAAAAACAATCAAATAAAATGAGCATAAACTATGTCCACAAGAAAATATATCTTGCAATGGTATGAAGTAGGTGCAGATCAGCAAATGATAGCTAACAGGTGCCTGATGGTGGTTTTCAACTGCACCCTAAGAGAGATGGATGTCGCACAGTTGTTTATTATAAAGTAAAGGTCCCGGCAGATATTGTCCTGCCCTGAAAAATATAAATCTATGACCTGAGCCCAGTGCCATCTACTGGTTCTAATTGTGATTCTAAACCATCCGTGGTCCCATTCAAATACACACAAAAAGTCATCACAAAATTGGTAGTTGTTCTCAAGACTATATTAATTAAGGAAGGGTGGGTTTGGGAAGTCTACTAGGTTAGAAAAAAAAACAAACCAATAGCTCGATATAATAACAATACTTTTAATTGTTTCAGATACATGGAGATTAAAATCTTCAGTTATTTAAAGTCTGATTTACATTAGTTATATACTTTTAATAACATCACATAAATGTCCCATTGCTCAGCTCGGACCTTCCACTATTGGGGAATGGACAATATACCTGCCACGCTTGTCCAGGGCTGCTTGGCAGGTTTGACAAATCAGTTATTTTGATGTGCAGGTTTCATCACAATGGTTTCCTCCACCATTGTTAGCACATGGTAATTGGAGCAATATGCACATTAGACGAGAGAACTGCATAAGTGGTGCATGCGTTCCGGCCAGGATTCGAACCCACGCCCTTTGAGTTGGGGACGCGTGCGGTAGCCATTACGCTACCACGGCCAAGTAGTTAGTCAACATATATGTACTTATCATTGTGGGAACAGACTACTTAATCGACAATTTATTACTTAGGGGTAGGGTTGCCAACTATTATTGAGGAAAATAATGTATTATAATTTTTAAGTAGGGAAAACATAAAGTATTTGGAAGAAAAAAGTATTTTTTTACATCATATTTATTTGTTCTCTTGGAGACACTATTTTTGTGTGCTTCTAGCACACACTAACAACTTCTCACTATCCTTAAATTTTTGGGAGCTATATTTACATTTCCAATTTTAATTTAAATAAACAAACAATTCATTTTTTTAAATTAAATTTACAGATGTCCTGTTCCTTTCATTTCGCCATTTTAGATTCATTACTGAAGAAACTTTTTCAGTGAAAGCTGCATTAATAATAGTTCACTGATTATCCATTTAAGTATTTAATTTTACGCATCAGAGTAAATATTGGAAATAGAGTATTTTCATATACTTTATTTTTATGCAAAAGTATAAAGTAAATATTTACCAAAAATAAAGTAGGATATGTTATTATAAAGTATAGTTGGCAACCCTACTTAGGGGTATAAGACTTATTGCTCACGAAATATACAATTTCAAAAATGCACAATCACAATATTGTCGTGGTAGAAACAACAGGCGGCCTTATCGCTTAAAGCAATCTCTTCCAGGCAACCTAACTTAAGGAATAGTTTAACCTAATCTGGCGATGTAGGTGGTGCAGATTATTTGGTATATCATAAACGAACATACTTAAACTACATATTTTGTAACTCAAATACATACAAACATATTTATAAGATACTAGCCTCTGGCCGCGTCTTCGTCCACGTGGAATAGTCAAAAAACCCGATTTTAAAGCATTCTTCATTGGTGCTCCGCTCCTATTGGTCTTAGCGTGACGATATATATATATATATACATTATATTATGACGTCATGAAATTTAGGACCCCTCCCACCCATTGTCACACTTTGTCACCGTCAATCAATTCAGTAGTTTTTGTGTGAAAGAGTAAAAAACATACTTCCTTACATACATTCTTGAAAACTTTCGCGTTTATAATATTAGTAGGAAGAAATAAAAAGGTATTTTATATTTACATCGCTCATTTCAGCTTTATAACATGAAAAACTTCGCTCATCTATATGAGCAGTGTAAAACCTAATTATGGAATTGTTGTATTAATTGAATAACTTCTTTATGTAAAATTGGAAAAGATGTGACATCACACTAGGGAGGGAGCAGTCCCACGAATGTGACCAGCTGTGACCAGTTGTGACAAGGACGAGGGGTAAAAAAATCGTAAAATTCGTGTGACGTAATTCTGTGGATAGGCCCCCCCCCCCCCTTAAATGGAAAATTGACATTTTCATAATTTAACTACTTAACAAATGTAAATGTAAATCAAAATTTTAACTTCAATCAACTTAATAAGATGAAATAAAACAATTATTATGTATTAAAAAAACATATTTTATTAATCTTGTAAAATAAAGAGAACACAACCTTCTTAAAAATAAACAGCTTAATATAATCTGTGATGTTTTCATTTTTAGTATTCTTTTAGTTTTTGGCGGGAACTGAAAGGAGATGTAGTGCTGTGCACTTTTATTTTCTAAAAATGTGTAAAATTACTCTAAAATGAACAATAGTTGTAGGATATTGTAATCATGTGTTTTGTGAGAAATGTGAACTGTATAGTCGAATGTGGCCTTTTGAGTTGTCACAAGAACTCCTTTGGCTTCAGTTGATAACCTACAGCTCAGCTAAGCTATACCATAGGCTTAAGAAAATGAAGAAACTATATTTTAATCTAAGATATGGCTTAAAGGCCTAACTGCCAAGCCATAAACCTAAATAAATAATAGTATTCTTTTACAGTTCACCATAATATATTGTACCAATCTATAAAATACAACTTCCGAATGATATCCATATATGTATGTTGTAGTCAAACTTCGAAGCCCTGGCGGTTCTAGGTTTGACTAGTCAAACCTCAGGTCTGACATAGTTTTAGTCAAAGTCCAAATAAATGACGTTTTTCTGCCTTTGACTGACGAATTTTTGTCTAACCTAGGAGAGACTAATTTATACAGCCATTAAACATGTAGTAAGTGCAGTACGAATCGATTTTTGTCAGAGTCTGCCTTAGTCACTTCTAGGAACGACTAGACAAAGCTCGAAACAGATTATTTTACGTTCGACGTTTGACTAAAAATAGTTTAGTCAAAGGCCAAAATTGGAATTTATTTCAGCCTAGGTCAAACTTAGGATAAACCAGCCATTCCGGGAAGAGACTGCATATACACAATAGTTTAAAAGGAAAATTGCTAACATACAGATAGACAAGTTAATATTTTGTGAGAGTTCCTTTTTTACCAAAATACCTATGATAAAATTTAAAAAACGAAGTAAATAACATATAAAATGTAAATGTTTTTTTAAAGAAAATAATACAGTATTATGCTGAAAATAAAAATAAAATTAGTTGATATTCTTTTTACTCTTAAAATCGTACGCTTAACTCATTTTTATATAGTCTTTTTATTCAATTTTATAAAGTCTACTTTTGAAAGAAATTTATTTAAAATTCCCTTTTCTTTTGTAATGTTCTGAATTCTTTTGAAATTTCTAGCTGTTTCTTTTATGGTATCATTACTACTTTGCTTATATTTTGTACAGTTTAATTTGTTGAATTTTCTTGACTGTTGCTCTTAAGTCTGTTATCTATATGCATACCAAAATCGTATCTGCTTTCTAAATCTTTAAAGTCTTCAACATTTTCTCGGGTCATTTTGTTGAAGATTTTCAAAAATTGCCAAAATTCTATATCGCTACCCTTGATATTGTTTTTGTAGAACTCTATCAATGCTTTGTCACATTTATGTTTCGATGTAACGGGTTTGGGATCTGCTAAAGGATCTCTAGTTTCTTTCGATCTTGGACGCTTTGTTACTTTTACACCCTTTTGTAAAGAATTTGGAACTACTGGTTCTGGATTCTTTTGTGTATATAGTGAATTCTTTGCTTTCAGTTCTGTGTTCTTTTGTGTTGTAAAATTTTTCTTCATGCAGTCTTTTAAGATAATTTTTAAACATTTACCATCAATTAATACATCAGTTACCTTTGATTTTCTTATAAATCTATCTTTATTATTTACTTTAGCAGTTATATTTAAATTATTGCTTTCATTGAATACATTTTTATTATTTGAATGATCTCCTATAGCGGCTAAATTATTTAATTTATGCTTCCATACTTTCTTTTTAAATGGTTTAGGATTCATCTCATGCTTCCTCAAATGCAATTTCAAAGCGCTAAAACTTTGACAAGGTTTATCACAAAATTGACAAGGGAAAAGCATTCTTTGGCCAATACTTTTATATTCTCTATACTTTTGTCTCAGAACTTCCAGATAATTAGCGCATTCTTTCAAATTTGGCTTGACGAATTCTTTCAAATCCGGCTTGACGAACTCTTTCGTCGGCACACTGTCTTTCTGTACCACCCACTCGTTACCTAACTTCACTAACTTTGTTTTCGTTATACTTTTGTCTTTTATATAGCGGTTTCTTTTATCGAGTTTCATACATTCCCTTTTATTCAAATTTTTTATACTAGGTATTATTTCTACGTCGTAGCCGTTGTTTCCTTTGAAACTGTATTTACTTCCGTTAACATTTTCTTGGATTTGCCCATAGTTATAAGATATACTCATTTTATGCACTTTGCGCATGTGCAGCGCGAAATTAGAGCTTCTCGTGACGAACGTGCACAACGGACACTTTTTTAATTGCGTCTCGCTGCACACGTCGAAATGTTGCGCACAGTGTTTCGTCAGTAGTTTTTTCGTTTCGAACACCTGTAAAATTAATACACCTAAATATATATGTTGAGCACAAAGTGATAGTCTACTAAAATAAACGGCTCTGTACGAGTCGGACTCGCGCCTGCTGGGAGGGGGGAGAGATGGTTCTCCTCTGTAATTATAACGTAGATACGATTAACGAATGCCTTTTCAAAGCAAATGAACCGCTCGCAATAATCATTGACCGAATTAAGTTTGCTTATGTTGTAAACCCTCATTGTGTAAAGTCATAGACAAAATATTCTAGATATATAGAATACATACATACATAAATACATATTACGACGCCTGTTTTCCATGGGGGTAGGCAGAGACTATAGATCTTCACTTGCGACGATCCTGACAAACAACTTTGGCTTCATCTACTTTCATTAACAGAAATAAAATTTTACAACACACTAAGCGGTCTTATCGCTCTTAGCGATTTCTTCCAGACAACCTTTGGATGGACAAGAAATTTGATAAGAACAGGTATGTTGCATTATTCTCAATACCGAATCAGTATCTTATAAATACAGTGTAAACTCTATATAACGACACTGAAGGGACTGTGCATTTTATGGCGTTATGGAGAGTTGTCGTTAAATGGAGAGAAGTCTGTTATTTTTGTTTGACTTCTTTTGCTGCACCAGTAATTTTGTTGTATTTTTTTACTTATTTTATTCATATCTTGCGATATTGAGGCCTCTTGGAGATAAAGGAAGTACCTAGAAATTTCGGTTTGCATGATGCCGACAGCCAAGTTAATACGGGCTACGATAATAAAGCGATAAAAGATAAATTTTGGCAACTTAAAAGGTACTTTTTATTACTTAATTGTTGTCGTTATTGAGAGTGGGTGTAATGTTATATAGAGTGTATCATTGTATGGAAGACGAGCTAAACCAACCAAAGCTAGGTGATCTCGACGCTTAAGGGAATTTGTCGTTAAATCGAGTGACGTTACACGGAGTTTACACAGTATATACACACGTTGTAATATACTTACATTAATAAAGTATAAAAATTATACTAATATGATACAGTCGACTCTCGATAATTTAAAACTCAAGTGACCAGAGATAAATTTCAAATTGTCAAGAGTTCAAAACAACAAGCGTTTACTTATGGAACTTATGGAAAGACATTTGTTCTTCCTTGGATTCATTTTAATAGCACAAACCAAACATTAACATGACTCATTAACGTTTGAAAGAAGACTGGAATGCGAACTTACTCATATCTCATTTATGTAAACAATTGACAGGTCTGTACATGTATGGAAACAAACGACAGGTATGTGCATGATAAACGCTTCAAATTATAGAGAGTAAGAAATCCCGGACTTCAAATTATCGCATGTTTGCGAGCAAGATAATATTACTTCAATTTCAAATTACCGAAGGGACCAATTAACATTGATTTCCTTCAATTTATCGAGTATTTTTCAAGGGACCGTAGAAAAATTTCAAATTATCGAGAGTACACTGTACATGTAAATAAAATATTATAAAATACACTTACATAAATAAATATAAAACTAGAAAAAGCCGTATAACATACACAGTATTCTCGCAAAGCAGCGATATACATACCTGAAAACAGACGTAACATTGGTGCATGTTGAATGTAATTTTATTGATGTTCCTCCTTTCTTCACTGTTTTCATGAATTTCAGTTGTTCCTGAAGCATATTTAACTTTTACATTTCGCTACTAGCATAGTATATACAAAACTATTATAGTAACAAGCAATTTTTTTTAATTTCGATGCAGCACAATGCTGAGTTGCCGAACCTCGTTGACTAAAAAACTCATCGTACAAGCCTTATTTATTTATTTATTATATATGTTTTTGTGTAAAATTTATTGTGAATGTATTCTGTGTTTTTTCTGTATATCGTCGTTTCTTTTAAGTCATAAATCTTTTTCTTTCTTTCTTCCAACCATTAAATGCGCCTGAGTTGACAATCTGAACGTGTACTGTGACGTCACGATACAATAATCGCTCATTTTTATGTTAAAATCAAGGAAATTAAAAAAATTATAAGAATATTTAGTATAAATTATTTTACAAGTGATTAAATATCTATAGCAATATGATATTTAAAAAAAACTGATATTCAAAAAAACATATATTTTATTTATTGCATGAGTTCAGCAGACAGGCAGACGGCCCACCTGATGGAAAGCGGTTACCATCGCCTATGGACATTTTTAACACCGAATATACTACCAATGTGCTGCCACTCCCCTAAAGGGAGACTGGAAACTGGATATTAATGCCGGACACAACTCAAGGTTGTTACGGCGGCATACCCTAGACCAGGGGTGGTAGCCAACCAGACAGGCAAATACCCTATCACCTGGCCGCAGGGTAATTGTATTCTTTCTCCGTACTTCCGCGAATAAGCACGGACGTAACAGCTTTAAAGAACTTGCAAGTATAAAAATAAATTCAATTATTTTAAATAATCAATTGTTACAACTTTTATTGTATGATCTAATCAGGCGAATTCTTATTACTCTATTCTACTTTTAACACACTTATAAGCCAGTAGATGGCGCTGTACAATAATTGAGGTCGCAAACGTTTCCCGAAATATACAAATTTCCAACAATAATAGATAGGCCTAGGCCTGCGAGGCACAACAACGGCCTCGCTGAAAAATCTTCCTTTGAGACGGAGGAGCATTCCATCTCGCTCATCCACCCTATACGGGACTCCCCCTCAACACCTTTATGTACACGGTTAAACAAAAAAATCTATTAGAAAAAAAATAAACACCTCGCAGATTTTAAATTTTCAATTTATTTTTATCTGTGCAGGAACGGAGAAAGAATACAATTTCCTGCGTTGGGGCGGCCTGTCATAAGAGGCGACAAAACAGCCCACAGCCAGGTGGTAGGGCATTTGCCCGACTGGCTACCACCCCTGATCTAAAGTATGCCGCCATAACAACCTTGAGTTGTGTGCCGGCATTAGTGACCAGATTCCAGTCTCCCTTAAGAGAGCAGCAGCGCATTTGTAGCACCTTTGGTGTTGCAAATGTCCATAGGCGATGGTGACCGCATTCCATCAACCTGTCTGCTAAACAACAAAAAATAAAAAATTAATTAACACTTTCTAATAATCAGAACCTACAATTAAATGTAAAAGAATAACGTTATAATATAAAAAAGAATTATGACTCACTCTCTGTATCCAATACATCCGGTTCGTCCTTATTAACGGAAGTAGCCTTCAAACATTTCCTGTCTCTTTTAGCCTTCAATCCCTTCGCTTTGCGTTTTTTCAATTTTACTGAAACAATAAAAATGTCAATTGAGACACTTTTTATATCAGAAAATCAGTCTAAAATTTAATAGAATATGCGGTTGTTTTTTAGGTTTAAGTTCATCTCTAGTAAAGACGTTCGTAAAGTATGTTCTGCGCGACCACTTGTCGCTAACTTCAGACGGGCCCCGACTCATTGGCCGTACTATATATATACTTGCGCTGTTTAGCCTTTTTAGGACACCACAATTAATTGTTAGATCTATTATCTTGTATCACTTTTTGTATCTTGTTGGCTTAAAAATATTATTTTAATTATATTTATAAATTAAATAATTATTTTATAAATATATTAAGAACGAGAATAATATATAAAATTAAAAATGGTCAGAATCGAATTACTGAAACTTACTTTTGGCCTTTTGTATAGGCGCATCTTCCGTCCCCTTCGCACCCATTGATTCCGATATATCCGCCTCTGTCCCGCCGATGATTTCGCTTAAGAGCTCCTTGTAACGCCTTATACCTCTCTGTACTTCTTCTTTGTCTGTCATCGTTGGTTTTTCTAAGAAAAACATCCCAATAAATATTTAATATTATAAATGCGAAAGTAAGAAGAAAAATATTTTATTCAGTTCGGTTAAGTAACTGTCTCTCTGTCCGTCTGTCAGTTCCGTTTTCACGCAAAAACTACTGGACTGATTTGGTTGAATCTCAGTATATATAGATTTTAGATGCCGATGATGAAGATAGGATACTTTTTATCCCGAAAAATGGGATAGTTTCTGTGATTCTTTTCTTTCCTCTTATTGTGTCTTGTCTTAAGTATACTGTTTGCTACAACTCCATTAATTCTTCAAAAGTAATTCTGTAATATACTGTATTTATTAAAAAAAAGCCTTAAAGAAAAACATTATTTAGCTAGATGGGGAGTTTCTTGGACAGCAATAACACGTTGTGAAGCGGTATCATAGAATGAAGAAAAATTAAATTTGAACTTATATATTTATATGACCTTCAAAAAGTGTTCTCCAGTGGAACTTATTTTGAATAAAAAACTTTGAATTTGATAAAAATATATTTGTCTCTCAGTTTGTTATGCTTTTACGAAAAAACTACTGGACCGATTTGGCTGAAATTCGGTAAAAATATAATTTTATTACCAATTTTAATACTGATATGATTTAAAATGAAGTGAAACTTCTGGGGCAAATGGCAGTAACATAAAAATTTAATACAATGTAACCTGTATTGTGACCTCTTAAACAAGAGGCACGCACTAGAGGTTGTAGAGAGTAAACTCTGTAGTATATATGTATATATATATATATATATATATATATATATATATATATATATATATATATATATATATATATATATATATATAATTTATTATTAAAAAGTAAGTAGTTCGTACTATATGTTACATTATTTTAATAATAATAATAATAATTTTAATTTCATTTTTGTATTGGTGTATAATAAAGTGTTATCTATCTATCTATTTTGAACTTCAACTCATTGTAATTACTGGCCGTGCCATGTTTTAACTTTTACTATACTTGGACTTTGTTGCCGTGTGCAACCTGATCCCAGCCAGGAGGGAAACATGCGAAAGTAACTCTGGTCAGTCTGTTATGCATTAGCGAAGTGGCGCCACCATCACTTTCTACTCTATTTGGCCATACTGTACCTTCTCTCTCCAAATATCGCTTGTAGACATGCTCAATGAAGAAAGTGTCAAACACATCTTCGGGAAGTTTCGTCAGCTTCTCGCTATTGTGCTTTATGTAGCTCTCCGCTATATCTTCGGAAAACACCGCGTCAGAATACAGTATGCCGTCGGCATCTTCCGTGTCTTCTGCACGTTGTTCTATCGGAAATACAAAAAGAATCTTAAATTGGGAGATCGACAGATACAAGATTGTAGGAAGGATGATGTAGTGGAACACTTATAAGTCAATAGATGGCGCTGTGTAATAATTGAAGACGCAAACCATTCCCAACACGTACAAACAATATACAAATTAGGATATGCTCGCGACTTCGTCAGTCATTCGCCCGTTGTCGTTCGTCGCGCGCGCACGTCTCTCGCTCCACCTCGGCTGTCCGTTATTCGTGTTCGTTGTGTTCGTTCGTTCACCCGGTCGATCTGTGTTTGTTGTTTTCTGTGACAGTGCAGTGAAAAGTGCGTCATCAGGTGGTTTTTCCACCAAATCGTTCGTCCCCCTCAGGGACAATGGACGGCGTGGAGCTTTCTCCATTACAGTTGGAGGGTTTCCTGTCGTTTTTACGACAGCAATTCCCTCAAGCGCTCGACCAATATTTGAGGACTCCGGAGTCCCAATCAATGGCGTCCGTTATCTCGGAACTTAGTTCCGAGAAACCCGTGTCCTGCAAGTTACACGTGCAAGGGCCCCCGCACCCGCATCTGCCGCACCACCGCACCCCCGCGACCCCCGCCATCGCGCTTATCGCTGACCACCTGCGCTCTGCCTTAGCGCCCGCGCCCCCCGCATCCGTACCCGCCGTGTTACCGGTGCGCCCGCCGCCCGCACCCCCGCTCAACGATGCCCACCGTGTGGCACCAAAATCACGCGCCTCGTTTTCTTGCGGTTCCGCGTCGGGACAACCGCGATCGAGCTCCGCGAGCTCGACGACATCGCGTTCGCGATCGCCCATACACCGCGTAATCGATTCTCGTCGAGAAATCGAATTATCTCCTGACGGTCCGCAATACCTCAGGGATGCCCCTCTTCCACCGGCTGATAAAATCACCCCCATGGATGTCGCGCCTCCCGCGAACATCCCCTTAAACCACGAGGACGATGACGGTTTCATAACCGTCAATCGTACCAAAAACGGAAGACCCAGAGGAGGTCCCCAACCCCGCTCCCACTGCGGCCACAAAACCAACAGCGGCACCTTCCAGCCGCCCTGGGCCACCTTCACAGCGCCCGCCGCCACCCCTGATCATCCGCGAGAAAGCCCATTGGCTTCAACTCGCTAAGGAGCTGCCAGGTAAGGCAATCTCTATAAAAGAAGCCCGTGATACCCAACACGGCATCAAAGTTATGGTCACGTCTTCAAGTGACCACCGCTCCCTAACATCCTTGTTATGTGACCGTAAAATCGGGTACTACACTTATGCCCTGCCGGAAGAAAAACTACATTCTCGAGGACCTTAAGTCCCAAGCTGTACCGGTGCACTTCGTGCACCGTATGCACAGAGGCGACGCAACAAAGTCTCCTCTAAACCTAGTATTGGTTGTCCTCGACCTCTCCCCAGAGGGGAAAAAGATCTTCGAACTTGAGAAGGTCTGTGGCCTCTCTGGCCTTCGTGTGGAACGCCCACACGAAAAACATACACTGCGGCAGTGTCATCGTTGCCAACTTTATGGGCACTCTGCCCTACATTGTCAATCCCGTCCCAGGTGCGTCAAGTGCCTGGGCGACCACGGGACCTCGGAGTGCACACGCACCCGGGACTCCCCGGAGCCACCGAGCTGCATTCTCTGCGGCCAAACGGGTCACCCGCTAACTACAGAGGCTGTCCTGCCGCCCCCGACCCAAACGTAAGTTCGAAAGGGCAACGCCCAAAAGGCACTAGAAAACTGCCGAACAAACCCGCATTCGTGGCGGCCCCCTCCAGTGGTAAATCACTGGACGGGTCTTCCACGACGGAAGCGTTCCCTCCACTAAGGACGCGCGCCCCAATTTTGGCCGGCCTACCCCAAGCAACCCCTGCCCCCGCCCCCATTTTAAAAGCACCTTCTGGGCCGTCACCCCACCACTCTTTAGCGGAGGACTTAGCCTTGGCGACTAAATTCGCCAAGAACTTGCCTTTCGACCTAGCAGAGGTCCAACTCTTGGCTCGAAAACTGAGACAAGTTGCAGAGTCTGATCAACCCTCCCTCCGGGATCAACTCGTGATCGAAATGGATCACGCGTACCTCCTCCAGGTACTTAGGTCGTTATAACGAAACAACCTAGTTAAATTATTGTTACCGGTAACAAATGGCGCATGTAGGTAGAAATAAACCACGCTCATTGACTCTGGCGACTTATAACGCCAACGGCCTTCGAAACCAGCGCCACTTGGCCCATGACTTCCTGGTTACCAATCAAGTAGATATACTACTAGTGCAGGAGACCTTCCTGAAACCGAGTGAAAGAGATCCAAAGATCTCTAACTATCGGGTCACTAGACATGACAGGATAGGCCGTGGTGGCGGCACCCTGATCTATTTCAGAAGATCTCTACACTGCATGCCTCTAGTCACCCCACCACTAGTAGGTATGGAGGTATCCGCCTGCAGACTAGCAATGACTGGCCACCAACCTCTAGTCATAGTCTCAGCATACCTCGCGTGCCAGAAAACCCTTATTAAGAAAGACCTAGAAGCCCTATTCAACTTAGGCCCAGCTGTTATAATAGCCGGAGATCTGAATTGTAAACACGAACAGTGGAATTGCAATACCACTAACCCCAATGGCAGAGCCCTAATAAATATATCAGACAATCTTTTGTTTTATATAATAACTCCCATGACCCATTACACGATACCCCCAACCGCGACTGGGGACCCCAAACACTCTCGATCTAGCATTACTGAGGGCGTAACTCTTCAGTTCCATTCGATCGAAACGATGGACGATATAGACTCGGACCATCGCCCGGTTATCCTCAAATTAGGACAACAGACGGACCAGACATCTGAAACTAGGACCTCTGTGGACTGGTTGAGACTTGGGGACCTCCTCAAGGCAACCGAATCACAAGACCTGGACCGCATCCCGGACCACATCGAATCCCACCAAGACACGGAGACGGCGATCGAGGCCCTCACCAGCCACCTTCAATCCGCAGTGCGGAACTCGTCCAGACAGGTGCCAGTGGAGAATGACCGCCACTTATGCCTGCCGGACGAAGTGAGGGTACTGCTGAGGAAAAGAGAGCCGCCTCCAGAGCTCACGACAGATATCCCACCGAAGACAACAGAGTCCGACTCCGCCAACTAGAGCGCGAGGTCAAACTACGTATCCGGGAAGTCAGGGAACAACGTTGGGACAGAACGTTGAGAGATATCGAACCAACTCACCAGGCGTACTGGAAGCTGGCTAGAGCTCTCAAATCAGATACCCTCACTGTCATACCCGCGCTAGAAAGAGCCGACAACACCGAGGCGTTCGATGATGAGGAGAAAGCCGAATGCCTTGCTCAGAGTCTAGAGCTTCAATGCTCCCCACTACACAAAACGTCGACCAGTCACACCTGACGGAGGTGGACTCCGAGGTTGAACGTAGATCCTCCTTACCAGCGGAAACCACACTCGACCCAGTCACGGTGGAAGAAGTGCAAGATCTGATCAAGTCCCTCAAACCACGAAAGGCCCCAGGGATCGATGGCATTAACAATCGCGTGTTAAAACTCCTCCCCGGCCACTTGATTATAATCTTAGTGAGCATCTTCAATGCCGCCATAACAAACTGCTCTTTCCCCGCGATCTGGAAGGAAGCAGACGTCATCGGTATTCACAAGCCTGGAAAACCGGCTAATAAACTGTCCAGCTACCGCCCAATCAGCCTACTGAGCACACTCAGCAAGCTTTACGAGAGGGTCATCCTCTCTAGACTAAGAGATTTTGCCATCAGCAAACATCTACTACCCGATGAGCAGTTTGGATTCCGTGCCAGACACTCATGCGTCCAACAGGTGCACCGCATCACGGAGCACATACTATCCCACTTTGCCCATCGCCCTCGTCGCCCTATAGGAACAGCCGCACTGTTCCTTGACGTAGCTAAGGCCTTCGACAAGGTCTGGCATAACGGTTTGATTTACAAGCTGTACCAGTTCGGTGTACCAGACAGACTCGTGCTCATCTTGCGAGACTTCCTCCTAGGCCGTAGCTTCCGTTTTCGAGTGGAGGGAACACGCTCGTCCCCTCACCCACTCACAGCCGGTGTACCACAGGGCTCGGCACTATCTCCACTACTCTTCACGCTGTACACCAGCGACATCCCAAAAACTCCAGATGTAGAGTTGGCCCTCTTCGCGGATGACACCGCACTCTATACATCAGATCACAACCGACAAATGGCTTGCGTCCGGCTACAGGTAGCTGTAACAGAGCTAGGCGAATGGTTTCGCAAATGGAGGATAGAGGTAAACCCGGAGAAAAGCGCAGCAATGTTCTTTTCCCCGGGCACGCTTCGCTCTCCCAAACGCGCTTGCCTTCGCTTAAAAGCCATCTCGCTCTACGAACAAGAGATCCCCTGGGCAAAGTACACCAAATACCTGGGTGTCACCCTAGATCAGAACTTGCGCTTCAACGAGCATATCACTATAGTCCGGAATAGAGCGCGATTTGTGATGGGTCGTCTAGCACCCATGATAGATAAACGAAGCAAAATGTCCCTCAGACACAAGCTTACTCTATATAAAACATGCATCCGCCCGATCATGACATACGCGAGTGTGGTATTCGGCCATGCCAAGCCTGCCCTTTTAAAGAAACTGCAAATCGTTCAGAATAAATTCATGCGCAGAGCCGTCGGTGCTCCCCTCTATATGCGTAACGTCGACATCCACCGCGATCTGGAGCTTCCCTCCATCAAAAACTACATTACGTCGCTCTCGCGTAAGTATTTCGATCTAGCGCCGCACCATCGAAATCCCCTCGTCGTGTCCGCGTCCGATTATAAGCCTCGACGAAAGGCTCTCGTGCGACGACCGCGTAACATCCTCACGGACAAGGTCGACGATATCACAAAACGGCTGGCTCGGATCAGCCCGCCCGCGGTTAGGACGGCAGGCTGGCAGGCACCGACAGACAGACACAGACGGTGGCGTCGACGCCGCCAATCACGATCTCTCCACGTCCCTGCGAGGGACGCCAGGAGACACAGCCCCCCCATAGGATAGACTAGGCGTGTTGCTGGGAAGTTTCTTTCGCCGTTTCTTCTCTCCCAGCCATAACACGTTGCGAAACGGCAGTAAGATAGTATAGGCCACCGCGAACCGCCGATCCCGGTCCGCCGGGATCCTTCCTCTCTGGCTTTATATTATCCGTCGCCCGCTCTCAATTAGTGCACTGTGTCGCCCTATGGTGGGCATCATTAGATTCATCCCCCTCTCATGGCAACAGTCCAGCCGAGGTGAAACTCCCTAGGGAGCCCCCTCGAGCAAGTTGCCTCCCGGGCTCGAGCGCCTTCGCTTCGCAAAGGTACTTGCCCCGAAAGCCCCGGTAAAGTTGTGAGGTCTTCGGACCAACAACATAAAGTCAAGTCCAATAAAAAAAAAAAAAATCGCGACTTCGTCCACGCTCCGACTTGAAATTCCCGCGGGATTCCCGGGACACAAAGTACCGCGGCATTTAAAAAATAATGTAAGCCATCGTTTCAGTGGAATCTGTCAGAATAAGTTAATTTTTATGCATCTGAACAACTTGAAACAGCTCCTGGGATAAAAAGTATCACACCATTTATTACACAAACTTGCAAAAAAAATTTCACTAGTCAATAGACCAGTGAAAAAATCACATTGGAATTGATTTTTTTTTAAATCTGGTATTATTATACATTATAAAACAATCCCAGAAAATTTCCCGCGAGATTCCCAGCATAAAAACGAATGCGTCTCGGGACGCCCGACAGAAGTGATAACTTAAACTAATCTAAGTTGAACTATTTAATATTAAAATTGTTTAACTTGAGAAAAGCTTAGGTCATTACTTAAATTTTATGTATGTAGCGCGTGGGTTAGATTGAGAGAGGAGGAGCCTGCCTACCGCTGCCATATGCGTGAGAGAAAGGGAAGCCAGACAGACTGGCGCCGTAACGCGTTACGCAACGAAGCGGTTTACTCCCCCGTAAGAAATTATCAGTTCAAAAGTAGCGTAGATTTTAAGAATTTGCCGTCGATCAGCGAAAACCGCATTTACGTGAATTCAACTCACCTTCGACTTCTTGCTCTTCTGCTTCTTGCTTGACATCTGCTAGAAGTTCCATAATATCCGTTTCATCGACAGAATCGTTTGGTTCTTCTTTTATTATTATTTGGGGCTTTTTTGGTTTCTTCTTTCTGTAATAAGTCACGTTTTCTCAAGCCAGAAGAGGTGGGATCTCGAGGTTGGTGGAGCTTCTACTATTATTCTAATGCAAGGATCTAAGCCAGATATCTAATTTCCCATACAGTACATTATTATACAACCAGCGTTATATTACCAAGGGCCACCACACAACATTACCCGTGAGTCACAGCGCCCCACAAAAAAGTTCAACGTAATAAAGAGATATCTTAAAAACACTCATATTTTTACTATCTGAGTCCAAGAATGTATGAAAGCGTATCCATTTCTTTTGGTTTATTTTGTATATATGGCCAAAAAGAGTAGAAAATAAAAGGTGGCGCCACTTACACAAAGTTGTCAAATATTATGTCAAAGTAATTATTGATACTTACTAGTAATTTTTAGTATTAAGTCAAACATCCTGCAAGTATCAAGTTGCTTTAATTACGACATACGTATTTTGTCAACATAACCTATGATGTTTAGTTTAAATAATAATTATAATTTTGTAAGCAACATCTTAACTACTTGTGATAATTAATAGAACACATTTCACTTATTAAAATATAATAAAAGATGCACAACAACGTTATTTGCACGTAGCATATTGTTACAACTTAAGTTCCGACAAAGACAAATTCCACGTACAGATTTGTAGAAGCACATTTATTACCCGTCGGCAAATGCCGAAAATCAGTTCAAATGAACTAATAACATTGAAACTATTGTAATTCTTTTATGATCGTCTACTTTTGTTTACTTATTTATTGGCATACGTTTCTAGATAAAAGCCTATTCTTGTATTGTAATCATTAGGCAGGTGTTACGGATTTTAAAGCACAAGCCGATTCTAGGAAATTCGGTCCACGTGGCCGGGCGGGTACATTGCACTTGTGCATGATAAAACGATGGCCTGATTGAGGGAGGGAGGCAGTGGAGCGAGAAGCACCATCGAAACGAGACGTGTGTACTACAATCGGGAATCTAATAGTGAATTTATTGAATTACGAGCGTCTGCATTACGTTTGGACTTGTTGTGTTCGGTTATATTTGTACCCATGTTATACGTGTTTATATAGTTCTAATAAACTCTATAATAATTCCAACGGCATTTTAATTCGAGTCCCGCTAAACTCGTAACAATATTTATGATGTCCATCAAAATATACAACAAATTACCTTTAGGTATATAAATATAAGCTATTTACATACCTAACGGACTATATATATAGTTTAAACTCCATGTAATGTCACTCGATTTAAGGACAAACTTCCTTAAGCGTTCTAATCACTTGGTTTCGGTTGGTTTAACTTGTCTTCCATACAACGATACACTCTATATAGCATTACACCCATTCTCAATAAAGACAGCAATGAAGTCATAAAAAGTACCTTTTAAGTAGTCAAAATTAGTAAAAGTTGCACAGCTGTGTACGTTCTTTTATCCTTTTTTATCTCTATCTATCGGCATCATGTATACCGAAATTTAAACTTCCTTTATACTGCCTCAATATCGTAAGGCATTCATGTAAAAAATAAACAACAAAATTACTGGTGCAGCAAAAGAAGTCAGACAAAAATAACAGACTGCTCTCCATTTAACGACAACTCTCTATAACGCCATAAAATGCACAGTCCCTTCAGTGTCGTTATATAGAGTTTCCACTGTATGTATATCAATTGTGACCAAGGATAAATAAACACATTAACATCAAAATATTCAGGTATAGCAATAAACACATGCATATCAATATTAGAATTTTTTGACTGGTTTAAAGGCCTAGTTGCCAAGCCATAAACTTTAATAAAATAGAATTTTTTGACATTAATTTTTTTTCGTTCTTTATAAGCTATGTTAAGTATATTTTATTTAAATTAGTTTTAATAAATGTAAAGGTGATTGATTTTGGTTGATACTAGTCATGTCGGCGGTTCTTTGGTAAATATCGTCATAAAAATTATGATGAAAAGGTTTCGCTTCAAACTCAGCTAGACGTCTTTGCAAAACTTTAAAAATCAACCCCTCTATTAAACTTAGTGTGGTTATATATGTATTTAGTTATTTTCAACGGATTTTACATTTGGATCACGTTTAAAATTTTAAAAAAAACACCACATTTATTTCTCATCCCGAAAAATGGGTTCGTTTCCGGGATAAAATCAAGTAAATTTTCCTTATGCCAATAGCATCTAGATAAAATTTTGAAGCAATGTATGGCATTTTCTTTTTTTTTCTGTCTCTGTTTGCATGTGTGCGTGCGTGTGTGTTTTTGTACATGTCCCATATTACTTTTGATGTATTGTACACTACCATCTTTTAGTTCGTGGACAACCTAGTTGGATAAACACTGATGCTATACTATATACTGTTTTTTTATGTAACTTTAGTGTATTATATCTGTTTATTATCCTAAATAAATAAAATGTGTCATGTGAATGTTTCCTTTCGAAATAATCTAGGTTTAAAATTGGAATTAATTTTGTTAGATGTCAAAAAAGAATTTTGAAACTCACTCTCTCTTCATCGGTTTGTATCTCGTCTTGTGTTTTCTGGTGAAATGCATTTTCAGATATTCGTGCTTCTTAAATCTAATATTGCATATTTTACATTCGACATCCTGAAAAACCACGTTATTTATATGTCTATATCAACGAATAAATGTCCCACTGCTGGGCTTACGCCTTCCCACTTCACAAGCCAATTTGCAAGAAACGGAATCCATGTTATTTTTCCTTTTTTGATTTAATAATAATAATAATTTATTATTAATATAATATAAATTAGTGTATATTTTTGTGATAATAATAATCATCAGACAAACAGACACATCGTATATCCCCAAATTAAGCAAGTCACGCTTATGTTATGGATAATATACAACGGAACATTCTGAGGCCCATCCCAGACACTCAGGCAGGCTGATAGCCCAACTGTGATGGAAAGTGGTTACCACCCCTGGTCTGGGGTATGCCACCATAACAATCTTGAGTTGTGTTCCGGCATTAGAGGCCAGGTTCCAGTTCCTCTTCAAAGTTGGCAGCACATTGGCAGCACCTCTGGTATTGCTAATGTCCATAGGCGACGGTAACCACTTTCCATCACAGTTGGGCCGTAAGCCTGACTGCTGTGGTTCAAAATAAAAAAAATCTTTACATAAATCTATCCCATTATCCGGGATGAAAGTATCCCTTGGCCACCTTCGTTATTAAAATTAATTACGAATTTATATACCAAATTTCTATAAAGCATAGAGACAAAATCGAGTCCAATAGTCTTTTTTCTATAAAAAGGATAAAAAAAAAAAAAAATAGAGACAAATATATTTTTATCCCGGAAACTATCCCATTTTTCGGGATAAAAAGTATCCTATGTCATCCTCGGTATCGAAAATATATACAGACATAGTTACTTTCGCATTTATAATATTAATAATAGAGATGTCCACTAAGAAATAATGTAGCTTTCCACTGGTTAAATAATTTTCAAAATCGGTTCCATAGATTACTACCTACAAACAAACTCACAAACTTTACCTCCTTATAATATTAGTGTAAATAATACAGATCGTGTTACACATTTGACACACAGCTGAGAAGGGAAGGGGCGAACGCAGCGCCGCGGGCAAATAAAGAAACACGTTTACTTTTTCCATTAAAGTAGGCTAGGGTGTAAAATTCATAATACCAACACTCAACACAAAAAATGGCTATAGAAAAAAGAGAAAACGTTGGAAGAAAGAGAATAAGACTAGAAAATAGAAGTAAAACTCAACTCACATTGTCCTTCGCATGTCCATACTTCAGATGCATTACAATCGAGGGCTTGTTGCTTGTGAAGAAATCGCACAGATCGCATTTGTATCTCTTTCTCTTTTTGTCGTGTTTCTTCTTGTAATGTAGCTTCAGATACACCTCGTTGTAGAAACTGAAAGTTATTTCTTATAGATAGATAGATAACACTGTATTGCTCACCAAAATAAACGAATACAAAAATGCATAATTACAATATCTGTTGGCAAAACAACAGAAGACTTTTGGGGGGGGGGGGGGGGGTTTGACAGCAGCGAGAATCGTTTCCCAGGGAAGAAAATAGGTGTTTTCGTCCCTGTGATTGGGTCGGTGTCGTGCACTCACCAGACGCCGCACTCCTCGCACTTCGCGGTCCTCTTCTTCCCCTTGTGCAACGTCATGTGGTACTCCAGCCTCCTCACTCTTGTGAAGAGCTTCCCGCATATCTTACAGGGCATGTGCTTCGATGGGTAATGTATTATGTTGTGTTTGGCCACCGATGACTGCAATTTGGTAAACGACACATGTTATAACAAATTGTAAAATATATAAATTATCTCTATTATTATTATAAATGCGGAAGTAACTCTGTGTGTCTGTTACGCTTTCACGGAAACTCAGTGCATATATATTGTTACGAGCTACAGGACTCGAATTAAAAATGCCGTTGGAACTACTATAGAATTTATTAGAACTGTACAAACACGAATAAAACTGGATGCAACCACTTCACATTGCACGATTCAATACAATTCGACACGCGCAAAGTCCGTCGTCTATATCGCTAATCGAGAGTACTACAAACGTCTTACTCGTCTCGTAGTCGTCGCTTGGCTGCCTGCCCCTCCATTCGGGCATCGTCTTATACTAACTACACAGTACAAAAAAAAAGATTGAGCGCGCGCACTGACTTTCCGAGAAATAGTAATTTGCACACCTGCAAACGGCTAACAAAGACGAAAACAATAACAATAAGGATTACTTCGACGCTAATGATGGTTATAAAACAAGTAGAAAAACAATAGCATGTTTTTCTTAATTACAAATTCAAAACACAAAAATAATTCCTTAATCAACAATATTTTGGACGCCGAGAGTAGACAAAGGATACTTTTTATCCTGGATAATGGGATAGATTTATGTGAAGGTTATCCCACCAGAAAGTAAGGTAGGTTTTTTTTTGTAATTTGTCATTTTTGCCATTGTTTTCATATTTATCATTTATGTTGTTTACAAATAGGTAGACGAGGGATAGATAAATAAAACTAGAACGGGTTGAAATAGAGAGTGAAAGTTTGTATGGGAGACCAATCGTTTCCCAAGCTTATAGATATAAAAATTTACCATCTATATAAAATAGTAACTCGATCTGCCTATCTGCTACGCTTTCACAGAAAAACTACTAGGAGTAGTGGATCGTTTTTGCTGTAATTTTGTTTAAATGTAGTTTTAATACCGAAAATGGATATAAATAAATACTTTTCATCCCGGGAGATGGGACAGTTTGCGATATAAAATGAAGTGAATCTTCCTGTATTAACGCACTAGAGCTTGACAACGCTGTAAACTCTGGTAAGTACTTTCGATATATTTTTAATAACCTAATGTAAAGTAGTCACGGTGACCTATAGACGTTTTCAACACCAGGGACAAAGCTAACACGTTACCAGACTTTAGGATGGGATAGAGGGAATGAGATAGGAGGGATGGCAATTATGAGATAGGAGAGAGATGAGATGGAGGAATGACGTCCAAGAGATAGGAAAGGAGAGGGATGACATAGGAGGGATGGTACAGAGGGAAAGAGATAGGTCGGATTCCTATCCATAGAGGGATGGCATCTATGAGATAGGAGAGGAATGACATAGGTTGGATGGATAGAAGACATGAGGTAGGAGGGATGGGATAGAGGGTATGAAATAGAACGAATGGGATAGAGGGAATGAAATAGAATAGGAGGGATGGCATCAATAAGATTGGGAGAGGGATGGAATAAAGGGGATGGGATGATTTCACAGGGGTAGTATTTTCAGCAAAATTTCCATTGTTTCCTCAGAGGGATTGATTGAAATACACCTACCGGATCCTTGAATCTCTTGTCGCAGCCGTCGAAGTCGCATTTGTAAGGCCTCGCCTCCGTGTGGATGAGTGCATGCCGCGTCATATTGTACTTGTTGTTGATGACCACTCCGCATATCTTGCATTCGCTCCTCATCAACTTGTCGTGTATGGATTTCTGAAATTCAAAAAGTTTTCCTTCAGATTTCTGCTGAAGAACATGTTTGTTAATTGGCACAAATTTGTGGTTGAATTTAAAACGAAACGATTTATTGTTGTTATCTCGCTCTGTTTACATAGGAATAGAACCCCCGATTTTGAAACATTCTTCACTGGTGCTCCGCTCCTATTGATCTTAGCGTGATGATATATAGCCTATAGCCTTCTTTGATAAATGGGCTATCTAACACTGAAAAATTTTTCAAATCAGACCAGTACTTCCTGAGATTAGCGCGTTCACGCAAACAAAAAAACTCTTCAGATTTATATATTAGTATAAGATTTGTATGAAATGGGTATATACTCTTGGGTATATATACGAATTAAAAGTTATAACTCAGTCATTTGAAGCTGATACCAAGTCTTTATTATGAGATAGGAACATGAGGTGCACAAGGTTAAGTTAATATTGCAAACGAGTTTTTTTTTAGTTGACTAACAAAAGGAGGTTCTATAGTCGACTTTACGTTAGTTACGCGATAACTCCGTCAATTGTGAACCGATTTACATTTTTTTTCAATTCGTAAAAGAATACTCCTGAAGAGTGCTTGTTGATGAGCGCCGAGCGCCTCTGCACTCTTCGAAAGGCAATTTTGTATACCCGTGCCAGTAGTATAATTTCTACAGGCGCTTAATATATTATTTTTAAAGCTATCCATGCAGGGACGGAGACAAAATACAAAGTAGGAAGTATCAATGTTTTAATTTAAAAAAACTTAAGTAAGTAAAGTTAGATAAGTATTTTGTAAAAACTAGAGATTGTATTTTTAAAGTAATTTGTCAATTTGTCAATGGGGGTCTGAGGTATTAGTTCATTTTGGAAAAGGGGTATCTTGCCCAAATTAGTTTGGGAGCAGTGCTACCAGATGGTAACCTTCCCTGTCCCTTCAACCTGTGATTGATTCCCTGTCAATTCGGGCATTTTTTCGACATTGGGAGGGAGATTCGGGGGTAAAGATTATGTTGAGAGAAATTTTGGAGCTTTTTTTAAGTACCATTAATTCATCCACAAACACAATTCTCATCACTACAATTATTATATCTAAGATATAATATAGTACTACTACTTTACCTTAGAATTATATTCTACTAGTGAATCATAATTCAACTCAATCGTTTATTTTAATAATTCAATTCATTCTTTCGTTCGTTATTTATTTATTATGCCGTCTCTACTCGTATATGTCGTATCCTACAGGCTACGTTCCATTAGACTCACAACGACCACATTCACAACCGTAATTTTTTCCCGTTCCACCTGTTTGCCGGCATCACAATCGTAGACTCAAGTGGAACGGTTATTCGACCCACCTATTGACACGGGGCGTTGTGAGCGCTGCGTGAGAGAAAATCATAACGTCGTTAATGACGTTTTCTTTGCTTTTTTATTACTCCTTTAAAATAAATAAAACCTGTTTTGGAGGTTTTATTTTCAAAAAGCTTATTTTTGGGAGTTTTCGAAAAAAGTTTCGGGGTGAATTGACAAGGTCATCTGGCAACACTGTTTGGGAGTCCCTGATCCAAACCATTCTGGAATCCACTTGAACATACACAAAAAAAATGCCCATCAAAAGTTCAGTGACATATACACAAATAGAATTTTATAAATAAAGATGGTTTGTTTGTTACTATTAAATTGGCCAAAATATACCGAGAGGTGTCAAATGAAGGTCGTTGGTCCTTCGAACCGGATGACATCCTACACTGCGTAAGAAAAATAAATCATCACTCACGATATGGAGTGTCAAAAGTGCTTTTCTTTTGAAGTCCTTCTCGCACCTGTCGCATTTGTATCGCTTCAATTTCATATTCAAATGAGCTTCAGCCACGTGGTTCTTCAGTATATACTTCTTTTTGAAACTGTAACACGGTAAAAAGAAATTAATACAATTAAGGTAAAAGAAAAGATACACAGATATAAATTATAATTCTTACCTCATATCACATTTCTTACATTGGTATACTGTCTCGAGGCCCATGTGACGATGTTGGTGTTTTCTCAGCGTTGAACTATCACGACAGGCGTATTCGCAGAAAGAGCACTTAAAAGGTTTTTCATCTGAAAAAGAAAAGTTTTCCTTCTTAGGACTCTCTTGCTAATTTAATAAAATCGAAATTCTATATTTTCACAATTTCCACCCGTCTGTTTTTGTATAACACTGTCATTTTCACAAAAAAAAAACATCAAGAAACATCTTTACCATTTTTGAAGACTTGACAAATGCCTTTGATCTTGTAGACCTTAAAATATTCGTAAACGTGACATGTATAGTATTGCATTCGATTGGCTATGTAGTTATGTTAAGCCGATATTAGACAGATCATATCTGTCTTTCAATTTAGATAAATAACCAAAGTAATCCATATAAACTTAAAAGTGAGTCATTAGACGTCATTGAATATTGTAGTTTGTGTCTTTCAACCAAATTGATTCAGTTTGATTGATCCGTCTAACATCAGCATTACAAACCGTAGCCTATGTGTAGCCATTAATACCAAGTTTCTATATCTTACTGTCCATTCTTTACCTCCTCTTATCTTTTGGTAGAAATAGAATGGAGAGTTAGTAAAAGAGTTTCTCAATTTTTAGGCAGTAGTAAGGCAAATGAATAGATAGTATAAGATGCATATAAACCTATAAACACATATATATGAGAGTAAATGAGGATAGTAAGATCTCTATCTGCAAATCAGATATTAAATATAATTTGGAGGTGTTTCGCAAGGTACTATCCTTGGACCTATATTATTTTTATTACACATCAACGACCTGCATGTGGTAACAGCAAACAAACATGTGGCTGGCGATGTAAGAATTGGTAATGGACGGCAAAGAAATGTGAATAACGTCCGTTATGAAACGCAGTCACTTGGCGGGTCAGTGTTGTCGCCAACTACCAATATACCGCCAACTAGAGCTTCACACGCTGGCCCTACACGTTGGCACATTATTTTAGCCAGATGTGTATAGCGGACACAAGAGATTGCATGTCGCATTTCCAACAATATCAGTTCTATTTGAACCCCAAAAATAATTAGGCATCCGTCATTCTCCCTCATCATAAGAGCGTCACAAACGTACGTTCATTAATCACATAATTACACCTTAATGTCGTCATACAATTACAGTCTTAATTACACGTGAATAATTACAAAGTTAATTGATAAAAGTACATAGTATATAGTATACATACAGGTTTAGAAACGTGCAAGTTTCTTAGTTACATCGAGTTGAGTCAGAAGGACTAGAATTTATCAAATTTTTTGCATAAATTATGATCTTATTGTGTTTTATTGTGTTAATAAAGTACTATAACATTGGTAAGCAGTTGTCCTATTTGGTCACCGTCTCTTTATTTATTTCCTTTTTTATTGCGAACTAGGGAACCAGGAAGACGGCCCACGTGGAAAGTGGAAACCACTGGAAAGTTCTAGTGGTTATAATAAATTAAGTTAGTGGTGGATAATAAATTAAAATCTAGTAGTCACTAAACAGACATACTATAGTGTCCTTTGTGGACGTATTTCGTGTGATGTGATAAAATTCCGATGACCGTCCTCTACCCTCTGATTCATCCCTGTCAATTCTACATCCTAGTCTTCCTATCTGATCTTCCCATGCATCCTCTCCTATCCCCTCTATCCCTACTTAAAACCTGACAATACGTTGGCGTCGCACCTGGTGTTGCAAAGGTATATAGGCGATGGTGACCACGTTCCATCGGGTGGGCTCTTAGTCTCCTGTACTCCAACAATAAAGAAATCTATGTTCTTTCAGAAGCAAGAGTGCTCTGTCAAGATAAGCACGCCACACCCTGGATGCCATTAGGCTACTCGTGTCCAGTGAATTGTAACAGCGTCGTGGCCGCCATTAAAAGGTAGGTAATCTGCAGGGGTTTTATTGAGTTTCCTAGCCGTCATCGAAACTATCGGATATCTATAATATCATAAAATTTTAAATACGCCTTGTTAATGTATAGAACATTAACGCTATTAAAAACAAAACTAGTGTTGGAGCTTTACCGGTTCTGCTCTGCTAGGAAGGGCACCACCGCCCGTCAGCGTTTACGCATACAACAAACCATACATCGTTACCTTTGTCGCGTATAATACATGTAGTGTAGTTGAAATAATGCTCATATAATCATAACAATCCACTAATTACTTCAAGAACCTTATACTATCAGGAGGATCTACTGGAATACACTATATATAAACGATGGAGAACACGATGCATTTTCAGACTTCTCTCCAATTAACGAGAACCCTCTATAACGCCATGAAATGCACAGTCCCTTCCGTCTCGTTATATAGAGTTTACACTTTATATACATTTTTGAGTAATATATACGATATTTACGATGTGGTATTCGTGACATCTCTAGTTTAAACGTTTAATTATGGTTAAAATTTGAAAATTAACAAAATATTACAGATTAAAAACTATAGAACACGGCGAGTTGTTGCAAAACGCAAATAACAACAACGAAACACAAGACGACAATTCAATACCAAAAAACATGCTAAGACAATCTTACATAGATCAAAGTTCAAATATAGAACATATGAGAAAAATCCAGAAAATTCTGACCAGTGAGAGAGCAGCGCGCAATTTGAACGACTTGTTCCAGAACATGATGGCGTCGGATTTTGAATATCGAACGTGCCACAAAATGGTGGATGAGAAATCGTTGTTTTTAAAGAAACTACAAGGCAGACATGATTGTTTGAGGAAAATGGCGACGAAGGATGATTTTTTAAAGACCTTTACTAACATTTTGAACAAGTATACACTTTCGGAGTATCATTTCACTGAGGAAATGACAGGGGTTAGTACATTATTTGATTAGTAATTTTTAGTTAGCTAGTTTGCCGTTTCACATTCCTTCATACTGGGGCCGCATCTGCGATATTGTTTTTAATTGTTAATGACGTTACATATTACGCACTACGCTAATGTGGTTATTCGTTAACGGCGTTATTTTTAACGCTTTAAATAAGACGCATTCGGCCACAGTCATATCTTTAACATTGTCGTAGGTGCGGCCCCGCCATCACAGAACTCGATCCTTACAAACTACACTGAGTCTTTTTTCAAAATCAGCTGATTCGATTCCTGAGTAGGGCAATTTATTTCTCAAAAATCTAATGATACCGTGAAAGTTTTCTTAAAATCGACCCACAGACTCCTTTGAGTATGTTTCGCTATCTATTACAGTTTCGGATATGGCCCTAAAGGCCCACTTGAAAAATGTATCTCTCTCTTTTCTTTCTCCATATCCCAATTATTTGGGGTCGGCACAATATCTCTTTTCCTTCCACACTACTCTACTCTGACATACATCTTCTGTCACACCACATATCATCATATCATCCTTCACACAATCCATCCATCTTTTTTTGGTCTACCTTTACATTTGTACCCATCTATCTTGAAGTTTAACATTCTTTTTGTCACGTGACTTTCACCCCTCCTCATTATATAATGTATCTATATAACAATATTACTAATATTATAAATGTGAAGTATGGATGGATGCTTTTTCTGAATCATGCCAGAACGGCTCAACGGCTCGGTTATATATGTATGTATGTACTGTAATATATATATATATATATATTTCATTTTGATTTTCTAACACCTACACATGAAATTTACAAAAAAAAAACAAAATAATGAACATTAAACAACAGTATACTTTTAACATATGTACATTAATTTATAAAATCTTAAACAAGAAAGTTCATTCCGAAATAAAATTTATCAAAAGGCACGAAATACAAAAAAATCCTTCTAAGAAATAGAGATAATTTGGTACTCCCGGCATCCAGAACGAATTACGGTGAAAGCAGCATATTATTTGAAGGAGCCCAAACATATAATCAACTTCCAAAAACCGTGAAAGAAGCAAAATCCATAAACGTGTTTAAAAAAAAGCCTAAAAAATCACGTGTCACAAAATATTTTAAATTAGGAAAATTAAAATTAAATTTGTCGCAATATACAATAACTGCAAATATTATTATATAAGATATTACTCATATAAAAATAAATGCATTATTATATATATATATATATATATTTTTTTAATCTAACAAGTTACACAATGACACTTCCACGAAATCTATATCCTTGTTTATTTTGGTTCGAAAGAACTTGCAACTTGTATGTACAAAAAAATAAATCAAAACTACCTGCAACTTCAGTATTTGTGCTTTCTATCTCGTTACAAATTACAACTTATTGTTCAACAACTTATAAATGTTCTCATAGTTTAAGTGAATTGTAAAAATTCTTTTATGAGAAATAAAGTTCTTTAACCCGATATATATATATATATATATATATATATATATATACACGTGTGTGTGTATGTGTATGTGATGGAAAATCGTTATATTTTGAATAATTTTTGTAAAGTTTCATCAAAATATCCATTCAAAGTTTATTCACGTTTATAATATTTATCATTATAGAATATAGTATAGGATATTATTTTTGTACATATATGTATTATCATCATCATTATTTGCTGCATTTAAACTGCACTAACGTCAGTATTTAGACTCTATCAATCCTTGCCAAGGGTCGCCTGGAAGAGATCGCTTTTTAGCGATAAAGCCACCCGTTCTATTTTTCTATTTCTGTTTATTCATACTTTGGTGTACAATAAAATCTATCTATCTATGTATAGGCTGCTTTTTATCTTGGAATAATGTGATAGCAAAGCCGCGTGCAAAAGCTAGTGTCCACTGTGTATAAATATTAATTCTGTATATTTAGTTCAAAATAATAATAATAATAAAAATTGTGAATATTTTCAGACGCTCCTAGAGAAAATATTAGGCAAAAACATGGATCTACGCGACGGTGTGTTGGACGTGCAGCGGATCATAGAGTATTTAGGCGACGCGATAAAAAAACAGAACGGTCAGGCCAATAAAGGCACAGTTATAACATTAAAATCTAGGCATTGTCTGAGTCTCCATGTGTCTGGATGCTATTGTAAGCCTGGGTAAGTGCAATTCTCACCTATTAATAACTTTACATAGTGTAAAAGAAAGTCGCTTTCCGTGTCTGTCTGTATCTTCGCTAACTCCTCCTAAGACACGCAACAGATTTTTAAGCGGCTTTGGCGTTCCCGCCAGGATCGAACCCGCGCCCTTTTGAGTTTTAACCGGTTTGTTTATATAAATCGAGTTGGGAATTATGCAAACAAATCGATTAATTTCATAAATTTTCATTTATTATATTTACCAAATTTAGTGGTAATCGGTAATTATGTATAATTACCGATTATTATATATAATCACCGGATTAATCATATTTACCGTAACACACACACACACACACACACACACACACACACACACACACACACACACACACACACACACACACACACATATATATATATATATATATATATATATATATATATATATATATATATATAATATATTAGCTGCATCCGGCAGATGTTGTCCTGCCCTTAAAATGTAAAAATCTAGAACCCGATTGCAGCGCCGTCTACCGGGACCAATTATTAGTCTAAATCATTCTCGAATACACTTGAACAGAAAAAAACATCAAAATTGGTCCCACCGTTTAGGAGCTTAGCGACGCCATCTGCCGGGTCTAATCGTGAATCTAAACCATCCCGGGACACACAAAAAAATCATCAAAATCACTTCAATCGTTTAGGAACAGTTCAGTGACATACACACAAACAGAAGAATTTTATATATAAAGATTTTTGGGGCAACAAAATCTCGCGGGCGTCCTTAGAACACCCTATTAAATTTGAATTTCATCAGAATCTGATAAATGCTTTAGAAGATATATATATACACTAGGTTTTGCACGCGGCTTCGCTTGATATTGAAACCTAATTAAGTTTTTATACAAGTAAAATTAAGTCATCTACTAGGGATTGACACGCGTAGCGTGACCGCAGGGGAAAATCTAGGCCAGGGGTGATAGCCATCCAGACGGGAAAAATCCCTACCACCTGACTGTGGATTTGCTTTGTCGCCTCTTACGACAGGCCGCCCAACGCAGGAAATTGTACTCTTTCTCCGGATAAAGTATAGTCAAGTGTATAGTATATATTATAATGTACAGTTAAGGAGAGTAATAAATATTTATTTTCTTTACAGATTTGTCGAAAACTCCGGCCTGTGCGTTACTCCGCAACAGTGCGTAGCGAATATACAACAAGACGCCCGATATTTGGCCGGAATTGTAATACACTGATGGACATCCGACCAACCAGTTTAAACGGACAACGAGCCGGCCAAGTGCGTGTCGGACCGCCAATTGTAGGATTCTATAGGAGCAATAAGCCATTGCAACGCGAAGTTTCACAGGGACAGCCAGTATTTTCAACGATAATAATTATGTATTAAAAAAAGCATAAAAATGAATTAATAAATATACATGTGGAATAATAATAAAATATCTATAATTCTTCTGTATGTATGTATGTCACTGAACTGCTCCTAAGCTGCTGGACTGATTTTGATGAAATTTTTTTGCGTTTTGAGTGAGTCCCTCAATGGCTTAGATTCACACTTAGATCCAATATGTGGCGCTGCGATATTGTTCTACATTTTTATTTTTTCAGAGCAGGACTATGTACGCCGCGTCCGCTTGTTTCTATGCAAAATGAATTTTTCAAGTGGGCCTTAAGGGATTTTGACAGAAACCAAAGTGGTATCATTAGATTTTTGAAAATTAACTACCCTCATCAGTTTTACTGTTTGTTTAACTAATCCGTTCTCATATTCGAAATTTAAAGCAGTGTTACCCTCGGGTAAAGGGCCTATTTAGGCACTCGAACTATTACATGCCTAAGGTACAGGTCACTCTCACCTCTCGTGTAACATTCTACTATTTATACACAGGATGAATTATTCAAGTGTTGACGAAAACTGATGATATAGATTTTTGAAAAATAAATTACCCTCGTCAGGATACGAAACGGCTGATTTCAAAAAATATACACATTATTACACCAAATCATAGTGTAGCTTGTCAGGATCAATTTCTGTGAAGGAATGTCAAATGGTAAATCAAAGGGAAAGGGTGGTTTTTGAACAAAATGTTCCATTCCCCATACATTAATTAAGCCGCACCTCATTTTATTCAACACAGAAAGAAGAAAATTATATTTTTTTAATAGGCATATATAAATTAACATTCGAAACGCACGTTATTTTACCCCAATCAATCGAACAAGTCAATGGGCAAACATTGATTGCGTTCAAATGATGTGCGGTCAAATGACCAGCGCAATTTGATGTTTAATTAATGTATGGGAAATAGAACATTCTATTCAAAATTCTTTCCTTTGGTTCAGTTTGACATTCCTTTACAGAAATTAGTCCTCACAAGCTTTATGAATCAATTAAAATTTGAATATAATTAAAAAATTACTTACCACTATGTACAAGTAAATGCGTGTTTAGAGAATACCTAGCGCTGAACGTTTTCTCACAATGCTTACATTTATACGGCTTCTCACCTGTAAAACGTCAAAGAAATTATAAGTAACATATAAAATTATAAGTAAAATGTAAAATAAATTATAAGTTAACAATAAAATAATTAATAATTTGCTGGAAGAAACTCTTTTCATCACTCACTATTTTGTAGTTTAATATGTAACTATTTTGTGTACAATAAAGAAAAATAAAAATTGTAAGTAAAAAATAAAATAATTTATAAATAAAAAATAACATCAGCCAAACGTCAAAATTGCTTATGTGTGAAACCATAGTAGCTGAAGTTGGTAATACTCTCAAGTTACACACACTTATATTTGAAAATAATAGTCTTAAAACATTTTTATAGTGTTTTTACCAAAAAAATTAGAATTTTTGGATATGAATAAATACTTGAATAACAATAGTCTTTATAGTTACTTTAACCGATTTGATTTATGACAAGGGTAATTGATTTTTTTTAAATTTAATTATACCACTAATTTCCGTCATTGTCGGCCTCGAGCCTCCTTTGAGTCTTTTTCGCTATATAAAAGAGTTTAGGATTTGACGCTGATGGCTCACTTGGCAAATACACATCCTATATATATAAGTCAAATCTTGCAATCGAATTTTAAAGGGGTTGGTTATTCTCAACCAACATTTAGAAATTTTGAAAGAAAGAAAGAAAGAATTTATGTGCTAGGAAAGCGACAATAGAAGGATGTAGAAATATTTATACATACAATTTTATGATTAAACTCGATATGTGTACACCGCATTTCCTACAAATGAGGCCGGCAACTCAGCTTTATGCTGTGTTGGAGTTTCCTCCAGCACAGCGCTGATTTTCAGTGCCGACCCTGCCTCATTGATTTATAATAGACCCATCATAATGATAATAATAAGTAACAGTAAATGTAATAAGACAATAACACAATATATGAAACATAAAACGGATATGACAAACACGCGCACAGAAAATAAAGGAATTATTATTCTATATAGTAAAAAAAAGAATAAAAGAAAAAAAACAGAACTATAATAATAATTAAATACCAGCCAGTACTGTAATCAATAATCTTATTACTATTAATTAAAACAAATAAATAACAGAAAAACAAAAAGAAATAATCATTTGGATGTAAATGAATGATTAGCTTAGAGACATCAATTTTAAATTCAATATGGCGGTTGGCCCAAGATGGCGGACTAGTTATTTACAGTATCATCGCATTACCTGTATGTACCCTCCGATGTGATTCCAGTCTGTTCAAAAAATGAAACTTTTTCCCGCAGTCGTTACATTTATATTTGGTCGGTTCTGTGTGCACTTTCGACAGGTGACGTGCTAGATATTTCCTTGTTTTGCCCTTGTATGGGCATTTTGAACATGCAAACTCCGCCGTTTCGATATGAACTGCCTTATGGGACACCAGAGCTGCTTTGTCATTGCATATCTAAAAAAATCAATTTTTAAGTAAGCCATGTTAGAAATCTATTTAATAAAAAACTTTACCCTTCCTTTGGGTATTGCAACACATTTTGATACCTATGATGTCACGACTACATCAAGCTAATTAGAGTGATGGAAATATAGGAAGCTTTTGCTGAGAATACGGTCACACAAGACCATACAATATGGAGCATCTTAATAAACTAGGCACCCTGCCAGTGGCCAGTTCCTCTCGCGAAAACGAGATACATACAAAAGAGGTACAAAGAAATTGCCTAAGAATTTCCAAAGCGATTGGATATTCAGCAACTCATGTGTCGATGTTGAGAAATGTGGAATATATAGAGCAATTAGAAGCAATATTTCCAAAGCAATTGACACATTTTACTGAATTGTTCCAGATTGATCCATTACTGTCGCTCAAAAAATTGCCAGTGTAAGAGCACCTTAAGTATGTAGTAATGAGATATTTCTTACTTTATTACACACTTCACATCTAAGTAACCCAAGTTTCTGTGAATATTTCTTCATTTTGACCTTTTTTATTTTTGTCATAGGAGTTTTGAGACTCATGCGAAGTAGCTCTTGGGATGGTAGGTCTTGCATATCATTTTCATCAGCTCCCTGAAATGTAAATAAACAATATTTTTTGAAGTGATAACTTCTTATGGGAGGGTATACCGCTTCATTACGTAACACGTTACATAGCCAGTCTGTCTGGCTTCTCTTTCTCTCGCGCATACGGCAGCAGTAGGCAGGGTCATCCTCTCTCACTCTAACTCATGCGCATACATAAAATTTAAGTAATAACAAGTGGTAATAGTAATAGTGGGTCAGATCACGTCAAGTGACCCCTCTTTACCACTTGATGATAGAAAACTTATTAAAAAAAACCTATCGAAAGTAGTCATACCTAAAAATCATTCCTCAAAACAGTTTTTGAAAATTTGGAATTTAACAATTTTTTTAAATAAAATTATCCGTTTCACAAAAAAATCTTTTGCGAATTTCATTTGTTTATTTAATATTCTTTTTTTTTTAATACTATATATAGACAATACAATGTATTGTATTAAAGTTTTTTTATTACCTTTTAAATAAACAAATTGAAATTTTAATGACTTCTCAATAAGATAATCGAATATTTTTTTTTAGTATCTATATTTTTTATTTTTAATAAGCTTTTTTTTTTAATTTATTAATTTAAAGTAACGAAATATTTTATTGTAAAAAAAATTTTCAACAACTGTTTTGAGGGATTTTTAGGTATGACTTCTTTCGATAATTATATTTTAATAAGTTTTCTATCGTCGAGTGTTAAAGGGGTGGTCCACTTGACTTGATCTGACCCTAGTTCAACTTCGTCAAACTAGAAGGCCTTCGACTGTGTTCCTCGCGTGATGATCTGGTGGGCACTGAGGTCTAAAGGGGTGCCAGAAACCTATATTGACATTATTCGGGACATGTACCGTGATTCCGATTCCATAGTTCGGCCCGCTGTTGGCGACAACACACCTTTCCCCATAACCGTAGGAGTGCACCAAGGATCTGTCCTTAGCCCGTTTCTGTTTAGCGTGATATTAGACGAAGTGTCTTACAGCATCAGAGATGCGCATGAGCAACCTCCATGGTTGCTCATGTATGCTGACGATATCGCGCTGGCAGATTCGGACAGGGGGCGCCTGGTGCGACGTATAAATGCGTGGAAGAGATCGCTAGAGAACGGTGGTCTGAAGCTAAATGTGGCGAAGACTGAGTACTTGGCCTGCAATACTACAGATCCCACATCCGTACGCATAGGCGAAGATACGGTCGAGCGTACGGATCAGTTTAAGTACTTGGGATCTGTACTTGTGCATCCGGGGATATCGACCACGACGTCAAGGCCCGTATCACAGCAGCTTGGGCCAAGTGACGTGAGGTGACAGGTATCATTTGTGACCCCAAAATGCCGTTTAAATTAAAAGGACAGGTCTATAAGTCCATCATTAGACCTGTCCTTTTGTAATGGCAGTTAATCGTGGCCTGTACTTGAGCGACACAAGCAAGAACTGCGTGTCACGGAGATGAGTATGCTGCGATGGATGTGTGGAGTCCCGCATCCGCGGCAGTCTTCATGTCCGTGACATAGCAGAGAAACTGCAAGAGTGTCGCTTGCGCTGGTACGGCCACGTTTTATGGAGACCGGCTAATTATGTGGGGAACAAATGTCTAGCCATGCCGCCTCTGCCAGGTCCCGGTCGAAGGGGAAGGCCCAAGAAATGTTGGCTTGACGTTGTGAAAGATGACATGCGTACAAATGTCTCAAAACGGGGGATGCAGAAGACCGCGCGAAGTGAAGTAGAAAAAGTAGGAAAGCGGACCCTGGGCGTCGGAGCGAAGGCTACGAACGCAACCGGGATTTAACGCTCGGATGATGATGATGATGACTTCTTTCGATAATTGTATTTTAATAAGTTTTCTATCATCAAGTGATAAAGGGGTGGTCCACTTGACGTGATCTGACCCTAGTTCAACTTAGATTAGTTTAAGTTATCACTTCTGTTGTTTGTCCCGAGACACACACGTTTTTTTATTTTATTGTATGAGTTCAGCAGACAGACAGACAGCCCACCTGATGGAAAGTGATTACCATCGCCTATGGACATTTGCAACACCAAAGGTGCCACAAATATGATGCTGCACTCTTAAGGTATACTGGAACCTGGTCATTAATGACGGAACACAACTCAAGGTTGTTATGGCGGCATACTCTAGACCACCAGGGGTGGCAGCCATTCAAGTGGGCAAATGCCCTACCACCTGGCTGTGGGTTGTTTTGTCACCTCTTACGACAGGCCACCCGGCAGCTGGAAATTGTATTCTTTCTCCGTTCCCGAACGGATAAAATACGGACATATAGAAATTGAATTACAATTACTTTTCAAAGAATGAATGGTGTTGTAACAAACAAAAAATATTGTTACCAATAATGACATGCTAAGAATACTGCGACAAATCACCATAGATTCCTTACATGTTATGCAAAATATAAATTGTTATACAGAAGACAGCATAAAAGGCTAGAAGGGGGCAGCTATGTAAATGCAGTTTTGTCATTTAAATATTCTTCAATAGTGTAGTATCCCTTTCTAAGCAGGGTACTTTTCAATTTAGCTTTAAATTTAATGAAGGGCAGATCTAATACTTCATTCGGATTTTATTGAAGAAGTGTATACCTACCCCCAAGAAAGAAAACAGTACTTTTTCTTATCTGAAATATCTAGTGTTGAAATTGTGAACATCCTCTTATTGTTTATAGGCACTCATATTATTATGAATGAACAATTTATTATTAAAAATATATTGGCAGGCAATCGTCATGACTCCCGATTTCCTTAAAGCTTTTTCTGAGAGACTTCCGAGGGCCAAGGTTGTAAATGGACCTTATGGCTCTTTTTTGTAAAACAAATATAGCCTCTAAGTCAACAGTGTTGCCCTAAAGTAAAATACCATAGGACATGATACTATGAAAGTGACTAGAATTAACTAATGTTGCTGTCCCTTCATCAGTGAACTGCTGAACTCTTCTAACCACGTACACAGCAGAACTAAGTTTACCTGAGAGACTAGAAATATGAGTGCCCCATTGGCACCCCATTGGGCATAACAAACTTAACACTTAATTTTGTTCGAATTAAGTAAAAAATTAATTGCATGAAATAATTTAGATATTTGAGTCAGTGTGTTGTATACATCATCAAAATTCTGCTTATTTCTGTCAAGTTTAAATATAAGTGACGTGTCATGAGCAAACATGTATTCATGCTCTTAATTAACAGAATAAGGCAGTGCTGTCATACAAGTAACTGGGCTTGAAAGCTTTTTTTTCAGTGTACATAATCACATGTTATAATTAGATTGTGAAAAAGCATGATGACTTTAAGTCAATAGATGGGTAGATGTTTGCTTCTAAATTTGTAGTTTCTATTATGTATTTTTATTTTACAAATGATTTTGACCATCCCAGCTGAAAGAAAACAACTATCCATATCTGTTTTGCTTCTCACTCACTCTTATATATTTTAAATGCTATCTCTTTCGTACATGCACTAGTTTCGACCGGGATAGTATGTATTATATTGGAATAGCCTAATTTTAAAGACAACAAAATACCACTAATCTCTAAATTTGATTTAAGATCTAAGTTTTGCCATGAAATAAAAAATTATACCTATTTACATATATCAAAGAACTCATTTAACAAAATCGGTCCTTACCTCCTCCATTTTTTAAGGTAATGAAAGTAGTGTGTTTAATTTATATTTTTGTGTAAATTTTACATACGTTCGAGTAATAATTAATCATTGTTTTGCAAATTGTAATTATTTGAAATTATTAAGTCCGTCCCAAAAACAGCCTGTGAAGTGTAAACCATTGATAATAGACTATACATGTGTAGATGTGTAAACAATCGGTGCAAATCTTGACAGCTTATTTTATGATGTTGGCTGCAATGAATTCAAAATAAAATCTCTCAGTAGTCAGTACTTCAAGACACACAGGTCCAACAAAGGCTAAGGTTGTTTGAAGTAAGCGTGGTTTTCAAAGATTACTCTACAAAGTGAAATCAAATATTTTATAATCACCAATAATTTTCAGTACTTTTTCATAAAGAGCACTATTGCCTCGATTGATAATTATTTTTAGAAACTATTTGTAAATATTTAAAAAATTGGTGTGGTTGTATATATGAATCGCTGTGAGCCAAAATCAAAGAACAGCAGAAGAAAAATAATTCATAACATTGATTTTGACATTAACAATTAACATTGACACTTACATTTGTGGGTGCGATTCTGGAGGGAGTGCACGATTTTGCGAAAAACTGTTTTTGTGATTATATGCGACAATTGCGAAATAATAATTATAATATGTATAAAGTAAATATGTATATTGCATTTTTGTAGTTAAATTGGGATTGTTGAACTAGTAGAATATACGTTTTAATACCTTGCGAAAAGTGTTTTTACCTTGACATTGTACCTAACCTTTTCAGTTTTTTATAAGTTTTTAAATTTGAAAAAGAAGCTTTGTATTGAACTTTATATTCCTTGGCACGGTTTGAAGGTAAGTTACTTTTTTGTACTATAAATTGTTGTTTTATGTTTTAGTATTATACTTATGATTTTAGGTTATTATTATGTCATGCATTGAAGAATCCTATGGACTAACATTTATTCCTGTTTTACTTATATAATTTCAATTATGTATTTATAAATTGTTGTGATAGATTAGTGGGCAAAGCATTCACGTCTTATTCCAGTGTCATGCATTCAAATTCTGGCCAGGGAACATAGGAACATATAGAGTGCAGATTGCAGTATAGATATGTGCCCATTCCACTATAAGTAATGAGAGGGGGGAGGGGGCAATACTAGAGAAGGGTAGGTATTGTAGAAACCATCTAAATAGCTATTGTTCACAAAATAGCCGTGGCTAAGTTGTTCATTAACTTACTAGTTGGCTAATTGACCAACAAGTTTATGGCTTAGCTGGTTAAACTTTTTATTTTTTTATTGCATGAGTTCAGCAAACAGGCAGACGGCCCACTTTATGGAAAGTGGTTACCATCACCTATGGACATTTACAACTCCAAAGGCTACAAATGCGATGCTACTCTCTTAAGGGGGACTGGACCCTGGTCCCTAATGCCAGTACACAACTCAAGGTTGTTATGGCGGCATACTCTAGCAAATACCCTACCACCTGGCTTTTGGGTTGTTTAGTCGCCTCTTATTACAGGTTGCCTGGCCGCAAGAAATTGTATTCTTTCTCAGTTCCTGCACAGATAAAACTTTACATTAGTGGTCACTGAATTTTAAATACTGGAGGGGAAGGGGGAGGAGTACTTTCCCTTGTGCAACTCCCATGTCTAGGAGATATGTAATTCTTGAGGTATTTATTTGTTTGCTTTGTTATATTGCTACGGTGGTGACCAGTCTGTTCTGGCTTTGGTTTAAAGTCTAAGTTAACATAAGTCACCGTTCTAGTAACTGGTCGTGAATTTCGACTAAAGCTCACAAGCGAAGTGAGCATGCCATGACAGTGGTCAGCGAGTGTAACAACTAATTTGTAACCATTGTCATAATATATATCTGTATATATGTGTCTATATATAAGGCATATGTTACCCCTAAACTCAAATTACCCTTAATCTCATGGGATTCCCAGGACACAAAGCACTGCAGCATTAAAAAAAGTAAGCTATTGTTTTAGTGAAAACTGTGCTGGAATAAGCTAATTTTTATTTACGCAAACAATTACGAACCACTCCCGGGAAAATGTCCGCGGGATTCCCAGGATGAATATCACATATTTTATTACATAAAATTTGCTATCAATAACTGGCATAACTATAATAGTTAGACATATGCTATCGCAACACTTTTTATAAATAATGATATGTTCTGCAAAGTCGTAGTACATTATTTTATTCTATCATCAATAGTTTTTGCAGTGCACTCGATTTTAGATATTTTTTTACACTTTGAGTTACACTATTGGAGTTTTAGTAAGGATCCCTAACTTTTTTGAAAATATAATATAGCACATGTCAACCGGGGATAGTGTAGCTTGCCAACAGTGAAAGAATTACCCCCCTACAACGGCACAAACTCACAAACTACCTCTTTATAATAATAGCATAGATTAATGTACTGTGTGAAGCTGGTACTTATACCAAACATTTATAAACATATTTATTACTACTTATAAGGAAAATTGAAATGAAAATTATCTTGAAAGTTGTTACAGTAATTTGATTACGTCATTTTATATTAATGTTGTGCCTCCTACAATAAGTATGTCAAGTCATGAAATGTTTGAAATACATATTCATTTTTTTAATTTTTTTTTTGCAGTAGGTCAGCAGACAGGCAGACGGCCCACTTGATGGAAAGCGGTTACCATCGACTATGGACATTTGCAACACCAAAGGTGCTACAAATGCGCTGCTGCTCTCTTAAGGGAGACTGGAATCTGGCCACTAATGCCGGAACACAACTCACAAGTTTTACGGCGACATACTTTAGACCAGGGGTGGTAGCCATCCAGTCGGCCAAATGCCCTACTACCACCTGGCTGTGGGTTGTTTTGTTCATATCGAAATTAGAATATTTTTAACTGACTTCAAGGAGGAGGTACAAAAACAAAAAATAAATATTTAACCCTCCTTTTTCTAGTGAAAGATAAAAATTACTATATTTTGTAAATATGTTGTTGTCCTTATTTTTTTTTATGTTTACGTTAAACTTGGCACCCACTTCAAGATGTTGTAGAAGATTAAATATTTATTTTTTGTGTTTTAGTGCAATGTCTGTTTTGTTTTTGTTAAAATAAATTTTTTGTTCAAATCTTTCTATAGTAATATCCATGTAAATCTAAGAATCTTATTAAGGGAAAACTGCCCAAAGGTGCATTCTCTTCCGGCCAAGATTTGAGAGCACATTAATGGAATTAGAGGCTTTAGGGCTCTTGTACACACTAAGAAAACTCACATGAAAACACCTCCTCTATCCTCCCTTCACAGCAATAACACAGCGGGTGTCTAGCGCAGACAATATATTTTTGTTGATCACTGCTAGAGCAATGTATACAGTATGTGTAGAAACGACATGAACTCTTGCACACCCGGCGACTTTCTTAGCCTGTACAAGAACCTTTACTCACAAACACCATTATCTTCCTTTCATCCGATCAGTCTGAAGAGTCAATGACATTTTAGATAGAACAAATATAAAATATATATATAATATTATTACATGCGGTCAAAGATAAGCGTACAGCTGCCCGTTGTAAGCGCAGTTTACTCTTTTCCTCCCGGATTAAGGAATTCTTTTGTGTTTTGAATTTGCAATTAAGAAAAACATGCTATTGTTTTTCTACTTGTTTTATAACCATCATTAGCGTCGATCTAATTTTTATTGTTACTGTTTTCGATTTTGTGGCCGTTCGCAGGTGTGCAAATTACTATTTCTCGGAAACTCAGTGCGCGCGGCCAATTTGTTTGTACTGTGTAGTGAGTATAAGACAATGCCCGAATGGAGGGGCGGGCAGTCAAGCGACGACTACGAGACGATTAAGACGTTCGTAGTACTCTCGATTAGCGATATAGACGACGGACTTTGCGCGTGTCGAATTGCATTGAATCGTGCAGTGTGAACTGGTTGCATCCAGTTTTATTTGTATTTGTTTTATACGTGTTTGTACAGTTCTAATAAATTCTATAGTAGTTCCAACGGCATTTTTAATTCGAGTGTTGTAGCTCGTAACAATATATAATTACTACCTGTGCCAGCGACGTCGTCTGCGTGGAACTTGTTTTCAAAACCTCCCGATTTTGAAACATTCTTTATTGGTGCTCCGCTCCTATAGCCTTCCTCGATAAATGGGCAATCTAACACTGAAAGAATTTTTCAAATCAGACCAGAAGTTCCTGAGATTAGCGTGTTCAATCAAACAAGCAAACAAACAAACTCTGCAGGTTTATATATTAGAATAAAATATATTACAAAGATGAATGGAATATATAATGCAAAATGCACATAAATATAAAACAAACAAGCAAAAAGAAAGAAGTTCAAAACGCAAATTAATGGAGGAAACAGACAGGCTTTTGAGAGTAGACCCTTGTGGGTGCTTGAGTTACTAAGTTACTATATTATTTTTATTGTATGTCTTTGAAGACCATGGGCTATTATTAAAAATGACATTTGGAGGGTTTTTGGGGGCCATGGGAAGGTCAACACGTAGAGGCCTCATGACAAATTTAATACAAACGTGGCGTGACGCTGACCGGCGATTGTCCCTGTCTACACCATATGAAATGGCCAGACGGTGATTCGCCGCTCTCTGCATGGACCAGAAAAAAAGTCATAGAAGACAGGGGCAACATGTTGAGAGTTGGGCTGCAGTTTCATAGAGGCTACTTCTGACACTATGCCATTTATCACTTCCACCCCTGGAGCTTGAGTCTTAGCTCTAGTGATATCTACTCCATGCCGGCTGGCTAAGTTAAGCATGGAAGAGGGGGCCTTTCCTTGGCCACCGGAGTCAGGTCCAAGATATCGCTACTCACCTCAAAGCCCCCCTGCGGTTCTATATTATTTATTATTGACATGAGTGATTATTGCTATAAGTAATTAATATATAGATAGATAGATCCGGCATCAGTGACCAGGTTCCAGTCTCCTTTAAGAGAGCAGCAGCGCATTTGTAGCACTTTCGGTGTTGCAAATGTCCATAGGCGACGGTAACCACTTTCCATCAAGTGGGCCGTCTGCCTGTCTGCTGAACTCCTGCAATAAAAAAAAAGATAACACTTTATTGTACACCATTACATAAAACACAGAAAAACCCGTAGCCTAAAAATATTCTAAATGTGCACAATGGGCGGTCTTATCGCTAAGAAGCGATCTCCTCCAGACAACCTGTGTCAGGAATAAAACAGATTATATTGGTCGAAGGTGGTATACATAAATATTAGAGGCTATGCGGTTACTTATATATATTTTATTCATTTATAAACATGTAAAATATTATATAAGTAAGAATAATACTTAATAGACATATATAAATACACCCATTGATATTACTTACATAAATATATACACATATATATATATATATATATATATATATATATATATATACATACATATATATACGTAAAAATATCAAACATCACTATGTTGCAGGTAGTGCTTTTTTGTCATGTTCTTAAATATTTGTTGCCTGGAAGAGATCGCTATAAGCGATAAGGCCGCCCATTGTTCTGATGCAAATGTATCCATATCAATTCTCTAGAATTAAGTTTATGGTGAACAATAAAGAGTTTTCATTCATTCATTCATTCATTAAATATTGTTAGTGATTTAGCTAGTTTAACAGTAACAGGTAGCTCATTCCAGAGTAATATATGTAAATGTCTAATTACTATTATTTTAACCTTATCTCCACCAATATATAATAAATACATGTCTATTCGTATCTAGGAGGACATGGTTTTATGAATCATTATTAAAGTTGACAATTATTTTTTTTTTGTTTCAGATATGTATTACATAATTTGATAGCCAAAGAGCCTTAAAATGTTACATAATTGCCTAAGAGCATGTGAGAGAGTGCATGTTAAACTATTTTACAGAATAAACACATTAAATGTTAAAAGAAAGCTATTTAATACACCAAACAAACAATATTCATGTTTATGCGGCCATATTTATTATAAGAGTAACAATAGACAAGATGCCACAAACCACAGACAAAAGGATCAAATCATAGATTTGAATAAAGAGTACACTACTTATAGCAAACATGTTCCTAATTCAGAAGCTTTTAGACATAGACTGATGATTCCAAATTTAAATATAGATAATCATAGATTAATTCCATTTTTGAATGTTAAAAGAGTGCATTCGACACATAGTGATCAGCATAGACAAAAAGTTGTAATAGAGACTAGTACACCGAAGATAATCATAGACAAAGTGTTGCCAGTTGAAGAAGAGGTTTTGAAGAAAAAGGATTTATGGTGGTTGAAGATAGAACCTTATGTGAAGCTGGCAAGGTGGGATAGGCCAATAGGTGAGAATAATGTTAGGGTGTTGTTTGGAATGAGCTGATGGTAAGTGGAGTACTGTTGCTCATGTACCATACAACTACATTACATTAGGTTGGGGAAAAAGTTTAATCGCATTTTATATAAAAATTCAAAAGGTTTTTTTAATAAAGTTTATTTACATTTGACTAAAGTATGTAGGTGCCATTTTGTTGGATAACTTTTTGCCATCTTGTAGGTAGGGACGTGATCCCATTGCTATAAAAATTTTGGGGCTTCTGATCAAAAAACTGCGACAAGTGGTTTTGGCAGTCCTCTCGTGGTGTTAACCTGACACTGCCTAAGGAATTCTGCAAAGACCGAATCAGGTGAAAATCTGAAGGTGCAAGGTCAGGACTATACGGCGGATGCATTAACACCTCCCAGCCAAAGTCGTAATTTTTGCTGAGTGGCTAAACATGTGTGAGGTCTAGCGTTATCGTGGTGAAAAACCACACCCCTTCTGTTGATTAATTCCGGCCGCTTTCTCTCAACATTTTGCTTTAATCTCATCAATTATTCGCAGTCAGTTCAGAATCGATGGTCCTGCCTGGCGGTAACAGCTCATAATAAATAATGCCCTTCCAATCTCACCATACACACAGCTTCACCTTGTTGCGAGTTAACCCGGGGTTCGCCACAGTCTGTGAAGCCTGACCGGCCTTTGACCACGATTTTTTTCGCACGTTCTTGTTGTACGTGATCCACTTTTCATCACCAGTTATCAGCTTCTTTAAAAATGGTTCGGTTTCATTACGTCGTAATAAAGAATCACAAATGAGTACACGGTTCATTAGGTTTCTTTCAGTGAGCTCATGAGGCATCCAAATATCGACCAATTTTGTCCGTAACAGGGCGACCAGAGCGACGTGCATCTTTGATATCAAAATTTCCGGATTGAAAACGCTTAAACCAAATTTGGGCTACTCTCACAGATACTGCATTAGGTCCATAAACATCACAATTTTTTTTCGCGGCTTGTGTTGCATTTTTACCTTTTTTGTAGTAAAATTTTAAAATGTATCGAATTTCTTCATTAGATTCACTCATTTCATTTTAACAATAAGAAAAACAAATCAAAATCTCACATTTTCCTGATTTCAATTTGGAATTGTCTTCTTCAAAATTAAAACTTTTTAATGATGTCAAAACCAGCCAGATACAAATGGTATAAACAAAGAGATCTTATTACAAGTTCATACATACTATATGCGAAAAGATTTTTCCCCAACCTATTATATATCTCAGTGATCTCTATGGTTGAGTGGGCTAAGCCTTTGTTAGCTTACCTCATTGCAGCGCAGAGACTCTGGGTTCAATTCCTGGAACTTTCCATTATTTGTTATGGTCTGGGTTTGGCCCCAGAGTGTTCTGTTGTATGTTACCCACAACATAAGTGTAACTTGCTTAGCTTGGAATATCAAATATATAAAGTGGAAGCCCGTGATTTTGTGTACGACGTCTGCCCCCCAGGCCTGTGACCGCCTATGGTTTATGCATCACGCGACGTCGCGTGTTATTCGATTCGCACCGACCGCACTGCGCGCTGATCACAACGATATGACTCAGAGGCGGCGTTTCCATTTGATATTTATCATTAGAGTATGGCTTACCAAAGTAGACACTGAAAATACGCGACAAATTCAAAAAATATTTTAGTTCAACGTGTTGGAATTTTTTTACCGCTTCTTCTCCTTAAACAGCAATAAGACGTTTCGATCGGTGCACATAAAATAAGAAGTGGACTTAATTTTTAATTAACATGTATGATCTTCAAAGGATGTTCTTCAGTGGAACTTATTTTATAAATTCGGGTAAAGTTAATTTCAGTATTTTTTTTTCTAAAGGACCTATTCTAATAGTAACACCCGCCGATAAAAAATAAAAAGTGGTATTTTAGGTTCTCTTGGTCCATAAACCCTCAAAATCTTGCGGGTGTATGGACCAAACTGACGCTAGATTCGGATTCAGCACATCGAAATATTTAATAATAAGTATAAAATAATAATTTTTGAGGGCCCGTGTAATCAGTAGACAAACGCACATATTCTATCTATATCTATGTTTGAATAATATTGATATAATGTTCTTGTATTGGTTACAGGTGTATATCTTCTATACTGGCCATGTTCGTGGTCGATAGCCCTTGCATCTATACCCGGAAATGTTCCCTTATCGACTTCCTTGAAAATGGCGGGGGTTTTCCTAATCGGCGCGGGGCTTATGCGAGGTGCTGGGTGTACTATCAACGATATGTGGGACAGAGATGTCGATGCGCAGGTAATCTATAATATGTGTAATAAATTTGATTGGGGTGTCCAGTTTATACAATTTTTTTGATTAATGCTGCGTCTTAAAGGTACAACATTAAAAATACAATCTAATTTAAGAAAGAAAAGTATTTTAAATCTTACCTAAAATACTAGATATAATTATTGATAGTAAGAATGTGTCCAATATTACTTTTCTTACTGTCTCTATTAAGGTACAATGAAATTAAAAATGAGATAAATGTTAGGGGGCTAATCCTGACCAGCAAATTTTGTAAATGCAACTTTTAGAACTTTTGTCGGTCTGTCTGTTAGAGCTTCGAAAACTCAGCAAGAGAGAGAGAGAGAGAGAGAGAGAGGGCTTTTAGTTTGATTCCTGACATGATAACCTTTTTTTATCGCGTAGCTGATAAACAAGGAGAGGACCTACCTAATAGAAAATGTCACCATAAATTTTATAAGTTTGCAACATCCCCGGCGAAGCAAACGCGTTGCCAGCCATTAGGATTCGATAGGAGGAATGGGGTAAAGAGTGTACGGGCGTACATTGCCGTTTCAGTGGTTTACGTCGACATGTGCATTTTAGCATACAAAATTCATCAGTACTCATTTCACACCCTACTTAGTCAGTCGGCAAAACAGCCTCTGATTTTAGCATAATCACAAGGGTAATTATTTCATTAGGATAATTTTAGTAATGAACTATTTACATCTACAAACTTCTATCATTAACATACTATTTAGGTAAACCCCGCTACATAATTTGGTCCTTCGAGCTGGATAGCCGAAGCCGTTGAGATAGAGGGATAAGAAAGGAGGAATCGGATCGGAAAGATGAGATAGACGGAAGGGGAAGTGGGGTACAAATCCGATTAGTTTAAGGCTAACCATGTCACTTGGATATTCTGTGTTCCATGTGTTATCAGATGGTTCAGGCCAGCCTTGAAAGCTGTAACCAAGATAATGATTAGTGTCTAGATCTACCACATCCGGATACTATGTTCTGGGCGTCTGGGAGCGGTCCTAGAGTGGTCCGTCATATATTACCCATAACGCAAGAGTATCTATCATGCTTGTGGATATACAATGTTTGTCTGCCGATTATTATTAGTATGTATTTTTAATATTTTCAGGTAGAGCGTACCAAAGACAGGCCATTGGTCTCCGGAGCGATATCAGAGAGACAAGCTGTTATGTTCCTGGCAGCTCAACTCTCTTTAGCTTTGGGAGTATTGCTGCAACTTAACTGCTACAGTATAGTGCTTGGAGCTAGCAGCATGCGTGAGTTTTTTTTTCTAAATTTCCATAGCCATTTTGACAAGACCAGAACATTTTTTCATATCTACGGTACAGCAGACAGGCTACCTGATGGAAAGTAATTACTAGTGCCTATACATGTTTTGTGCCCGCATCCCTATTGTGTTAATTTGAATCCATTCGATAATCTGTGACTTCTATATCGATTTCAATTTTTAGTTGTATCGATAAGTCGAGTAACTACTAAAATCAAGATGACGGATGCCAAATGTGGCCTATTAAAAAAGGTATACTGTATATAGGCTATGAAATTGAACAGCAGATATGTACTAGCATAGGCGAAATAACGAAGTAGATTTATGCAAAATGGCTCGCTAACTAAAAAAGGGAGATATGCCTCTTTCGCACTGAACAATGGTATCACTCATTTAGCTCAGTAGAGATACAGAACAGAAATAGGAATGACATCTCGCTTTAGCTCTTTCAACAACCGTAAGAGCTAGAGTGAGTAGTGTTTTGAGACGCACTATGAAATTGTGGTTCATATTTTCACTTGTGTAAATAAAATATTATTTATCTTGTCTAAAAAAATAATGATTATTCTGGTATAAAGATTATATATAATTTTTTTGTTGTTTTTTCTAACTATTCTCAACTTTGTAGGCGTAGGAGAAGGCCTTACTGTCACTCCTTTCTTTGTTCATTTTCATCCGTTCAGCCCGAAGAGGTTAGTAAAATTGTAGAAAGAGGAAATAGGGATAACTTTAAAACTACTACTACAAATTTTTATATAACAAAAATATACTTAAATGTAAAAAAATAAATGAAAACGAATAAACGAATGACGAAAGACGTCTGAGAGTAAGTCCTCTGAGCCAATTGAACTGTTGAGCTGTTTATTTACTAACTGAGCCAATGAGAAATAAGTTTTATAATGTGAAATAGTTCATTTTTATCTCTCACTAGCTGACCCGGCAAACTTCGTACCGACATCAATTTTTTTTCATATTTACTCACCTTTTAAACCCCCCCTGAACTCCCACAAATAATTCAAAACCAAAATTAGCCAATTCAGTCCAGCCGTTCTCGAGTTTTAGCGAAACTAACGAACAGCAATTGATTTTATATATAAGATTAGCGAGCTACCCAAGGCGATAACAAAGACAGTAGTTGTTGTGCATTCCTGCGGAACCATTTGCTCTGCGTTGTTTGCATGCACTTGACCGGTTCTTTTACTATTCCAGTTCTCGTAATAACGTACCCGCTGGCGAAACGTTTTACGAACTACCCGCAATTATTTTTGGGCGCCACTTTCAATTGGGGCGCGTTGTTGGGGTATACTGCGGTCCAAGGGCATCTGAACATGTCTGTCTGCGCCCCGTTGTACATAGGCGCAATGGCGTGGACGGTTTTGTACGACACTATATATGCACATCAGGTAAATCAAATTCCATAATAAATTTTCTATAATTTTACTCTATTTTTTTGACGTTTCGGCCATTTTTCGAACGAAAAAGTGAGTTGATGAAATAAAATTAAAACGCTGCGCTTAAAACTCTTTTTTATTCCGAAACTACTGAACACACTGACAGCCCACTCATGGAAAGTGGTTACCGTACATACATACAACACCAATGGCACGGGCAACGTGCTGCCAGCTGTAGGGCGCTTATAGCCCATGTTTAATGTGGTTCGATTTCTATGGACTGTATAGCAGAGATATGACCTGGATCCTTGCACTACAAAAGTAGAAGCTCCACCAACCTTGAGATCAGCCCTCTCCTGGCTCGGTTCAGGTTACTTTTGGGAACAGCACATGGCACTATGGTTTCACTTGAGAGCTATCACTTTGTACACAGATTAGGTCTTAATAAAAGTTATTGGTACGGCGTATTGCTGTGCATTGGCCGTCGGCTCACACAGAAAGAGGGTAGACAGCAAAATTGATGGAGCGTTGTTCTACCTACTTTATACTAGGCAAGGACTGAACATCAGCCTTCAGGAACGGATAGAGGGAATGGGGTAGAGAATCAAACAGAAGGACCGTGATAGGGGGGGGAAGAAGTGGTGTGATACCAGCTCTTATGAGCTATATAATCAGAATAATGATTCCAGTGTGGCTCTATAACTTTAAATAGGTGATAATAATTTTACTCTAACCACAACCCAAAACCACCCACAGCCAGGTGGTAGGACATTTGCCCGGCTGGATGACTACCACCCCTGGTCTAAAGTATGTCGCCAAAACAACCTTGATTTGTATTCCGGAATTAGTGACCAGGTTCCAGTCTCCCCTAAGAGAGCAGCAGCGCATTTGTAGCACCTTTGGTGTTGCAAATGTCCATAGGCGATGGTAACCGCTTTCCATCAAGTGGGCCGTCTGCCTGTCTGCTGAACTCCTGCAATAAAAAATTGTTGCCTACCTAAAAATTGTATTATCCATATCAACCAACAGCTATGTACTGAGAAATTGCTATGTTGGCGTGTTGTTAACTATATTTAAGTCCAAAAAAAGTTGACAGTCCTAGGACTGCACTTCAGTGCTTTTGCCCCCTCCCAAAAGTGCCTAAAGAAGTTCTCTTCATAAACAGTTCCCATTTGCAATTCCAGGATAAGAACGACGACGCCCGCATTGGGATGAAGTCCACGGCTTTGACGTGGGGTCCCCATACGAAGCCAGCGCTCACCCTCGCTTTGGCCACTAGTGGGACTTGCCTAGCGATCGCTGGCCTGAACGCAGGGTTGGCGGAACCATATGCTGTCGGATTGGCTGCTTACATCGCACATGCCGGACGACAGGTAGGTATATATATATATATATATATATATATATATATTTATATATTTCCATCCATAGCCCTTTTAATATTCTTCGGAATTTTCATACGAATTAAATGAGTAATTTGGTATTTAAATTAATCTTATCTTAAGTTTAAACGAGTCTTAGCTTAAGCTCCGTCCTTCTTTTTATTGCTGAAGCGCAGCAGACAGGCCTACGGTCCAACTGTGATGGAAAGTGGTTACCGTCGCCCATGGACATTAGCAATACCAGAGGTGCTGCCAATGTGCTGCCGGCCTTGAAGGAGAAATTGGAACGCGCTACTGCCGGAACAGAACTCGAGGTTGCTGTGGCGGCATACTCTAAATCAGGGGTGGTAGTTATCCAGAAGGGCAGAAATACTCTACCACCCACCTATGGGTTGTTTTGTTGCCTATTAAGACAGGCCGCCGCAACACAGGAATTTGTATTCTTTCTCCGTTCCTGCACGGAGGAGGTCCTTTAGGAATAAAGAGCAAAACACAAAATCTATTTTAATATTTTATTATATTGTTACGAGCTACAGGACTCGAATTAAAAATGCCGTTGGAACTACTATAGAATTTATTAGAACTGTACAAACACTTATAAAACGAATACAAATAAAACTGGATGCAACCAGTTCACACTGCACAATTCGATGCAATTCGACACGCGCAAAGTCCGTCGTCTATATCGCTAATCGAGAGTACTAGAAAACGTCTTACTCGTTTTGTAGTTGTCGCTTGACTGCCCGCCCCTCCATTCGGGCATCGTCTTATAGTAACTACACAGTACAAAAAGATTGGCCGCGCGCACTGAGTTTCCGAGAAATAGTAATTTGCACACCTGCGAACGGCTAACAAACTCGAAAACAATAACAATAAGGATTAGTTCGACGCTAATGATGGTTATAAAACAAGTAGAAAAACAATAGCATGTTTTTCTTAATTACAAATTCAAAACACGAAAGAATTCCTAATCCGGGAAGACAATGGACTGCGCTTACAACAGGCAGCTGTAAATTAATATCGCACCTATTCGCAGTTTTGTGTTTTAGCCATAAACTCAAGGTCTTGTTTACATCCTCTTAACTTTGGCACAAGTTTTACCATTCTAAGTTTATTACTACATTTTGTAACACAATTATTTTATCCATGCTCTGTTTGCATATCTGTAATATAAAATTCTTAACATGCCATATCTGTAAATTAAATCTATTTAAATAACCATTTTTCTTGTCTGTTCGTTCGGCATTCACGTAAAAACTACTGGACCAATTCCAAAGCGGTTTTCACCGATCGACAGCTAATTCTTAGACTTAAACTCTGCGCTACCTTTTATCCTGGGAATCCCGCGGGAATTTGAAGTCTAGCGTGGCCGAAGTTGATGCCATATCCTAGTATAAAACATAATATTAAGTTTTGTCAGTTTTACTTTTTCTATTTATATTTTAATTATCCTTAACTTAAATTTAAACGACTCTTATCTTAAATTAAAATGAGTCTTATCTTACAACCTTTAAAGTAGGGAAAATATATGAAAATATGTTTAATATCCAAAATACAATCTTTGGAGATTCTCCTCAAAAACCATTTGAATTTTATTGATCCGGCATTTAAAACTTGCATACTTGAATCTAATTATGGTAGAATTTCTACCGCAGGGTCACCGTTAGTAGAAGTAATTTTTTTTTTGTTTTTTTTTTTCAGATATACACCTTAGACCCCGATAATCCGGCGGATTGTGCTTCAAAGTTCAAATCTAACTCGTTGGTGGGTTTAATTATATTATTAGGTATTTTGGGGGGTGGTTATAGTAAATATACGAGTAATAGAAAAGAAAACAATAGGAAAGTCAATCGGGAAATTAGTAAAAGTTGCGTTTTTGGTTGAACAATGTAAGATTAAAATATATAAAGGTAGAAAGGAACCCTAATATGTAGGTAATAACCCTAATGTGTTATATGTCTTTTAACCTACTACTGGTAGAAAATTGACTGCAATGCAATTTGTGTAAATTTTTAACTGGTATTATAGTAAATGGGTAGTAAGATATATGGCTCATTCGATATCTTATCTGTCTGTCTGTCATAGTCAATTGGCAATTGTCTCAAGAACTACTAAGTGTAGATTTATTTTACAAAAATATTTAAACAATGACAAATGTGTGATTTCGTGGTCTGAGCCCTTGTCTGCCTATTTCACTGGAAAGCAGAGGCTCCGGATGTAATTTTTGGCATGGTGAATTCTGTAACCGAATTTTCTGTTACTATGGTCTGGGTGTTTGGGATCTGACTCAGAGTGGCCCGTTGTATATTACCCATTCACAAGTGTAACTTGCTTAGCTTGGGATATACAGTGTATGTTTTCTCTGCTGATTTTCATGTAATATAAAACTGTAATATATGCTTCAATAAATTTGTACATAATGTGCTGTGACTAGTTATTAAAGGTGCTATATGTATTTGTTTTTATTTATGTTCATTTGTCATCACGCGACGCCGAGGTACCCGATATTTCACGCGACGTCGCGTGTTGACTACTAGAATATATATCATGTATTCTGTTACCAAAAACTATAATTGTTAACTATTATAAATAATTTCTAATAATAATTATATTGTTATTAATAAATGTTTCTTGCCATTATTTTTGTTTTTTTATATACATATTGTTACAACTTAGGTTCCGACAAAGACAAATTCCACATACAGTCTGTAAAAACACATTTTATTACCTGTCGGCATTTGAAATAATTGTAATCCTTTTATGATCGTCTTCTTTTGTTTACTTATTGTGAAGCACAGCCTATTGTCATCAGTCAGGTGTTACGGATTACGAGTACAAGCTGAATCTAGGAGATTCAGTCCACGTTGGCGGGCGGGCACAGTGCACTGGTGAAGTATAAAACGACAGCCTGATTAAGAGAGGAGGCAGTCAAGCTACGACTACGATACGGGGGTGACGTGTGTACATTCGGGAATCTAATAGTGACGGACTTTGCGCGTTTTGTTGAATTACGACCTTCTGCGTTACGTTTGGATATGTTGTGTTCGGTTATATTTGTACCTGTGTTATACGTGTTTGTATAGTTCTCATAAACTATATAATAATTCCAACGGCATTTTAATTAGAGTCCTGCAACTCGTAACAATATAATAATTTGAAAAAATTCAACCTGTTTATATTTCAAGTAGGCCCCTATGGCCAGTTTCGAAACTACAAGAGATAGCAATTAACAATAAAGTGTAAAACTACCTTGTCCTGTATAGACAAGGGGTCTTCTAAAAGAGAAGGAAACACAAAGTTCAGCAAGTCCAAGCATAAATCTCTCCTTAGGCGCTCTCTTGTTGTTTATCCGTGCAGGAAGGGAGAAAGAATACAATTTCCTGCGTTGTAGTAGGGTATTTGCCCGACTGGATGGCTAAGACCCCTGGTCTAGAGTATGCCGCCATAACAGCCTTGAGTTGTGTTCCGGCATTAGTGGCCAGGTTCCAGTCTCCCTTAAGAGAGCAGCAGCGCATTTGTAGCACCTTTGGTGTTGCAAATGTCCATAGGCGATGGTAACCGCTTTCCATCAAGTGGGCTTAGACACTTGGAAGCACTCCATGGTACCTGGCGGACGTGTCCAAGTTATGGAATGAACTCCCTCCCGCAGTTTTCCCAGAGCGCTACAATATGGGGCTCTTCAAAAAGGGCATAAAGTCTAAAAGAGGTAGGCAACACATCGGCTCCCTTAGTGTTGCAGATGTCCATGAGCGACAGTAGCCACCTATCCCCAGGTGGCCCGTTTGCCAGTTTGCCTACAAGCAAACATAAAAAAAGTGGGCCGTCTGCCTGTCTGCTGAACTCATGCTGTAACGGATATAACGTCCAAGTGTGCAAAGGAGAAATAAAAAAACAATTTTTTAAAGGGTTTGATAGTTAGCCGTTGAAATGCTGTGAGTGTAACGAATGTTGGGCACGTATCTTCCGGTCGGTGTTCGCGGGCAACTAGCTCGGGTCGATCCCGAGTGAAGTTTGTGCATTCGCTTACACTCTATGCAATCAATCGACTATTATCTTAATATATATAAATTACGTACCGTATTATTGGTCCGCGATCGACTCCTAAACTACTTAACCGATTTTAATCAAATTTGCACACCGTGTGTAATTTGATCCAACTTGAAAGATAGGATAGGTTTCATTTTAATTTATATTTTTTTATTTTACTGAGCCACGGTAACGCGTGGCTGGGTCAGCTAGTTTATTATAATAAACAGACAGGTACAAATATTTTACATTATATGTATATTTAAATTATATATTATTTTCTTTAATTTATCTCACTTTACAGGCAACACCGAGCCTGTTCAGATAATGTTTTCTATCGTCAACACATGCAATAAAAAAAACTTACGGCCCTCCGGGCTTTTGTGAGTGGCCCGCTTGACGTACTACATATAGTTGTACAAAATAATGCATTTGCATTGTGTAAAATGCAAGGAGAGATTTGGGTAAGAAAGTACCAAATATAACAAATATTAACTATTTGGGCAGGGTTTCCCCTTATTGTTCAGCCTTTGATGTGAATATTCACACAGCACAGTAAGCAATGAACACCGTCTACACGCCACTACTTTCATAAAATACAATAACATTGCATCATTGCTAAAAATAGCAATTACATCATAGTGTTGCCAGGATCATAAAAGCAATCATAATAATTAGTTACTGATGCATTAAATTATCTAGATGATAATTTAGTGGGCTTATAAAATTAACTAACCGGTAGAAAATGGTAATTTAATTATAAATCGAATCATCTCATAAATAGACTAAAAATATTATCTATGACGATTGTCTATGTCATATTAATATACACAATTGGTAACACCTCTGGTGCTGCAAATATCCATAGATGATATAATCGCTTTTCATCATGTGGACCAACAATCTGGTACGAATTTTAGTAGGAAAATAACACTTAAATAATACTATAGTTGCGGCCCATGGCACTTGATCTAGTAATCTAAAACCTATGTGGCCCATATACAAAAAAAGGTTGAGTATGGCTGGTATTATCCTATTTAGCTGCCCTGTACATTCCCGGGAAAAGAATGAATATGAAATTAAATTAAGAATTAAGGACTGATGGCCACAAATGAAGTTGATGAATTATTGCATATTGTAAAAGTAGATAGATAAATAAACATTTAGAAGTATGTATAAGTATATTCATATTGTAGTAATAAATAGACCACTCTAGATCATACAGAGATGATCAATTATATTATGCATGCCGTGTTTGCATAAACAGAATATGGTTGTTAACGACACGACGCTAAAATAGTTTGTAGATAATTTTTAGAAAGTTGTTTCCCACGAAGGCGGTGCAGATGCATATGGAATATTTATTATGTCCCCCGTAATGTCCTCCATTGTTTTATATTTCTAAGAATTTCGCTAGTAGTTTAAAATAACGTCCTTTGTAAGACTATTTGAGCCGAAGAAAGATGATCGCTATTGTACATATTTTAGAAAATAGTTTTGTAATTTATCCGCATGCTTTGTATTAATTTCGCGAGGAAACAATTTGTTAGTGCAGCAGAACTTCCGAGAAGGGTTGGGTCTGGGTGATCTGCCAAAGTTAAGTCAGTGTATTCAGAGTGTTAGTCAGTGTTAGTTGGAGTGTATAAGTCAGTCAGCGGGATAAAGTGTATAGTAGTGTCTGGACAAAGTGTATACGCTAGTTAGTGTATAGATATACCGATTAGGGCTTTAATATAGCCAATGGTAATTTCATTATAAACATAACTCAGTAGCGTTCCAATAAACAACGCGAACCGTAAGAGTGCCTGGTTTATTATTCTTAATAGCATATCCCGCCAGCACATCCTACTGGCTTCTACCGAAAGCCCTGTCCGAGACCCGGTACAGTTCTTTAAAATAGTGTTAGCACTGAAACGGTTTAGTCAATATATAAAAAAAAAACTGTATTATAGCGAACACTTATAATAATTAAAGACTTGTTTGGTACTGTATTACTCGTTATAATTAATAAGTGACATTACATTGATCTAGGTTTACTTTCACTGACTTAAACTACAAAACGGTTACTATGGAAACGCGTGGTGCGCAGGCCAGCGCGTGTGCCTTACACGAGCAGTCCTTACAAGGTCTTATAATCAACTAACTAACTTGGCGGGTGGCCGCCTTACGCGAACCGAGCGCCGGGGAGAGGAAAGGGGCGCCGCAGTGGGAACAGGGATACTGTACCAGCCTGTACTTTTCGTACGGTCTGAAGGGACAGAGGAATACTACAATATTCAATTATGCAGGCCAATTAACGAAAAATGACGCCTAATATAATAAAAGTTGTGGCGTAATGGCTAGCGCACGTATTCCGTACTCAAAGGGCGCGGTTTCGATCCTGGCCGAAACGCATGCACCACTTACGCAGTTTTCTGACCTAATGCGCATATTGTTACAATTACGACGTGCTAACAACGGTGAAGGAAAACATCGAGATAACCGATGTGTCAAACCTGCCAAGCCGCCTTGGAGAAGCGTGGCGGGTATACTGTCCATTCCCTTAGAACGGAAGGCCCGAGCCTAGCACTGGGACATTTATGGATATTCCTATACAGAAATTTTGTGACCGCTTTCCATCAGGTGGAAACAAGAAGATAAAAGTGGAATTTTCTGCTATGTCTTACAACTACCAGTATATCTCGACTTTAAAAAAGTTTGGTGTGCTAAACCAGTCTAAGCAGTATTTCACCCTGCAGGAAAGACTTGTGCTTTACAAAGCACAAGTTAGGCCGCATATGGAATACTGCTCACACTTATGGGCTGGAGCACTCGCTTACCAGACTGACCCTCGAGACTCCATCCAGCATCGCGCCGTTCGTATAGTCGACGATCCCATACTAACAGATGCTTTAGGATCGCTTAGCCTTCGAAGAGACTTTGCGTCCCTCTGCGTATTCTACCGCCTGTACAACGGAGTGTCCCGAGGAACTGTTTGATCTGGTGCCAACGTCTCACTTTTATAACCGCACCGCTCGCCATCGGCGGGATGTTCACCCTCATTTCCTGGAGCTCCCGCGCTGAACTACGCAACGGTTCTCTAGAACGTTTATCCCTCGTACAACAATGATTTGGAGGGAACTTCCCTCCGAGGTATTCCCTCTGCGCTACGATATGGGGTCGTATAAGGGCGTTATAAAATTTCTTAGAGGCCGGCAATGCGTTGCCAACGTTCCTGGTGTTGCAAACGTCCATATGCGACGGTAACCACCTTCCATCAAGTAGACCGTCCGCCTTGTTTGCCTGCTTCAGGCAATAAAAAAAAAAACAAAAATCTGGACAAATGTCAATTTCACTAAACGATTCTACAAAGGCGCCGCTTTAGCCCCTCGTACTAGGTTTTAAAATGAAACGACGTCTTTCAAATGCTTATTTATTAAATTTAACTTAAACGTTAAACATTTAATCCGTTTTCAAGCATATGTCAAGCGTTAACTTAGAAGTCAAGCATTTACTTAAAATTAATGGTTAACAGAAAATCACCATAACTTTTTGAGGGGCTTCATCTGCGTTAGAATCTCCTAATTTTGCGTTTCATGCAAGCATGGTAATGGGTTTAGTGCGTTATTTATGAAGTAGTAACTTGCTGGTTTAAATAAGACGCATTCAACCACTGTCTTAAAGTTCTTAAAGAAGCTTTCAAATTTACTCATATAAACGTCACATAACCTCTATGTTACTCTAAATTAATACGACCCTTAATCGTTAACACTAACACAACTGAAGCCCCAGCATTAGAAGATCAATGTTAGAGAATAACAATCCCCACTAAAAAAGTGTAACTCGTAACACGCGTTCGTAAAAAACGTAACTCCTCACATACTCCAATCACAGTTGGCATCACCAGTCTGTTCTTGTTATCATAGAAAATCACAATTAAACTTTTTTGTATGTTGTAAATTGGAACAACTCACCACTATGGGTTGAATCCTGCAGAACTTCTATAGAAATGCTGTAGTAGGATTCCACTCATACAACTTTGTTAATTCAACAACGCACAGAACTCACCTATGAATCAATCGCAGCTGTCATTTTAGTCCAGGTAATTAATATAACTACATTTTAATGTTTGTAAGCGCGATATTTTCAGTAGCCGCGGTGACGGAAAACAAAATTAAGTTTCGATGAGTAATGTTAAAGTAAATAAAATTAGTTTTCGTGTTTTTCAATTAAAATAAAGAACTGATGACGCCAACTGTGATTGCAGTGTGTTATGAGTTACGTTTTTTAAGAGCGCGTGTTACAATTTACACTTTTAAATTGGGCTATTAACATTCTTTAGTATTTTTCTTTCATGCTACATATTGTTCAAGTACACCATCGCCAAGTTGTATATATAGCCTTTTTAAAAGGAGGCAAGTTGGTACGCAAAACACCCATGGTCTACAGGAGATTGAGGATATATGACGTATTGAGTACCCTCGATTAGGGTTTGTCTTTTGCATTATAATTTGGCAGTTCACGCTTAGTGGTAGGTAACCAAGGACAATTCCAAAAACTTAGCCATCTGATTAATGGTAGTTTATTGGCGGATTAAGTAACCAGTTGATGGCTTTTTGGCTAATGGGTGAATGGTTCGCCAACAAACAGCTGACGGCTGACGGCTAATAGCCGACTCTTAAATGTCATTCATTCACTTGTCTAATAATTGGTTGAATTTTGACATTACTTATATGGAGCTTATGTCAAATTTTAACCGGTAGTGTTGGGTCAAAATTGTCAGTTGTCGGTTTTATTCGACGACTATTACCCAGTTAGCGAAGTAATTGACATGCCTATGAAATTTCGTTTTTTTTCCGGTAAAATCTACTACAGTTATTAGCGTACTTCAGCAGCCTGTCCACTGGTAACGATGGAGATTAGAGTCGTGTGTTTGTTTTATCCTCTGGTACACCTCGTCGCCGGCAAACCATGGGTGTGTACATTCGTTGCAAATAACTGTAATTTTAATCAGTGAAGCATAAAGCATATTTTAAAAATAAAAAACCTTTTTTTATAGACTACATTGTGGCTGACATTTAAACTCCTCGGCTTAATAATTCTAAGTCTTAATTTATAAACTTTTGTTTTAAAATATGGGATTTTTTGATGCTTCTCTTAAAACTAATCATTAAACACGCAATTATCTTAGAAACTAAAGTTAAATTAATTAATAAAAACCCATTCCTATAATATTAACTGTGGTAAGATGGTAAACGGATGGAATTTACTCCTTTGAAGATGGGTAGCCATTTTTATAGAACGCGACCTATTTGGCTATTTTAAATTTTTATTTGCCTATAGGGAACCTGCACGAGTAGACGCGAGAGCCACAGTGCGGTATAAAAAAGAAACTTTTTAGACATAATTATATTTAAACAGTTTTTGTAAAGATTAAAGTTATACAATATATAATAGGTTTTGGGCGATTAACAATGATCACCATTATGGCCAGAATACATCAAAAAGCCAAAAACTCTTCGAGTCCGAGCATATTTTACAAGAGAAACATTTAGGATTCATGAAATGCAGTAATATTTGGCAAAATTGTAGATCAAATGAAGACTTCTAACGTTTGTGATATCAAAATAACTGTATAGTATTTTCTAAACTCGTTTTTACCGTAAATATCTTATATTTAATAGTTTATATTACTGATACAAAATTATGTTTACTTTCATATTTGTTTGTATTGAATAGTACTACTACATACAAAGCTAAGCTTTTCTACAAATAACATTATTAGTATTTTGTAAATGTTGTTGAAATTCATAATATTGTCGTTTTCACATAACCATGGCAAGTGCGTACTATTAGTCGGAAAGTAATAGAATTTTACACCATTTGACTTGTGTAGCTTTTTCTTTGAAATGTTTAAGAGTGTTCAGAAATACAACAATACATTTTTACTCAGTTAAGCGTTATTTTTCACTTCTTTAGTGTAAATATTTTATTACGTGAAGTGTCAATGTACTAGAAGTATTGTTGGTAGTGCCGTTTGTAGTGCTCGTTCCCTATACCAAGAACAACGTTATATATATGCCACTCGGGTTAAAATGTGCTTCAATCTATTGACTTATTAATCAGTTTTCCTCTAGTGGAATAATGTATTATTTTTACTCCAATTAAAATCATTAAACTATTTCTATACCATTATTATTATGAGAATTCTGTTTTTTTATTTTTTATTGGTTATATCGTCACTATTGCTTATACTTGAAGAAACGCTTGCAGCGGAGGACTGTTGTGATGATTCTGACTGTGTCTTTAAGTTTGTTTCAGAATTTCCGTTCGCATCAGAAGTTTTCCTTACAGTATATTCGTTTGATTGTGCGCTGGCTGCCTGTTCATTCAATTCCCTTCTGCTCTTCGTTAATTTTTTACCATTTCTGGTAACACTTGATTCTGAGTCTGATGTTTCGGATTGTTGTGAAGTCTTACTGCTTTGCGATTGGTACAAGGTAATCTCACCGTTGCTACTGTCATCATCATCATTATCATCACTATTTCTACTATTACTACTTCTTTGAGAATTTGAATTGCTACTTGAATCGGAGTTAGAACTGCTGCTTCTGGAACTTGATCTTTTTTCACTTTCACTGATTTCGTCTCCATCACTACCGACTTTTCCCTCATCGCCATCTTGTCCATTATTATTATTATTATTTTCGTCGTCACCTCTTCCGCCTTTATCACCATTCTCGTCCTCTTCTTTATTTTTTTTGTCGTCATCGTCTCCGCTTTCTCCTCCATAACCGCCTGTTCCACTTTTTCTACCTCTTCCGCCTTTACCACGTTTTCCGCCTTTAACATTTCGATCGCTTTTACCACCTTCCCCGTCCTCTACTTTATTTTTACCATCGCCATTATCTCCGTTGTCTCCTATATTACCACCTTTTCCACTTTTCTCACCTTGTACGCCGTCACCGCCTTTCTCATCTACATCGCCATTGCCTTTTCTATCATCATTGTCTCCGCCTTCTTCTCCATATCCGCCTGTTCTACTTTTTCTACCTCTTCCGCCTTTACCACGTTTTCCGCCTTTAACATTTCGATCGCTTTTACCACCTTCCCCGTCCTCTACTTTATTTTTATCATCGCCATTATCTCCGTTGTCTCCTATATTACCACCTTTTCCACTTTTCTCACCTTGTACGCCGTCACCACCTTTCTCGTCTACATCGCCATTACCTTTTCTATCATCATTGTCTCCGCCTTTTTCTCCATAACCGCCTGTTCCACTTTTTCTACCTCTTTCACCTTTACCACGTTTTCCGCCTTTAACATTTCGATCGCTTTTACCACCTTCCCCGTCCTCTACTTTATTTTTACCATCGCCATTATCTCCGTTGTCTCCTATATTACCACCTTTTCCACTTTTCTCACCTTGTACGCCGTCACCACCTTTCTCGTCTACATCGCCATTGCCTTTTCTATCATCATTGTCTCCGCCTTCTTCTCCATAACCGCCTGTTCCACTTTTTCTACCTCTTTCGCCTTTACCACGTTTTCCGCCTTTAACATTTCGATCGCTTTTACCACCTTCCCCGTCCTCTACTTTATTTTTACCATCGCCATTATCTCCGTTGTCTTCTATATTACCACCTTTTCCACTTTTCTCACCTTGTACGCCGTTACCACCTTTCTCGTCTACGTCGCCATTGCCTTTTCCATCATCATTGTCTCCGCCTTCTTCTCCATCACCGCGTTTTCTACCTTTTCCACCTCTTCCGCTTTTACCACTTTTTCCCCCTCTACCACCTCTTCCGCCATTATTATTTCGCCTACCTTTACCACCTTTCCCGACCTCTTCTTTATTTTTTTCATCGTCATTATCTCCGTTATCTCCTCTGTCACCACCTTTCTCGTCTACATTGTAATTGCCTTTTCCTTTGTCATCGACTTGGTCTTCTTCTCTATCACCGCCTTTTCCGCTGTTACCACCTTTTCCGTTTTTACCAACTTGTTTACCATCATCGCCATCCTCGCTGATTACGCCGCCCTGCCCCAATGAACACTCTGAAGTACCTTTTTTATTGCGTTTTTCCTCCTCGCTTTTTTTAATTTTATTTCTTTCATTGCTACCTCCTTCTTTATTTTTCCTATCATCTCCTTCACCAGTTTTCCGATCATTATCTTCTCCTTCTTTACGCTTGTTATCTGTTTTTCCATCTAAAAATAATAAATATCGTGTTTAAAATAAATAATTGCTACCATTCTCATTTTCAGCATGCATATTGTTGCTGCTTAATGTTAACTCAAAATAATAATAATATTATTATTATTTTATCGCATCTCTGTTTAGCTACACAATTCCAGGAAGCCTTAAAAACATGTAACATCACAACCTTTATAACCACAGGGGTCACTTACGGAACCCAAAAACTACAGACCTATAACTTGTCTTCCCACCATTTACAAGTTGCTTACATCCATTTTGAGATCAAAATTATTAAAACATTTAGTTGACAACAAACTTCTGGCTAATACTCACATTAATATTGATTAATATGGATGTAGATTATAGATGTGTAATTATTAATATGGATGTAGGCGTCGTTCCAGTGGTACTAAAGAACTCCTCCTCATAGATATGACCATTAACCAACAAGTCCGCCGACATAGGAAAAACCTCTGCACCGCCTGGATAGATTATAAAAGAGCATATGACTCAGTGCCGCATACATGGCTTATGAGGTACTAGAGCTATATAAAATTGAAGTAACTCTACGTGCCTTCCTTGGAGCGTGTATGGGGCAGTGGGTCACTAGACTCTGCATGCCCGGCGGTGGTAGCTTACCTATTTCGGATGGACTTATAAAGATAGAGCGAGGGGTCTTCCAGGGTGATAGCCTGAGTCCACTGTGATTTCCCTGGCCTTGTATCCTTTAACCTCTTTGCTTGAGGATTCAAACTTAGGCTTTCATCTTCGTAGAGGGAGTGAAGCCACATCTCACCTGCTGTACGTGGGTGACCTCAAACTATTCGCATCGAAAAAATATGACCTACTAGAACTGCTAAACCTAACTGAAACGTTTAACAGCTCTATGGAATTTGGTGTGGACAAGTGTGCGGTTATGTATGTGCAGCGGGGGAGAGTTGTAAATTCCAATAGATTACAGGTCTCCGAGGGTATATGTTTCAAAGCCCTTTCCGAAGATGAGACCTACAAATACCTTGGTATATCACAGTATTGGGTATAGTTGACGAGGATATGAAACAGCTGGTAAAAGAGCGACTTACACAACCGTGAGGTGTATAATCTACGAGAATACTTCCTGAAACCTAACGAAAGTATGCATCGAGATATGACGTCAGTAGACAAGGGATTCACCCCGCTCTCTCTTGCAAAAGAGAACTGGCTCAGACCTACGGTATTGAATACCTCCGAGCGGATGGACATATGGAAGAGCAAGGAGCTGCACGGCAGGTTTTACCAGGCGTTATATGGGCCCGAGATAGACTTGCCGGCGTCGGTGAACTGGCTACGTTTCGGTGACCTCTTTGGGGAAACCGAAGGGTTTGTCTGTGCAATTATAGACGAGGTTATCAAGACGATCAACTACAGGAAGTACATCCTGAAGGACGGCACGCTCGACGTATGTCGGGCATGTCATCGCCCGGGTGAATCCATCAGGCATGTTACTTCCTGTTGTTCTCGTCTTGCTAACTCCGAGTACTTACACAGGCACAACCTAGTAGCCAGGATTATCCACCAGCAACTTGCTCTTCGATACGGTCTGATAGCGACTGAGGCACCTTATTATAAATATACCCCTGAGCCAGTTCTCGAAAATGGTCATAGCACGCTCTACTGGGATCGATCTATTATCACAGACAGGACTATTGTTGCCAATAAGCCTGACATTGTGATAATAGATCGATCTGCGAGACGAACGATGCTTGTTGATATAAGTATCCCACATGACTGTAATCTCGTAAAAGCTGAAACTGACAAATTAACGAAATACCTTGACCTCGCGCACGAGATTACTGACATGTGGCATATGGAGTCAACGATCATCGTACCGATAGTGGTGTTTGTTAACGGTCTAAAAGCGAAGAGCCTCGACCGACACCTAGAGAGGCTCTCGCTCGGTAAATGGGTTACGACTTTGCTCTCACCCATGGTTTCACTCAATTGGTCACGGGATTTACGCATATACCGGACCGAGTGGACCACGAGCCCTCTTTGTTGGACCTTCTGCTGACCACACACCCAGAGAACTACCAGATCTCGCTCAGAGTTCCTCTGGGATCCTCTGACCACTGTTTGGTGTCGTCTGAAGTGCCCATTCCTTTGCCCCAACGGGCTAATCCCAATGGGAAAAGGAAGCTGTGGCGATATGGGTCAGCAGATTGGGATGGATTGCGCGAGTTCTATGCATCCTACCCCTGGAGGCGGCTTTGTTTCTTCACGGACGATCCCGACACTTATGCAGACTTAGTCGCCGAAGTGGTGTTACAGGTTATGGAATATTACATTCCTAACACTGTAATCCCAATCGGGGGTCCAAGTCAACCATGGTTCGATAGGCTGTGTGCTGAGGCTGTTAGCCAAAAGCAGGCAGCTTATCAGACGTGAAAGACAGCTGAAGAATGTCGGGATCCGAAGTCTTCCGATCTGAAAAAGAAATACAATGCCGTCACCTGGTCCCTCAAAAAGCGGCTGGCGAGAGCAAAGTTTGAGCATATCGGTAAAATAGGTGAACGGCATGCTCGCTATCCTTCTGGAACGCGAGCATTTTGGTCGCTCGCCAAAGCTGCCGAGGGCAATTTCTATCGGCCGTCCTTTCCATCATTGCGCACAGCGGACGACCAACAGGCTCATACCGCAACAGATAAAGCCGAACTTCTGGGTAACACCTTTGCGGCCAATTCGACACTTGACAATGGGGGAGCAACCCCGCCTACTGTACTGCGGTGTGAGAGCTCTATGAAAGAGATTCGTTTTACCCAAAAAGCGGTTCGTAGAGCTCTTAGCTCCCACGACGTCAAGAAGTCGTCCGGGCCTGACGGTATACCTGCTGTTGTGCTTAGGACATGTGCTCCAGAGCTTTCTCCAGTCCTGGCCAGTCTTTTTACACTTTCTTACACTACTAGCTGTGTCCCGTCTTCGTGGAAGGTTGCTCTTGTGCATCCTATCCCAAAAAAAGGTGAACTGACCCGTCCAACTACCGACCTATAGCGATTACTTCCTTGCTCTCAAAAGTGATGTAGCGGATTATCAATGGACAACTTCTGGGTTACCTCGAAGATTCCCAGCTACTCAACGACCAGCAATATAGCTTCCGCCATGGTCGTTTCGCTGGGGATCTTTTGGTATATTTAACCCACCGTTGGGCAGAAGCCGTTGAGAGCAAGGGAGAAGCCTTGGCAGTCAGCCTTGACATCGCTAAGGCCTTTGACCGGGTCTGGCATAGAGCACTTCTTACGAAGCTGCCATTATACGGGATACTTGAGGGGCGTTGCAAATGGCTATCCAGCTTTCTTGGTGGGCGCAGTATCAAGGTCGCCGTCGACGGTTGCTGCTCTACCACCAAGTCTATCAATGCTGGTGTGCCTCAAGGCTGTGTGCTGTCAGCTACACTGTTCATCCTGCATATCAACGATCTGCTGTCTATAGAGAACATTCATTGTTATGCAGATGACAGTACAGGTGACGCCAGATATACGAGCCGAGCTAATGTCCCTCGGTCGTTAGTAGAAGAAAATCGGGTCAGACTTGTGTCTGAAGTGGAGAACTCCCTAGAGCGAGTCTCCGAATGGAGACGACAAAATCTTGTCCAATTTAAACCGACGAAGACACAGGTCTGCGCATTCTCTGCAAAAAAGACCCCATTTGTCCCTGCACCACAGTTCCAAAGAACACCCCTTACCATCTCCAACAGTATCGGAATTCTAGGTGTTGATATAACGAACGACGTGCAGTTTCGGGGTTATCTGGAAGGCAAGGCTAAACTTGCCTCAAAGAAGCTTGGTGTGCTAAACCGGTCTAAGCAGTATTTCACCCCGCGGCAAAGACTTGTGCTTTACAAAGCACAAGTTAGGCCGCATATGGAATACCGCCCACATTTATGGGCTGGAGCACCCGCTTACCAGGCTGATCGTCTGGACTCCATCCAGCGTCGCGCCGTTCGTATAGTCGACGATCCCATACTAACAGGCGGTTTAGAATCGCTTAGCCTTCGGAGAGACTTTGCGTCCCTCTGCGTATTCTACCGCCTGTACAACGGAGAGTGTTTCGAAGAACTAACTAACACTGTTAGATCTGGTGCCAACGCCTCATTTTTACAACCGCACCGCTCGCCATCGACGGGATGTTCACCCCCATTTCCTGGAGCTCCCACGCTCAACTACGCAACGGTTCTCTAGAACGTTTATTCCGCGTACAACAACGATCTGGAGAGAACTTCCCTCCGAGGTTTTCCCTCTGCGCTACGACATGGGGTCGTTTAAGAAGGGCGTTATAAAATTTATTAGAGGCCGGCAACGCGTTGGCAACGCCCCTGGTGTTGCAAACGTCCATAGGCGACGGTAACCACCTTCCATCAAGTGGGCCATCCGCCTGTTTGCCTGCTTCAGGCGAAAAAAAAAATGGGTGAAGGGCCAGATACAGAAGGCGGTTCTCCTGAGCACGGCAAGCATTGTGAGGAAGTTCCTGTCTCTGGAGCCTTAACCACTGGTAGCTTGGACCCTAGGCCCCGCTGCCGACGGACGCTATCTTTTTATATTTTTTTAATATGTATTTATTTTTTATATGTATTAAAAAAAAGCAAAAAAGAAAAAACAAATATACATGTGAAATAATAATAACAACCTATAAACGCCCCAATGCTGGGCTCGAGCCTCCCACCATTGGCGAACAGACAGTACACCACGCTTGTCCAATGCGGCTTGGCAGATGTGACAGATCGGTTATCTCAATGTGCAGGTTTCATTTCCTTCACCGTTGTTAGCACGTGATAATTGTAACAATATGCACATTAGGTTAAAACTGCCTAAGAGGTGCATGCGTCCCGGCTAGGATACGAACCCACGCCCATTTGAGTTTGAGACGCGTGCGCACACTACTACGACTTCCAACGCTAACTTCCTATGCCAACCATATATAAATAAAATAAATATTGAGCAAACAAACACACACATTGTATATCCCCAAGCTAAGCCTGTTACGCTTGTGTTATAGGTAATCTACAATGGATTACTTTGGGTTGGTCCCCGATGCCCAGACCATCTATACTAATATTATAAAGAGGAAAGGATTGTTTGTTTGCATTGAATAGGCTACGAAACTACTGAACTGATTTGAAAAATTCTTTCACTGTTGGCAAACTACACTATCCCCGGTTGACATAGGCTATATTATATTTTCAAAAAAATTAGGGATCCTAACTAAAACTCCTATAATGTAACCCAAGGTGTAAAAAAAATACCTAAAATCGCGTGCGCTGCGAAAACTATTGATGATAGAATAATGTACTACGACTTTGCAGAACACATCATTTTTTACAAAAAGTGTCGTGACAGCATATGTCTAACTATTATAGTTATGCCACAATAAGTGTTCTTTTACTCTAAAAATTTAATTGAAATGCCGCCGCTAGAAAATGCTTTTTATTTGTATCTTGGTATTCATCCTTATCAAAATAAATTACTTCATATTCAAGACTGCTTCAATACCTTTATATAACTCTTTGAATTATTCAATCCCGACATTCCATTCGAAAAATATCACGAGTTCAAAAATGTAAGTATTAGAAAAAAGTTGCGTGGTCGCCGCGCACCCTAATCGGCTAAATAGGCGTATGCGATGTAGGCGTCACTGGGGTACGGGCCGTACGGGAGGGGAAATATTTTGAATTCGCTTAGTAGGTAATTAAACTCAACAAAAAAGTTATTTTTAGATACCCGTGCGAAGCCGGGGCGGACCGCTAGTAGTCGATAAACTTAGTTTACGAAGCACTAATCGAAACTAGAGCCTCTGCGCTGCAGTGTGGTTCCTAACATGTCATCGGCCTAAGATTTTTGATGCCATACTTCTTAAGCCGAGTACACATCAGCGAGCTACAGCTGTAACCGAGCTCTGGAATATGTACACAAGAAATGTTCTTTGTTCGCGACGCCCAACGAACCGCTTTCGGCCGTGTTCATTAGCGAACTATAAGGGAGCCTGTCCATTGAAGCGGAGAGGGCTGCGGAGCGGAGAAACGGGGAAATATTTACCAATAGGATTTCATAAAAATTGCATCATTGAACAGGGACTTGCGTACAATATTTAATATTTTGGCCTCTCCTGCTTCTCAAGAAGCTAGAATAATGTACAAGTTTGTGATGGGCTCCTTGTCTGTGGGGAACTCATTAATTTTATGTTAGCTTAATGTAAGTTTAATAAATTAAGAAAAGATACGATGGGGCTGATATAACCGAAAAGGTTCAAAGCGTCTTTAAAATAAAATAATTATAAAACTACGTGAGTACTGCATACTACAAAGGGCCTAAGCGCCGTTTAATTAGTGAAAGTTGCTTGTCAGGATCGTCGCAAGTGGTGATCCATAGCCTCTGCCTACGCCATGGGAAACAGGCGTGATATTATGTATGTATGTAGATGGTGTAAGTCCTTTATTATTATTTGAGTAACATTTATGCCAAACATCATATCAAAATACATTGTCTTGTAGGATATTCAAAGAAATTACTAAATTTTCCGAGGCAGGTTCGGCTTTTGTTTCTATCGAGGCTTTTATGTCCTGTCACCTTCAAATTGAAAAATTCAAATTTTTATCCAAAATAACTTCCACTGGAGAACAATTTTTGAAGGTCATATATGTAAATCATAATTTTAACCTATTTCCTATTCTGTGTATACCGCTGTTTAAAGGAGAAGAAGCGGCAAGAACTCACCAGCAACACGTCTAGCTAAACAAGATTTTTTCGTTATAATTATTTATATATTATCTCAGGCTCTTTTTTGTTAAATACGTATAGAAGTTGTATTACAATTATTTTTCAAAGAACAAATGGAGATGTAACAAAAAAAAAAAAATCTTGTCGCGTTTCCACTTCAGGCAATTTGTCACTTATATCGCCAAGTAAAAAAAAGTTCTCAATAAATTAATATAAACTAAAATTAAACTAAAACTCTCTCTCTCTCTTTTCTTTCACCATATCCCAATTAAATGATGATATGTGGTGTGACAGAAGATATATGTCAGAGTAGAGTAGTGTGGAAGGAAAATACATATTGTGCTGACCCCAAATAATTGGGATATGGTGAAAAACTATACTACATATATAACTATACTTACAAACTAACAATCTATAAGTAAAAAACGTACCCAAAATGCTGGCCGCATTTCCACGTTGGATGGCAACGCTGATGCGTTGCCGCAGGTGCAAGCCAGCCTTTTGGTCACGCGAGACCTCAATTAGACGCGTTAAGAGGTCTCGATGGAGGTGATGAGCCCCCACGGCCTGGGGCTTCAACCCCGAAAGCCACGAATATGTACCAATTACCAATGGACACATATTTGCGGCGTTTCAGAGACTCCTGGAGTGCGGCAGCAGCCCCGGCTGTCACGGCTTTGACTGGGAGATGGGAAGCCCCCAAAGTATCAACACAAGTTGCGTCCAATCTTCATCATCAGACATTTTAATTTCAGTACCGTACTGTTAGCATTATCTACGTTCACATACGTTTTGGAATATATTGTATTCTGGGCCTTAAATAATCAACTTACCATTTTTGTCAGCTTCCTCATTTTCATCATCGTAAGACCCTTTCTGGAACTCCTTCTCGTCGCATTCATTATAAGCTCCATTCAATTGGTGTCTTTTGCAATTTGACATAGATTTGTGCATGTCATCAGTATCGCTCTTTTTGAACACTGAAAAATTACAATTGTACTTCAGAGCAACAATCAAAGCTTAAGAGAGCGGCATACGTCTAGTCATCGCAGCGGAGAACGAATTACTGGCTAGCGCAACGCGGGAGCGAGTGATGTTAGATAGTAGCCCAACAAACCTGGTACAGATGTCGCTAAAAGCAGGTATTTGAAAAAAGAAATTGGTACATTTATGCAATATCATTTCTCTGTATTATATATAGCTATAATAGAATATTATACTACTTAATTAAATGACACTGACAAATAAATATTTAATTATTAATACAACATTTCTCAATAAATCATAGTACGTATATGAATAGATAGTTAATTGTTGAAACATCAATATCGTTATGGTTAATAAATTATGACATTAATCAATATTGTACATATCAGGTATATCAAGAACTTATAAAATTTTTACAATACAAAACAATATTTGGTACACTATTTATACAGAAAGTTGGTATTGTTACATGCCGTCAAAGATAAGCGCACTTTATTGTCCTTCCCGGATTATTGAATTCCTTTGTGTTTTGAATTTGTAACATGCTATTGTTTTTCCACTTGTTTTATAACCATCAATAGCATCGAACTAATCCTTATTGTTATTGTTTTCGACTTTGTGGACGTTCGCAGGTGTGCAAATTAATATTTCTTAGAAACTCAGTGTGCGCCTCCAATTTCTTTCTACTGTGTAGTTAGGCAGTCAAGCGACGACTACGAAGCGAGTAAGACGTTTTCTAGTACTCTCGATTAGCGATATAAACGACGGACTTTGCGTGTATCGGACTGTATTGAATCGTGCAGTGTGAACTGGTTGCATCCAGTTTTATTTGTATTTGTTTTTATACGCGTTTGTACAGTTCTAATAAATTGTATAGTAGTTCCAACGGCATTTTTAATTCGAGTCCTGTAGCTCGTAACAATATATATAATATCTCCTCCTTAATATTCCATCGAAGTCTATACGATTTGTGGGCCATTTATATGAAGAGAGTTTATCGCACCTTTTGAGGCGAGAAATCGTATACTATTTTCATAGGCAGACAATACTAGACAGAGAAGATTACTAGACAAGACTCTTTAGACAATAATCGCATTGACATTTTTACATTCACCCAAAAAATTCGCCTACGAGTATGTGTCATACGACAATCGTAAGGTAATTGTCACCAAGAGTTTTGTTTACACTACGACACAAATCGCATTTACATATTCGCTTACGATTTCTCGTCTTGTCTAAACTAGAACTCGTATGACATTTTATCAAGTTCATGCGAGTATCGTACAAATCAGTTTGAACCGATTTCAATGCAAGACTTGCCTTTCGACCTCGGTGATGAGCACGGTATTTTGTATCTTGTTTACACAGAGATCTTAATATTCACTAATCAGGCGATTATCGCCCTTTCACGTACGATATCGTATGTTTTTTTTAACTACTCTACGGATTCGAGTTCCGTACCCTTTTTTACAACTTAATTTCTATGAAAGTTTTTAGGTTCATACACGCTTATTGTTTATTTTGTTATTGTATATGCCATTAATTTAGTGATTTCTATGTTGTAGTGTACTTTAAGAATAACTTATAATATTATTTTTTTCTAATTTTAATACTGAACTTATACTAATGTGGAGTGTATCTGTTTCATGCTGGTGTCGTGAGGAAGTGCATGTGCAGTGTGTGCCTTATGTCTATACCTATATAATAGGTTGGGGAAAAAGTCTTTTCGCTTATAGTATGTATGAACTTGTAATAAGATCTCTTTGGCTATACCATTTGTATCTGGCTGGTTTTTGTATCATTAAAAAGTTTTAATTTTAAAGAAGACATTTCCAAATTCAAATTAGGATAATGTGTGATTTTCATTTGTTTTTCTTATTTTAAAACTCATTTTAAATGAGTGAATCTAATGAAGAAATTCGATACATTTTAAAATTTTACTACAAAAAAGGTAAAAATGCAACACAAGCCGCGAAAAAAAATTGTGACGTTTATGGACATAATGCAGTAAGTATCTCTGAGAATAGCGCAAATTTGGTTTAAGCGTTTTCAATCCGGAAATTTTGATATCAAAGATGCACGTCGCTCTGGTCGCCCTGTTACGGACAAAATTGATGCCACTTTTTTGAAAAAGTGGAGTAAGATCGACATATTAGTAGTTACGATGTAGCTGGAGAACTGGAAATTGACCACAAAACGGTTTTGTCGCATTTGAAAAAAGCTGGGTACACAAAAAAGCTCGATATTTGGGTGCCTCGTGAGGTCATTGAAAGAAACCTAATGAACCGTGTACTCATTTGTGATTCTTTATTACGACGTAATGAAACCGAACCATTTTTGAAGAAGCTGATAACTGGTGATGAAAAGTGGATCACGTACGACAAGAACGTGCGAAAACGGTCGTGGTCGAAGGCCGGTCAGGCTTCACAGACTGTGGCGAAACCCGGGTTAACTCGCAACAAGGTGATGCTGTGTATATGGTGGGATAGGAAGTGTATTATTCATTATGAGCTGTTACCGCCAGGCAGGACCATTGATTCTGAACTGTACTGCGAGCAATTGATGAGATTAAAGCAAAAAGTTGAGAGAAAGCGGCCGGAATTAATCAACAGAAGGGGTGTGGTTTTTCACCATGATAACGCTAGACGTCACACATCTTTAGCCACTCAGCAAAAATTACGAGAGTTTGGCTGGCAGGTGTTAATGCATCCGCCGTATAGTCCTGACCTTGCACCTTCAGATTTTCACCAGTTTCGGTCTCTGCAGAATTCCTTAGGCAGTGTCAGGTTAACATCACGAGAGGACTGCCAAAACCACTTGTCGCAGTTTTTTGATCAGAAGCCCCAAATTTTTTATAGCAATCGGATCACGTCCCTACCTACAAGATGGCAAAAAGTTATCCAACAAAATGGCCTACATACTTTAGTCAAATGTAAATAAACTTTATAAAAAAACCTTTTGAATTTTTATATCAAATGCGAAGAAACTTTTTCCCCAACCTAATATATCATAACTAGTGCCATTTGTGTTGTTTCTCCTTTCTGTGCCTAGGTTATTAATTTTTAGGCTCTTTGTGTCTCTTGGTTTGTTTGTGAAGTGTGCGTGTAATGCAATGCGGTGTTAGTGCGCGTTGGTGTGAGTAGGTGTATGAGTTTTGTTGTTCGGAACGAGATAGGGAGAGAGATGGTAGTGCGCATGCGTCTCGCGGGCGCCGACGTCAGTCGGGAGCCCGGAGGCGCAGGTATGCGCATGACCTCCCTCCCTGAAATACCGCTGCAGGGGCCCTCTAGCATCTAGGGAGCAGAGGAGTCTTCACCCCTGTTGACGAAGTGAGTTTGCCTCTCCCGGGGCATTCTCAAGCACTTGTGCGCTAGGATCGGTGTGGGCGTAACTACGTTCTGTATCTCACGCCTTTCCTGCCATAAGCGCGGGGCACATGGGAGGAGGGTGGTTTTAGTGGGGTATTGATTAGTCGAGTCTCCACACAAGCCGGTTGATTATTGTTTGGATTGCCTCAGTGGAAAGCCGCCATGATCAACAACGGTCTAATCCCTAGCAAAGGACCCGGTATGTGCGAAATGCATTTACCCGCCTTTAAAAAAAAAAAAAAAAAAAATGACTTTTGTTGTTAGTTGTGTGTTTGTGACTTTGTGTGGTGATATCGTATGTTTAATTTACATGATAATATTATTTTTATTGCTTGCGATAATCGTATCTTCAAGGCAAGTAACTCTCTGCATGTGAATGGGTCTTAATCAACCTATTAATATACCTTTAAGTTTCACCAATTACCAGTAATTATTTAAATAATGTCATTAAATACGATGACATCGACCCGTTTGCAATTAGTATTTCAGGAGCCAAGCGGTGTCCGAGCCTTAAATTTTTCAACAATGACTAAATATCCCTTTTTTGTGCCATTTTTACGTATGCATGCTACTTTTAACCAATAGCTTATTCGTGAAAACTTGTCATTAGATTTCTTCTGTTAATTGTAGTTATCTATTCAAATGTATTTAGATGTAGGTTTTCCATAAATAAATGAGCAATACTTACCGATGCCGTACTGCTTTCCTGCATCCTTGAAGTATTCCAGGAATCCTATAGAGAAATATAACTGTTATTTAATATGTATTTATAAGTATATTACGAACAAAACGTAAATGCGCTTCTGAAGTTCGTGTGTATACGACATTGCAGTTACACAGCGGCTACGTTCCACTGGTCGCTTATAGCGCTCAAAATGCTCTTTCCGCCGTTCTACATAGCGATCACATGGACATTATATTTTCAAATCAACCATGACATTTGTGTATTGATGGTATCTTTCTTTTCTTTCGACTTCACCCAATTATTTCAGGTCGGCACAATATGTCTTCTCCTTCCATACAGGAACTATTCCTTACATTCTATGTGCAGGAACGGAAAAGAATACTAACTCCAGCGGCCGGGCGGCTGTTGTAAGAGGCGACAAAACAACCCACAGCCAGGTGGTAGGGCATTAGCCTGTCTGGCTACCAGTCCTGGTTTAGAGTACATACATACACAATATCACGCCTGTTTCCCATGGGGGTAGGCAGAGAGTATGGATCTCCCCTTGCGACGATCCTGACAAACAACTTTCGCTTGACCTACTTTCATTAACCTCTTCATACATGCACGTTTATTTGAAGTGCTTTTTACCTGACTTCTCTTTAACAATTCTGATATTTGGTCATGGTGTGTTCGTCTCGGTCTACCGGCAACAACCCTACCATTCACAATAGTATCATACACCTGTTTTGTGATTCTACTTTTATCCATTCTCTCTACATGTCCAAACCACCTTAACATTCCTTTTTCAACTCTTGTTATTACATCTTCTTTCAATCCACAACGTTCTCTTATCACAGTGTTCCTTATCATATCATTCAAGCTAACCGCACATATACTTCTCAAAGCTCTCATTTCAACTGCGTTTATCCTACTTTCATGCTTCTTCTGCCATACCCAACTTTCACTGCCATATATTAGGGTTGGCAGCAACACCCCTTTATGGACAGCCAAGCATGCCTTTACAGACACTTTCTGGCTGTTTATAAAAGAGTTCAGCGCTCCATTCACCTTATTACCTGCCATAACTCTCCTTTCAATATCCCTTTCATGCTTTCCGTCTCTGGTAAACATGCAGCCTAAGTAAACAAATTCTCTGACTTGCTTTAACTTTTGATTTCCTATCTGTATATTACGACTTGTCATTCTTTCATCTTTTTCAAACACCATAACTTTCGTCTTATTCACATTAATTTTTATACCCTTACTCTCAAAAGACTCGTTCATAATTGTTACCATCTCCTGTAACTCCGTTTCCGATGACGCAAGTATGCCACCAAAACAACTTTGATTTGTGTTCCGGCATCAGCAGCCAGGTTCCAGTTTCTCCTTCAAGGTCGGCAGCACATTGGCAGCAACTCTGCTATTGCTAATGTCCATATGCGACGGTAACCACTTTCCATCACAGTTGGGCCGTCAGCTCGTCTGCTGTGCTTATCCAGTAAAAGAAACTTCTCTATTCTGACATACATTTTCTCTCACACCCCTCAACATTATTCTTCACATTTTCTATGCATCTCTTTTTTGGCCTAGCTTTATAATTTTACCCATCAATATTGGCACCCTGTACAATAGGCTGCCTGGCTGCATGATATTGTATTCTTTCTTCGTTTTTCTACGGATAAATACCGGTGTGTTCGCACCGTTCGCTTTGACGCCCAAGGTCCGCTTTCCTACCTTCTCTTCTCGACATCGCGTTGTCTTCGGCTGGGTTACACATTGATATATATAAAAAATATTACTAACCGTCAATTACATACGGTCCCACTGAAAAAAAAAGATAGGATATTCAAAGTTTACATGTATAAAACGTTCATATATGCCCGAGTTACACGAGACTAGTTTTTCAAGCTAGCCTAGCAAGAAGGTGAGAAAACTAGTAAACTAGCGTCTGACTGGGACTGACATCAAATTTCCGAGCATCATGTACATAGAACTGCTTATTGCCAGGTCATGACAGCAAGCCAGGATATTATACCGAAGTTCTAGCTAGCTATCCTAGCTTGGGAAAACTAGCCTCGTGTATTCCGGGAATTAGAGTGCATTGTTTTCAGTCAAAGTATTTTTTTTTGTGAATAATGTGAAAAATGTATTTCTCAAAAAAAGGGTTTGTTTTATTTATTTATTTTTATATGGGAAAGTTAGTAATTGTTTTGTCATGAATTATAAATATGTATATTTTTTTTAATTAATAGAAATTAGGTGAAATGTTCCTGAATTTAAATATTAACGTAAATGTAATTTTAATATTTAAGTAATTTTGTGTACCACTATGTAGTAGAATGTACTGCGTCTATTATGATATTGTTTAACGTCTCTGTAAATTACATTATTCCGAATAAAAACATTAATATATTGTTATCTATGTAGAGGAATGATTGAAATGTCATTGTCAGAAGTGATATGCTGTCAATGTCACTCTGGCGGAGCGCGTGTCTAGAGAAGCAAGACTGCCCGTATGAGGAAGAAATATAACATCTTTTGGGGAACAGCAACCAGCACAGCAAGTTTTCAACGAAGGCAAAACTTGCCTCCAAGAAGCCGGGAGTGCTAAGCCGTTCCAAGCAGTGCTCTACAAAGCCTGTCACGTTGTGATTCACGCCCTTTCCACACGCGACCGCGCAAAGCGGACTTCTTAAATTAGTCACGAAACATCACACGACGATTGTCGTTATACTTCTTAATTTGGATAGGTAAAATCACGCCACTATTTAAAATGGCTTCTCCCCTGTATGGAACGGGCGGAGGGCCGACCGGTCCCCGCCCCCCGCGCCTTTTACCAAAGGCTTTATAAGCCAAGGCGACCCCTGCGAGGCCTCTTTCAATAATTTAACTAGGTTGTTTAGTTATAGCGACCTAAGTACCTGGAGGAGGTACGCGTGATCCATTTCGATCACGAGTTGATCCCGGAGGGAGGGTTGATCAGACTCTGCAACTTGTCTTAGTTTTCGAGCCAAGAGTTGGACCTCTGCTAGGTCGAAAGGCAAGTTCTTGGCGAATTTAGTCGCCAAGGCTAAGTCCTCCGCTAAAGAGTGGTGGGGTGACGGCCCAGAAGGTGCTTTTAAAATGGGGGCGGGGGCAGGGGTTGCTGGGGGTAGGCCGGCCAAAATTGGGGCGCGCGTCCTTAGTGGAGGGAACGCTTCAGTCGTGGGAAGACCCGTCCACTGATTTACCACTGGAGGGGGGGCCGCCACGAATGGGGGTTTGTTCGGCACTTTTCTAGTGCCTTTTTGGGCGTTGCCCTTTCCGAACTTACGTTTGGGTCGGGGGGCGGCAGGACAGCCTCTGTAGTTAGCGGGGTGACCCGCTTGGCCGCAGAGAATGCAGCTTGGTGGCTCCGGGGAGTCCCGGGTGCGTGTGCACTCCGAGGTCCCGTGGTCACCCAGGCACTTGACGCACCTGGGACGGGATTGACAATGTAGGGCAGAGTGCCCATAAAGTTGGCAACGATGACACTGCCGCAGTGTATGTTTTTCGTGTGGGCGTTCCACACGAAGGCCAGAGAGGCCACAGACCTTCTCAAGTTCGAAGATCTTTTTCCCCTCTGGGGAGAGGTCGAGGACAACCAATACTAGGTTTAGAGGAGACTTTGTTGCGTCGCCTCTGTGCATACGGTGCACTTCGTGCACCGGTACAGCTTGGGACTTAAGGTCCTCGAGAATGTAGGAACACTCGATTTCCTGTGGGAGTCCGCGGATTACAGCCCGAAGGCGTTTTTCTTCCGGCAGGGCATAAGTATAGTAACCGATTTTACGGTCACATAACAAGGATGTTAGGGAGCGGTGGTCACTTGAAGACGTGACCATAACTTTGATGCCGTGTTGGGTATCACGGGCTTCTTTATAGAGATTGCCTTACCTGGCAGCTCCTTAGCGAGTTGAAGCCAATGGGCTTTCTCGCGGATGATCAGGGGTGGCGGCGGGCGCTGTGAAGGTGGCCCAGGGCGGCTGGAAGGTGCCGCTGTTGGTTTTGTGCCCGCAGTGGGAGCGGGGTTGGGGGGGACCTCCCTCTGGGTCTTCCGTTTTTTGGTACGATTGACGGTTATGAAACCGTCATCGTCCTCGTGGTTTAAGGGGATGTTCGCGGGAGGCGCGACATCCATGGGGGTGATTTCATCGGCCGGTGGAAGAGGGGCATCCCTGAGGTATTGCGGACCGTCAGGAGATAATTTAATTTCTCGACGAGTATCGATTACGCGGTGTATGGGCGATCGCGAACGCGATGTCGTCGAACTCGCGGAGCTCGATCGCGGTTGTCCCGACGCGGAACCGCGAGAAAACGAGGCGCGTGATTTTGGTGCCACACGGTGGGCATCGTTGAGCGGGGGTGCGGGCGGCGGGCGCGCCGGTAACACGGCGGGTACGGATGCGGGGGGCGCGGGCGCTAAGGCAGAGCGCAGGTGGTCAGCGATAAGCGCGGTGGCGGGGGTCGCGGGGGGTGCGGTGGTCGCGGCAGATGCGGGTGCGGGGGCCCCTTGCACGTGTAAGGGTTTCTCGGAATTAAGTTCCGAGATAACGGACGCCATTGATTGGGACTCCGGAGTCCTCAAAAATTGGTCGAGCGCTTGAGGGAATTGCTGTCGTAAAAACGACAGCAAACCCTCCAACAGCAATGGAGAGAGCTCCACGCCGTCCATTGTCCCTGAGGGGGACGAACGATTTGGTGGAGAAACCACCTGATGACGTACTTTTCACTGCACTGTCACAGAAAAAACACAGATCGACCGGGTGAACGAACGAACACAACGAACACGAATAACGGACAGCCACGCTCATTGACTCTGGCGACTTATAACGCCAACGGCCTTCGAAACCAGCGTGACTTGGTCCATGACTTCCTGGTTACCAATCAAGTAGATATACTACTAGTGCAGGAGACCTTCCTGAAACCGAGTGAAAGAGATCCAAAGATCTCTAACTATCGGGTCACTAGACATGACAGGATAGGCCGTGGTGGCGGCACCCTGATCTATTTCAGAAGATCTCTACACTGCATGCCTCTAGTCACCCCACCACTAGTAGGTATGGAGGTATCCGCCTGCAGACTAGCAATGACTGGCCACCAACCTCTAGTCATAGTCTCAGCATACCTCGCGTGCCAGAGAACCCTTATTAAGAAAGACCTAGAAGCCCTATTCAACTTAGGCCCAGCTGTTATAATAGCCGGAGATCTGAATTGTAAACACGAACAGTGGAATTGCAATACCACTAACCCCAATGGCAGAGCCCTAATAAATATATCAGACAATCTTTTGTTTGATATAATAACTCCCATGACCCCACACGATACCCCCAACCGCGACTGGGGACCCCAAACACTCTCGACCTAGCATTACTGAGGGGCGTAACTCTTCAGTTCCATTCGATAGAAACGATGGACGATATAGACTCGGACCATCGCCCGGTTATCCTCAAATTAGGACAACAGACGGACCAGACATCTGAAACTAGGACCTCTGTGGACTGGTTGAGACTTGGGGACCTCCTCAAGGCAACCGAATCACAAGACCTGGACCGCATCGCGGACCACATCGAATCCCACCAAGACACGGAGACGGCGATCGAGGCCCTCACCAGCCACCTTCAATCCGCAGTGCGGAACTCGTCCAGACAGGTGCCAGTGGAGGATGACCGCCACTTATGCCTGCCGGACGAAGTGAGGGTACTGCTGAGGGAAAAGAGAACCGCCTCCAGAGCTCACGACAGATATCCCACCGAAGACAACAGAATCCGACTCCGCCAACTAGAGCGCGAGGTCAAACTACGTATCCGGGAAGTCAGGGAACAACGTTGGGACAGAACGTTGAGAGATATCGAACCAACTCACCAGGCGTACTGGAAGCTGGCTAGAGCTCTCAAATCAGATACCCTCACTGTCATACCCGCGCTAGAAAGAGCCGACAACACCGAGGCGTTCGATGATGAGGAGAAAGCCGAATGCCTTGCTCAGAGTCTAGAGCTTCAATGCTCCCCCACTACACAAAACGTCGACCAGTCACACCTGACGGAGGTGGACTCCGAGGTTGAACGTAGATCCTCCTTACCAGCGGAAACCACACTCGACCCAGTCACGGTGGAAGAAGTGCAAGATGTGATCAAGTCCCTCAAACCGCGAAAGGCCCCAGGGATTGATGGCATTAACAATCGCGTGTTAAAACTCCTCCCCGGCCACTTGATTATAATCTTAGTGAGCATCTTCAATGCCGCCATAACAAACTGCTCTTTCCCCGCGATCTGGAAGGAAGCAGACGTCATCGGTATTCACAAGCCTGGAAAACCGGCTAATAAACCGTCCAGCTACCGCCCAATCAGCCTACTGAGCACACTCAGCAAGCTTTACGAGAGGGTCATCCTCTCTAGGCTTAGAGATTTTGCCATCAGCAAACATCTACTACCCGATGAGCAGTTTGGATTCCGTGCCAGACACTCATGCGTCCAACAGGTGCACCGCATCACGGAGCACATACTATCCCACTTTGCCCATCGCCCTCGCCCTATAGGAACAGCCGCACTGTTCCTTGACGTAGCTAAGGCCTTCGACAAGGTCTGGCATAACGGTTTGATTTACAAGCTGTACCAGTTCGGTGTACCAGACAGACTCGTGCTCATCTTGCGAGACTTCCTCCTAGGCCGTAGCTTCCGTTTTCGAGTGGAGGGAACACGCTCGTCCCCTCACCCACTCACAGCCGGTGTACCACAGGGCTCAGCACTATCTCCATTACTCTTCACGCTGTACACCAGCGACATCCCGAAAACTCCAGATGTAGAGTTGGCCCTCTTCGCGGATGACACCGCACTCTATACATCAGATCACAACCGACAAATGGCTTGTGTCCGGCTACAGGTAGCTGTAACAGAGCTAGGCCAATGGTTTCGCAAATGGAGGATTGAGGTAAACCCGGACAAAAGCGCAGCAATGTTCTTTTCCCCGGGAACGCTTCGCTCTCCCAAACGCGCTTGCCTTCGCTTAAAAGCCATCTCGCTCTACGAACAAGAGATCCCCTGGGCAAAGTACACCAAATACCTGGGTGTCACTCTAGATCAGAACTTGCGCTTCAACGAGCATATCACTATAGTCCGGAATAGAGCGCGATTTGTGATGGGTCGTCTAGCACCCATGATAGATAAACGAAGCAAAATGTCCCTCAGACACAAGCTTACTCTATATAAAACATGCATCCGCCCGATCATGACATACGCGAGTGTGGTATTCGGCCATGCCAAGCCTGCCCTTTTAAAGAAACTGCAAATCGTTCAGAATAAATTCATGCGCAGAGCCGTCGGTGCTCCCCTCTATATGCGTAACGTCGACATCCACCGCGATCTGGAGCTTCCCTCCATCAAAAACTACATTACGTCGCTCTCGCGTAAGTATTTCGATCTAGCGCCGCACCATCGAAATCCCCTCGTCGTGTCCGCGTCCGATTATAAGCCTCGACGAAAGGCTCTCGTGCGACGACCGCGTAACATCCTCACGGACAAGGTCGACGATATCACAAAACGGCTGGCTCGGATCAGCCCGCCCGCGGTTAGGACGGCAGGCTGGCAGGCACCGACAGACAGACACAGACGGCGGCGTCGACGCCGCCAATCACGACCTCTCCACGTCCCCGCGAGGGACGCCAGGAGACACAGCCCCCCCATAGGATAGACTAGGCGTGTTGCTGGGAAGTTTCTTTCGCCGTTTCTTCTCTCCCAACCATAACACGTTGCGAAACGGCAGTAAGATAGTATAGGCCACCGCGAACCGCCGATCCCGGTCCGCCGGGATCCTTCCCCTCGGGCTTTATATTACCCGTCGCCCGCTCTCAATTAGTGCATTGTGTCGCCCTATGGTGGGCATCATTAGATTCATCCCCCTCTCATGGCAACAGTCCAGCCGAGTGAAACTCCCTAGGGAGCCCCCTCGAGCAAGTTGCCCCTCGGGCTCGAGCGCCTTCGCTTCGCAAAGGCACTCGCCCCAAAAACCCCGGTAAAGTTGTGAGGTCTTCGGACCAACAACATAAAGTCAAGTCCAATAAAAAAAAAAAGAGGCCTCTTTCTCGCCCGAGCAGTCGTCGCAGCTTAGTTATATATTTAATAATTTAAAAAGCGAATAGCTTTTAGTTCAAATCAGTGCGTTTTATAAAAATAAGGTACGTAGAATTCTTACTAGAATCTCCCATTCCCGGCCGCCGATTCCCATCCCGCTAGCCGTGGTTATAAAACACGTGGCTCCCTTCAGGAAGGTCATGTGTCACCAATTTCAAGTCATACAATCGCGTTTGTTATATACAACAATTCTTTATATAAAAACCTAGGTGAGGCCACATATGGAGTACTGCTCACACTTGTGGGCTGAGGCACCCACCTACCAGCTAAATCCCCTGTACAGAGACAGTATTCAACGTCGAGCCGTTCGCATTGTCGATGATCCCATACTCACAGACGGTATAGATACGCTTGGCCTTTGGAGAAACTTCGTGTCTCTGCGTATTCTACTGACTGTATAATGGGGAGTGTTCTAAGGTACTGTTCGGAATGGTGCGTTCGTCTTCCTTTTACCACCGCACCGCACGCCATCGGCTGGGCGTTCTTCCCACTTCCTTGAGCCGCTTCACTCTTGTACGCAACGATTCTCTAGAACGTTCCTCTTGCACACAGTGGGGATTTGGAATGAGCTCCCAGCCGTGGTATTCCTACAGCACTACAATATGTTTTTTTTTTTAAGTAACCACTTTTCATCAGGTGGGCCGTCTGCCTGTCTGCTGTACCTGGAGTACAGGTATAGAGTGCTGGAGTACTATAAAAATAAATTGGCAGTTATAGAGATTGCCGATAGAAGTGAAAACTTGAACTTTTAGTATTAAAAATGAAATTTCATGTTTGAATTAAAACACTACTTCAACAATGCACAGTATATAGACATTGAACTTTTCACTAAATCCATTCAATTTCACTTATAAGATATATATACACAGCACTAATGTTGGCACAATACGTCAGCTGTATAGCTACAGATATACTGCTATAAGCAGCATGTCGGTGACACGAACACACGAGATTTCACTGATACAAAAAGCGTCTAACGCGCACGCACACGGCCGCTGCGCATGCGCCAATCATGAGCATGTCGGTCACGCAAACCCATAAGATTTTCCTCTATCAAAAATGCCTAACGCGGCTAAAGAAGTTTTCACTTCAAAAAAGTCATTATCCATTACCTTAATCATAGTGAATTATAATGTAAAAAGTGTTAATGACAAGAGAAATAATTGTTACTTACGCAATAGAAACATTATGTTGTTGGATTCTAAGCGTAAAGTGCTTGAAGATGACAAAAGATGTTAATTTCATAAATATAACCTCATATTCATGCTATGCCATGATGAAATCTAATGAATAAAGCCTTCCTGAGCTCATATGGCTCTGACGAGTTTACATTACATATTGATATTGTTACATGCCGTCAAAGATAAGCCGCACAGCCTATTGTAAGCGCAGCTTATTGTCCTCCCGGATTAAGGAACTCTTTTGTCTTTTGAATTTGTAGTTAAGAAAAACATGCTTTTATTTTTTTACTTATTTTATAACCATCATTAGCGTCGAACTAATCCCTATTGTTATTGTTTTTGACTTTGTGGACGTTCGCAGGTGTGCAAATTAATATTTCTTAAAAACTCAGTGTGCGCCTCCAATTTCTTTGTACTGTGTAGTTAGTATAAGACGATGCCCGAATGGAGGGGCGAGGGCAGTCAAGCGACGACTACGAAACGAGTAAGACGTTCTCTAGTACTCTTGATTAGCGATAAAGACGACGGACTTTGCACGTTCGAATTGTATTGAATCGTGCAGTGTGAACTGGTTGCATCCAGTTTTATTTGTATTTGTTTTATACGTGTTTGTACAGTTCTAATAAATTCTATAGTAGTTCCAACGGCATTTTTAATTCGAGTCCTGTGCATGGAATACTACCTATTCTTTTTCCATGGTATCACAATATCTTGCCGCATCTACTGCTTACAAAATATTTGGTAATAATATCAAGGAGACAAATTTTAATTAATTAAATAAAAGTAGGCTTTATAAACATTTCCGTCCAAATCACAAAGTATTATAACAGTCTCAGTATTTGGGTCCCTACGGCCGTGTCCACATTAGACAGTGTCTGAGTTTCGTATCGGTCGCTAACAAGGAAGGTAAACGGTTAGCAGTATAACCTGCACAGCGCTCCGGCGTAGTGAGCGAACTGCGCCGCCGACCGCGCGCGTCGTTCGCTGCTAAACGGCCGCTCACTGAATGAGTAGGCAAGCAAAACGCCGCAAACTGCGAACATTACGCACTGTATGGACCCTCCATTTACAAATTATAAGGAGGCAAACTGAAACCAATTAGCTGCTCATGGTTCGTCTAATGAGGACACGGCCTAAGATATTTGTTAATAGCATAAGTACTGAAGTAAGTAGTTAAGTTATTGAAAAAAATGAGTGTGTGTGCAGTACACACGCAGTAAACGTGAAACAAAGTGTGACAAGGTGTATATCGTTATAATACATTTAAAACACGAAATTTGAAGTATTAACGAAAAATTAAAAAACATTTCAAACTCTATCTATATGAGCATAGTGTTAATATTATTAAATATAACGTATTCTGTCTCATTCTCTCGCAGGCTTACTCCTATATATTTATGTGTTTATCTCTTCTTGTGTCACTTTTTCGTTTCATCGAGTTTCAAATCATAACGATTCTAAAGAAGTTTCACTCAAAAAATTACTTACATTTCTCATGATAGCAGCTACTTGTAGCGCCGATTATTTTGATCCCTGTTAACAAATTTAACAATGCTTCAATATTTCTTTGTTTATTTCAAGACTGAGGAAACAATCTAACACAATACACATTAAATTATAGTACAATGAAGGAAACTTAAGTTATATTGTGTTCTACCTATAATCCCTTAAGACTACAAGTAGAATACTGAGCTTAGCTCATCGAAGTCAATGGGTAAGGTCGTTAGAAGGCTGCGTTACCTCGCTGGATCGCCATACTGATCAGTTGTGCGAGGAACCACAGCCAGCTGATCTTACAAATCCTTACCGTACTTCAAAACCAGGTTCAGAAGCATTATTTCTTTATTGTGTATAATAATTCTTAATCTCTATATATATATATATATATACACACACACACATATATATATATATATATATATATATATATATACATATTGTTGCATGCCGGCAAAGATAAGCGCACAGCTGCCTGTTGTAGTCTATTGTCTTCCCGGATTAGGAATTCTTTGTGTTTTGAATTTGTAATTAAGAAAAACATGCTATTGTTTTTCTACTTGTTTTATAACCATCATTAGCGTCGAACTAATCCTTGTTGTTATTGTTTTCGACTTTGTTAGCTGTTCGCAGGTGTGCAAATTACTATTTCTCGGAAACTCAGTGCGCGCGGTCAATCTTTTTTGTACTGTGTAGTTAGTATAAGACAATGCCCGAATGGAGGGCCGGGCAGTCAAGCGACGATTACGAGACTATTAAGACGTTTGTAGTACTCTCGATTAGCGATATAGACGGCGGCCTTTACGCGTGTCGAATTGCACTGAATCGTGCAGTGTGAACTGGTTGCATCCAGTTTTATTTGTATTTGTTTTATACGTGTTTGTACAGTTCTAATAAATTCTATAGTAGTTCCAACGGCATTTTTAATCTGAGTAATGTAGCTCGTAACAATATATATATATATATATATATATAATTGAAATCCATGTATATAGTGACTCATCACGATATCTCAGGAACTATAATACCTATAGACTTGAAATTTGGCATAGACCTTCCTTTCGCCAAGGAGAGAGAGAGAGAGAGAGAGAGAGAGAGAGAGAGAGAGAGAAAGATAACACTTTATTGCACACCAAAATATACAATTATAAAAACAGACCATATTTACAATATTTTTCTAGGCAATACAATAGGCGGCCTTATCGCTCAAAGCGATCTCTGCCAGGCAACCTAAATGAAAGAAATTTGAATCAGGCGATATAGGTGGTGCAGGAAAAAGGCAATAGATTCATAAATACTCAAACTAGTTTAAGAAATGAATATGCAAATACATATATACATTGTCATATATATACAATAATACAAAAGTTATTATAATAATAATGTATTATTAGCATGATTATATTCTGTTAAGCAGTCATAGCTATTTGTGGACAAATAGTGTTTTCTGAGCAAATTTCTACATATTGGTAATGATTTGGCCTCTCTGACAGTAAGAGGCAGCATATTCCAAAGTTTGACAGCCTGCACCGTAAAAGAATTATCATAAGAAGATGGAGTGTGTGCAGGCGTCATAAGTTTTCGGTGCGTATCATGGCGCAAATTATGGGCAGTGGATAGACGAAGGAATTTAAAACGTTCCTTAAAGTACTGGGGACTAATAGGAGTAAATAATATGTTATAAAGGAGAGTGAGAATGTGATTACTCCGGCGAAAATGAATAGGAAGCCACTTGAGTCTTTTACGAAATTCGGAAATATGGTCATTTTTTCGCAATCCAAATATGAACCTGACACAAAAATTCTGAAGGCGCCCAAGCTTGTTCAACTGTTCTACGGTTAAATCTCGATAGCAGGCGTCTGCGTAATCAAGTATGGGAAGCAAGAGAGACTCAGCAAGCGTGATCTTGGTAGCAGTGGGCAAAAAGTTTCTTAATCTTAGAGGTCAGCTAAGAACGGATTTTACAGCACGTGAAGCAGGCGTGTTCGGTCCTTGCCTAGAATAATGTAGGTAGAACATCGCTTCATCAATTTTGCTGTCTACCCTCGTTCTGTGCGAAGCGACGGCCAATGCAGAGCAGGGTAACGGTTTTTGGACACAGTCGAGTCAACGTTTTTAACGAGAACCAAACCGCTTCGTGCACTAATACTTTTCTAAAACTAATCAAATTGTTGATTACTGGCCGTGCCAAGAACATTTACCATTCTTAAAACATTATACGAAGGACTAAGTGTTAGCTCAAAAGGTGGAATTCAGTGCCGTGTGCTGTTCCTGCGTGCAACCTGAACCGAGCCAGGAGAGGGCGGATCTCAAGGTTGGTGGAGCTTCTACTTTTCTAGTGCAAGGATTTAGGTCATATCTCTTTCATACAGTCCATCGCAAATTGAACCAGCTTATTATCCGTGGGCTACGCGCTCTACAGGGCGGGTATCAGCTAGTGCTATTATAAAAGTTTGTATTGTCATATGTATATATATATCTGTGTGTGTATATATATATATATATATATATATATATATATATATATATATATATATATATATTTCATTTGTTTTTGTAGTTATATGTGCTATGTTTATTTATTATTCATCATTACTTATTCACTGCACTACCGTCAGTATTAAAAATCTATCAATCCCCGCCAAGGGTTGCCTGGAAGAGATCGCTTCTTAGCGATAAGGCCGCCCGTTATATCTTTTATCTTTTTCTACTTCTATTTGTTTATGCTTTGGTGTACAATAAAAAAATATTTATACCTGTCTTCCAAAAGGAAGAGGTTCTGAATTCGACTGTACGGCTGTTATACGATTACTCCGTCAATTGTGGACCGGTTTGCAATTGTTTTCTTTACTCGAAAAAGTACACCTCTGATGTGATAATGTCACCAAGTCATGATCTGATAGATTCCAGGGAAATCGAGAGCAACCCTTGTTGAAAAACGTTGATGATGTCACAAACGACGAAATAAACAAATGTCATTGGTTGATTTGAAAATCGCGCCTTTTTCAGTGTCAATATGGATCGATAGAATTAATGCTTTGTGGTCAACGCTCACTTCGACTCACCTCTTGACATGGGTTGTTGTGAGCGCTGTGTGATGACGTTATTAGTGACTTCTTTCGCCACGACCGTGGTCGCCATGTGGAAGGCAAACGGAGCATTTTGGGCGTTGTGAGATACTATAGGAACGCGCCCTTTGAAACCTTCCACACTATACATGTATATAAATCGAAAGTAATCGATTTGGAAATAGAAAATGTTCTACTTTAAAGAAAATAATACCGCAATTATTATAAACGCGGTTTTGAATAGCTTATTTAATACATGTTAAATAAGTTCATTGAAATGCAGGTATATTTATTAAACGATATAGCATTTTTAGCAAAAATATATCGATAAGTTAAATTGATTAATACTTATTTATAAATTAAGTCGATTTCTGTAAGAAATCTAGTCGATAACGCATTAAGACATTACTAATTGGTCTGGCATCGAGCTGTCAAAAGTAAAATAAATGCTTGGAAAGTGTATAAAAGTATTTATTTTTTCTTTTTAATTTGTAGTTGGTTTTGTTTTGTTAAAGAGTTTTAATATAGCAAGTCTAAAGTAAATTCATATTCAAAAGTTATTATCTCGAAATTTTGAATCTATATTGTTCCTATAAGTTAGAATCTCTACTTACATTGAATGAGTACTTTGTGCAATGTAGTCTGTTTGTCCCATTTTGAATGCTCTGAAATAGAAAGACGACTATTATAATAGAATGTTACTGTTTGTTCTCAATAACAAAAAGGTTTTATTCTATTTGAGTTCGAATTCGAATAATTTAAATATATTATCTGTTATACTAGAAAAGTCATTCACAATAATACATTATAATACAGAAAATACAAAAAATATTATAATACAGTGGAGCGCCTCGGTCACCATGGGCTATCGTGTATCAGGAATACCAGCAGAATTTCACGTCATGCAACACTTAATGACACAATCCGTCGGGCTCTTGTCACCGCCGGGGTACCTGCCGTCCTAGAACCGAACGGCTTGAGCCGCGACGATGGCAAGAGACCCGATGGTATGTCATTGGTGCCCTGGAAGATGGGTCGCCTCTCAGTATGGGACGCGTCTCGTGTCCATACTTTGGCAGCGTCCCATCTTCCAGCCACTAGCATGTCTGCCGGTACAGCTGCTGCACAACAGGAGGCCCTAAAACGCCGCAAATACTCAGCCATCGGAAACGGTTCTATATTTGCGGCTTTTGGGGTCGAGACCCTGGGACCATGGGGGCCTGAGGCGCACAAGCTTTATCGAGACCAGAAGACTGGTTTATACCTTGGGCAACGCATTAGCGTTGCCATTTTGCGAGGTAATGTGGCCAGTCTTTTGGGCACGTTTCCAACTGACAGCGGTCTGGTATTAGAATTTATAGCTTAATTTTAGTTTGTATATATAGTTTAACTTATTCATAATTTAGTTTAGCTTAATATAAATAAAATGACTACTCAAAAACTATCTATATCTTAAAAAAAAACAAACTGTATTTTATTAATAAATTCAATAATTAATTCCATCTCCAAAAAAATGGTCCCGGGTTTCGGCACCATTGGGGGTATCTTTATATTTGATGGGTACAAATATAAAGATAGACCTAAAAAGAGATGGATTGTGTGAAGGATGACACGATGATTTGTGGTGTGACAGAGGACGCATGCAAGAATAGAGGGGAATGGAAGGAAAAAAACATATTGTGCCGATCCTAAATTATTGGGAGTGAGTGAAAGAGACTTACCTTCAAATATTCGAGCTATACGTATCATGCCTTCAGCAATTACTTTTATGGACCCTGAAAACAAAATAGAGGAAGCATTAATTTTTAAAAGGCTCAAATCACGTACAACAAGCGTGTAGTGCGAGCAAGACAAAGCGAATAATACGTATCACAGAAATAGTTTCAGAACATATATAACCAGATTATCTAGAATTCATAAATATATATATATATATATATATATATATATATATATATATATATATATATATATATATGATAATATACAATAGCAGCCCATAAATGTCCCACTGCTGGGCTCGGGCCTGCCACTATAGGGGAACGGACAGTATACCCGCCACGTTTGTCCAAGGCGGCTTGGCAGGTTTGACACATCGGTTATCTCGATGTGCAGGTTGCATCACGATGTTTTCCTTCACCGTTATTAGCACGTGGTAATTGTTACAATATGCACATTAGATCAGAAAACTGCCTAAGTGGTGCATGCGTTCCGGCCAGGATCGAACCCGCGCCCTCTGAGTCCGGGACGCGTGCGCTAGCCATTACGCTACCACGACGATAGATAGATAGATAACACTTTATTGTACACCATTACAGGAAATCTCGCAGCCTAAAAATATTCTAAATGTACACAATGGGCGGTCTTATCGCTAAGAAGCGATCTCTTCCAGACAACCCGTGACAGGAATAAAACAGATTATATTGGTCAATGGTGGTATACATAAATATTAGAGAATATTTACTTACATATATTTTATAAACATATAAGTATATAAAATATTATATAAGTAAAATTATATTTAATAGACATATATAAATACACCTACTGATATTACATGAATAAATATATACATAAATAATTAATGAAATATTTTGGCTATTTAACCGTGTAACTCTTATTTAGGCCAATTATTTCGATTGGTTCATTCGTTTGATTATATGATCGGAATGAAATCAGTCATGCCAACATCTTCCAATCTGTGCCCTTCTAAGGAGGCTCATTGGCCAACGATGTTGTCTCGTCACACGATGACACTGGGGGGACACCGCCCCACCAGGCAATAAGTCGAATATCGCCTAACCGATCACGCGTGGAAGACCGACCCGCTCCGCAGCCATTTTTGTGTTCATTTTTAATAATCTTACGAGCTACAGAACTCGAATTAAAAATGCCGTTGGAACTACGATATAATTTATTAGAACTATACAAACACGTATAAAAGAAATACAAATAAAACTGGATGTAACCAGTTCACACTGCACGATTCGATGCAATTCGACACGCGCAAAGTCCGTCGTCTATATGGCTAATCGAGAGTACTGCAAACGTCTTACTCGTCTCGTAGTCGTTGCTTGACTGCCCCACCCCTCCACCCGGGCATTGTTTTATACTAACTATACAGTACAACAAAAAAATCGGCCGCGTGCACTGAGTTTCCGAGAAATAGTAATTTGCACACCTGGTTATCTATTCCTGCGAACGGCCAACAAAGCCGAAAACAATATCAAATAATTATGCAACTGCCGCTACGTCGAGTGCATTAAGGGAGGTAGGGAAGGACCTCAAAATTTACCTTTGGCACCACCATCTCTTTTAGTACAAATTTGTGCCATTTGACACTCGTATGTATGTTGTAACATGTTTAAAAATACTTTGTACACAGTAACAAATATACTTTGTTACTGTGCCAAAGGAATTCTTTAAATCAAGAATAGAATCCCTTTGAAGTGGTAATGAGATTCAAACATTCTAACTCCCAAGATGAAAATCAATTTGATGAGCGTTTATCCATTCTTGTAACCCCACAAATCCATCGTAACATTCTCATCTCATGCCGACCACTGCCCTATCCCATTGTAAAAGTTGGCAGCACGTTGGCTTTGCCCCTAGTGTTGCAAAGTCTCCATAGGCGACGGTAACCACTTCCCATAAGCTGGGCCAGCTTCGCGATAAGAGGAAGTGGAAATAATCACCTTCATAGTGTTCGTAAGATTTCCCTTTGTTGTGTTTCTTGAAGAGTGCCTCTAATTTTCCTTTGATACCATGAAGGTTGTAGCTCTTCACCACGTCTTGGGATGACTTGTAACCGCCCTTGTACTCCTGGCATTCCCATTCTTTGCCGAAGTTTTTTCCACAAACCGGAGCCTTGTGACGACCTCAAAGAAAGAAATAAAGAAAGATATTATAATGAGTTGGCAAGTAACAACACTGATCTTGATATGTTTGAAAACAGCTTCTCTAAATATTGTAATGTAAATTATTAAAAAATAACCGGTTTGTTACACAAAACCGGTTAAATATGATTTGTTGAATAAACCGGTTTTTGGCGTACACACCTTCAAAGCATAGTCATATCGCACAGCAAGTTTTCAGTGACACACAAACACATGTTGAGAAAGTAGTTAGTGTTAGTGAAAAACCGGTTATAATAACAGCTCATAAATGTCCCACTACTGGGCTCGGGCCTCCCATTATATGGGGGAGCGGGCAGTATACCCATCACGCTTGTTCAAGGCGGCTTAGCAGGTTTAATACGTCGGTTATCTCCGATGTTCAGGTTGCATCACGATGTTTTCCTTAACCGTTGTTAGCACGTGATAATTGTAACAATATGCACATTAGGTCAGAAGACTGCCTAAGTGGTGGATGCGTTCCGGCCAGGATCGAACCCGCGCCCTTTGACTTTATTAGGACGCTTACGCTAGCCATTATTAAAAAAAACTCAGTTAATTTAGGTTAAATAACACTCTTTTTAAGGTTTACACTTCCAAAGAAATAGTTGACTAAAACCGGTTATACCCAATTAAAACAGATTACATTTAAACCAGTTCCAAGCCATGGTCATGTAAAGAAAGTAATTGTCGTGGAATAAACCTGTCAATGAAGAGTTATGTAATAACATTTTTAAATTAATTCTTTTTGCATTTTCTTTGCTCTATCTTATTAATTTTGACAACATTGTTTATTCATTTACGTTTAACCATATTTGTACTTGACATATGCATAATATTGACATTTGTTAATTGAATTATTAGTATTTGACTTCTGTCAGTCACTAAGTCAGAATGTGTGGACTGGTATGTTCCGCGAGAGAAGACCAGTCTGTCGCAATATTCGGGTAAGACTGCCGAACGCGCGCCGTAGTTGCCCGAACGCAAAAACAGCTGACAGAACGACCTGTGTCACCACAAGGTTAAATTAAGAAATAAACCATAAAGAAACATCAAATTCAAATTCAAAAGTTTTTATTTAAAATAAGTTCCACTGGAGAACACTTTTTGAAGGATATATATATAAGTTAAAATTTAGTTTTATTTCCTAGTCTATGTATAGCGCTTCGTAACGTGTTATTGCAAGCGGCAAGAAACTTCCCAGCAACACGTCTAGTTAAAAATTGATTTTCTTTATATTTCTTATTGTATTTTTACCTCAAGCTCTTTTTTAATAACTTTTATACAGAAGTATGTTACAGAATGACTTTTCAAGAATTAATGGAGTTGTAGCAAATAGTGCATCTCAAAAGTCTCAACATCTGTGCCAGGAACTATACCTTCGCATTACTTTACATAGTATAAACCAAAGTGGCTTTTTGCCGCCGTCTGTCTGTATACCCCGCTAACTCCTCCTAAACCATGCAACTGATTTTTAATCGGTTTTCATCAGCAGGTAGATGGTGTCTCAAGGAAGGTTTATACATAATATCAGCTTTGCCTTTGTTCAAAATTTCTTTAAATATTAATTTGTTGTGGACTGTCATTATTTTAGTTATAAAAGGAAACTGCGAAAAAATACAGATAAAAAAACAAAAGAACATCTATGTTCTAAATTCAAAATCTTAGTATATTTGGTGGCCAGTATTATGCCGCACCAAATGAATAAAAACTTATTCTTGGAGATTCCAGCATTTACCTTATTTAGTTTTTCTATTTGTTACGGTTTGACCTTAGATCATATAAACGTCATTTCAATGGGTTTGACATTGTGTAACCGCAGGGAAATCTATAGTACAATGTAAGTATGGAATTATTAATACATTTCTTACCTCTAATGACGCAGTTATCTATCTTCAAAGCAGCCATCATCACTGAAATAATTTGAACGACAATCAACATATTAATTAGGTAAATTATACACAGTGCTATTATTTTAAAGATTTTATATTATCACCTCAGACGGAACTAGATGGAGCCTACGTGAAAAAAACGACGAATAAAGTGAAGCATTTTTTGGAACAAAGTTCTTTGATGCGGCCTACAGTAGAGTGAACTGGCAGAAATCGTGTGAGGAAAAAAAATCAAATTCCATAGTGATTTTATTAATGGTCGATAGAAAATTTTATGTGATAAAAAGTGTGTCATTTTTTATCCCGGGAATCCCACGGGAATTATTCCCGGAGCTGTTTGTAGTTGTTTCGGGTACATAAAATTAGCTTATTCCGACTTAATATAGTTTCTACAACGATAGCTTACGACCGTTTTAAAACGCGGTACTTTGTATCCCGCGAATTTCAAGTCAAGCGTGGGCGAAGTCGCGAGCATATCCTAGTTCGATTATATAATACTAAGTTCTCGTAACGCACTGCATAAATCGGCTTGCGATTCTAAAATTGGCTTCAGTGTGAGAGCTCGGGGTACAGTCTACATATTTTGTTTGACTGAGATTATACTCGTAACTAGCAAAAAATATACAGTTTTACACAACTTCTAATTTAGATCGGCAGTTTCCGAAATATAAATAATCTATATTGAACTTTTTTCGCAAGCGGAATGGCAAAGTGTTGCTTGCTCTTAGCTCTGTTCCGCTTACACGATTCGTACACTGTCATCCGCTACTAAAATTAGTCTACTGCGCACCTGCGCACCTATATACCTATATCAAGAAGAATTATAAGTTTTTTTTATTGCTGGAGCACAGCAGATAGGCTGAAGCCCAACTGTGATTGAAAGTGGTTATTGTTGCCTATGAACATTAGCAATACCAGAGGTCCTGCCTTGAAGAAGACACAGGAACCTGGCCACTGATGCCGGCACACAACTCAAAGATGTTATGGCGACATACTTTAGACCAGGGGTGGTAGGCATCCAGTTGGGCAAATATCCTACCAACTAGCCGTGGGCTGTTTTGTCGCCTCTTACGACAGACCGCTCCAACGCAGGAAATTGTATTCTCTCTCCGTTCCTGCACGGTGAAAAACTGTTGTTGGCGCCATGTACACCGCGAAAAGAAAAAAAAAGTATTAATATCCTCCCAGTGTCCTTTCCTTCTCTTTCCTATCCGCCACAACACTCGCGCGAACGAGACGCAGAAACGGAACGGTAGAAACCTATGTCTTCCTTACTCCTATTATCCTATTACGCATCACCAGTTGTGTAAAACTGTAGATTTATTGCAAACCTTGCATTTCTGTCTTTCGGTTAAGTTTCTTCTTTGTATTGAAATTAATTAAAATACGCTAATAATACTCACTACTCTCAAATTTGTTGCCCACTGAAATGAAGAAGAATCAGTCATTAATAAAGTGGTAGAGCTATGCCACTGAAACTAAAATGTCAGATATATAAATTTGTCACACGGACAGTCGTGCTGCTACGGGTCCAAATGTTGGGCCAGTAAAGTGATAAACCACAAACATCTCTACTCAGCTGAGATGAGAATGTTGAGATGGATGTGTGGTGTCACAAGAATGGATAAGGTAAGAAATGAGGACATAGGATCTTTGAAAGTTGCACCCGTGACTGAAAAATTGAAAGGAAGAAGATTAAGGTGGTGTAGCAGCGGGAGATAGAGGTTAAATGATACTTCAAATGGAAAAGAGTAGTATTCACTGTCGAATGCTGATGTGAATTGAAGTGAACTAATTCATTTTGGAAAAGGTAACCTTAAGTACAAATATTAACAAGTCGTACTGCTAGTACAATATATATAGCACAATATGTGAGCGGGACGGGTGATGTGCGAGCGAGATAGAGCAATTATTAATATATGCGCTCCCGCGTTACGTTGCTCTTTTATTTTTTTATTTTTTTCAGGCGTGGGAAATGCATTTCGCATATACCGGGTCCTTTGCTAGGGATTAGACCGTTGTTGATTATGGAGGCTTTCCACTGAGGCAATCCAAACAATAATCAACCGGCTTGTGTGGAGACTCGACTAATCAATACCCCACTAAAACCACCCTCCTCCCATGTGCCCCGCGCTTATGGCAGGAAAGGCGTGAGATACAGAACGTAGTTACGCCCACACCGATCCTAGCGCACAAGTGCTTGAGAATGCCCCGGGAGAGGCAAACTCACTTCGTCAACAGGGGTGAAGACTCCTCTGCTCCTTAGATGCTAGAGGGCCCCTGCAGCGGTATTTCAGGGAGGGAGGTCATGCGCATACCTGCGCCTCCGGGCTCCCAACTGACGTCGGCGCCCGCGAGACGCATGCGCACTACCATCTCTCTCCCTATCTCGTTCCGCGGCCTCCTTATAAGACACTACCGTCTCGCAGAAATTGGCCGCACCCACCCACCAATCGTCGCTGTGCAGCATGGCTTGCACCAGATCGCCCAGCGATTGGATCGGTCCTACAAGTGTCTCGAGTTCAAACCTCTGAGGTGCCCATGCTGCGCACTCGACTAGCGTGTGTAACGCCGTGTCTAGCGCGCCACACTGGCGGCATTGGGGTGAAGGCAAGCAGCCCGCAATCTGACACAGATACTTATCGAAGCAACCGTGCCCGGTAAGTATCTGTGTCATCGTGAAGGTGAGGGTCCCGCGTTTCCGCAAGAGCCATCGCAACAGCTGCGGTCGAACCGCTTCCACCCTGTCAATGCCAGCAACAGGGTTTTCCAACTCTACTGACCAAGATTGGATCATGGCCGCGGTTTCCCGCGTCCTGATCACCTGGAGTTCGGCCTGGCCGTAGACCAGGCCACGGGCGAGGGCATCCTGTCGGGAGCGCCGAACTTTGGCTATCACGTAACGTTACGTTGCTCTAGACCAGGTATGGGCAACCTTTGACATGTTGAGGGCCAAACTTTAGCGTGCAAATAGGTTCGCGGACCGCGTTTAAAGGTACTTAGTGCATTTTAAAGTAGTGATAATATTTTTTGCGATAGATATTATACATGAAATAATATGACAATGTCATTATAGTACAATTTATTAAAATCACAAAATGAATTTAAAAAAATTGTACATTATAATTAAATCGTTAAATTTGCAATTGTTACAAACTGCGAAAGTTAAATACACCGAAATCAATGAGATACTTGAGCTTGAATTTGGGAAACTAATCCATCGATATTTGGATTAATTCCACTGATACAAAGACGTAAAGAATTTTCCAAATTATCGCCAGTCAGTCTTGTACGATGTGTTGATTGAGGCGTCGATGGATTTGATGTTTGCCGCCTCACTATCACTCCCTTGAGTATAAGTACCTAATTTAATATTTTTTAATTGGGTTTTTTCAAAATGTCTCGCGGGCCGGATCATATCTTACAGCGGGCCGGTTGTTGCCCATATATGCTCTAGGCAGTAGTTCGTTGTCCGCTGCGATAACTAGACGTATGCAGCTCCCATAGAGGTATTGTTCAGGTTAGTAAAATTGACACAATCGAGATTATCACTAAAATGATAATGGCATGATTATAATGATTATACTTACGTTCTGGTATAAACGCGCTTAAGATGCCCCCAAAAGCTCTTGTTGCTAAAAAATAAATTACATACCTAAATACATATTGTCACACATTGGCAAATTAATACAAATTTAATATATATGAACAATATAATAAATACATGTATAATTACTACATATATCAATGGACAATACAATGCAAGAAGACTTAACTTATTCGTATTATATTCTACTCATAGTCCCTCAATACTATAAGTAGAATACTGAGCCAAGATCACCGTCTTCTATGGGTAAGGTGCCCAGAAGGCTGGCTACGTTTCCTCGCTGGATCGCCATACTGATCTGTTGGCCGAGGTAAGCACCAGCCCTCTGATCACCTGAAGAGTCAATGAGTCGTTTCGATAAATTTTGGTAGAGGCTCATGGCCTCAGGACCCCACGGTCCAAGCGTCTCGACAGCAAACGGCACAAATATATAACTCTCAATGAGGGTTGCATACAATATAATAAATATAAAGCCTAAAAGCTAAACTAAAAACCTAAAGCTGGGTACTCTTTTTGCTACAAATAAAGCCATTAAAATCGTAAATTTTCCTAAGTCCCAAGTGTGCAGTGTATGCGTTCTATTGACAATTATAGACATTATGTACTCACTCGCTTTACAATAATTTAAATCTACTTTCAACTTATTTCTCTTTCTAACTTTCTGTTTTCGAATACTTGTACATATGTTGTTACATACTCAAGTCATAGTTCTTAAGCCGCTGGGAGGAGCTTAGTATTTTACAAATACTATATATGCTCGGTCCGTCGGGGACTGAGTTAGTTGAGTTTCAACTGCGATCGAGATTTCCTAAGTATACATTCTTTAGACTCTGCACGATTTAAATTATTACGATTTTCTACTTTATGGTTTGGACTTGTTGTAAGTATTCAGTTGTTTTTTTTTGTAAACAATCGTGAGACTAACACACACGTTGTAGATCCCCAAATTAAGCAACTTATGCTTATGTTATGTGTAATATACAACGGACTACTCTGGGGCTGATCCCAGACACCCAGATCATAGCAAATAACGGGAAACTCTTTTCCGAAAGTTACCATAACAGGAATCGAAACCGAAACCTGTGCATTCGAGTGAGGTAGGCCGGCAAAGGCTTAATACGCTCAACCACAGTGGCGGTCTTTTGTTGTTGTGTTAGCAAGTTGTGAATTACGTGTGTGTACTTCTAATAAAAGTTGTGATAATTCCACCGGCATTTAAATTCGAATCCCACAAATTCGTAACAATATATTTATTTAACACACGTCAGAATACAACCATGACTACATTTGAATATATCATACCCTAGACCAGGGGTTGTAGCCATTCAGACGGGCAAATACCCTACCAGCAGATCGTTTTGACTTTAGTTATTATCCCGAAAGACTATAGTAGCTCTATAAAAGTTTAATAATATGTAACTAACTTCCAATTATGTTGTTGTTCACTTCATCGAAGTTAGCAGCATGTTCTGAAAAGAAAAAACAAAATTAGATTAATTAATTATTATTAATAAGATTTTTTTTCTTTTTTTAAAATTTATTGATGCACTAAACAAATTACAATCGTTAAAAAAACCTCATAACTAAAATATAAACAAAAATCTAGATTGCAATCCACAAATAAGTGCATACATAAAAATAGTACAACGACACTGAAAATGACTTACTTATAACTTAATATTATGATAGTTTAGTCAAAGTTTATCTTTAAATATATTTATGTATCTTTATTTGGATCAGAATACTATTATCTATTATAAATGTACTAAGAATCGAGGATATCTTTTAAAATTTTTCAATATCTACTGAAATTTGGTTCAAATATATCAATATCTCTATTGTTACCCGTCACCTCATTGCAATAACAAGCCATTCTGGCAATGGGATTGAAATAGGATACATTGTTTTTATGGAGTTCTAAAGCGAAAATATTATTATTAATTAATCTAATTAATTAATAATTATTAATATGATTAATTAATAATTATTAATAAGATAAATTATTAATTCAATTAATTATTAATTATTAATTTAATTAATTAATAATTATATATAAGATTAATTAATAATTATTTATAAGATTAATTATACATTATTAATTAGATTAATAAAATCATTATTAATTAGATTAATAAAATCATTATTAATTAATAATTATTAATTCGATTAATTAGTTATTATTAATTAGATTGATTAATTATTATTAATTATTTATTTATTTATATTAATTGATTAATTAATCATTAGATAATTATGAGTAATTTAAAATATTCCTTAAGTTGCCTGTGTGTTGGTAGGTTGCCTGGAAGAAATTGCTTTAAGCCTTAAGCGATAAGGTCGCCTATTGTATTTGATGAGCAATAATGTGTTGTATGTCTATCTAAATTTTGAAAATTGTTTTTTTCTCGTTTTAGTTGTTATCAATTTCAAGATGTGAAAAATATTTATGTATTTTTGCTTTTGAGTTACTCTTAAAGTCGCTTTCATTTTTGGTAGAAAACTTTAATTTTTCCCTTTTAAGTTACGTATATGGTATCCAATGGAATAATCCTGGAGCTGTACTAAATCGGTTTAGCAATATTAAAGTATGGCCTATACATAGTGAATAGAGAGGGAGACTCCTTTTTTTAAGTCGGTTAATAACACCTAATTAGGTACAGTCCGAAATCATTGAAATTAGTTTGATCAGTGTTCCGCAAACTTTTTGTGTTCAAGGTACATCTAGGAAAACGAAAATTTTTGGAGGTACACCACAAATAAATGTATTTTTTTTAAGTAAGCCAAACGAAACAAAACGCCTCGCTCGTGCGCTCGCGTGTTTTACCTACATATTCAAATTCAAATTCAAAAATTTTATTCATAACAAGTTCCACTGGAGAACACTTTTTGAAGGTCATTAAGTTAATATTTAATTTTACTTCCTTGTCTATGTCCACCGCTTCGAAGCGGCAACAAACTCCCCAGCAACACGTCTAACTAAAAATTGTTTTTCTTTATATTCAAGCTCTCTTTTTTACAAGCAACAGTGACCGCTTTCCATCATGTCTGTTGTACTCCACCAATAAAGAAAGGAAAACATTTAACAGTACTTACTGTGTTGTGCACATTTTTTGAGATAAACCTTAGACTTTTCGCATTTCTCTGAAAAAAAAAAAATATTTTTAAATTTCATTTCATACCAAATATCAAAAGAAGGAATGGAATTCATTAATGGAATGAATGAATGATTGGAATGAATGAATGATTACAATGAGTGATTATATGAAGGAATGAAGGTGGTTATGTCAGTCGCCCAGTAATAACAAAAACATCAAGAAGATTTCAATGTTCATAATATTGTTAAAAATACGTTTAAACTTTAATAATAATTAATAATTTATAATAAAATTTGTTAATGTAATTGTCATGTTTTAATATTTTGCCAAGTATTTGCTCGTCTGTATGGCTACCACCCGTGGTCTATGCCGTCATAACAACCTTGAGTTGTGTTCCGGTATTAGTGGCCAGGTTCCAGTCACATTTACTAGTACGGCAGCACATTGGTAATACCTTGTGTTGCAAATGTTTATGGGCGACGGTAACCACTTTCCATCACAGTTGGGCCGTCAGCCTGTCTACTGTACTCCAGCAATAAAAAAACCCTTTCCTGTTCCAGGTTTCCTGAAAGACATCGCGTTAAGCGATAAGGTTACCCTTTGTTCAACAATTATTCTACTTAGGTTTTTAAGAACATAGTTTTGATTTTTGGCTCACAATAAAGTGTTTTCATTCATTCAATTAAATTGAATTTTTATATAATTAGAACTCAGACAAGCAAAATAGGTAGACCGAACCCCTAGCTCTCAGAGTAAAGTTGGCTAAAGGAAGCCGATTTTGGAATAGGAAGCCGATCGCGCCGAAATTGCGTTACAAGAATTCAATCTGTAATCTTCTATACAGATAAATAAAATTGAAGTGTCTGTTTGTAATGTCAAAATAAAAAATGTGAAAAAATCAGGATATTTCAGACCAGATGATTTCGAAAATGCAATTTTTAGAATTTTTGCCACACTGTCTGTCTGGGTGTTATATGGAGTAACTTGGCTACGTGGACAAAGTCGCGGGCACAGCTAGTGTTAAATAATCGAATTAGACCGGATAAAAGTGGAATGGTTTCCAGTAGATACATTACTATTACCCAAACAGACGCAAGCCACGTGTATACTACATAAGTTTACGCACACAAGTTTAGAAAAAATGCTTCACTTCATTCAATGCTTCTGTGCACGTAGGGTCCGTCTACAATTTTGTTTGTCTGAGAATTAAAATAAACAATATCTAGGATTAAACATTAAATTGTGCCGATTATTTCACTGCACCTCATTTGAACGCAATCAACGTTTACCCATTGACTGATTTGTTTGATTAGGGTAAAATCACTTGCGTTTTGAATATTAATTTATAGATGCCTATTGAAAATAATATAATTTTCTTCATTTCCATGTTGAATAAAATGAGGTGCGGTTTAATGAAGGTATGGAAAATAGAATATTTTGCTCAAAACAACCCTTTTCCTTGATTTGCAGTTTGAGATTCCTTCACAGAAATTGAACTTGACAAGCTACACTATGGTTTGGTATAATAATACAGGGTGTTTTTATTTTTTCATAATTTGCCTATTCGATATCTGACAAGAGTAATTGATTTTTCAAAAATACCACCTAATTTTCGTCAAAATCAGCCCCGAGACTCCTTCAAGTGGTTTCTCGCTATTTAGGATTAAGGATGCGGCCCTGAAGACCCACTTGAAAAATTCGTTCTTTACTATAAATATTAGATAGATATATATATTGTAATAGTTAGAGTGCCTAAATAGGCCCTTCACCCGAGAATAACACTCTGCTTTTCGTGGATATGAGAACTGATTAGTTAAACAAACAGTAAAAGTGACGAGGGTAGTTGATTTTTCAAAAATCTAATCTTACCTCTTTAGTTTCCGTCAAAATCTGCCGTGAGACTTTTGACTGTTTCTCGCTATTTAGCATAGTTTAGGATTCGGCCCTGAAGGCCCATTTGAAACGTAGTAGATTGCTACACGAGAGGTGAGAGTGACCTATTTAGGCACGAGCAATAGTTCGAGTGCCTAAATAGGCCCTTCACCCGAGAATAACACTCTGTTTTTCGTGAATATGAGAACTGATTAGTTAAACAAACAGTAAAACTGACCAGGGTAGTTGATTTTTCAAAAATCTAATGATACCAATTTGGTTTCCGTCAAAATCGGTGAGATTGAGAGTCTTTTGAGTGTTTTCTCGCTATTTAGCATAGTTTAGGATTCGGCCCTGAAGGCCCACTTGAAAAATTCACCGTGCATAAATAAACAGATACTTACTGCCCAGTCCGTTCGCCAAGAAACCTGAAACAAAACAAAATATTTCAAATATCCCATTTATACGTGCAGCTTACACCAAAGTACATAATATAATAATGTTACGAGCTACAGGACTCGAATTTAAAATGCCGTTGGAACTACTATAGAATTTATTAGAACTGTACAAACACGTATAAAACAAATACAAATAAGACTGGATGCAAACAGTTCACACTGCACGATTCCATGCAATTCGACACGCGCAAAGTCCGTCGTCTATATCGCTAATCGAGAGTACTAGAAAACGTCTTACTCGTTTCGTAATAGTCGCTTGACTGCCCTACCCCTACATTCGGGCATTGTCTTATACTAACTATACAGTACAAAAAGAATCGGCCGTGCGCACTGAGTTTCCGAGAAATAGTAATTTGCGCACCCGGTTATCTATGCCTGCTAACGGCCAACATCGAAAACAATAACAATAGGCTATTGCCTAATTGCAAATTAAAATACGAAGTAATAAAAGAACTCCGAATGCGGGAGGGGCAATAAATGAGATGCGCAGCATTTCTTTGTCGGTATGTGACAATAGGTATGCAGGTGGTCCACCTTGTAACAATAATATACCTGCAGGGGGCTTTGTGGCGAAGCCTTAGGTGAGTAGTGACACCTCGGACTTGACACCGGGGGCCAAGGTAAGGCCCCCCGCCTCCGTGCTTGCTTTAGCCGAGATCTCAGTTTTTTTTAACAACTTTACGGGCTCGAGTTCCGTACCCTTTTACAACTTAATTTCTAAGAAAGTTTTTAAAATTTATACACGCTTATTTGTTATTGTGTGTGACATTTATTGGGTGTATGTTTGTGTTGTGGTGTACCTTACGAATAACTTATATTAATTTATTCTAATTTTAATACTAAACTTATACTAATGTAGAGTGTATCTGTTACATGCTGATGTTGTGAGAAAGTGCATGTGCAGTGTATGCCTTATGTCTATGTTCATGTATTGTCGCTTACCTACCAAATAAATTCTTTCTTTGTTTATCTATACTAATATTGTAAAGAGGAAACATTTGTTTGTTTGCATTGAATAGGCTCCAAAACTACTTAATCGATTTGAAAAAATTCTTTCAATTAGAAACTTCCAAAAGATCCTTACTAAAACTCCAATAATGTGTATTTCTCTAACTCAAAGTGCAAAAAAAATACCTAAATTCGCGTACGCTGCGAAAACTATTGATGATAAAATAAAATAATGTACCAGGACTTTGCAGAACACATAATTATTTACAAAAAGTGTCTCGGAAGCACATGTGTAACTATTATAGTTACGCCATAATAAGTGTTCTTTTATTTTAAAAATTTAATTAAAATGCCACCGCTAGCAAAGGCTCTTTATTTGTATCTTGGTATTCATCCTTATCAAAATAAATTACTTCATATTCAAGACTGCTTCATAACCTTTATATAACTTTTTGAATTATTCAATACGAACGTTCCATTCGAAAGATATCACGAGTTTAAAAATGTAAGTATTAGTTAAAAGTTGCGTGGTCGCCGCTCACCCTGCTCGGCTAGCTAGGCAGCACCTTAAGCGATGTAGGCGGTGGTACATGCCAACCATCTTCTCTATTAGAATTTGGATGCTTTTTCATTTCAATTTCTCCTATGTCTTCCGTGATTACGGCCTATTTTATTTTACCCCTTACCCATGTTTGCTGAAGAATGTCTTGTGTCGCTCCTTCTCTTCAGGCCACATGTCGGTAAGCGGTGGTAAATTAGATTACACTCCCATAGAGTAAATAACAGCCATAAACAAAGATTAAAACTAAATAATTAAAATAAATAAGTTGGCAGTAGATTAAATGAAAATTTTAACATTACTCATTGACACTTGACTGTCTTCCACGATCACTGCCATTGAAAAGTGGCCGAAACGTCGGAATAGAAAACAAATAAAATACCACGCTTAAAACCGTTAAAACGTAGTTTTATTATGTGTACTAATCGCGATAATAATCTTATTTGCTATCTGGTTAAAGACACCTAAAGATACTCACTGTAAGTCAACAAAGGTCTTTCATGCTCCTTCCCACTGCTACTTTTGGTGCTGACTTCTGTAGTTTTCCCCCCATGGCCCCTGGCATGGTGACCAGAACGAGATCCCTGTGTGTGCCAGGGATAGTACTTTGTCGGGATACCAGCAGCTACCGCCACCTGTCACAATGTGTATAAGAATGTATATAAGTGTAAATTTCAAAAATTAATTAAGCCACGACAATTTATGCTTCTATCTGTGCAGGAACGGGAAAAGTTGCTTAGTAGAGCCATGCTGGAATAATTATCTTGAAAATGAATGTATTTATTTAAAAATTGACTCTTACAGATTACTCATTAAAAGTCATGAGTCAACTACCGCTTCCAAAGCAATTTTCTTTACTGTTAAAGAAGATTTATTGACTTAAAAACAGACGACGCTATACATAAAACATATAATACAGTCACAATACACAAAAACAAAAAAAAATATTCACAAAACACAAAAAGTTCAGTGGCAACCTCTATACACTTGACCCAATAACTCACATCTCTATACATATTGTATATATATAAGTAAGTGTACACATAAACACATACAGCATATACACAAATACATACATACATATATTAAAGTATATATGTATTTGTAAATAAAGGAGAAGAAGCGGCGCAACAAACTCCCCAGTAACAGATCTTTACTTCATAATTTTTATTATTCGTCCATTTTGAAAATGTGGATGAGAGTTCCGATTGCCCACTTCTCTTTTCGCCTATTCCAATTCCATACTCCATCCTCTTCTGTTCCATTCATTCTCTGTCTCCCATTTCTCTCTCTCCTTTCTGTCTCATCTGAAGGTATTCTTATAAAATCAGCTAAAATTGCTCAAATCTGGTAAATCTCATCAACTATGATGTCGCAACTACATCAAGCAATTTAGGACGATGGCAATATGTAGCAAGCTATTGCTGAGATACGGCCACACAATTCCATGCAATATGGAGCAACTTAAAAATTAGGCACCTCTCACGAAGACGAGACGTAATTATACGTACAAAAGAGATAAAATATAGCCTAAAAATTTGCGAATCCATTGAATATTCGGTAACTCATATGGCGACGCTGAGAAATGTGGAATATATAAAGCAATATTACGAAAAGAATTGCCCCATTTTATTGTAATTGCTCTAGATCGGTCTGTTACTGTTGCGAAGCAATAATTGCACTTGTAAAAGCACCTAAAAGCCAGAAAACACGTTGCCTTCGCGTCTAGTGTTGCAAGCACTTATAGGCAACGGTAACCATTTTCCACGATTTGGGCGGTCTGCTTCGTAATAAAAAAAATTGAAGATATTCTGAAGAAAGGTCTGGTGAAAATCACCTCAAAAGACATGCTTGTATGAAGAGGTTGTTGAAAGTAAATGAGGTGAAAAATGTTTCTTTGAATCGTCGCAAGTGGAGATCCATTGTTTCTGCCTACTTCTTTGGGAAACAGGCATGGTACATATTACCACGAGAGAGAGAGAGAGAGATAACACTTTATTGCACACCAAAATAATTACAAAAACAGTCCATATTTACAATATTTTCTAGGCAATACAATAGGCGGCCTTATCGCTCAAAGCGATCTCTTCCAGGCAACCCAAACGAAAGTGATTTGAATCAGGCGATATAGGTGGTGCAAGAAAAAGGCAATAGATACATAAGTACTCAAACTAATTTAAGAAATAAATATGCAAATACATACATATATACATGGTCATACATATATATAGAATAATAAATTTAAAAATACATAAGTTATTATAATAAACGAATTAGCATGATTATATTCTGTTAATCAGATATAGCTATTTGTGGACAAATAGTGTTTTCTGAGTAAATTTATAAATGTTGGTAAGTAAGGATTTGGCCTCTCTGACGGTAAGAGGCAGCATATTCCAAAGTTTGACAGCCTGCACTCTAAAAGAATGATCATAATAGAATGAAGTGTGTGCAGGCGTCATGTTTTCGGTACGTTTCATGGCGCAAATTGTGTGCAGGGTAGGCGGAGGAATTCAATATGTATTTTATACTTGCAGGAACGGAGAAAGAATACAATCCTGCGTTGGGGTGACCTGTCGTAAGAAGCGACTAAACAATCCACAGCCAGGTGGTAGGATATTTTACCCTTGGTCTAGAGCAGTGGTTCTTAACCTTTAAGTCATGAGAGACCATTTTACCAAATTTCTATCTTCCCAGGGACCACCCAGTCGTTTATGTATATGTATAGATTCTATGTATTTGTCTCTATATAAAAATATAAGTTACGGATTTTAAACTTAATGAGATTTTTGTGATTGCATTCTTTTTGTGCGGTTTGCGTTGTGATGACTCGACATAACACGTCACGTCACTTGTTTATTACGATGGCTTCGTGGACCACTTGGAATGCCTTCAGGGACCACCGGTTAAGAACCACTGGTCTAGAGTATGCCGCCATAACAACCTTGAGTTGTGTTCCGGCATTAGTGACCAGGTTCCAGTCTCCCTTAAGAGAGCGGCAGCACATTGGTATCACTGTTTATGTTCATTTTTTTTTAACATCTCTACGCATTCGAGTACCGTACCTTTTTTACGACTTAATTTAGAAAAAAGTTTTTAGAATTTATACACGCTTATTTGTTACTAGCCGATGCCCGCGACTAAGTCCGCGTGGTGCGGTTTTTTAACTATCCCACGGGAACTCTTTAATTTTTCGGGATCAAAAGTATCCTATATGTTGACCAGGGATATAAGCTACCACCATACAAAATTTCATTTAAATCGGCCCAGTCGTTTCGGATATTAGCCCGTACAAACAGACAAACAGAGAAACAAAATAATTGGAAAAAAATCTAAATTAGTTCTATTTCACTTCTTACATCCCCCGGTTTTTAGCATTTTTTTTCATTGTAGAGAAATTCGACTTCTACAGTTTTATTATATCTATAGATTTTTGTTATTGTGTGTGACATTTATTGAATGATGTTTGTGTTGTGGTGTAGCTTATGAATAACTTATTATACTAAATAATTCTATTTTTAATACTAATTATACTAATATAGAGTGTATCTGTTACATGCTGGTGTTGTGAGGAAGTGCATGTGCAGTGTGTGCCTTATGTCTATACCTATATATACTAACCTAACTAGTGACTTGTGTGTTTTCGTTTCTTTCGTCGTTTTGATGTTACAAATGTCCATAGGCGATGGTTATCACTTTCCATCAGGTGGGCCGTCTGCCTGTCTTCTGAACTCGTGCAATAAAAATAATATACCGACTTACCAAAGCCAAGAAAATCAGCACCTTCAAGGAACCCATCCTTGTCAGAGTCTTCCCACAAATTACTTTGAAATTTTTGAATGTACTACATTTTTATATCCTCCAATACGCGAAACGAAATCACTGTAAACTAAAAGCATAATTTATTATATTGCCACAGATGTTTTTAATGTATTCTAATAAAGAATTTTATTTATTTAAGTTGATAAATATTAGCAATAAAATGTACGAACCAGCAGTTGTCCAAATAGTAAGATTTTGGTATAGATTTGATTATTGTAGTCCATTTGACAATACTTTTAGTAGTTGTCAAAATATAACATACAACCAAAAGGCTGGCCTGTATTTTGGGCAACGCATAAACGTTCCCATCAAACGTGGTAACGCGACCAGTGCTTTGGAAACATTGCCAGCTGATGGTGATTTGGGCCCTATTTATTCGGACTGATCGTGTTCATAGGCCCTGTTAAAGTTACAGTGGTCCAGTTTCCTCTCCCACTTATTCCATCCTCTCTATCTCATATCTCATCTTATTTACCACGACCTCTCTATTCCACCTCAGGCACTGATAACTTCTTAAAATTGTCTCTGATGTTCCAAACGTCCACAGGTAACGGTAACTACTCTCCACCAAGTGGGCCGTCTGTCTGTTTACCTATTTCAGGCTACAAAAAATATAAAGTTACAAAAGAGACGTATACGTTTTTATACATTCTTAGGCCCAAATTGTAAAAAAGATTAGTGATTTTAAGACTTTTATATTATATTATTTCTTTATCATTGTAGTGGGTTTAGTCAAGTTTAAGTTTTGTTTCAATAAATTAATCATGTGATGTAAGTGTTTATACATTGTTGAATTGTTGAGATTCGTTCACATAAATCGATTATAGTAATCGATAACTTATTTTATTTGTGGCCTTCTTTTTAAGATTTCTTCTCTTCCAGACAGAATTTAGGACTGATGTTTTCCATTTTGTAATATATCCGTGCAAGGACGGAGAAAGAATACAATTTCCTGCGGCCAGGAGGCTTGTCGTAAGAGGCGACAAAACAACCCATAGTCAGATGGTAGGATATTGGCCAATCTGGATGGCTATAACAAGTGATTGAGTTGTGTTCCGGAATTCTAAGGTTCCAGTATCCCTTTAGAGAACGGCAGCACATTGGTAGCACTTTTAGTGCTACAAATGTTCATAGGCGATGGTAACCGCTTTCCATCAGGTGGGCCGTCTGCCTGTCTACTGAAGTCATGCAATAAAAAAAAGGAAATTAAAAAAAAGTGTTTTAAGCCACATCTGAACCCATTACATTACTTTAGCCTAAGACTCAATAAACAATGGAAGTATTGTCGTCTATAGTATTAAAGACAAACACTTTAGGATATGCAAAAAAATACAATTTTCAATACTCATTAAACTAATTTTTGTTTTAACAGATTTTATTTAAATACAATGACGTTAATTAATAGGAATATATTTAATTGCGCAGTAGCGAAATTTAAATAATTAGCTCAAATACCGTGTAAGGTTTTTAGGGTTATAGAAGAAATATAGGTACTTTGAAACATTCAGTAGGTAACTAATATTTATTGTTTTTATCATTTGCATACGGAACCATATTCAAATTTGAAAGTTTTAATTCCTAACTAAAAAAAATTACTTCAATTATTACCTCACTTTAAATTTTAACTTGCCTACTATTTTAGACGCCTCTTTTAATATAAGTAAAATCTTTGCATTTGTGGCAAACTTCATATATGTATGTTATTATTTATTTAGGTTTATGGCTTGGCAGCTAGGCCTTCAAGCCAGATCTTAGATTATAATGTAGTTTCTTCATTTTCTTAAGCTTATGTGTAGCACAGCTGAACTGTGGGTTATCAGCTGGTGCCATTCAACGGAGTTCTTGTGACAACTCAAAAGGCCACATTTCTCACAAAACACATAATTACTACTCAACGACTATCGATATCCTACAACTATTGTTCATTTTAGAATAATTTTACACATTTTTAGAAAATAAAACTGCACAGCACAACATCGCCTTTCAGTTCCCGCCAAAAACTCCAAATATATGTACATCACTACCGTAAATAGGGCGGTGCCACCGGTGCCCGGGCATAGGGCGTAGGCTTTGGGGGGCGCAAGAATGGCTACACCAGGCAGGATTATTATTTTTTCGGTTTGCTCCTGATAAGTTCGCGCTGCGCCCCTAATGCTCGATTCCAACACATACGTACCTACATGCCAGTATCATCAAAAACGTCTGTTAAATTTTAAACTTAAAAAAAAGATTTTTCTTCCAAAATATTAGATAATTGGTCCAGCAACACAAGGTCCTTGTGCGTTATTTTATCACCCTGAATGAAATAAAGTAGGTCTATACATAGCATTGCTCTAGCTAGGATACCTAGATAGCTTGCGGTATCGTGGTTTTGAACCTTCAAAGCATCTATGTTATGTAGGTAATATATCTCTGTCCGTTAGTATTTATGTTATATACATAACTCGTAAAGTGTCTAAATAATAGAATCTCAACATACTTACATTGGAACGAAGGCAGTTTTAGATTAGACGATATTGTAACCCAAAACACATTGAAATTAAAATCCATACATAAAATAAAATTGTAGAGGTCGAATTTCTGTACAATGAAAATAAATGCTAAAAACCGAGTCAAGTCAATTTTTCGGGTTCAAAAGTATCCTACATATTGACCAGGGTATATGCTACCACCATACAAAATTTCATTTAAATCGGTCTAGTCGTTTCGAAGATTAGCCGGTACAAACAGACAGACAAATAGAGAAACAAAGACATGCACCTCTTAAGTAGTTTTCTGACCTAATGTGCATATTATAAGGATATAATTTCATCTGTGCAGGAACGGAGAAAGAATACAATTTCCTGCATTGGGGCGGCCTGTCGTAAGAGGGGACAAAACAACCTACAGCCAGGTGGAAGGGCATTTGCTCGACTGGATGGTTACCGCCATAACAACCTTGAGTTGTGTACCGGCATTAGTGACCAGGTTCCAGTCCCCCTTAAGAGAGCAGCAGCGCATTTGTAGCACCTTTAGTGTTGCAAATGTCCCTAGGCGATGGTAGCCGCTATCCATCAAGTGGGCCGTCTGCCTGTCTGCTGAAGTCCTGAAGAAAAAAATATGATTGACAAATACATATATGTGCGGTTAACTTGAATGATATGATAAGGAACAGTGTGACAAGGGAACGTTGTGGATTGAAAGAAGATGTAATAACAAGAGTTGAAAAAGGAATGTTAAGGTGGTTTGGACATGTAGAGAGAATGGATAAAAGTAGAATCACAAAACAGGTGTATGACAGTATTGTGAATGGTAGAGTTGTTGCCGGTAGACCGAGACGAACACACCGTGACCAAATATCAGAAGTGTTAAAACGAGGTCCGGATAAAAAGCATATCAAATAAACGTGCATGTATGAAGAGGTTAATGAAATAGATGAAGCGAAACTTGTTTGTTAGGATCGTCGCAAGTGGAGATCTATAGTCTCTGCCTACCGCCATGGGAAATAGGCGTGATATTATGTATGTATGTGCATATTGTTACAATTACCACGTGCTAACAACGGTGAAGGAAAACATCGAGATGAAACCTGCACATTGAGGTAACCGATGTATCAAATATGCCAAGTCGCCTTGGGCAAACGTGGGGGGTATACTGTCTCTTCCCCAATAGTGGGAGGCCCAAGCCCAGCAGTAGGATTTTTATAGGCCGTTATTATTATAAAAGAACTAGCTTCTGCACGTGACTTCATCCGCGTGAAATAGTTAAAAAAATAAAGTAAGTTTAAAATCCCCCGATTTTGAAACATTCTTCATTGGTGCTCCGCTCCTATTGGTCTTAGCGTGATGGTATATAGCCTGTAGCCTTCCTCGATAAATGGGCTATCTAAAACTGAAATAATTTTTCAAATGAGACCAGTAGTTCCTGAGATTAGCGTGTTCAAGCAAACAAACAAACTCTTCAGCTTTATATGTTAGTATAAGATCAAGAAATAAACATTTGATACATCCATGTTATAATTTCTTAAGATATTAAACTGTTCCCCTTATTATGTTGCTTCTGTAGTGCTCTGTACTTGTAAAGAGAAGGCTCGGTCATCAGAGTACTTTCCACCATCTCCGTCTGCGATGCTGTTGTCACCTTTAAGAGAAGTGATATAATAAAATTAAACAAAACAATGTATTTATTATAAGTCTTCATTGAGATAGACTAATATCTTTTGGAATCGAGTTCTTCATCGCACGTTACTCGGCGGATGACAGCTAGACGAAAAAACGCTGACCACTCTATATTATCACACAATTTCGAACTTAAATGGAATTAAAGAAAGAATGAACGCTCAGCATACAACGCCCAAAATGCTCCGTCAGCCGTTCCACATGGCGACCACGGTCGTTATGGTCGTGGCGAAAACGTCACTAATGCCGTCATCATTTTCGATCACACAGCGCTCACAACGACCCATGTCACGAGATGGGTCGAAGTAGGTGTTGACCACAGAGCATTAATTATCTCTATCGATTGACACTGAAAAGGACGCGATTTTCAAATCAACCAATGACATTTTTGTATTTCGTCGTTTATGACATCAACACTCCAAATCCGTTCCACTAGAGTTCATGATTGTAATGCCCGCAAGCAAGTGGAACGGGAAAAATCGCGCTCGTAATCGTGGTCGTTGTGAGTCTCTTGTGGAACGTAGACAATGTAAAAGTACTAAAAAAGAAAAAAAAACATAGAAATGAAGTTTTAACTTTGAACATATAATAATGTTACAACTTAAGTTCCGGCAAAAACAAAATCCACCTGCATATCTATAAAAAACACATTTTATTACCTGTCGGCATTTGAACTCATTGTAATTCTTTTATGATTGTCTTCGTTTGTTTACTTATTTATTATGGAGAACAGCCTATTGTACTGGTTTATGGCCGTTTGCAGGCATAATTGGCCAGGTGTGTGGATTACGATTTCTAGGAAATTGCGTCGACGCTTTCCGGGCTGACATATTTGCATTTGTGCAGTATAAAGCAATGGCCCGATTGAGGAATAGTCAGTCGAGCGAGAACCACGAGCGAAGCAAGACGTATATACTACAATCGAGAATCTAATAAGTGACGGACTTTGCGCGTTTTATCGAGTTACGACCTTCTGCATTACGTTTGGACTTTTTTTGTTCGGTTATATTTGTTCCTGTGTTATACGTATTTGTATAGTTCTACCAAATCGTATAGTAATTGTAACGGCATTTTAATTCGAGTCTCGCGACTCGTAACAATTATATATTTTATAATATTATTAGAGTTTTTACCGCGGCTATGCTCGCGAGTCAAATCCTGGCCCACATCCCTTGTTTATTAAGCAAGCAAACTTACACACAAGATACACATTGCTTAATTTTTTTATCAGGCGCACTTGCGGTTACAAAATATTATTTTTCTTTATATATATAAAAAAAACTTAATTAGATTGTTTATATATGCAGGCTGGATACTTTGTGGGTCAGTAAGGACAAATACCTTAACCATTGTAGATACATGAAAATGCTCTTAGGAAAAAAAGGATCAAAATTTTTTTTATGTACAATTGCCAACAAGTACAACAACTCTTTATTGTACACAAACATAAAAACAGTAAAACATTTTCATGTCTTAAAATTAGAAGGTAGTAGTAATCAATCTCTTCCAGACAATTTTTGGATTGACAAGCATTTATACCATAACAATTTTAGGCGTGCAGCTTAAAATTATACTAATGATAATCCATTTTCTTTTGGCAAAAGGCTTGCTAACTGTACATTAAAAAAAAAACGGAAATTCGGGATCACAACTTAACGAAAAATTATGGACAGTCTAAGAACATTTTCATGTAGCTACAACAGTTAAGGTACTTCCCGTTACTGCCCTGCTTAAAGTTTTCCTCCCGTATCAAAATGTTTCGTTTAAAAATTACCCAACTGATGGTGAAAACCGCTTTTAAATTTGTTGCGTGGTTTAGGCGGAGTATAGATGGTGTTCTTTTTTCATGGAAATACACAAAGTGGAATACAACCGGGATTAACGTTACATTACCTCATGTATAGAGCTATGTTCGGTAGTTGTGAATTTTTTCGAGTCGATGGAAGGCAGTCGAGTGGAACGTTCACCAGCGTCGTCAGGACCCATGTGCTTGATAATACCATGTATCACATGCCTGGTGGAAAGTGGCGATTGAGCAGAATCTTTAGATTAAATAATACCAGCCCATAAAATCCTACTGCTGGGCATGGATTTTCCCATTTTAAGAGGTAACGTACAGTATCGTGCTTCTTACTTTGAAAATGATGGATTTTCATACGAACTTTTACCCCTTGTTTCACCCTCCTAGAGGTTGAGTATTCAAATATCCTTTCTTAGTGTCCACTTGCAGTGTAAAACAATAATAATTACAACGGACCACTCTGGGCGCGATCCCAGACACCCAGATCATAGTAAATAACAGAAAGTTCGTTTCTGAAGACTTAACAATAAGACTTAGCTCGCTTAACTACAGAAGCCGTCAACAGTAAAAAGAACCCGCATGCAAATGTTCAAGATCTTAGCCCCAGTAGTTTGTGCTGTGCGTTGTTTTGTCAGTCAATCGGTCAGGGAGGTCAAAATTATAAATAGTTTCTTTTATCCGATGGCAGCGCCACTTATCGGGTCTAATTTCGAATCTAAACCATCCGGGGCCCACTCGAACACGCACTAAAAAAATCACCAAGATCGGTCCAGCAGTTTAGAAGTTCAGTGACATACACACTAACATAAGAATTTCTATAATAATGTTACAACTTAGCCAAAATTCAACGAAGCACGCCGCTAAATGTGAATGCACACCTGCCGGCCATAAAGCACAGTTTATTTATTACCTGCCCGCATTTGGTGTTCTTTTGTTTACTTTGTGTTTAAAATTTGTAATTAGAAAAGCCGCCTATTGTGCATTGTAATCTTTTATGATGGTCGTTAGCCAGGTGTAGTTTTTGGAAGATCCAGTCCACGCGGTCGATTGTTGTATCGTATAGTTAGTATTAAAACAATGGCCGAACGGAGGGGTGAGACAGTCAAGCGACGATTACGATACGAGCAAGACGTGTGTACATTCAATGAGCGATATAGTGACGGACTTAGCGCGTGTTATTGAATCGTACAGTTTGTACTGATTGCGTCGTTATATTTGTACTTGTTTTATACGTGTTTGTATAGTTTTAATAAATTCTATAGTAATTCCAACGGCATTTTTAATTCGAGTCCTGTAACTCGTAACAATATTATAGAATTCTAAGAATGCCGTGTCTGTTCATTGAATTTTTATATATTATTTTATATATTTAATATGTGAATACACTATATAAACGATGGAGAACACTATGCATTTTTTTTATATCTTATCTGTTTGTTCGGGATTTACGTAAAAACTACTGGGCCGATTTCGATGTGGTTTTCGCTAATCCTGGGAATCGCGTGGGAAATTTTCTGGGAATTATTTAAAATGGCCAGATTAAAAAAAACGAATTCTAATGTTATTTTTTCCCTTAATTTTTCTCCATGTCTTTAACTGTGATGGAAAGTAGTTACTGTTGCCTATAGGTACATTAGCAATACCAGTGGTGCTGCTAATGTACTGCTGACCTTGAGGAGAAACTGGAACCTGGCCACTGATGCCGGAACACACCTCAAAGTCGCTATTGTGGCATAGATTAAACAAGGGGTGGTAGCCATCGCGTCGAGCACATACCCTACCACCTAGCTGTGGGTTGTTTTCTCGCCTCATACGACAGACCGGCCCGGCCGCAGGAATTAGTACTCTTTTTCCGTTCCTGCACGGAGATGGAAAATTATCATATAATATGGAAAATGCATTTAATTTACCCAGCATATTCAAATCCCAAGTCCTTGAATGTATTAACTTCCGCAGCAGTTAACGGAGAAGAAAACGCGGAGTATTGGTCCAGGACTTCAATCGGGTTTACTTCTTCACTTTTCCTGTCTGGACCTTGACGGAAATCCCTTCTAAAACCACTCTTTTTCCCGTAATAACTGTAAAGAGTCAAAATTTTGTTTTAACGGTTTTTAGCGCCGCATTTTATTTGCTTTTGTCTCGACGTTTCCGTGATCACGGAAGACAAAGATGTCACGTGTCAATGAGTAATGTTAAAGTTTTGATTTACTCTATGGGAGAGCCTAATTTAAATTACCACCGCTTCGCAACATGTGGCTTGAAACTCTTCAGCAACACGCCTAGTTATAATAATATTAAATAATAATAAAATAATTAGATGTTAGATATTATATTATATTTTATATATTGCTCGATAGATGTCTCTCGAAACCAAAACGCTGGCCTATATTTTGTGCAACGCATAAGCGTTGCCATACAACGTGGTAATGCGGCCATCGTTTTGGGAACGTTCCCAACTGACGATGATTTGGGACCTATTTACTATTTGTAGTTTTTATCTTTTAAAAATAAATTGTATATATATAATTAGAGTAGGTAAATTAGGTAAAATAAATTATCATATATAAATAATTTAGTCAAACTAATTAAACAATATGAATGTAAAAAAGTATTTAAGTATTAAATAATAATAGAAATCACAAAAAATACGAATACGCAACAGAAATAGTAGCTAAAAGTATAAATAAATAGAGTAAGATCCCAGAGCGATCAGACATAGCTTATTTTCACATAGATGAAACCTTAGTTTTCCAGTTGCGTCTCATGTTCTTTGAATACCCTCGCGCTTGTAAAGCTCGCTTTGTGACACCTGGGCAGCTATCAGGTAAGGAAGGTAACTAAAAATAAGAGTTACTTAACTTAAATTTATATGGCTGATTTTTATGTTTTTAATTATTATTTTTTTGATGTTTAGGGGATATTTGGTCACTACAATTTATTTGACTAATGAAATGTATCTTTGTAATAGTTACCTTAATAATATATTTAAATATCAGACATGTCAAAGTAAGTTCATTTATTTTTTGTGGAGCTTTAAAGCGTCTGATAAAAGTTTTGATCGATGAAAAGTGTCTGAAACTTATGATACTATTTTATAATAATATTCTACAAAACATATATAAAAATCAGCCATATCAATTTAAGTTAAGTAACTCTTATTTTCAGTCAGCTTTCTTACCTTTTTGATGGCCTCTGTGGTTGAGCGGACTAAGCCGTTGCCGGCTTACCTCAACGCAGAGGCTCCGGGTTCGATTCCTGGTATAGTAAATTTTGGAAACGTATTTTCTCCGTTATTTACTATGCTCTGGGTGTCTGGGATCGGCCCCAGAGTGGTAGGTTGTATATTATCCATAACACAAGCGTAACTTGCTTAATTTGGCGATATACAATATGTGTGTTTGTCTGTCGATTAATTATTATTATTATTATTATTACCTGGTAGCTGCCCAGGTGTCACAAGGCGAGCTCCACAAGTACGCAGGTATTCAAAGAACATGAGACACCACTAAGAACCTAAGGTTTCATCTATGTGAAAATAAGTTATGTCTAAACGCTCTGGGATCTTGGAATAATATAAAAACCAAACCTGGTCATATAAGAACTTTTCAGTTTCAGTCTAAATCCATGAATAGTTTTATGTTTTTTATTTATTGATATAAAATCTATAATATTATAAAATTCTAAATATGCCGTGTCGGTCCATTGAAGTGATAAAAAAAAAACAACTGGAATAGACCATATAAACGATGGAGAACACGATGCATTTTTTTATATTTCTTCTTTGTTTGTTCGGGATTCACGTAAAAACTATTGAGCCGATTTCGATGCGGTTTTCACAGACCGACAGCAAATTCTTAAGTTTATAATTTGCGCTACTTATTATTCCGGGAATTCTTCGAGAATTTTCCTGGGAGTAGCTTAAAGTGATTAGCATGCATTAAATTAGATGATTTTGATACGATTTATACAATACTGGCTGTATCCGGCAGACGTTGTCTTGCCCTTTAAAAATAAAAACTAGAAACCGATTACAGCGTCAACAGCCAAGTCCAATCGTGAATCTAAACCATCCCGGATCCACTTGACCATACACAAAAATAATTTCACTTCATCCTGGAACCCGATTGCAGCGCCATCTACCTGGTTCAAATTTGAATCTAAACCATCCCGCGACCCACTTGAACGAATGAAAATGAGTTTAAATGCAGTCACCATTGCCGAAATCGGCTGGTAAAGATGACAAATGAATGGCTAGATTGATGTTGTGAGGTTGTGACATGTTTTTTTATTCATTAATATCACATTTTAATACTTATTATCCAGCCGTTGTTGAGTTATAAATGGTGTAACTAACGCCACTTTGTTTTATATATATATATATATAGACTAACTTCTGCCCGCGACTTCGTCCGCGTGGAATAGTTAAAAATCCCCCGATTTTGAAACATTCTTCATGGCTGCTCCGCTCCTATTAGTCTTAGTGTGATGATATATAGCCTATAGCCTTTCTCTATAAATGGGCTATCTAACACTGAAAGAATTTTTCAAATCAGACTAGTAGTTCCTGAGATTAGCGCGTTCAATAAAAGTTTGTTTGAACGCGCTAATCTCAGGCATTACTGGTTAGCCCATTTATCGAAGAAGGCTATAGGCTATATATCATCACGCTAAGACCAATAGGAGCGGAGCACCCATGAAGAATGTTTCAAAATCGGGGGTTTTTTTAACTATTCCACGTGGACGAAGTCGCGGGTTCAGCTAGTATTAGTATAAGATATATACAATCCTACTACATAATACGAACTTACTTAGATATCCGCGCAGCGGGAGACGTCGTAGTGTCTTCGTAAGGTGTACTTTGTTCAACAATACCAAACATTTCTTTTATTTTTCCCGCCAATTTCATATTCACGAAGTGATATGTGAATGTGGTGCTTAACATTACTTTGTGCGTCTCTAATTCTTTTACCTGAAAATCAATTAATTTTCGGGTTAAAGAACTTTATTTCTCACTAGAGGTCCGCCCCGGCTTCGCACGGAAAAATAACTTTTTTGTTGAGTTTAATTACCTACTAAGCGAATTCAAAATATTTCCCCTCCCGTACGGCCCGTGCCCCAGTGACGCCTACATAGCATAAGGTGCTGCCTAGCTAGCCGAGTAGGGTGCGCGGCGACCGACCACGCAACTTTTTTCTAATACTTACATTTTTGAACTCATGATATCATTCGAATGGAATGTCCGAATTGAATAATCCAAAAAGTTATATAAAGGTATTGAAGCAGTCTCGAATATGAAATAATTTATTTTGATAAGGATGAATACCAAGATACAAATAAAGAGCCTTTTCTAGCGGCGGCATTTCAATTAAAATTTTAAAATAAAAGAACACTTATTGTGGCATAACTATAATAGTTAGACATATGCTGTCCCGACACTTTATGTAAATAATAATGTGTTCTGCAAAGTCGTAGTACTTTATTTTATTCTATCATCAATAGTTTTTGCAGCGTACGCGATTGTAGGTAATTTTTTTTTTATTTAACAACTCTACGGACTCGAATTCCGTATCCTTTTACAACTTAATTTCTAAGAAAGTTTTTAAAATTTATACACGCTTATTGGTTATTTTTGTTATTGTGTGTGACATTTATTGAATGTATGTTTGTGTTGTGGTGTACCTTACGAATAACTTATTATATTAATTTATTCTAATTTTAATACTAAACTTATACGAATGTAGAGTGTATCTGTTACATGCTGGTGTTGTGAGAAAGTGCATGTGCAGTGTGTGCTTTATGTCTATACCTATATATATTATCCTAACTAGTGCCGTGTGTGTTGTTTTTTCCGTTCTGTGTCTGTACACATTGGGTTACATTATGGGAGTTTTAGTAAGGATTCCTAATTTAAAAAAAAGCCTATATCAACCGTGGATAGTATAGCTTGCCAACAGTGAAAGAATTTTTCAAGTCGATTCAGTAGTTTCGGAGCCTATTCAATGCAAACAAACAAAGAATCAAATATTTCCTCTTTTTAATATTAGTGTAGTATAAAAGAATTTTTCAAATTCACTTAAACTATGAGAACATTTATAAGTTGTTGAAAAATAAGTTGTAATTTTTAACGAAAAAAAAAGCACACATTAAATTTGCAGGTAGTTTTCATTTATTTTTGTACATGCAAGTTAGAAGTTCCTTCAAACCAAAAGATTTTTTAGAATTTGAATTAATAATAATTCTCTCTAAATTATTATTTATTAATAGTTTCACTACTTATATATACCACTAAAAAACGAAAGTAACTTTTTTATTGCGTGAGTTCAGCAGATTGACAGACGGCCTTGTGGAAAGCAGTTACCATCGCCTATGGACATTTGCAACACCAAAGGTGCTACAAATGCGCTGCTGCTTTCTTAAGGGAGACTGGAACCTGGTCACTAATGCCGGAACACAACTCAAGGGTGTTATGGCGGCATACTTTAGACCAGGGGTGGTAGCCATCTAGATGGACAAATACCCTACCAACTGGCCGTGGGTTGTTTTGTCCCCTTTTACGACAGGTTGCCCCAACGCAGAAATTTGTGTTATTTATCCATTCCTGCACGGAGAGAATCGAGAATCTCAGATCGACAAATTTAGCACGTTGTACCTTATTACGATCTTCTGTCTTACGGTTTGGACTTGTTGTAATTCGGTTGTGTCTGTAAGACCCATGAATTACGTTTAATATAGTTTTTGATTATTGCAACGACATTTTTCAATCCGAATCCGGCAAATTCGTAGCAGTATTCTCTTTCCACTTACCTTCTCACTCAACGTTTTTAAATAATCAGGTGTATTTCGAAATCATTGTAATTCGGTGGTGTCTGTAAGAACTATGAATTACGTGTGAGTACATTTAATAAAGTTTTTGATTATTCCAAGGGCATTTTTCAATCCGAATCCGGCAAATTCGTAGCAGTATTCTCTTTCCACTTACCTTCTCACTCAACATTTTTAAATAATCAGGTGTATTTCGAAATCGTTGTAATTCGGTGGTATCTGTAAGAACTATGAATTACGTGTGAGTACATTTAATAAAGTTTTTGATTATTCCAAGGGCATTTTTCAATCCGAATCCGGCAAATTCGTAGCAGTATTCTCTTTCCACTTACCTTCTCACTCAAGTTTTTAAATAATCAGGTGTTTTTCGAAATCGTTGTAATTCGGTGGTGTCTGTAAGAACTATGAATTACGTGTGAGTACATTTAATAAAGTTTTTGATTATTCCAAGGGCATTTTTCAATCCGAATCCGGCAAATTCGTAGCAGTATTCTCTTTCCACTTATCTTCTCACTCAAAATTTTCAAACAATCAGGTGTTTTTCGTAATCGTTGTAATTCGGTGGTATCTGTAAGAACTATGAATTACGTGTGAGTATATTTAATAAAGTTTTTGATTATTACTAGGGCATTTTTCAATCCGAATCCGGCAAATTCGTAGCAGTATTCTCTTTCCACTTACCTTCTCACTCAACATTTTTAATAATCAGGTGTATTTCGAAATCATTGTAATTCGGTTGTGTTTGTAAGAACTATGAATTACGTGTGAGTACATTTAATAAAGTTTTTGATTATTCCAAGGGCATTTTTCAATTCTAATCCGGCAAATTCGTAGCAGTATCCTTTTTCCACTTACCTTTTCACTCAAATTTTAAATAATCAGGTGTTTTCGAAATCGTTGTAATTCGGTGGTGTCTGTAAGAACTATGAATTACGTGTGAGTATATTTAATAAAGTTTTTGATTATTCCTAGGGCATTTTTCAATCCGAATCCGGCAAATTCGTAGCAGTATTCTCTTTCCACTTACCTTCTCACTCAACATTTTTAAATAATCAGGTGTATTTCGAAATCATTGTAATTCGGTTGTGTTTGTAAGAACTATGAATTACGTGTTTAAATAATCAGGTGTTTTCGAAATCGTTGTAATTCGGTGGTGTCTGTAAGAACTATGAATTACGTGTGAGTATATTTAATAAAGTTTTTGATTATTCCTAGGGCATTTTTCAATCCGAATCCGGCAAATTCGTAGCAGTATTCTCTTTCCACTTATCTTCTCACTCAAAATTTTCAAACAATCAGGTGTTTTTCGTAATCGTTGTAATTCGGTGGTATCTGTAAGAACTATGAATTACGTGTGAGTACATTTAATAAAGTTTTTGATTATTCCAAGGGCATTTTTCAATCCGAATCCGGCAAATTCGTAGCAGTATTCTCTTTCCACTTACCTTCTCACTCAAGTTTTTAAATAATCAGGTGTTTTTCGAAATCGTTGTAATTCGGTGGTGTCTGTAAGAACTGTGAATTACGTGTGAGTACATTTAATAAAGTTTTTGATTATTCCAAGGGCATTTTTCAATGCGAATCCGGCAAATTCGTAGCAGTGTTCTTTTTCCACTTACCCTCTCACTCAAAATTTTCAAACAATCAGGTGTTTTTCGTAATCGTTGTAATTCGGTGGTGTCTGTAAGAACTATGAATTACGTGTAAGTATATTTAATAAAGTTTTTGATTATTCCAATGGCGTTATGTAATTCGAATCCGGCAAATTCGTAGCAGTATCCTTTTTCCACTTACCTTCTCACTCAAAATTTTCAAATAATCAGGTGTTTTTCTAAATCTCTTCAGAACCGAGTGAAAATGTTCGCCGTAAAGTTTTTGAGATTCTGTTTCCAAATCATATTTTCTACATTGAATTATATTATTTAATATAAAAAAGAAATATATGAAATTAAATGTAGATTGTAAGCGTTTCATGTTTCTTTTTATTGGTTTTTTAATGTTACTTATATGGGTTATATTTCAATGTTGCAAGTAAATAAATCGAAAGCAGGTTTAATATATTCGTTTATAAAAGTGTATTGGCTGAAATCAAATTGTACATTCCAGCGAATTTTGTGATGAGACGTAGGCAGCCACCAATGTTCGTAATTTCGTAGTACCATACGGCAGGACCAACTTGCTTAATAAGGCAACGATTTCTTTTTTCAGGCGGGGCAAATGCATTTCGCACATACCGGGTCCTTTGCTAGGAATCAGACCGTTGTCGATCATGGAGGCTTTCCACTGGGGGCAATCCAAACAATAATCGACCGGCTTGTGTGGAGACTCGAACCAACCGAGACTTAGAACGTAGTTACGCCCACGCCGATCCTAGCGCAAAAGTGCTTGAGAGTGCCCCGGGAATCAGGGCAAACTCACTTCGTCAACAGGGGTGAAGACTCCTCTGCTCCCTAGACGCTAGAGATCATGCACATATCTGCGCCTCTGGGCCCCCGACTGACGTCGGCGCCCGCGAGACGCATGCGCACTTGTACCTCTCTCCCTATCTCGTTCCGCGGCCTCCTTTTGAGACATGACAGTCTCGCAGAAATTGGCCGCACCCACCCAATGATCGTCGCTATGCAGCATGGCTTGCACCAAACTGCCCAGCGAATCGATCGGACCTACTATTGTCTCGAGTTCAAACCTCTGGGGTGGCCATGCTGCGCACTTGACTAGCGTATGAAACGCCGTGTCTTGTGCGCCACACTGGCGGCATTGGGGTGAAGGCAAGCAGCCCGCAATCTGACACAGATACTTATCGAAGCAACGTGCCCGGTAAGTATCTGCGTCATTCTGAAGGTCAGAGTCTCGCGTTTCCGCGAGATAATAAGGTACCTATGACACAGGCCTTGCGAACACTGAACAAGATATGTCAACAAATTGACATTTTTGTCTGTACTGTGACTGAATTCACAAGAACTGCATACTATCAGCGCGTTCCATTAGTAGCTCACAACGCCCTAAATGCTCCGTTAGCCGTTCCACAAGCCGACCGCGGTCGTCGTGGTCGTGGCGAAAACGTCACTAATGACGTCATAATTTTCGATCACACAATGTTCACAACGACCTATGTCAAGAGGTGGGTCCAATAACCGTTCCACTTGGGTTTTAATTGTAACACCGGCAAGCAAGTGGAACGGGAAAAATCGCAGTCGTGAACGTGGTAGTTATGAGCCTCTTGTGGAACGTAGCCTATATTATATGTTATGACTGGGCTGAAGAAGGGCTGCTATTGAAGCGAACTAAACGGGCTGTTTACTATTTACTCATTTTAAAATTTATAAAAGCCTAAAAAAACGAGTTATCTGAAAATTGGTTATCAAAAATCTTTTAGTCCTCTTAATTTACTCAGGTTCGTCATACTTTCGTTCATATTATTTCATACTAGATGGCACTGTATGCATCTATAAGTTGTCTTTTTTACTAAATACTTTTTTATTGCATGATTTCAGCAGACAGGCAGGCGTTTCACCTAATGGAAAGCAGGTCTGTAACACCAAAGGAGCTACCAATGTGCTGCCGCTCTCTAAAGGGAGACTGGAACCCGGAACACAACTCAAGGTTGTTATAGCGGCATACTCTAGACCAGGGGTGGTGGCCGTCCGACGGGAAAATACCTTATCACCTGACAGATGCTGGTAAATTAATAAAACAGTATATTATATTCATTTATTAGCATATATTCCTCTTTTTCCTATAAAAGGAATAGGGGTCCTTCCAAAGGGGTGAAAGTTTACATTTCCACCTTCCCTATTCCTTCCCTTATAATCCTTTTTTGAGAAAAATTCTCCCATTCATTTACACGTGGCTTGGAATTTACATTCCTTATTTTATTGCGTTTTGTTTTTTTTGAAATTGTTCCAATAATTGTCTTTTTTATCCCACGAATTATCCTGCTTTTTATCCCAGTGTTTCGTATCCATATTTTTGTCACTCCATGTAACCTGAAAATCAAATGCATTTGAGCTAAATTGAAATGCAAAGAAACTAAATTTGAAATGAAACGAAATGAAATGATATTTGAATTGAAATTAATTTATTTAAAAAAAACTTAGCAGACGAAATATTTGTGTACTTGGGATTACTAGCGCCATATATTATCGATTTTTTGAAACTTTCATCATTTATTCATGACTCGGTACATTATTATGCGAGTTATTTTTTTACAGATTTAAATAAAACAGGTCAAGAGCGTGGCTGTACAGGGCACAATAAAGGAATCCGTAGAGACGATGAACATTATGTGGTCATTTTGCTACAGAACGTAAAAAAATACCTAAAAACTTACAACTTACAACTGAGATATAAACACGTTGCAAAGCAGTGTACACAGAGTATGAAGTAAGCCACTTTTTTTATTTATATGCTCAGATGAATTAAAGAGGTAGGCCGAGTTAAGGGCGTCCCATGGGGTTCGGTGGGGGCAAATACCCACCCCGATTTGTAAAATTCTAAATCTAAAAGTTTTTATTCAAAACAAGTTGGAGAGCAGTTTATGGAGGTCAATACATGTAAGTTAAAATTTAATCTTACTTCCTAGTCTATGCACACCACTTCGCAACGTGCTATTGCTGTTAAGGAGAAGAAGAATAAACTTTATACAGAAATGTGTTACACAATCACTTTTCGAAGAATTATTGGAGTTGTAGCAAACAGTGTATGCTCAGTAAGACAGACATTATAAAAGGAAAGAAAAATATTATTGTATTTATAATAGTGACATGACGTACTAAAATTTTATACTGCAACATATCTTTATAAACTCGTTACCTACATGCTTGGCAAGATAAAAATGTTATATAAAATATAGTACAAGAAGTTGGAGCGAGCTGCTGTGTGAATGATGTTTTGTCATTTACGTATTCTTCAGTAGTGTAGTTTGGTTTTAAATTTAGTGAAAGGCAGATCTAACATTTCATTCGGAATCTTATTGAAGAAGCATATACCAACCCCTAAGAATGAGGAAAATACTCTTTGCAATCTAAAAGATGGCAATATCAATCTATAATAATGCCTGGTGTTGAAATTGTGAATATCCTTATATTGTTTATAGGCACTCAAATTATTAAGAATAAATGTACGTACGTACTATTGTTGATTAAAGTTATGGTAGAACAGTGTTGCCATGTCAAAAATAAGAACGACGGTGATTCCATTAAAAAAAAACGGTATATTCTAAGAAATTGCGGTAATTCTGCTAGGAACAATACGGTGTACTAACAACAATTTTATCGCACAAATCGCTGTTTATTCGAAGAACTACAATAGTACCAATATTACTATGCTACCGAAAATTTGGATACTCAAGTAATAAAATTATTCAGAATTTGATACGAACATCTCCTCATTTTTGTAAATGTTCTGATTTAATGCTTGTAGCATTTCATCATCAGGCTTAAAGTCAGTGCAGTTTTGCCGATGTCTTTTGATGGACTGTTGTGTCAGAAGATTCCCTTTTATCGAGCGGGTTACTAATTTGTTCCGTTTCTTCGTTTTTATGTGAACTTTACGTGACTTTCCTGAATATGCGCTCGCATTCCGCATTGGAGTGTGGCAAAGATAACATTCCGAGCATGAATGATGGAAGGTGCTGAAAAATCTTTCTGATTGTCCGTGTAAAATTACTTGAAATGAAAACGTTTAATACTTCTTCTCAAATTAGTTGCATTATATTGCAGCAATGCATGAGTAAATCCTCGAGCATAAACTCATCTTTAATTAAAGGTTGCGTTTTTACGATCACGTTGTCACGATGTTGCCAGGATATAATTGTTAATTTTAACCGATCATGGTTTAAAACATAAGAATAAACTTTTTCTAATAAATAAACATTCGTTCTAAAAAACAGTTAAGGGGTGACTTTCAATATTTTTAATGTAAATAGTCATACCTTAATTACGGTGGATTTTGTCCCCGTTGCCGAGCTTTGACGGTAGGTGGTAAATTAGTGCTGATTACCGAGCATTTACCGTAATTACGGTGCACATGGCAGCACTGGTCGCAGGTAGGGATTGCAATCCGGAAAACCGGATCCGGTAAACATGACGGATCCGTTGATTAAATATTTGGCAAAATAATCGCGCGTCGCATGAATAAGTGAGTACTTCAAACGCGTGGTGCGAAGCCATACATCACATGGTATAATTGCGTGTAGTTTGAAGTTGGAACTACCGCGTGCCCGCGCCGCAGCGTGACGAATGACAGATGACACATTCAATTTGTTTCCTAAGATCGGTTTACAAAAATCAAAAGTTGATTGTTTGTTTAAAAATTAAGAGTATAAATATTATAAAGAATAATTGTTGTGATTGTTGTTGTTGAGCCGGGCGAGTAAGTAATGAAAAATTCCGTGCTCTTTTCAATCGGTCCGAATTTGTAGTTGCGATAAAAAATATGAAATGCTCCAAATATTTATATTATTTATTTTGAATTTTTGCCGCCCCCTAAAAAGTACCGCCCGGGGCGGGGTGCCCCTGCCTACCATACACACCTCCTTATTATACCTGTCTAGACTGACAGGCGCAATACCGTGCGTATCCACATTTATCTCCTTTGATGATTGGGCAAAAACCGACTCGAAATGGAACGGGCCGTATCGCGTATCGTATCAGAGCGGCGTATCAAGAATGCGTATTGTGATCGCGTATCACGTGTCGGCGATACGAATATGGTGATCGGATAAGGCAAATCATCTACATTATCCGTGCAGGAACGGAGAAAGAATACAATTTCCTACGGCCGGGTGGCCTGTGGTAACACGCGACAAAACAACCCACAGATGGTAGGGCATTTGCCCGACTGGATGGCTACCCCCTTTGGTCTAGTGTATGCCGCCATAACAACCTTGCGTTGTGTTCCGGCATTGGTGACCAGGTTCCAGTCTCCCTTAAGAGTGCAGTAGCACCTTTGGTGTTGCAAATGTCCATAGGCGATGGTAACCGCTTTCCATGAAGTGTGGGTCGACTGCCTGTCTGCTGAACTCTGTATGTATGTCTGTATGGACCCATATTTAGACATCATACAAGGCGGCGTGGCTATTTGCCGGCACTATGGTGGCAAGTAGACTATCTCTGTTCTACTGAGGCAGGTTTTTATTTAAATAATTACGGGGCTTTTAAACGCACACCTACAAGAGATGAGTGTCTTAAAATCGACTTAAAGAATCCTTTGACTATTTTTCGCTTTTATTTTTTGTAGCATTTGGCCTTGAAGGCCTACTTGAAAAATTCGCTTTATACACATTGCATTGTATATGTACTAGAGTTTACCCCGCGGGTCAACCTCTAGTGCGTGTCTCTTGTTCAAAGAAGTTACAACACAGGTAACATTGTCGTAAAATTTTATGTTACTGCTATTTGCCCTGGAAGATTCACTTCATTTTATATCGCAAAATATCCCATCTCCCGGATGAAAAGTATCTATGTCCATTTTTGGTATTAAAACTACATATGTACACCAAAATGACGAAATCAACAACATCAACCACATCGACCACATTGACCACAGCAACCACATAGACCACATCGACCAAAACGACCAAATTAACCAAAATGTCAAATCACAAAATAAAAACCTACTTTCTGGGATAATCTTTACATAAATTATAATACATAATATAATATTCCCAAAGTTATCCCATTATCCGGGATGAAAAGTATCCCTTGTCCACCCTCGGTATTAAAATTACATATTTACCGAATTTCAGCCATATCGGTCCAGTAGTTTTCCAGTAAACGCACATAACAAAGAGAGACAAGTAAGTTTTTATCCCGGAAAATATCCCATTTTTCGGGATAAAAATATCCTATGTTACCTACATCCTCGGCATCGAAAATACATAATATATATACTGAGTTGCAGCCAAATCGGTCCAGTAGTGATTCCGTGAAAATGGAACACACAGATAGACAGCGTTACTTTCGCATTTATAATATTAATAAGGATAAGGATATTAAAATTTAAATTCCATATTTGCACAAAACATAGGTGGCGAATATGGTTGGTATCATAGTACAGTATGTTTTGCCGCTTGGATCACTTTGAGTTACTTCAGCTGCACTAGAATATTCATCAGTATCGCATTTCTGTGCATTGGCCGGATCTTGATTTGAGTCATAGCTTTGGAAGTCACTAGTAAGCTAGAGCTATATCTGGAGGAGTCGCTTGAACTTGATGGGTACCTTTTAGAACTGCTTGACTGCTCAGTTTGGGTGACTCTAGTTGCACTAGAAGAGATTGGAGCGCACAAATGTATAAATTTAGGCAACAAGGTGACCTTTTTGTTTCAAATGAAGTAGCATTAAAATCTAATAAAAAAAGTCAATTCAGTAGTAATTGAAACAAATGATGGTTAATTATAAAGAAAAGAAGAGAAAACTTAAAAAGAAACAATTACTTTTAATCAGTTAGATAATCATTAATCCTGCAATATATATTTTTTTCTTTCAGAAATGTCTATATTTTTATTTTAAATGTAATTCGTCATTTAAATATATAAAGTTTAAAGGTAATTTATTATAGATTATGGGAGCCATGTAGAAGACACTTGCTTATAAGGATGGTCCGTGCATTATGTAGACAAAGCCTAGCACTATTATGTCTATTTCGTGGAACTATATCTCCTAAGCAGTGTAATAGAATCAGGTTAAGCTTCATAAACAATACTTATATAATAACTGTACAAAACTACATTCTTGCTTATGGAGACAAAAAAAAAACAATAAATATCCCTCAACCATTTTTTAATTCACAAAAAGTTTTATGTATTACAGAAAATGAAATAAGCAAACGAAATATTAATTGGACACACAAGACATGAAAATATTTAAGACTAAAAATTACATGTTTAATGTGAATGTTTAGTACTGCTTGTCTAACATTCTTCTTTGCTTGAATCGTTACGTTGTCCATTAGACGAATCTTGACTGGCGTTATAACTTTCGGAGCTACTACTTGAGCTCGAGCTGGATGACTGACTCGAACTAGAACTTTTAGAACTTTCAGACTTGCTTGACTGTTGACTTTGGCTGTAATTGCTGGATACTCTACCGGCATCAGAAGAATCATCTGTATCAGATTTACCTACAATGTTCGAATCTTGACTGGCGTTATAACTTTCGGAGCTACTACTTGAGCTCGAGCTGGATGACTGACTCGAACTAGAACTTTTAGAACTTTCAGACTTGCTTGACTGTTGACTTTGGCTGTAATTGCTGGATACTCTACCGGCATCAGAAGAATCATCTGTATCAGATTTACCTGCAATGTTCGAATCTTGACTGGCGTTATAACTTTCGGAGCTACTACTTGAGCTCGAGCTGGATGACTGACTCGAATCAGAACTTTCAGAACTTTCAGAACTGCTCAACTGTCGACTTTGGCCGTGATTGCTGGATGTTTTACCGGCATCAGAAGAATCATCTGTATCAGATTTACCTGCAATGTTCGAATCTTGACTGGCGTTATAACTTTCGGAGCTACTACTTGAGCTCGAGCTGGATGACTGACTCGAATCAGAACTTTCAGAACTTTCAGAACTGCTCAACTGTCGACTTTGGCCGTGATTGCTGGATGTTTTACCGGCATCAGAAGAATCATCTGTATCAGATTTACCTGCAATGTTCGAATCTTGACTGGCGTTATAACTTTCGGAATTACTACTTGAGCTCGAGCTGGATGACTGACTCGAACTAGAACTGTCAGAACTTTTAGAATTGCTTGACTGTTGACTTTGGCTGTAAATGCTGGATACTCTACCGGCATCAGAAGAATCATCTGTATCACATTTACCTGCAATGTTCGAATCTTGACTGGCGTTATAACTTTCGGAATTACTACTTGAGCTCGAGCTGGATGACTGACTCGAACTAGAACTGTCAGAACTTTTAGAATTGCTTGACTGTTGACTTTGGCTGTAAATGCTGGATACTCTACCGGCATCAGAAGAATCATCTGTATCACATTTACCTGCAATGTTCGAATCTTGACTGGCGTTATAACTTTCGGAATTACTACTTGAGCTCGAGCTGGATGACTGACTCGAATCAGAACTTTCAGAACTTTCAGAACTGCTTAACTGTCGACTTTGGCCGTAATTGCTGGATACTCTACCGGCATCAGAAGAATCATCTGTATCACATTTACCTGCAATGTTCGAATCTTGACTGGCGTTATAACTTTCGGAATTACTACTTAAGCTCGAGCTGGATGACTGACTCGAATCAGAACTTTCAGAACTTTCAGAATTGCTTGACTGTTGACTTTGGCTGTAATTGCTGGATACTCTACCGGCATCAGAAGAATCATCTGTATCACATTTACCTGCAATGTTCGAATCTTGACTGGCGTTATAACTTTCGGAATTACTACTTGAGCTCGAGCTGGATGACTGACTCGAATCAGAACTTTCAGAACTTTCAGAATTGCTTGACTGTTGACTTTGGCTGTAATTGCTGGATACTCTACCGGCATCAGAAGAATCATCTGTATCACATTTACCTGCAATGTTCGAATCTTGACTGGCGTTATAACTTTCGGAATTACTACTTAAGCTCGAGCTGGATGACTGACTCGAATCAGAACTTTCAGAACTTTCAGAATTGCTTGACTGTTGACTTTGGCTGTAATTGCTGGATGTTTTACCGGCATCAGAAGAATCATCTGTATCACATTTACCTGCAATGTTCGAATCTTGACTGGCGTTATAACTTTCGGAATTACTACTTAAGCTCGAGCTGGATGACTGACTCGAATCAGAACTGTCAGAACTTTCAGAATTGCTTGACTGTTGACTTTGGCTGTAATTGCTGGATACTCTACCGGCATCAGAAGAATCATCTGTATCACATTTACCTGCAATGTTCGAATCTTGACTGGCGTTATAACTTTCGGAATTACTACTTGAGCTCGAGCTGGATGACTGACTCGAATCAGAACTTTCAGAACTTTCAGAATCGCTTGTCTGTTGACTTTGGCTGTAATTGCTGGATGTTTTACCGGCATCAGAAGAATCATCTGTATCAGATTTACCTGCAATGTTCGAATCTTGACTGGCGTTATAACTTTCGGAATTACTACTTAAGCTCGAGCTGGATGACTGACTCGAATCAGAACTTTCAGAACTTTCAGACTTGCTTGACTGTTGACTTTGGCTGTAATTGCTGGATACTCTACCGGCATCAGAAGAATCATCTGTATCAGATTTACCTACAATGTTCAAATCTTGACTGGCGTTATAACTTTCGGAATTACTACTTGAGCTCGAGCTGGATGACTGACTCGAATCAGAACTTTCAGAACTTTCAGAATCGCTTGACTGTTGACTTTGGCTGTAATTGCTGGATGTTTTACCGGCATCAGAAGAATCATCTGTATCAGATTTACCTGCAATGTTCAAATCTTGACTGGCGTTATAACTTTCGGAATTACTACTTAAGCTCGAGCTGGATGACTGACTCGAATCAGAACTTTCAGAACTTTGAGAATCGCTTGACTGTTGACTTTGGCTGTAATTGCTGGATGTTTTACCGGCATCAGAAGAATCATCTGTATCACATTTACCTGCAATGTTCGAATCTTGACTGGCGTTATAACTTTCGGAATTACTACTTAAGCTCGAGCTGGATGACTGACTCGAATCAGAACTTTCAGAACTTTGAGAATCGCTTGACTGTTGACTTTGGCTGTAATTGCTGGATGTTTTACCGGCATCAGAAGAATCATCTGTATCAGATTTACCTACAATGTTCGAATCTTGACTGGCGTTATAACTTTCGGAATTACTACTTGAGCTCGAGCTGGATGACTGACTCGAATCAGAACTTTCAGAACTTTCAGAATCGCTTGACTGTTGACTTTGGCTGTAATTGCTGGATGTTTTACCGGCATCAGAAGAATCATCTGTATCAGATTTACCTGCAATGTTCAAATCTTGACTGGCGTTATAACTTTCGGAATTACTACTTAAGCTCGAGCTGGATGACTGACTCGAATCAGAACGTTCAGAACTTTGAGAATCGCTTGACTGTTGACTTTGGCTGTAATTGCTGGATGTTTTACCGGCATCAGAAGAATCATCTGTATCACATTTACCTGCAATGTTCGAATCTTGACTGGCGTTATAACTTTCGGAGCTACTACTTGAGCTCGAGCTGGATGACTGACTCGAACTAGAACTTTCAGAACTTTGAGAATCGCTTGACTGTTGACTTTGGCTGTAATTGCTGGATGTTTTACCGGCATCAGAAGAATCATCTGTATCAGATTTACCTGCAATGTTCGAATCTTGACTGGCGTTATAACTTTCGGAATTACTACTTGAGCTCGAGCTGGATGACTGACTCGAATCAGAACTTTCAGAACTTTCAGAATCGCTTGACTGTTGACTTTGGCTGTAATTGCTGGATGTTTTACCGGCATCAGAAGAATCATCTGTATCAGATTTACCTGCAATGTTCAAATCTTGACTGGCGTTATAACTTTCGGAATTACTACTTAAGCTCGAGCTGGATGACTGACTCGAATCAGAACTTTCAGAACTTTGAGAATCGCTTGACTGTTGACTTTGGCTGTAATTGCTGGATGTTTTACCGGCATCAGAAGAATCATCTGTATCACATTTACCTGCAATGTTCGAATCTTGACTGGCGTTATAACTTTCGGAATTACTACTTAAGCTCGAGCTGGATGACTGACTCGAATCAGAACTTTCAGAACTTTGAGAATCGCTTGACTGTTGACTTTGGCTGTAATTGCTGGATGTTTTACCGGCATCAGAAGAATCATCTGTATCAGATTTACCTACAATGTTCGAATCTTGACTGGCGTTATAACTTTCGGAATTACTACTTGAGCTCGAGCTGGATGACTGACTCGAATCAGAACTTTCAGAACTTTCAGAATCGCTTGACTGTTGACTTTGGCTGTAATTGCTGGATGTTTTACCGGCATCAGAAGAATCATCTGTATCAGATTTACCTGCAATGTTCAAATCTTGACTGGCGTTATAACTTTCGGAATTACTACTTAAGCTCGAGCTGGATGACTGACTCGAATCAGAACGTTCAGAACTTTGAGAATCGCTTGACTGTTGACTTTGGCTGTAATTGCTGGATGTTTTACCGGCATCAGAAGAATCATCTGTATCAGATTTACCTACAATGTTCGAATCTTGACTGGCGTTATAACTTTCGGAATTACTACTTGAGCTCGAGCTGGATGACTGACTCGAATCAGAACTTTCAGAACTTTCAGAATCGCTTGACTGTTGACTTTGGCTGTAATTGCTGGATGTTTTACCGGCATCAGAAGAATCATCTGTATCAGATTTACCTGCAATGTTCGAATCTTGACTGGCGTTATAACTTTCGGAATTACTACTTGAGCTCGAGCTGGATGACTGACTCGAATCAGAACTTTCAGAACTTTCAGAATCGCTTGTCTGTTGACTTTGGCTGTAATTGCTGGATGTTTTACCGGCATCAGAAGAATCATCTGTATCAGATTTACCTACAATGTTCGAATCTTGACTGGCGTTATAACTTTCGGAATTACTACTTGAGCTCGAGCTGGATGACTGACTCGAATCAGAACTTTCAGAACTTTGAGAATCGCTTGACTGTTGACTTTGGCTGTAATTGCTGGATGTTTTACCGGCATCAGAAGAATCATCTGTATCAGATTTACCTACAATGTTCGAATCTTGACTGGCGTTATAACTTTCGGAATTACTACTTGAGCTCGAGCTGGATGACTGACTCGAATCAGAACTTTCAGAACTTTCAGAATCGCTTGACTGTTGACTTTGGCTGTAATTGCTGGATGTTTTACCGGCATCAGAAGAATCATCTGTATCAGATTTACCTGCAATGTTCGAATCTTGACTGGCGTTATAACTTTCGGAATTACTACTTAAGCTCGAGCTGGATGACTGACTCGAATCAGAACTTTCAGAACTTTGAGAATCGCTTGACTGTTGACTTTGGCTGTAATTGCTGGATGTTTTACCGGCATCAGAAGAATCATCTGTATCAGATTTACCTGCAATGTTCGAATCTTGACTGGCGTTATAACTTTCGGAATTACTACTTGAGCTCGAGCTGGATGACTGACTCGAATCAGAACTTTCAGTACTTTGAGAATCGCTTGACTGTTGACTTTGGCTGTAATTGCTGGATGTTTTACCGGCATCAGAAGAATCATCTGTATCAGATTTACCTGCAATGTTCGAATCTTGACTGGCGTTATAACTTTCGGAATTACTACTTAAGCTCGAGCTGGATGACTGACTCGAATCAGAACTTTCAGAACTTTGAGAATCGCTTGACTGTTGACTTTGGCTGTAATTGCTGGATGTTTTACCGGCATCAGAAGAATCATCTGTATCAGATTTACCTGCAATGTTCGAATCTTGACTGGCGTTATAACTTTCGGAATTACTACTTGAGCTCGAGCTGGATGACTGACTCGAATCAGAACTTTCAGTACTTTGAGAATCGCTTGACTGTTGACTTTGGCTGTAATTGCTGGATGTTTTACCGGCATCAAAAGAATCATCTGTATCACATTTACCTGCAATGTTCGAATCTTGACTGGCGTTATAACTTTCGGAATTACTACTTAAGCTCGAGCTGGATGACTGACTCGAATCAGAACTTTCAGAACTTTGAGAATCGCTTGACTGTTGACTTTGGCTGTAATTGCTGGATGTTTTACCGGCATCAGAAGAATCATCTGTATCAGATTTACCTGCAATGTTCGAATCTTGACTGGCGTTATAACTTTCGGAATTACTACTTGAGCTCGAGCTGGATGACTGACTCGAATCAGAACTTTCAGAACTTTCAGAATCGCTTGTCTGTTGACTTTGGCTGTAATTGCTGGATGTTTTACCGGCATCAGAAGAATCATCTGTATCAGATTTACCTGCAATGTTCGAATCTTGACTGGCGTTATAACTTTCGGAATTACTACTTGAGCTCGAGCTGGATGACTGACTCGAATCAGAACTTTCAGTACTTTGAGAATCGCTTGACTGTTGACTTTGGCTGTAATTGCTGGATGTTTTACCGGCATCAGAAGAATCATCTGTATCAGATTTACCTGCAATGTTCGAATCTTGACTGGCGTTATAACTTTCGGAATTACTACTTAAGCTCGAGCTGGATGACTGACTCGAATCAGAACTTTCAGAACTTTGAGAATCGCTTGACTGTTGACTTTGGCTGTAATTGCTGGATGTTTTACCGGCATCAGAAGAATCATCTGTATCAGATTTACCTGCAATGTTCGAATCTTGACTGGCGTTATAACTTTCGGAATTACTACTTGAGCTCGAGCTGGATGACTGACTCGAATCAGAACTTTCAGTACTTTGAGAATCGCTTGACTGTTGACTTTGGCTGTAATTGCTGGATGTTTTACCGGCATCAGAAGAATCATCTGTATCAGATTTACCTGCAATGTTCGAATCTTGACTGGCGTTATAACTTTCGGAATTACTACTTAAGCTCGAGCTGGATGACTGACTCGAATCAGAACTTTCAGAACTTTGAGAATCGCTTGACTGTTGACTTTGGCTGTAATTGCTGGATGTTTTACCGGCATCAGAAGAATCATCTGTATCAGATTTACCTGCAATGTTCGAATCTTGACTGGCGTTATAACTTTCGGAATTACTACTTGAGCTCGAGCTGGATGACTGACTCGAATCAGAACTTTCAGTACTTTGAGAATCGCTTGACTGTTGACTTTGGCTGTAATTGCTGGATGTTTTACCGGCATCAAAAGAATCATCTGTATCACATTTACCTGCAATGTTCGAATCTTGACTGGCGTTATAACTTTCGGAATTACTACTTAAGCTCGAGCTGGATGACTGACTCGAATCAGAACTTTCAGAACTTTGAGAATCGCTTGACTGTTGACTTTGGCTGTAATTGCTGGATGTTTTACCGGCATCAGAAGAATCATCTGTATCAGATTTACCTGCAATGTTCGAAACTTGACTGGCGTTATAACTTTCGGAATTACTACTTGAGCTCGAGCTGGATGACTGACTCGAATCAGAACTTTCAGAACTTTCAGAATCGCTTGTCTGTTGACTTTGGCTGTAATTGCTGGATGTTTTACCGGCATCAGAAGAATCATCTGTATCAGATTTACCTGCAATGTTCGAATCTTGACTGGCGTTATAACTTTCGGAATTACTACTTGAGCTCGAGCTGGATGACTGACTCGAATCAGAACTTTCAGTACTTTGAGAATCGCTTGACTGTTGACTTTGGCTGTAATTGCTGGATGTTTTACCGGCATCAGAAGAATCATCTGTATCAGATTTACCTGCAATGATCGAATCTTGACTGGCGTTATAACTTTCGGAATTACTACTTAAGCTCGAGCTGGATGACTGACTCGAATCAGAACTTTCTGAACTTTGAGAATCGCTTGACTGTTGACTTTGGCTGTAATTGCTGGATGTTTTACCGGCATCAGAAGAATCATCTGTATCAGATTTACCTGCAATGTTCGAATCTTGACAGGCGTTATAACTTTCGGAATTACTACTTGAGCTCGAGCTGGATGACTGACTCGAACTAGAACTGTCAGAACTTTTAGAATTGCTTGACTGTTGACTTTGGCTGTAAATGCTGGATACTCTACCGGCATCAGAAGAATCATCTGTATCACATTTACCTGCAATGTTTGAATCTTGACTGGCGTTATAACTTTCGGAATTACTACTTGAGCTCGAGCTGGATGACTTACTCGAATCAGAACTTTCAGAACTTTCAGAATCGCTTGACTGTTGACTTTGGCTGTAAATGCTGAATCCTCTACCGGTATCAGAAGAATCATCTGTATCAGATTTACCTACAATGGTCGAATCTTGACTGGCGTTATAACTTTCGGAGCTACTACTTGAGCTCGAGCTGGATGACTGGTTCGAATCAGAACTTTCAGAACTTTCAGAACTGCTTAACTGTCGACTTTGGCCGTAATTGCTAGATGTTTTACCGGCATCAGAAAAATCATCTTTATCAGATTTACCGGCAATGGTCGAATCTTGACTGGCGTTATAACTTTCGGAGCTACTACTTGAGCTCGAACTGGATGCTTGACTCAAATTGGAACTTTCATAACTGCTTGACTCATCACTTTGGTTAGCTTCAGTTGCACTAGTAGATTCCTCACTATCACATTTCTCTGCATTGATCGAGTTTTTATTTGAGTCAGTAGTTTGGGACTCACTACTGGAGCTGGAGCTAGAGCTAGAGCTGGAGGAGTCGCTTGAACTTGATGAGTAACTTTCAGAACTGCTTGACTCTTTGCTTTGGTTAGCTTCAGTTGCATTAGAAGATGTCTCACTGTTGTGTTTCTCTGCATTGGTCCGATCTTGATTGTAGTCATTAGTTTTGGTGTCATTAGTTAAGCTAGAGCTAGAACTGGTAGAATCGCTTGAACTTGATGAGGAATTTTCAGAACTGCTTAACTGTTCAGATTGGCTCTTTTGAGATTCGCTGCGAGAGACACGGCTTGAATCAGAAGAGCTACCAGACACTTTACCGGATTTTTTTGCGTTGTTTGATTCTTGATTGTCATTGGAGGTACTTCTTGATTTATAGCTTGAATTAGATGATTCAGTTTTAGTTGATTTCTGTGAACTCTTAGAATCTTGGAATTGCCTGGCTAGAGCAACGCTTGTTCTTGAAGCCCAACTGTCACTTAAATCAGAACTTTGTTTCTCACAATCATCGGTTGACTCTTCCGATGAAATGTAACTAGCATCGTCTTTATTGTTATCATTTTCTGTTATTACTGGAAGAAAATAAGAAATGAATCAGCTTAAACAGTAGTTTTATTTAAAGAATAACATTATAGAATAACACAGTAAAGACAAAATTCCCGAAATCTCTTTTCTTTTTACTTTCTCTCAATTATTTGTGGCTGGTTCAATATATCTTTTCCTTCCATATTTTACTAACATACGTTATCTGCCACACTACAAATCATCATTACATCCTTAACACAATCCATCCATCCCTTTTTTTGGTCTCCTTTTACTTTTGTACCCATCCATCTTCCAGCATGCTTCTTGTCACGTGAGTTTCATACATTCTCATTACATGCGTATACCGCCTTAGTCTTATTCCTGTCGATTTTGCAAGAAATCGAACCCAAATAAATTGAATGAAATGAAATGAAAATTTATTTGCCTATTACTTTATAATTTATACAGGTCTTAAATTATACATAATTATGTAAGTCCACATGCTATTACCCATAGGGCGTACAAATATTCGATTGTTTTATATTAAATACTGTGGCGACCGAGGGTAGCACTTTCTGGCAGCGTAAGCCGGTCTCAAGACTTTTAGAAAAAGGTAAAAGATTCTGGAAGGAAAAGACAAAGACAGATACATTTTAGAAAGGAATAGATGGTGAACGACAGTTCTAGAATAGAAAGTTCAGAAAGGAAAAGACAGTGATAGATAGATATTTAGAAAGGGATAGATAGTGAATAGAAGAATGAAAAGAAAAGAATATAAAAATTATGAGTTCTAAAAGATTCTTCCGGGTATCAGTTCAAGATAGCGAAGCGGTAAGTGCGATACGAAAGAGTTGGAATAAAAGTTTAATAGAAGACAGTGACGAGTTTAGTGGTGAATTTGGTGAAAAGTGTAGTGGGCAGTTCAGTGAAATAGGAATGTAGCGTAGTTTAAGAGGAGATCCAGAAGCGAGCTACACGTAGTAAATTCTGAGGTGAACACTGCAGCTGGAGGTGGTGTGAGTATTGTAAGTAAGACATCTTATCGTCGGGACAGTGCGTGTGGGGCAACACTGCGGAGAGGAATCACGTACGGCTGTGTAAGTTAAAAGCATTTAGTTAATAGAACTGGTGTTTCCTTCCAATCCTAAGTGCGTATCCCTGCTCGCATGTAACAATTATACAAATATAGTGAAATAATTGAATTGAATATGGATGTATGTTTGTTACTCTTTCACGCAAAAACTACAGAGTCGATTCTGATGAAACTTTAAAATAATATAGCTTACACATCAGAATAATACATAGGCTATAATTTGTAAAGATATAGTATAGTGTGAATTATCCAAAATATTTTTTTTTCATAACCACGCCGGTGAAATCGCGGGCGCAGCTAGTTCTATATAAATTGCATACAGCCTCACTTATGACTTGTTCCGGTTAAAATAATCGCGTATCAAGTAAAAAAAGCATTTCTTTAAAAACCAATTGTGCAGACTGATCTATACTTGTATGTAATAATATTATAAAGAGGTAAAGTTTGTAAGTTTGAGACGTTGTAGGGTGTAATCTTTGGATCTAGTAAACCCATTTTTAAAAATTCTTTTATTTTTGGAAAGCTACGTTAATAGGGAGTGCCATAGGCTATATAACATGACACTATATGCCACGGTAGCGGGACAGAGCGCGGGTGAAACCGCGCCGGGCTGCTAGTTTTAAATAAAAATTAAATTAGTAAATGGAATTGTAGTATTGTTCGCATGTAACTGATATGTAATTTATATTATTATAATCTATTTAATTATGTATATATATATTAGTTTATTATTGTTATTATTTTGTTTTTTCCTTTAATTACGATTGAATTAGTTTTAACTTAGTTAAACCACCAAATATAATTAAATTTGTCTTGTAACGTCTCCTTGGACACCGGGTTGCCTGGACGAGATCGCTACATGTGACAAGGCCGCCCATTGTTCTAATGGAAATGTATTTATATTAAATGTATAGGTTTAAGTTATGGTGAACAGTAAAGATTTTCATTCATTCATCCATTAGCACTTTTTATGTTAGAGTTTTTTTTAGTAAAGACTGGTTCCACAACGGGTATAAAAGTCGAATCCTTATGGACGGCCTCAGTAGTCTATGAGTTGATTCTTCGTACGTATGGGAGAAACTTGGATTCTGTTTGACGAAAACTGCTAATTATTTAATGTAAATAGAGGGTACAGTAAGAATATTGTGTTCTTTGAAAAGAGGTTTACACGAGTCCAGAAAATGTATATATATATCATCCCATCACTCCTATCCTGTCGCTATCCTAGTGGGCTGTATGTATAGGTAGGTTCCTTGCTTGTCAGTATTCATGTGTCCCTAGCAACCTGTACAACGGTCCTTAATTAAGCGTGAGCCATATTCATACTAACCAGATACTAATAACAGATATTCACAGACAACAAATAACATTTGTTATTTCTAAAACACAATACCTGTTCTCTCGATAACAGGCACATAACAAATCATAGATAAACAAATGTTAAGGTATTAGCTACCTATTTACGTCTTTTAACTGTTCTATTAATTATTATTTTTCTCTCGTTCTATCTAAGCAAATCATAATTAAGCTAAAATAGATGCACCTATTATTCATATCAGTGTCTCATTTACACTTCAAGGATTTATACGGGCTAAAACGAGACGCACCTAATATTTATAAGGTAACAGAATGTAAAGCATTAAAGATGCGCACACATTACGTGAAGACAATGTGCACGCCCAGAATCGGACGCGGCTTTTGTGTTGCCAACTTTCCTTAGAGAAAACATGCTATGTGAACTCTTAATAAGCGCTAGATTGGCAAGGATTTGGAAAAAGCGCTGAAAATAAAGTAATAAGTCTAGATACTTTCTTAGTTTATTATAAATACTTCTTGGTTAACGCAGCAATTAAAAGAGTTGAAACGATGTGGGATCTTGGAGTATGTCTTAATACACAGCTAACTTGTCGCCATCACATAATTAACATTTGTAAGAAAGCTTGTCGAAATTTAGGGTATGTATTACGTCGAGTAGAAGGTATTAATAGTATTTATGTGGTTAAAACATTATTTAACGCTTTAGCAAGAAGCCACTTAGAAAGCAACGCAATCATCTGGGCTCCACATGAATAGAATAGAATATCATTTATTGCATAAACTGTCACATACATATAATTTAAAGAAGATGTTGTGTTCTTTGTAGGAATGACAGTTTGTCCTTTCGAACGTGCAATACAGGCAGATTATAATGTTGCCTAGCCATTATATAATATTATTATTATTATATATAACTCTAACATTAGTTAAGTAGTCAATTTAAAAATAAATAAATCAAATGTCTAAAAAAAAATATCATTATGTCATAAATTATGGTCTATAATTATTTATCTGCAATTAATTAATTAATTACGTACTTTAGAAACCAGAAAATAATTAAATTAAACTATACTATAAATAAAGCTATACTTACAAAATAACAATTGTATAAATAAAAAATTGACTCCAAATCGCTGTCGGCGGGGAACGTGCCCAAAATGCTGGCCGCATTTCCGCGTTGGATGGCAACGCTAATTCGTTGCCCTAGGTGTAAGCCAGCCTTTTGGTCACGCGAGACCTCAATTAGACGCGTTGAGAGATCTCGGTAGAGGTGATGAGCTCCAGGCCCCCACGGCCCCAGGGTCTCGACCCCGAAAGCCACAAATACGTACCCATTACCAATGGATACATATTTGCGACATTTCAGGGCCTCCTGGTGTGCAGCAGCAGCCCCGGCTGTCACGGCTGTGTCTGGAAGATGGGACGCCGCCAAAGTATCGACACAAGTTGCGTCCCATCTTCCATGGCACCAACGACATCCCATCTGGTCTCTTACCATCGTAGCGGCACAGCCCATTTGGTTCAAGAACAGCTGGTGCCCCGGCGGTGACAAGAGACCGACGGATAATGTCATTAAGCGTAGCATGCCGTGACATTCTGCCAGCGCTCCTTGCGCATGACAAGCCATGGTGGCCGAACTTATCAACTCCATCTCCGCACCGACAGCGATGAGGCACTACAACACCTGCCCCCAGACGACTGCAAGCAGCAATCCTGAATGTAGTGTCATCCAAGAGAGTGCCTAAATTCGCCGAGGGCAGAGCTTGGAGCCACAAACCTGACTCCCATTTAGAGACAGCTAAAAGACGGGCTCGGTCAGTTTCGCCAATACAAGAAGACAAAAGGTTCTCATGTATTAGCTTGCTGAGCGGCCCGTCCCATAGCTTCTGCGACTTCGGTTCCACGGGTAAATTTTGCGATGGGCAAGCCAAGGACCAAGCATTTCTGGCCTCATTAATTATTAATTAATTAATTTAATATTGTTATTTACAATTAAAATATTCTGTAAGGGAGTAGAAGCATCTGTTGATTAACCATTCTGAGAGCTTTCTTTTAAATAATGGTATGCTTTTAATTTCCTTGACACGTGAAGAGCTTATTATTTTATTTTATTCGGAAAACAAACAGTTTATAACTAAGTACATACTACTAAATATCTATAACCATTTAATTGTTTCCACATATAGATAGCTATCTATAATGCTTACTAATAAATACTTTACATTCTATTAATTAAATTAAAAAGAGGAAATTGAAGAAGAAAATAAATTATTTTAAAACTGACCTATTGAATGCAACTTGTTAATATTCAGACCAATGCTTTACCAGGACCGTCTTAAGATTTTGTGGATTACTAACAAATAGATCTATATCATGTACAACAGCTAAAAGATTATAGTCAATTGACACACGATTAAAATAAGAATTTGCCCTATAATTACTAGATACCCGAGGAACAAACAATTGTATTGGATTCCGGAATAGTCTTGTTGGCACTTTTAAACATATTTTAGATAATAAATAAGGCGAGTCTATTTTAGACTGTGCTTATCTATTTTAGACTTAACATCACTATATCTGCTATTATATATTATAAACATTATTTTTGTACAACGACAGTCTAATGTTTGGTAAAATTAGATTTCCTTTATTTGTTATGCTTCGTGTTTGTTTATTGTCATTAAATTCAAAATTATCACTATGTTTCTTTACAAATACACATATTTCCTTAATATGGCATGGTAGAGGTAATATAGCTAAAGACTTAAATGAGGGTTTACAGCTATCTATAATATGGATACCTGTAATTGCTCTGATACATTTCTATTGTACAATAAATGCTCTATTAACCTGAACTGAATTGCCCCATAAAATGATTCCTCAACTATGAACAGACGACACATAACTAAATATAGTCTCATGTTGGAGCGCGCATACAAAATAAATTTATTAGATTTGTATACCCTAAGACTTTATGGTGTTTATCCATTTTATCCTGTGATGTACCCCACCTTGTTTGTCTTAGGCATGGTTGGGTATAATTTGGCATCCATACGAAAGTTTGCATTGGTTACCTACTTATTTAAATTGTTAAGAGGTAAATTATTTAACCCAGGCTGAAATGAAACGTTCCAGCGAATTTTGTGATCAGACGTAGGCAGCCACCAATGTTCGTAGTACCATAGGGCAGGACCAACTTACTTAATAAGGCGCCGATGACACAGACCTTGCGAACATTGAACAAGATATGTCAACACATTGACATTTTTATCTGCACTGTGACTGAATTCACAAGAACTGCGTATTATATTATATGTTATGACAACTGAATATGTATATATATATATATATATCTATAATGTATTATGTGTACCAGCTATCGTATTGGTGACAACTGAAATGATAGCGTTGTTTGTAAGTTAATAAATAAATAAATAAACACTTGCTCTTATTGACGATAATATTGCAATATACGTCGATATTTCAGTGAAGAGTTACAGTATTAAAAAAAGCGCTAAATAAGGTGCTAAGCGCTGAAAACTAACTTTGTATGTACATAGAGATAAAAATCTAACACTGAAAGCGCTAAAATGGCAACAGGAGCTATGCACTGTAAGCTGCGTAAAGGAACTTGTTCCCAATAAACACTAAATAATAATATGTTGCTCAATGCTGTTATTTTTGGATAACAGTAACAGGAGTAACGGATATTTAAATTGAACTGTTATAACTCATCTCTAGGTCCTTTGCCGGCCGGCCTGGTCTCACAGCATAAAGATCACTCACACGTCACGTTTATCACCTGTTCTTCTTATCACCGTATTTGGCCGCCGAAATTATGTACTGCCGCCATAATTAGACACATGTCTGGTCAAATATCTTGTTATCTCCGACGAAATGTTATGTGCGTCTTTCCTCGTTCAAGGCCGCGAGAGGAAAGGGGCGGCGGCGCGAGCGTCGCCTGGTTATAACCAGGTAGTATCGATATATCGATACTACCAAGTCCGAGTACAATGTTGCATGAACAGGCGCCTAATCTACTTTTTTTTTTTTTTTAAGGCGGGGGAAATGCATTTCGCACATACCGGCTCCTTTGCTAGGATTAGACCGTTGTATCTGAGGCAATCCAAACAATATCAACCGGCGATATACTCCACTAAAACCACCCTCCTCCCATGTGCCCCGCGCTTAGTAGGAAAGGCATGAGATACAGAACGTAGTTACACCCACACCGATCCTAGCGCACAAGTGCTTGAGAATGCCCGGGAGAGGCATGAACAGGGGTGAAGCGCTCCCTAGATCTGCGCGCCTAATCTACTATACCAACGCTGCACAATGTTATGGCTTGATGAGAAGAAGCGCGCTTAAGACCGTTGAAAAGTTTAATTATGACTAGTTAGGATTAAAAAATAATTACCTGTTGTAATTATTGCGTCTTTAACTAGATTAACCAAGTTCTCGGCGAGTCTCTGTGTAGTCTGCAGTATGCCCTCGGATTCAGCATCTGCGATAAATAGAGTACAAACTAAACCTAAATACAGTCACGGAACGAAAATGTTCGTCACCTTAAAGTCGACTTGTGCTTGTACGACTACAAGAAACGATACTGCCAACATTTTAATAAATGTTACGCTTCTAAAATATAGAAACGTGAAAAAAGAAAATTGCAATGTTGACAATGACAGACTCTGAGATTAATAATAAGAAACAAAGAAGATAAAATCATTATGCTTAACATAAATATTAAAACCAATAAAAAGGTTTTACATGTCTAAACAATCCTAGACAAGATAGAAAATCAATCAGCTTTGATCTTAGCAATTTTAAACTTTATTGTCAAATGTCAAATAGTCAAATATAAACATAATTTTCTGTGGAACAGTCTATTCTCTGACTTTGTTTGAAAAATAACATGTGGTCGCGGAACGTTAAATGATTCAATATGAAAACTGGCGAACATTTTCATACCTCTACTGTACATAGGAATTTTTTATTTCGGCTTTGTTCTCACTATAAGCTCATATAACGGTAGTCAGCGGTAATCTTATTTGCTATTTCGTGTAGTTTAGGACTTCTCTATGAAAGTCCACTTAAAAATATCAACCTGTATACTAGTGATGCCACTAGTACGAGTACGAATAGCAGCCGAATATTCGGCTATATATAGTAAAAACGGCCTATTCGGCCACTTTTTTAACTATTCGGTATTCGGCCGAATTGGTAATAAAATGTTTAGGGAACTTCAAAAAGTTGTTTTACATACCGTTTCGTATGCATTTACATTCCACGATGGCAACTGCAGCCGCCTGTAACAATATAAACAATTATAAATAATTAATATTTTTCTAAATAAATAATGTAGAATGAATAAAAAATACAAAGAAAGAAAACGTTTGCCAAATGCGATATAGACTAAATATAATATATGCGAAACAAAACATTCTTAGAGGTGTGTGCCGCAATTGGACAAATAAGGTTGGCACTTAGTATATTGTTGTCTCGGACGGTACTCCGTCACAACACTAATTTTCAGGCTCACCTCTATATCTGTCGTTTCCATACAAAAAGTACAAAATACCGATCGGTTAGAAAATCCCTCCCATCGGTAGTCGGTACTTTCACGAGTATTAAGCTACGAACAGTTCATTATAGAAACATCAGTAGAATTATCAGGCGTTAAAATTCTAACCGTCGGTATCAAAAACGAATCGTTTTTGCAATATTGAAATCGGGCATAAGGCTACACATAATACCTAGACTCATATAAAAAATGATAATTTAATCAATCAATGAATTAAATTATTCAATTAATTGATTAAATTAATTAATCAAGATTAATTGAATTATTCAATTGATTATTTAATTAAATAGTTGAAAATGATTACGGTCTCTGTGTTTGAGCGGGCTAAGTCTTAGCTGGCCGAACTCGGTGGAACGCAGGACTCCGGGTTCAATTCCTGGCATGGTAAATTTTGGAAACGAACTTTCTTTTATTTACTATAGTCTGAGTGTCCGGACACAAGCGTATCTTGCTTAGCTTAAGGATATGCAATGTGTGTTTGTCTGCAGATTATTTATTAAAATATAAATATACAGTAGTAAATTATATTAAGAAGAAAGAAAAATTAATAGTAATACACAACTGGAGACCGAAAGGCTGAATTTTACCTCGCTCAAAGGAATAGCCTCTGTATCCAGCGAGGTAAGGCTGCCAGCCTTCTAGGTACACTACACTGCCCTGCGACAGTGGTCTGGCTAAAATCGTCCGGAATTTTGGAGGGCTTGCGTGGGGCCATGGGAAGATCAACACGTAGAAGCCTCGTGACAAATTCAATGTAAATATGGCGTGACACTGACTGCCAATTAACCCTGTCTACACCATTTATAAGTCAGTGTATAACTATTGTAGGGAATTTGGACAAAAACTACCGGGCTAAACTCGATAAACTCATTTATTCGTAACTATGTTACACATTAAGGTTATAAATGTATTATTAATAAATTTTCAGTCATTAAGATTTACGATTTACGAGTGCCTAACACTCGAACTATTAGCACCCTTGCTGCTCGCTACGCTAGTACGCTAAACAACTCTCTTGTAAAAATTACTATTTTAAACTTAAATCGGTCGCAATTGGAAAGATAATCTTTTCGATATTCTGTATATTGATATTAGGTACTAAATTATCTTAAAAATATAAATAAATATGCTGAAAGTCCTAATTAGGTATAATACTTTATAATTAAAGCTTGAGATTTTGCAACAAGCTTTTATGATATACAGGAAGGCAGGGGCATATATAAAGCAAAATAGTTTACATGTAAAATCTGAATCAGACCCACAATTGTTTTGCTATGTTTTTTAGTTTTCACATTACTACATTCTCAGCTCTCTGATCACCTGAAGAGTGGAGAGTCAATTAAGGCTTGTAACAACGCCAATGTTCTTGAGGATTTCTCGGTGCTGATTTTTTCGGAATATAGCAGGGATTGCATAGACGCGATCGTTTCTCAAATGCATTATTATATTATTGTGAATAAAATAAAGATGTCAAAAAATAATATAACAAAATTATTTATTATATCTCTTTTATAAATATTTAGTTTTTTTATCCATTTTTGATAAAAACCGAAGGAATATAATTTCATGCCAATAATTTGGAGGTAATTTCATAATTTAAACTTAATTATGAAATTACCTCCAACTGACGGCCTCTGTGGTTGAGCCTGGTAAGCCTTTGCAGGCTTACCTCACTGCAGCGCAGAGGCTCCGGGTTCGATTCCTGGTATAGTACATTTCGAAAACGTGTTTTCTCCGTTATTTACTATGGTCTGGGTGTCTGGGATCGGTCCCAAAGTGGTCCGTTGTATATTACCCATAACACAAGCGTAATTTGCTTAATTTGGGGATATACAGTGCGTGTTTGTCTGCCGAATTATTATTATTATTGTTTTAAATTAAGTAAGCCGATAGTGATCTGGATTACATCTTTTACTTGTAAATATGTTTATAATAAATAGTATTTCATTTCTCAGTTTTTTTTGTAGAGTAATTTATTTATAATTTAGTTTATTTTTAAGTATTTAGTTTTTATTCACTAGACTGTTAATTAGTTCATTTTAAAATCAAACATATTAAATTTTAATTTAAAAAAAAATAACCCTAGAAGAGTTACAAAAAAACCACATCACATCTCATATTGTGATATGAAATGAAATGATTTATTAGTAAGTAACATGGATAACAAGGTCATATGATATAGTGAGAACATGTTTCGCCATTAACTGACATTTTTTTTTTTAAACTATGGTTTATAAAGATTATGTATTTTTATTTAATAGTTGTGTATGATCATTACAATTTGTTGCACAATTTTGTCACCCTTGTGTCAAAGTGAAATACAATTATATATTTTATGAATGTCACTTTATTAATAATAATGAATTGTCGAATGGTTAATTTTAAGGTTTATGATATATATATATATTTTTTTTGGTTAATTATTGCTCAGTAAATACCAACGAAAAGTTGTTTCGTTTGCACTTTCGATTGTATGCGGCAACCAGGGCCTTAACTAACAAACAATAAGAGCTTGTAAAAATACTTACAAAAAACAGGAGGAGTTGTAGAATCTTCATAGCTCCAGCTTATTGGATTACTTCAAGTGAAATAATTAAATTTATTATAATTTTCCCCCTTTTTATATTAAAATTAAGGTAAATAAGATCATTAATTGACTTCCTTGTCATAAATTGCATCATTATAGACACAAGTGTCTGAAAAAATATGATATTTACATACATATTATCACACTTGCTCCCAATAAGGGTAGGCAGAGACGATGGACAGCTTGGAAAACAGAAAAATATCGAATCGTTTACAGCTTAAACGTACATACGAGTAGAAGCATTTGTAGAAAGAATACAATTACCTGCGGGGGACGGCCTGTCGTAAGAGGAGACAAAACAACCCACCCGGTAGGGTATTTACCCAATTGGATGGCTACCACTCCTGGTCTAGAGTATGCCGTCATTACAACCTTGAGTTGTGTGTTTCAGCATTAGTGGCCAGGTTCAAGTAGCAGTGCATTTGTAACGTCTTTGGTTTTACAAATGTACACAGAATACCGGTAAAAATGTGGTATTGTTATTTATGCTAATTTCAGATAACGGTAAAAATCAAATATCGTTATAAAACTTACCGTTATTTCTAGCCATTTTACCGGTAAAAAATATAACGTTAATACTATTTTTATCAGTAATTTTACCGTTAATACTATGTTTTGTTACCGTCGTCGCTCTCTTTCACTCGCAAAGATTCTCAAACAGCACTGTGCTAAGAACGCGCGTAATATTTAGAGTTGTGTTTGTCGATTGTTTCGGTAACATGCAGTCGTAATGAAGCCAATTGTTAAAAATGGCGACGTCGCTTGAAATAACGTAAAAATTACCGATACGTATAACGTTATACATACGATTTTTAACGTTGTATTATAACGTTGAAATCATAAAAATTACCAGGTAACGGTAAAAAATATACCGGTATGGAAGTATATTTTTCGAAAATACCGGTAATCCTTCCTATTAATATTATAAACGCGAAAGTTTCTATGAATGTATGGATGTATGTTTGTTACTCTTTCGCGCAAAAACTACTAAATGTATTTTGATGAAACTTTACAATAATACAGCTTACACATCAGAATAACACAGGCTATCATTTATAAAGATATAGTGTGAATTATCCAAATTATAACGATTTTCCATCACCATTCGGGTGAAACCGCGAGGCGCAGCTAGTTACCTATATTTTTAAAGGTAATTGATAACGTTTTGAAGCCCTGGGCGACGGTAACCACTTTCCATCAGGTGGGCAGTCTGCTTGTGTGCTGAACTCATGCAATATTATTTATTTTTAACCTTATTGATTCGGTTTGAAAAAGTTAAGTTATTATTTTCTATTTTTATTATTCCGACGTTTCGGTAACTTTTCGGTAGCCGTGATCAAGGAAGACATAGATAGCAAGTGTCAAAGATTATTAATACACAACCCGCAAGACTGAACGTGAGACTTTGCTCGTATGACGTAAGACGCGACGCTGAAAGCGGTAAGAAGGCGGGGGTCGCGATGCTGAAAGCGGTAAGAAGGCGGGGGTCGCGATGCTGAAAGCGGTAAGAAGGCCGGGGTCGCGATGCTGAAAGCGGTAAGAAGGCGGGGGTCGCGATGCTGAAAGCGGTAAGAAGGCGGGGGTCGCGATGCTGAAAGCGGTAAGAAGGCGGGGGTCGCGATGCTGAAAGCGGTAAGAAGGCGGGGGTCGGGAGGGAAGCGCGCATTCCGCTCAGGTCTCAAGTTAACTCTTGCGGATAGTAATAATGTTAAAGTTTATATTTAGCCTACCGCCAACTTATTCATTTAAATTATTTAGTTTTAATTTTTGTTTATGGTTATTATTTACTCTATGGGAGCCTAATCTAATTTAGCACCGCTTCGCAGCAAGTTGTGGCTTGAAGAGCAGAAGCGGCGCAAGAAACTCCTCAGCAACATGCCTATATCTAATTTATAATATTATAAAATTGTAAACATGCTATCTCTGTACATTGAAGCTATTAAAAAAACAACTGGAATAAACTATATAAACGTCGGAGAACACGATGCAATTTTTTTAGATTTCTCGTCTGTCGGTTTGTCTGCATGTTCGGGGTTCACGTAAAAACTACTGGGTCGATTTCGATGCGTTTTTCGCTGATCAACAGCAAATTCTATGACTACTTACTTTATTCCGGGAATCCCGCGGGAATTATTAAAAATTGGCCAGTTTAAGATAATTGAATTTCAAAGTATTTTTCTAAACTGATCGCTAGCAAAGTTTATGTATCAAATCGTGTGATATTCTTTATAACGAGAATCGAAACGAGGTTTGTTAGTTGTTCGGGTGTATTAAAGTTAGCTTTAACTTTTTAAATGCTGCGGTACTTTATGGAAGTCTCGCGGAAATTACAACTCAAGCGTGGACGAAGTCGCGGGCATATCCTACTTATAGATAAAGGTAATAATAGTATAAGTAATTAAAATTTACTTGTAAATTTTTGACAAAAAGTTAATTTTATTGGTTGCAAGTTAGTGTGAATAACAACAACTGGTTAAACACTATTTGCAGTTAAATTATTTGCTTATTACACTAATAATTTATGATTACTTCGTTTACTTCGCCCATAGAGTTTTTGCTTATAAATAATACGTGGGTCACTCTAGAAAGTTTTGCGAATTAAAAAAAAATGTTCTATAGGTAAATATTTTATAATTAAACTTTTCAAAGTACCCTCCACGGCCTCTTTACAAAGTTTCATGCGTCTGAACCAGTCCGCCGCAGACCTTGTTTACAGCTTGCTCGAACGCTGACAGCGCATCTTCCGGCGACGAAAATTGTGTCCCTTTGAGCTAATTATTTATTTTCGGAAATAATAAGAAGTCAAACGGTGCTAGATCACGGCTGTAAGGAGGTTGACCCAGGAGTTTGACCGGCGTGCTGTCAAGGAAGTCCCTCGTTTTGAGCGCGGTATGAGCGGGCGCGTTGTCGTGGTGCAGTAGTAGTCCGCGGAGCCTTCTCTTTGGTCGCTTGTTGCTCATAACAAAGAAAACTTCTGCCAAGCATTTGGTAGTATACAATTCGGCGTTGATACTTCTTTGTTTCCGTAAAGGAATTGAAAAAACTCGCGATCAAATTCTTCTCCCCGCTTCTAGATCGCTTCACTTTGGTAGGCGTTGATTCGTTTTGAAACACCCAAACCGTCGACTGGCGCTTGGTTTCTGGATCGTATTGATAAATCTAGGACTCATCACCTATAATGATGTCGTAAGCACGCCGAGACGAGCCTGCTTCAAATTTGTTTATCATATCACGGCACCATTCCACCCGGGCCTGCTTCTAGGCATCGGTGAGGTTGTGCTGCACCCAGCGAGAAACTATCCCCCTCACGCGAAGATACACGTGTAGAATCTCGTGAAGGCATCTCGATCCAATCTTCAGTACGTGCTGAATCTCTTGATACGTAACTCGCCTTATTGTCTTGGATTAAATTTTTCATTGCTAGCATGTTTTCTTCCGTAACAGCCGTCAAAGGGCAACCACTTCTTTCTTCATCCCCCAAAGTTAGTCGACCGCGCTTGAATTCGTTGTACCAACGATACACGGTTGCCTTAGAAGGGCCTTCATCCATGAATGCCATGTGAAGTCTATCGTACGATTCGTCCGGTTTCAGGCGACACATGAAGCCGTAAAAAATCATAGCGCGAAAATGTTCCTGGCGCAGATCCATTTTTCAATGAGACACGATAATTCAAATTAGCAAACAATGTGGAGGGAAATTTTGAAATTGGAATGTACCTATTTTTAGTTATAAATAATCATATTTTCAAAATAGATTATAACTGGCCAGTCCCTCATACATAAAAAAATCTTTATACTTTCTGAATGGTCTGGTATCTTACACGAAACTGGCCTGGCTGGTGGAAAGTGGTAACCGTCGCCTATATATATATGTATATACACCCACGCACACACACATATATACATATTATATAATATATATAGCCGAATGTTAAGATGGTTTGAACATGCAGAGAGACTGGATAAAAGTAGAATAACAAAACAGGTGTATGACAGTATTGTGAATGGTAGAGTTGCTGCCTAAATATTTATTTTTTTGTTTTTGGTATGAAGTCGGTTTTGTTCTGGTTAACAAAAAAGTATTTATTTTCTTTTTAGTTGCGAACATATTTCAATAGCTTTATAAATAATATATTAAGCACCTGTAGAAATTGTACAACTGGCACGCGTATACAATTTTCAATCTCATTCTTCAGTGTATATGCTCTTCAACAAGGGTTGCTCTCGGTTTTCTTGCAATCCACAAATCAAATCCTGACTTGGCGACTATGGGATCATCTCGGGCTATAAAAAAACAATTTGAAAATCGGTCCACAATTGACGGAGAAATTGCGTAACATGCCAAAAAATTTAGCGCCTGTAGAAAGTGTAACACTGGCACGCGTATACAAACAAGCTTTTTTGGAGAAATGTAGGCTCTCGGCGTTTTTTAATAAGGGTTACTTTCAATTTCTCTGGGATCCACTCGTCAGATCGTAACTTGGTGACCATGGAATCGCCTCGGGAGTTTATACTTACGAACAAAGAAAAAAAACAAAAGCAATCCACAATTGACCGAGAAATCACACAATACGGGTATAAAAAAGTGTAGCGCCTGTAGAAAATGTAATAATACCTACACGAGTATACAAGTTTTTATTCCAAGAATTTAGGCGCACGGCGTTCTTTAATAAGGGTTGCGAAGTCTCTGGGATCAGATCCTGACTTGGTGACAATGAAACTACCTCAGGAGTGCACACTTACGAGTAAAGAAAAAAATATAAAAACCGGGTTACAATTAACGGAGATATCGTGTTATTAATTTTGGGGGACGTTAAATAAGGAAGCCATTTTGAATTGAAGAGAATTTTTTATTAATCAATGTTGTCAGACATGAAAATCATTTTTAGTGTTGCCAGACTTAATTCTAAAATTAACATGTTTTATGTCTTGAACATAAGTTGGGCCCAGTAAAGAAAGCTATAAATAATTAATTAAATAATATTAAACAACTTTTAGTAAATTTATTTCTTGGCCACCCTAATGGCTAATGTAATTGAAAGTTATACAATTCAAATAATGTCAAGACAAATATTATAAAAAGAAAATACATTTTTTAAACATTTAAATAGAAAATTGACTACACTAATGTAACACAATTTAAATAATAATTGTAAGTCAAAATCTAACAGCAATTTATATTTTAAACTTATTAACATTACATCTTAAAGCATATTGCAAAAAACATTTTAGAAAATTATATTTATAATTACACAAAATCGCTATTATACACCCTCATATATTTATATTTTACTTTTAATCAATTATTAGATTATTTTGTATGTACATAGGTATATTATGGGAAAAATTTCAAGTTATGCAATATTCATTAGTTTTCAATCATCAAAATATGTCAATGAGTTTCACTCTTTTTAGACTTATCATATCTTTAATGTTATTTTACAATAATCATCTCTTCAATTTGAATCTAACCTGTATAATTGTACAATATTGGTTACTGACGTCTTCTAGATTCTTTAATTTATACAAACATGTCCATCTTAAGTTATTTTATTATGCACCATTAAAATCAAACTTATCTAATAAAACATGTGGCTAGACAGAGCATGGCGAACACAGGAAGAGCAATATTTTTTATTTTTTAGGTTTATGACTTGGCAGCTAGGCCTTTAAGCCAGATCTTGGATTATAATGTAGTTTCTTCATTTTCTTAAGCCTATGTGTAGCACAGCTGAACTGTAGGTTATCAGCTGGTGCCATTCAACGGAGTTCTTGTGACAACTCCAAAGGCCACATTCAACTATACAGTTCACATTTCTCACAAAACACATAATTACTACTCAAACCTATCAAAATCCTACAACTATTGTTCATTTTAGAGTAATTTTAAACATTTTCAGAAAATAAAACTACACAGCACAGCATCTCCTTTCAGTTCCCGCCAAAAACTCAGACAGAGCAATAGATAATACAATGTTACCAGTATACTACTGAATATAAAGTTGCCATTTCTGAAACTAAATAACTTACAATTAATATTTTAAATATTTATATAAGTATTTTATTTATATCTTATACTATACATATTTAAATAATTCAATTTGACAGTGGTAATGGACATAATTTAGTATGAGACCGTAATTTTGTAAATTTTATTATTATGTCTCATTTTAACTTCAGCTACTTCCTTCCCATCAGGGCCAGGAAACGTTTTTTCAACTCGCCCCATGGGCTAAGTAAGAGGAAGAAGATTATTTAACTGTACAATCACTAAATCACTCTCTTTCAAATTAGTATGATCGTATTTCCATTTAAGTCTATTTTGTAATTGAGACAAATAATAATTTGACCAAACCTTCCAAAGTCTTGTTTTAATTTAGTACATACATTCCAAAACTTAAGCTTTAACATTTATATCTGTTAGATCAGATTCAGGATAGCTTGTCAGGGGTGCACCTATGAGAAAATGACCAGCTGAAGGGACTCACAACAACCACGTACTGACCGCGATTTTTCCCGTTCCACTTGCTTGCGAACGTTACAATCATAAACTCTAGTGGAACGGATTATGGGGCGTTGATGTCATAAACGACGAAATACACAAATGTCATTGGTTGATTTGAAAATCGCGCCTTTTTCAATGTCAAGAGATAGAGAGAACTGTGCTGTGTGCTCTGTGGTCAACGCCCACTTCGGTTTACCTCTTGACATGGGTCGTTGTGAGCACTATGTGATCGAAATTAATGACGTCATTAGTGACCTTGTTCGCCACGACCAAAACCGCGGTATTTTGGGTGTTGTAAGATACTAAAGGAATATATATATGCATTTTATTTCATTTGGGGGGCTAACAGCTATCATTAACAATAATTAGAAATAAGCTAAATTAATAAGCCTCCACAGATAACATTAAAAATAAAAAATAAGAAAAGGAAATTAAACAAAGAAACAATAAAAAATGTGCATAGGTATAGGCTACTTAAATTGATAAATCCGAGTTTGAATAAAACTTGACCAACTTAGCGCTTAACAATGCTACACTATTATTAAATAGGTCTATGTCTATATCTTCCAATCTTCCAACTTATTTAACTTTGCTGTTCTGATACAGAACGAATTAGAACAGCAAATGAATTTAATAAGTTAAGTAAGTTGGAAGATATAGACATAGACCTATTTACTAATAGTTTAGCATTGTTTAGCGCTAAGTTGGTCAAGTTCTATTCAAACTCATATATATTTCTTTAATATATATATATATATATATATATATATATATATTATCTTATACTAATATATAAAGCTGAAGAGTTTGTTTGATGAACTCGCTAATCTCAGGAACTATTGTCTTCAAAATCGGGGGGTTCGTATTCTACAAAATCCATAAGATCGATATCATCGCGGCGGAATAAATTAAGAAAAAAATGCTATTTCCATTAGCAGAAATGGCGTATCTAATAGGTTGGGGAAAAAGTCTTTTCGCATATAGTATGTATGAACTTGTAATAAGATCTCTTTGGCTATACCATTTGTATCTGGCTGGTTTTGGTATCATTAAAGTTTTAATTTTAAAGAAGACAATTCCAAATTCAAATGTGTTAGGAAAATGTGTGATTTCCATTTGTTTTTCTTATTGTTACAAAATTGATGCCATTTTTGGAAAAGTGGAGCAAGATCGGCATATTAGTAGTTACGATGTAGCTCGAGAACTGGGAATTGACCACAAAACGGTTTAGGCGCATTTGAAAAAAGCTGGGTACACAAAAAAGCTCGATATTTGGGTGCCTCATGAGCTCACTGAAAGAAACCTAATGAGCCGTGTACTTATTTGTGATTCTTTATTACGACGTAATGAAACCGAACCATTTTTGAAGAAGCTGATAACTCGTGATGAAAAGTGGATCACGTACGTGCGAAACGTACGTACAAGAACGTGCGAAAACGGTCGTGGTCAAAGGCCGGTCAGGCTTCACAGACTGTGGCGAAACCCGGGTTAACTCGCAATAAGGTGATGCTGTGTGTATGGTGGGATGGGAAGGGCATTATTCATTATGAGCTGTTACCGCCAGGCAGAACCATCGATTCTGAACTGTACTGCGAACAACTGATGAGATTAAAGCAAAAGTTGACAGAAAGCGGCCGGAATTAATCAACAGAAGGGCTGTGGTTTTTCACCATGATAACGCTAGACCTCACACATGTTTAGCCACTCAGCAAAAATTACGAGAGTTTGGCTGGGAGGTGTTAATGCATCCGCCGTATAGTCTAGACCTTGCACCTTCAGATTTTCACCTGTTTCGGTCTCTGCAGAATTCCTTAGGCAGTGTCAGGTTAACATCACGAGATGACTGCCAAAACCACTTGTCGCAGTTTTTTGATCAGAAGCCCCAAAATTTTTATAGCAATCGGATCACGTCCCTACCTACAAGATGGCAAAAAGTTATCCAACAAAATAGCACTTACATACTTTAGTCAAATGTAAATAAACTTTATAAAAATACCATTTGAATTTTTATATAAAATGCGAAGAAACTTTTTCCCCGACCTTATATTAACATTTTCAACATTTATTTCGCGAGTTTTCGCTTACAAATATTTACAAACACAGAGCGGCGGGCCTCAGGCACGCCATTGGAATTAACAGAATACCGAAATCAGGCAAAATACGATTGAGACGATAGTGTCCGGCGATTTTAACAAGACAGTCATAGCAAAATTGAGCCCCTGTAATAATGCCCTAAAAATTCAAGTTCATTCTTCGACTAACTTTCGAGTTTTGTGCACACAAACGTACAAAAGCCAAAGTATTAAAATATTCTTATATTTGTCGCACCAGCAACAATATGCATTGAAATAAAATTAACTCGAACCAGTTGTGTAAGCATTATATGCAGTTTAATTGTTTTATTATAATATTAAAATAATTAAACATAATTAATTAATTATAATTATTAATCTAATTATACATTAAATTATGAACAATTACATTATATATATATATTACTAGCTTCTGCCCGCGACTTCGTTCGCGTGGAATAGTTACTTTGGGCTAACGCTCACTTTAACCGGCTACTTTGTTTACGTAGAAGGTGCCCCACCGCCCTTCCCCTTCATGACTGCCCGCCGGCCTTGCACATCATAAATGCGCGCGCAGTACTTGATCATTATTTTGCTTCGATGTTATTTTAAAACTGCTGGTTGCGCCGAGGAACACCTCCTTATAAATTCTTCCTCCCCATACTCGCCATCAAGAAAAGAATAAACTTTTAAATGAAGAATGCGCAATACAAGACGAGTTAGTGTCACTGCTGTCACCGCAATATATATAAAAAATACGTATCGTATACGAACTGAATTTAATGCACATTAAATCACCATTAATTCCTAGTGAGTGTGTGAACTCCCGGGGGACGAGTGCAGTGTGGCGGCGGACTGGTGGCGAGGTAAGTGCTTCCTTGCTTCTTCTTCCACGTCCCTTTGCCTTCTCCCGGCCATCGCATCGCGCCCGCATTTGTTGGTCCTTCGAGCCGGATATCGTATCCATTTCACGCTATACCGCATTAACTTTGTCGTCACATCATCCTAGGATTTGGACAGTTTCGCACCGCATCACACGTACTTCATAGATTTCTCGTTTTCCCCGCATCGCATACGTGTGGTTTATTCGTTGCTCCAACAAGCCGCATCTCACACGTATTTTCTTACTTTCTCGCTTGCCCCGCATCGCATACGTGTTTTACTAGTTCCTCGACCAAGTCGCGTATTTTCATCGCATTTTGTATATTTTTCATAAATTCGCTTAATTTCGTAGTCTATAATGCCGCGTCACGCAGCCCCGGCTACACCGGAGCTCTCAAATAAGTTAAAGTTCCTCGAAGCGCTTCATACAGCACATGTGGAGCGCTTAGATGGGGTCTACAATGAGGGTCTGAGAACAACTATGGATCCTTCATGTATAGAAAGCTTCTTAAGTCAAGCTCACACTATAGATGACTTACGTGTCAGCTTTCAAGACACATTACAACAAATAAATATGCTCCGCATGCAATTAGACCCTGACTATACACCAGACCTTCAGTCTTGGACGGCTTTCGAGGACACTTATAGCCTTGTGAAACGTAAAGTCATACATTTATCCCGCGAGCAGTCCGATTCACCGCACGTTACTATATTAGAGTCAGACCGCCCTAAGAGGCATTTTCCAAGTTTGCCGCCTATGCCTCTCCCTGAATTTGATGGGGATATTAAAAATTGGCCTCTATTTTACACCGCGTTCTCAAATACAGTCCACAATAACAATAATTTAACCAATTCGGAAAAATTATATTATTTGATAGGCAGATTGACAAATAAAGCCAAATCTGTTTTCGCAGGGTTGTCACCTACGGGTGAAAACTACGATATAATTTTTCATTCGCTTGTATCCAAATATGAGGATAAACGTACGTTAGCCTCTTCATATTTGGACCAGATCTTTGACGTTAAGCCATCGAGCTCATGCTCAGTCGAGAATCTGGAACACTTTCTAGATAGCTTTGTTTCGTCGGTACACGCCATAGAAACACTTAATTTTAATAAACTTGCAGAATTTATTTTCTTGCATACCGCGCTCCGGAAGTTAGACCCGGAGACAGTCCGTTCCTTCGAAATGGACCAGAGAGGGAATGATATTCCGTCCTTCTCTGACCTCGTTGATTTTATCCGCGATCGTATAAAGATAATTCAACGTTCTACTGTTGTCGTTAAACCCGCGAAGAAAGTGATCGAACATAGAGCTAATGAACCTTCTAAGCCAAGGCTTACATTCGCTTATGTCACTACGAATAATACAACGCATCCATCTCAGTCTTGTGATCTTTGTAATTCATCTAGGTGTAACAATCACTTGTATAATTGTTCAAAGTTTTTAATGCTTTCTCCCCGCGATCGCTTTGATTACATTAAAAATATTAACGCATGCATAAACTGTTTAAGTTATAAACATAAATTGCATAATTGTCGCTCAAATTCGGTTTGTAAAAAGTGTCGGAAGAAACACCACACTTTATTACACTTCGACAATTTTACCTTCGCCCCGCCAGCTATCAATGTCGAATCTCACGTGCCTGCACCTCTGCCACGTATTTCAGAGTGCAAATGCAGCACACGCACCACGCCGTCGATTGAACCCGTAAATCTACCAATAACCGCCTCAACATCCACTGCGCCTAATGTTACGTTGTGCGCATTTTCCAGTAATGACGATTTGCGACAACCCTACGATCAGTCATCAACCACGCAGCAAACGTCAGTTCTTTTACCAACTGCGCAGGTTGTCGTCTATGACAACAACGGACATGCGCGACATGTTCGATGTCTTCTTGACAGTGCAGCGCAGAGCAATTTCATTACGGAGGCATGCTTAGATCGTTTAGGTTTAAATTCAAACAAAATTCAAACTTCCGTCAACGGAATTGGGGGTTCGTCGAAAATAATCAATAGTTCCGCACATATTAAGTTTTATTCTCGGTTCAATAATAATGTTTTATATAACATGAATGCTTTAGTTGTAGACAAGATTACTGAACATTTGCCGACGCATTTCGTAAATAATTCTTTGATTTCGGAATTCAGTAATTTGCCGCTCGCCGATATTAATTTCGGTAAGCCTGGTGAGATCGATATGCTCATAGGTTCTTTGCTTTTCCCGCATTTATTACTTTCTGATAGAGTTTATTCGCGCTCTTTAGGTTTCCCATGTGCCATGGAGACTACTTTAGGGTACGTAATTGTAGGCAAAGCACCCGCATTTGTAAATAATAGGTCATCGGCACCTTCAGGTTGTTATTTCGTATCGCATTCTAGATATAATTATAACTTTAATCATTTTGGTCCGCTCAAAGGGCTACCGCGCCGCGTGCTTTCGGGACTTATAACCGGAGGAGGTATGGAGATTCTTACCGTATTTCCCGCAACCCTTATGGTAGAAATACTTATGGCTTACCATTTAAGGGTTATGTTTCTTCATGTTAACTCACTCACCTTATTGAAATTGTAAATATTAATTTACTATTTATTTGCTTAATTTTCGCGCTGCATCTATTTATTGAATTTTAAACAACTTGTTAAATATTTGTAACCTTTTATTATTAATATTTTTATGTCCGCTTATAGTAGAAGTATTTATCGCCGCATCGCAAGATTACTAATTGATTTTAAAATCTTACCTCATCGCAATATTGCTCTGTTTCTGATACTCGTAAAGAAATATTGTCATCACGTGCACTTTGTTAATAAAATATATTAACTACAGGCTGGTAACTCTTACAGCCTCGCAGTGCAACGCATCAAACCATCCATGGGTTATAATAATTTAACGCATAATATCGTGCGCATTTTATTTATATATTTTATAATGCATTCGTCTGCGTCCGCGTTACTATTTTCTTGAAAGATCAAACTTTCGCGAATGCAAAGTTAACGAAGCTTTGAAATCTATATATTGATCTCAAATTTTCTAATTCTTTCTAAGTATCTGCGTCATAAGATTATTTTGCTCGTTTTGGTTTTATCATGCCCGGTTCTTATCGAACTTGTAGGTGAATTTACTACTGATGGCTTCTTATCCGCATTATATTTATCTCGCAGAAGCTCAGTAGCTCAAGTTCACTTTAATAGTCGGATATATTTTATTGAGCTAACCGAATTAAGTTTCGTACAAATTTCTTCTATCGCATAGTTTTACTTAATTTTAACCGCCAATCGTAGTTATCGAATTACTATCGCAATACTTGTTGTCGATTAAACAGGATCAAGGAGATAGTAAAACAACGCGCTTTTAGTGGGGAACTAACTCTCTCCTATAATCTTTTGGACCCTTGAGGTCTGACGCTCGCGCGTTTTCTAAATTTAACGCTGCTTATTTTAACATTTTTCCGCGTCATATTTAAATCTCAACATGCTTTTCTTTGGCGACATTGGAAGAGCGAGATCTGCACACATTGCCGATGTTTTTAAATGGTTTACCACGTAAAATGCAACATGCATCGGTTACGTTGTAATTTTAAACTTAAATAACATCCCGCTTCTACAATGACCATTCGGCATTGTAGGTGAAATTTTCTCGTGGAAAGATGCTGTGTTTAGGAACAGCTTAAGTTCGCACTGCTAGCGGATCGTTTTGACGCCCGGTTGTGCGACTCTGTCCATTGCCTAAATCATCTTGATCACCACTTGAGGATTTGTCTTTTGTTTCAATTAGAATTAACTTTTGTTTTGTTTTATCATTTTCATCTGTATTATATCTACTGCATTTAACTTGTTAAACCCGCTTCCACATTCATTTTCGTATTGCATTTTCGCTTCGTATACTCTTATCGTGTTCCCGCATCGCATTCTCGCATCGCATTCTTGTAACGCATTCTTGAACCGCATACTCGCATCGCATATTCGCATCGCTTTTACACCGCTTTCTTGCATGGCCGCATACATATTCGGTTTTGAAGGGAATCCTTCAAGCGGGGGAGGATGGTTGCGCCGAGGAACACCTCCTTATAAATTCTTCCTCCCCATACTCGCCATCAAGAAAAGAATAAACTTTTAAATGAAGAATGCGCAATACAAGACGAGTTAGTGTCACTGCTGTCACCGCAATATATATAAAAAATACGTATCGTATACGAACTGAATTTAATGCACATTAAATCACCATTAATTCCTAGTGAGTGTGTGAACTCCCGGGGGACGAGTGCAGTGTGGCGGCGGACTGGTGGCGAGGTAAGTGCTTCCTTGCTTCTTCTTCCACGTCCCTTTGCCTTCTCCCGGCCATCGCATCGCGCCCGCAACTGCGATATTTCCTAAGATATTCATTGAAATCGAATGATGTAAATGGCAATTTTGTTTTAAATTAAATACTTGTGGTGAATAATGTATTTATCTGGATAAGGATTAATATCATGTTTATAAAAACACCTTCGCAAATAATGCATTATTTTAGGACAAATTTGGTTAGCATAAAAAAGGTTATATTGAGCAAACCTTAAAAGATAGACATATGCGGTCGCGGACTTTTTTTTTAAACTTTAAAGGGGTACAATTCTGTCACACATGGTTTTTGCGAAACTTTGACCGTTTATGCAGCGCGCGCAGCGGAAGCTCTCAAAAGGAAAAAAAACCCGATTTTGAAATATTCTTCATTGGTGCTCCGCTCCTATTCGTTTTAGCGTGAAGATATATAGCCTATAGCCTTCCTCGATAAATGGGCTATCTAACACTGAAAGAATTTTTCAAATCAGACCAGTAGTTCCTGGGATTAGTGCGTTCGAGCACACAAACAAACTCTTCAGCTTTATATATTAGTATAATAGGATGGAGAACACAATGCAATTTTTTATAGCAGTGGAGCTCAAGATGCTAAATGTGGAGTTACTCGAGCGTCGCGGGGACCTTTTGGATTGGGAAGATTAGATGCTAAAAAAAAAAGGTTATATGATGTATGTGCCCTTTCACTGGTGGGGGAGCGTGTACAGGTTTTGAAAAAACAGAGTCGCACAGAAATACTCAAGCGCATCAGATGTTCAAAAGGGATGTTAAGTAAACCCTAAAGGAACTCCTATTTTTAAAAGACTGATGACCAAAAGTCATGGCCGATTTTGGAAAATTAAAAAAAAAACGTAACATTGAAATACTTGAGTGCGTCAGATTAATATACAGACGGTTCAGCTTAATGTCCTTATCGTGATCACCCATAATCTGACAATTATGTGGAGGAATAACCTTAATCTGACGGTTTGAAACAAAATTAAAGAATAAACATATCCCCACCCTATATGAAGGGTTAATATATGGTGGGGGTACATAATAGGGTGCAAGGTTTCTCTCCTTATGTTATTCTGCCACACTCGAGTAAATCCCAAAATCCCCGCTTGGCCTCCCCTACTATTAGATTTCTTCTCTGTTTGTTCGGGATTCACGTAAAAACTACCAAGCCCATTTCGATGCGCATTTCGCTGGTTGACAGCAATTTCTTAGACTTAAAATCTGCACTGCGTTTTTCCATTTATTTTGGCAACAAACATATATATATATATATATATATATATATATATATATATATATATATATATATATATATATATATATATATATATATATATATACTATATACTTACTACCTGACCCGCCGAACTTCTTACCGCCATATTTTCTGAATTCCTAAAAGACTGTTTCATGACATAAAAACAAAATCACCAAAATCGGTCTAGGTGCTTAGGAGGATTCTAGAACCCGATCTCAGCGCCACCTACCGGTTCCAATTGTGAATCTAAACCATCCGGTGACCCATTGAAACACACGAAACAAATATCATCAAAATCGGTCCAGCCGTTTAGGAGTTCACTGTCAACACACGTACAGAAGAATTATATACATAATTCCTAATCTATATGATTAGGAATTACTATACACAATAGAAAAGTACTGCTTCTGAACCTGATTTTTAAAGCATTCTAAGAATTTGGCCTGTCTTTTATAATAGGTAGCTCATTCCAGAGACCCACAGCATATTTTATACGATTTCAAAGGAACACGCGGATTATATTTTGAGAAGTTTTCAAATATGGGATCACAACCTAAGAATATTAAAAAAAAATTGTTTATTATTTAATGTTGAATTATAAGTTTCTAAGTCATAGTACCGCCATCTCTTGTTCAAACCAAAATATACATTCTTGATACGTATATATTCCTTCTCTTTTTGCATAATAGTATTACGAGTTGCGAGACTCGAATTAAAAATGCCGTTAGAATTACTATAGAGCTTATTAGTACTATACATATACAAACACGTATAACACATAGGTACAAATATAACCGAACACAAAAAGTCCAAACATAATGCAGAAGGTCGTAAATCAATAAAACGCGTAAAGTCCGTCACTTATTAGATTCCCGATTGCAGTACATACGTCTTGCTTGCTTCGCTCGTGGTTCTCGATCAACTCACTCTTCATCAATCGGGCCATTGCACAAATGCAAATATGTCTGCCCGGCAAGCGTCGACGCGTTTTCCCAGAAATCGTAATCCGCACACCTGGCTAATTATGCCTGCAAACGGCCATAAACGAGTACAGTATGCTGTTCTCCACAATAACCAATAAATAAGTAAACAAAAGAAGACAATCATAAAAGAATTACAATTAGTTCAAATGCCGACAGGTAATAAAATATGTTTTTATAGATATGTGTAGATTTTGTTTTTGTCGGAACTTAAGTTCTAACAATAGTATGTATGTATATCTATCTCTGTCCCCCAATTTTGCCTTGCAACATGGAAGACGTCGCCATTTTGTTGTGGGAGTCGTCTTGCGGTGTTAAAAAGACAGACATATAAGAAATAATAAGATTGTTGGCAAGTGAGATGAAACAAACTAAATGGGAGCCGCCTAGGCTTGCCAGACCGCCGGGAAATCCGGGATTGTCCCGGAATTTTGCCTCTTGTTCCGTGTCCAGTAATTAGCGCTTATTGTCCCGGATTCTGAAAACTTACTATTTTTTAACAAAATGTACCAAAACAATTTTTGTTTCTAAACACTTACTGATTGTTTTTCAAGTTTAGAATTTATTGTTTTAACATTTTTTATGGTAGTGTCTTATTATTATTGTTTTTTTCTTCAGTTTATTACTATTTAATTTGTAATTTAGTATTCAATGTCTACCAAAGTTTAAATTTGCTAATTTAAGCTAAGTGCTCAATTCTATGATAGTTTAACGTGTTGATTTACTACCACAGTGCTTCATCATAGAATTATAAATGGCGTTAATTACCTACTAAGTACAGAGTACATACCTATTTAATAAAAGTATGTATTTGAAAATATATGGCATTTTTCTTTTCAAATATGAATCCTTTGAAAATAAAATAAATAAAAAAATATATTATTTTTCTACTATGGCCACGACCCGACATTGTTTTTCTAGAATTGTCCCGGATTTGATAAATTACTATCTGGCAACCCTAGAGCCGCCCTAAAAAGTAATTACTTCAAACAATGAATTATTGGTTAAATGGAGTTTCGATTTCCGTGCATGTGAGCTGTCTGCGTCTGAAGCCAAGCCAACCAACCAAGCAATTGTTTTATTATATCTTTTAGAGTATTCACAAAATTAAGAATTATTATTTCAAAAGTATGTATGACCTTGGAAGTCTATAGTTTGATTTGTGGAACAGTAATGTTGAAAGTGCTGACGGCTATTTGGTACTTATAAAGTACGGGTTCAAATAAAAACAATTGTTATTTATGATACTATCCCTGCAGGTACGGAGAAAGAATACAATTTCCTGCGTTGGGGCGGCCTGTCCTAAGAGGCGACTTAACAACCCACAGCCAGGTGGTAGGGTTTTGCCCGACTGGACTGGAAAAAAAGTTGACTTTTACAAACCAGCTTAAAAATACCAACAACCGCACGTGTATCATACGTTTCTCAACACATTTGCGAGACAATAGCACAATAGGTAATGAAACAAACAAATATCAAGTCAGAAAGTCGCAATTTTTTTAACGTGTTTGATATGAAAATGGCACGCGTTGACAATGGCGGTGGGGTAGGGGAATGAAATAGGAATGTAGGATAGGGAGTGGCACGTGGGCCATCGGAACTCTTACTCATTGTTTGAAACACAATTAGCTCAGAGTTAACTATTTCAAGCTGATATTCTGTGAGAGCATGATATCTCATCAGTCAAGACGGCCCTAACAGCTGGAACTAAAATAATAATTCCAACATATCTCTGTCACGTATAAAAAGGCTGTATAATGTTTTCCCTCGATCGTCGTCAGCGTACCGCACTCCACTGCTAGACAGTACTCCCCAAGTCGGCGTCACAGGAAACTGTTTTATTTGCGGAGGAGCCATTTTCTACAGAACTGTTGCTTTCTTCGTCTTCGTTTGAACAGGATCCCTTCTCAGTGATAGATTCAGACATGGATGATACATTTGTCCCTCAACGTGTCTGTTTGTACTTCTCTATTCTTCTTACTTTCACAACCTCTCTAGTCATTTCTTCCAGTTTCTTTTCTTACCATGTGTACCGATGCTTGCTGTTTTTGGACTAGTTTTTTATTAACATATTTTTTTACGAAATTGAATTACAAAATTCAGACTAAAACGACAATAAACTTAACTAAGTAAAAATAAAAAAATTGTAATGCATTATTAACAAAACAATTTGTTTATTATTTAAGCGGGAATACCAAGCATGGTTGCCAGACTACACTTTCATACATTACATAGTATAACTCTTCTCTCTCTACTATAGTAATGTGTATATATGTCTATCTCCCTCTCCCCAACACCGAGTACGCGCGAAATGCAGCAGCGACGGCGCGGCTGCAATACTTCTCTTCGAACCTTTGCACACTAAACTTCGCTACAAACTTATATATATTTATACAAAACAATAACAAAGGCCGGCCCAGTGAACTATTCAACTTGTTTTTTTCTGTGATTGTGTAAAGTGTTAGCAGACGTGAATGTTCTACGTGCTATGTAAGTTATATGTATTCATATTTATTACTTTTTGAATACACAACAACGGACGCGCAAAGTTGAGCCATTTGCTAACCAGCGGTTCTTCGGATGCCCGGATACATTCCTAAAGTATTCTTTGGAAATCCGGGCACATACACAATTAAGAAACAACAAACTATTGCGCTCTATTGTACTTAGCTTAGACGCCCCTGTGTGTGTGCTGTGTACGGACGTAGCTCAATACTATTATAGCTACGTCATAATGACCCAGGGCTGCCCGTGTGCGCTTGCTAGATGAGTTGGAAAAAGCGCTAGATTCTGTTACATGATCAAAATTACAAAAAATATCCAGCAAGGTAGAAGCAAAGATCAACCACTTCTTGTCGTTTGACTACGAAACCCTAAAAGTCTGGTATTTAGGTTTGGACAGTCCTCAAAAAACGAATTTGTATTGTAGTGATGCTAATAAGATTTTAATCAACTGCTATGACATGATATATACTACCTTTGGGTTATTTAAATTTAATATACATTAAATAACGTAAAAATTAATTAGATATTTGCATATCATAAAAAGCGCAAGATTTCGCACTGGATGTTGTTTAATAAAAATGGGAGCTGGGTTGCCCTAAAAAGCGCTGTCTAGCTTCGAAAGCGCTAAAGTGGCAGCCTTGATGAGCCGGGCGCCGGGGAAGTCCCGTAAACGAGAAAGCGAGCGAGGATATAACTCGTCTTCCGACGACCTCGTCCCTCTAACACCTATCGCGTTCTGCGCATCGAAAAGTGCTATGTATGTATGTATGGCTGCTGGACTCCCGTAATAAATTAAAAGTTACTTGAAATAAAACAAATACGCAAATGCTCATTTATATATATTTTATACAATGAAAAATACTATAAAAGACAACCCTGAATATTAATATATTTAATAAAAGCAAAACATAAAGACTCGCGGTGTCAGTGTTGGATAAGGCTAAACCGTAGAAAAACAATATATATTAGTTATCACAATTGCATAACAGTGAACGTGGCCTACGTTTTATATTTGTATTTAACAAAACTTAACAACAATATAACGAATGTTTCACAAAACAAATCATTTTGATTTAGACGTTTCATAAGTAAACAAAAAAAAACACAAGTACTAATTTTTATGTATAGACAGACTTTTTTTTCTTGTGACACATTCGTAATTTTTTGTTTGTGTAATACAGGTTTATCGTAAGTAAATTGTTTATCTTCGAAAGCATGGTTATGCGTGAGATTGCGAGCTCTTTTAGGTATAGTTCCCGGCACGAATCTTGAGCGGTCACCTTGGCCTACGCACAGTGATATTGGGGTACTTTTTCGCAGCATGTAGAAAAGGGACAAAAACTTAATATTTTCGATATGTCAATAAATGCATTTTATCCGTGCAGGAACGGAGAAAGAATACAATTTCGTGCGTTGGGGCGGCCTGTCGTAAGAGGCGACTACACAACCTATAGCCAGGTGGTAGGGCATTTGCCCGAGTGGATGGCTACCACCCCTGGTCTAGAGTATGCCGCCATAACAACGTTGAGTTGTGTTCCGGCATTAGTGGTCAGGTTCCAGTCTCCCTTAAGAGAGCAGCAGCGCATTTGTAGCACCTTTGGTGTTGCAAATGTCCATAGGCGATGGTAACCGCTTTTCATCAAGTGGGCCGTCTGCCTGTCTGCTGAACCCAAAAAAATAAAAAAACCCATAAAGATTTCTGGTATTCCATTTACCGCTCAAAATCCGTGCCGAAAACTGTAGCACCTTAAAGAGGGTTTAGGTTCTGTCCGAGGAAATTCTATAGCTAATATTAGTCTTCTACGGTTGAACGGGGCACATTCTTCATCTTACTATCAATTCTTTACCTTACTATTAGTTGAAAATTGACTAGGAATAGCCAAACATAGGTTACTACTACAAAGTTATTTTCATGGAATAAGAGAGGGTATTCCATAAACCATGATTATTCTAGGGGTGCTTTTTCTACAATGCCAATCTGATAATTAAGTACACTTATACAATAGAGCGCTACTACAAGATGTGTACCCGACTAAAATCGGAGTTAGACTGTCTGGTCACTCCGTCCGCACGCTTTTATATACGAGCGATGACGGAACGAGCTTAGTAGTGGAATAATGCATGCAAACTACCCACTAATAGTGTCCACTAAATAATCCAACTTATTATCAATAGTACAATAATCTAACTCTCATATAGGTTGTATGTCAAATCTTAACTAGTAGTAAGGTAAATGAATTTATAGTAATACGCAGGAACCGGCCATAAGTGGTTTAAGATGACTCATTGAGTGTAAATATAGTCGACATTCACAGAATCTGGAAAGTAATTTACATTATTAATTCATTATATACTGGTGTTCATCCTCAGATAAACAAAATAGGTAGATAGTGAGTTTATTTATATGAGGAAATGCATTACTGCATCTCCAGCTGGCCGAAGAATTCTCGCGTCTAGGCGGCCCCACCGACACCGATGTGCTGTTGGTACGAGCGACGCCAGGTATACCCTATAGGTTACGGTATGTAGCGCTAGGCTTTATTCGCAACCTCCATAAGCGTGCGGTCCTCTCCTTGGTCGGGGCGGTTAAAATATCCCCGGCATCTGAGAGGCATCCGCGTGCCCTCGCGGCAGTGTGGAGGGCGGACGCCTGTCAAGCCCCCGAGCACTCAACACCCGTAGCCGACGCCCGTGAAGTGATCACAGGTAATTAAATTACTTATGTCAAATTTTAACCAATGATGGCATCCATGCAAGAACGGAGAAAGAATACAATTTCTAGCGGCCGGACGGAATGTCATAAGAGGCAACAAAACAACCTACAGCCTGATGGTAGGGTATATTACGCCGTCTGTTGTGTTGAGTTGTGTTGCCAAGTTCCACTCTCCCTTTAGAGAGCGGCAGCATATTGGTAGCACGTTTAGTGTTATACATGTCTATCCATCAGGTAGGCCGTCTGTCTGTTGAACTCGTGCATTAAAAAAATACCCTTTTGATTTTAAATATTGCAAAACAGCTGTAATCTATGTAACCTGACCAACGTGGACGAAGCCGCGGCTGATCTAGTATGTCATAAGACCCCACGTATGTACGTAACCTATTACATGAATTAAATATAACATATAAGAATTATACAATAATATACCTATACCTTAACAAAACAATGAAATAATAAGTAAAATCAAAGATTTTTGAGAAATTAGGATGACATTTTAACTGTATATTAGGCACAATAAATATCCACGCCCTTGAAACCCCTCTGTAGTTTTTTTTATGTATGTATAACATGTATTTGTGCATAATACATATGAATATTATATATATATATATATATATATATATATATATATAATATATATAGTATACAGATAATATGAATATCTGTATACTATTATTTTTATTACTAATCTTATACTGATATATAAAGCTGAAGAGTTTGTTTGTTTGATTGAGTGCGCTAAACTCAGGAACTGCTGGTCTTATTTGAAAAATTCTTTCAGTGTTAGATAGCCCATTTATCGAGGAAGGCTATAGGCTATATGTCATCACGCTAAAACCAATAGGAGCGGAGCACCAGTGAAGAATGTTTCAAAATCGGGGGGATGTTTTAACTTACTTTATTTAAATTATTCCACGCGGACGAAGTCGCGGGTAGAAGCTAGTATATTATATATAATATATACTACATAGGGGACACTTCAGCAGTCATTATTTTATTAAATAAATTAGATTTATATCAGAACTCTATATTAGCATGAACTATTTAAAGCGGTCTTGCTTTTGTACAAAAACATTGTAAAGCGTAAAGTATCCACTAATTGGCGAAAATCATATTGCACAGAGTTTATTGTCCATGTCGTAAATATTGTAAGCTTTTGGATATGTAATAAATAAATAAATTAAAAATATCAAAAAAATAGATTGGTGTTTGATAAGATATAAGACCGGCCATAAGAATGCATTAGGGCCACAGCACACTAGCTACTTTTAGTGGTCATTCACGTTGACTCGCGGGCGCGGTCACGTAATATCAAACATATGGCGTAATATTCAAGTGTTCTTGTACGAAACGCATGCGCGGTTTAAGTAGCGGGCAAGCTAAGCTAGCGACTGACGCGTGAGTTGTATGTGTGTGATCACGTCGAACTAGCGACGAAGCGCGCGATTCACTCGCGACGTCGGGTAAGTTCAACCAGTATGAACTTGTCGCTAGAAACGATATCATGTCTTTCAATACAGAAGAGTTTATTAGTGCTGTTCAGGTTAGAACTCCGATTTGGCAAAGTAAACATAGGCATCATATGAACAGAAAAGTTCTTAATAAATTACGGAAGGAAATTGCTGAATTGTTTCCTTGAATGAAATAAAGGAAAAATCTTGAAGGATGATCTCTCAAATTACTATATAAAGTATGAAATTTACCATACCGTGCTCTTTCTTTAATAATTTCATGCACAACAATTCAAATTTTTATCATCTCTCCCACTTGAGGTATGAATTTTTGGTTAAAATTAAAAGATCGTCGTTCATGTTTTCAATCTCTGAAAACACGCCATACTCGCGCAAACGCCTGGCGAAAAATGTGAAGACGAACTCGCTATGTCTACCGTACCCGCACCCGCCGCCGCGACCGCGCGTGAACAAGCACTTAGCATCGGCGATCGGCGATTTTGCGACTGCATCGATGCTGGACCGCGTCGGCTGTAGTGTTGTCTATAGTTTGCTTTATCAATAAAGCAAGCAATGCAGCTTCATTATAATCTATGGCAGGGGTGTAGTTTCTTGAAAATCTAGCGCAACACTGAGAGTCAAGTCGTGTTCGGCAGACGCCAAATCGATCTGTGCGGAGTGTAGCGTTCAGCTGCTGTGTCACGCTTCTAAAAAGCGACTCAATCTCCGCGTTTGGCGTTTTTAAGTGTGCGGTGTGGAGTGTTCGGTCGCCGTATGTAGCTTCTAAAAAGCGACTAGTCGCCTATCGTCGATTTTAAAAGTAGCTAGTGTGGTGTGGCCCTTACTCAGTTGACGGTGTAATTTATCAACGCGAGCCCCCACAGGAGACCTTTGTTAATCTATACTATAATAAATCTGTAAATGGTTCGAGTTTGTACAATGCGTTTAAAGACGTAAAAAAAAAATCAAGGGGGCTAATTCGGACCAGAAGATTCCGAAAATTCAATTTTTAGAATTTTTGTCTGTCTGTCTATGTAAATGAAAATCGACATAGAGCAAGCTCATATCCTGAGGCGTGTCTTAGGATAATTTTTATCTCGATAAATAATGTCGTTTTCTTAGAATAGACGGATTAGCTAATTAGATGGCGCTGCAATCGCATTTTTCAATTTACTAACAATTAGCCACGTTGTCATAAACAACGTGGCTTTCGTTGTATTACTTCAAATCTGGTTGGCTTCGACTCATCTCATTGTTTTGCTGGGCAGTTGTCTAGACTATATAGACTTAGTTGCTTTGTTATCATTATATGTGGTTGCGGCGAGGAACACCTCTTTATAAATTCTTCCCCATACCTCGCCATCAAGAAAAGAATAAACTTTTAAATGAAGAATGCGCAAAACTAGACATATTCAGCTTAGTGTCAATGCTGTCACCGCAATATAAAAATAATCAATGTTGGAACATAAAGAAAATTATACTATTATATTGTGAACCCCGGGGACTATTGCAGTGTGGCAGTGGACTGGTGGCAAGTTAAGTTACTCTTCCCTTGCTTCTTCTGCCACGTCCTTTTGCCTTCTCCTGACCATCGTATCGCAAGTCAAATCAAATAATTTATTACATAAAAACATGGGTATACAATAGGTCTTGTTATTTTATACTGAGCACATGTTTCTTACCAGTTGGGCGTACAATTTTTTTGAAACTTATATATATATATATATATATATATATATATATATATATATATATATAAACTTATATAAATTATCACCAACTGTTGACACAAAAGCTTTCCTAACCGCTTACTTTGGTCTTGTCGAATCAATTTTGAGATATGGGATAATTTTTTGGGGTAATTCAACTGACGCAAATATGACATTCCTTATGCAAAAACGCTGCATTCGTTCGATGTTCCGTCTACAAACTATTCAAAGCTGCAAACCGTTATTTATAAAACACAAACTGCTAACAGTACCGTCATTATACATCCTCGAAGTAGCCATGTTTGTTAGATATATATAATAAGGATTTATTCCCATGTATGTCAGATGGTGTACCACGTAACAGACGAGATTACCAAAAATTTACAATAAGATTCCACAAAATATGAAATCATTAAATACAAATTCTATCTAAAAAAGTTGCTCGCTAATAAATGCTATTAGACTATAAATGAATACATAGATGATAATTTATAATTCAAACTAACAATGATAATGATATTACCTATTACAAAATTATTTATATTGACTGTTATAATTATGACTATGGGGCTGTGGACACTATTTATTTTTAATTGAAATTTTGACATATTATATTCTAATTAATTGTATAAATATTGTAATATTTTAAACAATTGTACGAGCTAAATCTGCACGCCAATCTGGCAAAAACATGCGTACTTAAATATAATTATTGTAACACCTTTTAAACCATGTTTTATGCAAGTAAATAAATTTGAATTTGAATTATATTATATAGGTACATACTTATTTGGTGTTAATTTTTATCGCTTATGTTTCAATCTTATAATTATGCATAACCTGTATTTTGTATGTATAGTTATATTTATAGAATAATTTAATTTTAGTTTTTTAATTAATTGTATATTATTATGTTGATTAAATATAAAATTTTATCTGTATAGATATATAGATTTTGCATGCAAAAAACTGAGCTAGCCCTTCTTCACTAACAACTTAAATAAAATGTACTTTTAAAGTTTATAACCTTAAATTTAACAAAATACTAAATGACACACAATTTAAATTTAGATATGTTTCTAATGATATGTATATGGTACAAATATTATAAATATATTTAGCACTTAATATTCTAACTTCTCACATATATTTAAAACTTATTATTAAGTAACTCAATTACACTGTAGTTGCTTTTTCTTGTTAGTACTTTCTTAAATTGTAATTTAAATAATTTTGATTTCGGAGCTTTCAGCTCTTTTGGGATTTTATTATATATTTTTGGGGCCATGCATACTTTACTCTTGTACAGTAAAATTGTTTTCGTGTTATCGCGCCCGCAATATGTATAAAAAATACATCTTGTGTAAGTAAAAGAAAGGTACTGCCTAGGGCTTGACACGCGGCGCAGCCGCGGGGCAAACTCTAGTTTTGTATATGTATAGACAAACATAAAGAAAATATATAATATGGACCGTAATAACAGGTTAAGTGTTAATTACCATCGACATCCGATCCCGCTACTTGATAATAGGTCATAGCAAGAATCTGCAACAAAAAAGAAATTGGCTAAGTGAAAGAAAGAAAGAACAAAAAAATGAGAAAGAAAAAAGAAATAATTGATTAAAACTTCAACAGCAGTAAAGTATACAGCAAAAAAATCTAATTTACCAAGAACAACCTCAGTGGAAAACGACTTAAAGTATATTCTCATCGAGAACCTCGTCCTTTTTTTGATCGGTTAAAATACAGTACTCACCAAACAGACGAAGAAGACAATGTATTTCATTTTGATTATTTTATAGTTATTCTTCCAGTAATGATGAAATAATAGCTTCTTCCTACGTATTTCACCAATTTATATTAAAATATTATGTCAACAAAGACAACTTCTCCCGCGTTGGGCAGCAGCTGTGTCTGAACAAATATTTTAAATTATTTCTCTCGAATATTCTTAAGGTGCTATCTTCATGAAGGACACCTATCAGACATGTCAAATATTGGCAGAGGGGTACCGTAAAAAGATATTTAAATCATCATCGAAATATTAATTCCCGATTGCATCCAGAGCTTTCGTAAAGTCCATTAAGTTCACAACGGTTTCGTGGGGCAAAGTAAGTGTAATGCTCTTCAACAAAATCCCAGAAAACGTTCAAGTGTTTCTATTTATTTATCCGAGAAGGCATATAATAATAATTATAATATAACGTCTATAATTATTATAGACGTTGTAACACGCTAAAACTGTTTGTTACTTGACAGTAGATGGCGCTGTACATTTATTAAACGCGCTAGTCTTTACACAATTCAGTAATTAGATAGTGGCATGCATTTAGGTGTTAAAATAAACTCTTGCGACATATTGACTTTGCATCTATTTCGTGGAACGTACTTTGGGTCCGTTATAGATGAGTTCTAACAGGTCAATTTTAATATCTGTTACCCCTGTTACTGTTATCCAAAAATAACAGCATTGATTATCTGTTATTAAATAACATATTGTTATTTACTTGTTATTGGAACAAAGTTGCTTTACGCGGCTTGCGGTGCATACCTATTGTTTACAACATAGCGCTTTCAGTGTTAGATTTTTATCTTTATGTACCATCTATGTATACATAAAGTTATTTTTCAGCGCTTAGCACCTTATTTAGCGCTCTTTTTAATTATGTAACTCTTCACTGTAATATCGACGTGTATTGCAATATTATGGTCAAAAGACCAAGTGTTTATAAAAAAGTAAACCAAGAAAGTATCCAGTCTTATTACTTTATTTTCAGCGCTTTTTCCAAATCCTTGACTATCTAGCGTTTATTAAGAGTTCACATAACATGTTTTCTCTAAGGAAAGTTGACACAAAAGCCGCGTTCGATTCTGGGCGTGCACATTGTATCCAGACGCATCCCGTAATGTGTGCGCATCTTAAATGCTTTACTTTCTGTTACCTTATAAATACTAGGTGCGTCTTTATTTTCGTCGTACGAAAAAGGTGGTCAAAGCAGTAAGGGAAAGAATTCGAAGAAATCCTGTCCGAAAGCAAAAGATTTTATTTCGGGAGATGAAGATATCACCTAAAACCATGTGGCGTATTTTAAAAGGTGATAGGATTTGCAGCCTATAAGAGACGCACTGGTCATTTCTTAACTCATAATTTAAAAAAGAATAGGGTGGTAAAATCGAAACAACTATTGAAGCGGTACGCAAAAGGAGGTCACAGAGAAATTTTGTTTACGGATAAGAATTTTTTTACAATTGAGCAACATTTTAACAAACAAAATGACCGTATTTATGCTCAAAGCTCTAAGGAAGCTTCTCAATTAGTCGACAGTGCAACGTGGGCATTATCCGTCTTCAGTGATGGTTTGGTGGGGTGTTAGCTATGAAGGAGTGACTGAGCCATATTTTTGTGAAAAAGGTATCAAAACATCGGCACAAGTGTATCAAGATACCATTCTTGAGAAGGTAGTTAAGCCCCTTAACAACACCATGTTCAATAACCAAGAATGGTCCTTCCAACAAGACTCGGCGCCGGGTTATAAAACTCGGACCACGCAGTCTTGGTCGGAAACGAACGTTTCGGACTGCATCAGAGCTGAAGACTGGCCGTCGTCTAGTCCCGATCTTAATCCGCTGGATTATGATTTATGGTCAGTTTTAGAGAGTAGGGCTTGCTCTAAACGCCATGATAATTTGAAGTCCCTAAAATAATCCATACGATTGGCAGTGAAGAATTTTCCCTTGGAAAGAGTGCGTGCTTCTATTGATAACTGGCCTCAACGTTTAAAGGACTGTATTACAGCCATTGGAAACCACTTCGATTAAGCTTTTTATATTTTAAATTGTTTTATATTTATGTATTAAACTAACACACTGTAAAACTTATAAATGTTATTTGCAAAAGAATTTTTTTTTCTTTGTTACAATATTTATGGCAAGACTAAGGTACTCTTGAAGTGATTCCTTGATCACCGAATCAGGATCTGATGGGTGGATCCCAGAGAAATCGAGAGTTAGTAAAAAAAACTCCAAGAACCTATATTGTTTCAAAAAATGCTTGTTTATTTACGCTGGCCATATTACACTTTCTACAGGCGCTTAATTTTTTTGTAGGCATGGCATCATACAGGCATGTTAAGCGGTTTCTCCGTCAATTGTGGACCGATTTTCAAATTTTTTGATCTGATTTGTGGATCGCAAGGAAATCGAGAGCAGGGTTGCTCTTATAGAGCATATACACCGAAAAGAATATATGCTTGAGATATAAATATAATAAAAAATATAAAGAAAAACAATATTTAGCTAGACGTGTCTGGGGAGTTTCTTGCCGCTTTTTCTTCTTAACAGCAATAACACGTTGCGAAGTGGTGTGCGTAGAATAGGAAGTAGAATTAAATTTTAACTTTTATGTATGACCTTCAAAAAGTGTTCTCCAGTTGAATTTATTTTGAATAAAAACTTTTGAATTTGAAAAATAAAATAAAATATTTTTCAGTCTTTGCCTCCCTCAAAAAAATCAAGATTCATGGCCGACAGAGCCCTCCATCGTGCGCGGGTCCGCAAGCACTTATCTAATTTATTGAGAGATAGGTACTTATTTTACTAGACCATTGTCATACGTTGTTCTTACATTATTACAATACATTTTATTGTTGCTCCAAAATTATTGGCCATATTAACAATTAACTGCACTTATGTCAATACAGACATTCAAGAATTTAACGAATAACAACTAATGTTTAAACGTAGCTAATTGGCTGTATGCTTTTTTCTATGTATGTTACGCGATTACTCCATCAATCGTGAAGACGTTAATTAGCTGTACTCATCATCATGCGAGCGTTAAATCTCGGTTGCATTCGTAGCCTTCAGTCCGACGCCCAGGGTCCGCATTCCTACTTTTTCTACTCTACTTCGCGCGGTCTTCAGCATCCCCCGTTTTGACACCATTGGTACGCATGTCCTTCACAACGTCAAGCCAACATTTCTGGGCCTTCCCCTTCGACCGGGACCTGGCGGAGGCGGCATGGCTAGACATTTGTTCCCCACATAATTAGCCGGTCTCCGTAAAACGTGGCCGTACCAGCGTAAGCGGCACTCTTGCAGTTTCTCTGCTATGTCACGGACATGAAGACTGCCGCGGATGCGGGAGCTCCTGATCCGGTCTTTTCGCGTCACTCCACACATCCATCGCAGCATATTCATCTCCGTGACACGCAGTTCTTGCTTGTGTCGCTCAAGTACAGGCCACACTTCACTTCCATACAAAAGGACAGGTCTAAGGATGGATTTATAGACCTATCCTTTTAATTTAACCGGCATTTTGGGGTCACAAATGACACCTGTCACCTCACGCCACTTGGCCCAAGCTGCTGTGATGCGGGTCTTGACGTCGTGGTCGATATCTCCTGAATGAAATTAGCTGTACTTTCAACACATAAATGCACAGGTACTTAATATGAAACTAATAATATTAAACGATATTAAAATAATAAATATTGATATTAAACATAACTTTTAATGCTAAATTTCAAGGTTAGAAGTTCTGTAAATATACAAATACTATTACAAACGCAAAAACGTCTCGAAGCTAATTTACCTGTACCAATCTTAATTTTTTTCTTTATTCGGAAGTTTATACTTCTGAGGTGGTCCGATAGTCACCAAGTCAGGTTCTGATGAGTGGATCTTAGGGAAATCAAGAGCAACCCTTATTGAAGAACGCCGAGCACTTACACTCTTGGAAAAAGAAAACTTGTATACGCGTGCTAGTAGTACAATTACTGCAGGCGTTTATAATATTATTTTTAAAGCTATTCAAGCAACTAAAAAGTAGAAAATATTTTTTTTACAAAAACAAAACCGACTTTAAACTAAAATGCAAAAAATAAAATTCTGCAACATCTTAAAGTCGGTGCAAAGTCAAACATAAAACGCAACAGCAAAATTGCACTGACTTCAAGATGTAGAAAATATTTATTATTTGCGGAATTTTTATGACATTTTTGAGTGTGTTTGACTGAGTCCCTGGATTATTCATAAAAATTTCTTTGGTAATCTTTGTATTAATTCAAAATCCGACGGTAATGGCGGCATCTTGTGAAGTGAATCATAATTGGGAGGGGAACAGAGATAGATATACATACATACCGGTATACAAAAAGAGAAGGAAATATGCATGCATCAAGAATATGTACTAAAGTATGAACAAGAGATAGGGTTACCATGACTCAAACTATTGTTCAGCATTAAATAATAAAGAACAGGTACCACCTATATTACTTATAATTGTATATTAATTTCCAAAATAAATAAGAAAAAAGAAAGACAAGAAGATAAAGAAAGTTTCTAGAACTGCCTATAAAACTGTCGATATGACGTATGCTAATGAAACTAATAATCAATGCTCATTTGTATATTTATTTATTTTCTTTATTTTTACATAATATAAAACTAAACTACCCAACGGATTTCTAAGTGGTTTTCACCATCAGTTAGGTAATTTTTGAATAAAGGTTTACATATATACACTAGCTTTTGCCCGCGACTTCTCACGCTATAGTCAAGGTGGCGAAGTCCGTCAATGGGGTAAATTCATACATCGCTCGTTTTTTTAACTTTTTTAAACAGACTTTAACGACAACTACAATTCGAAGACAGAATCCAATGGAGTTTTAGCTTCACTGATTGATTTGTTTTCGTCGTAACTATTCAAAACCGGGAATAATGAGAGGTGTATGGAGTCGCCACTGACGGATTTCGCTACCTTGACTATATATAAAAATCTTATTAAGTTTATATATATTTATATTTATATTTATATTTATATAGTAAAATACTGTTGAAATGCTTGGACCTTGGTCCTGAGGCCATGAGCCTCTTTCAAAATGTATCAAAACGACTCGTTGACTCTTCAGGTGATCAGAAGGCTGGTGCTTACCTCAGGCAACGGATCAGTATGGCGATCCAGGGAGGAAACGTAGCCAGCCTTCTGGGCACCTTACCCATAGAAGACGGTGATCTTGGCTCAGTATTCTACTTACAGCTTGAGGGACTTAAGTTTTCTTTTATTGTATTGAGTTTATAAAGTTCATTAAAATACAACTACCCATTACGTTTTGATACGTGACGTAGCGGCGGGAAAAACTAGTTACATACTTTATAAAATGCATAGGAAATACAATTTTGAATAGATATATTTAATAAGTAAAACTAGCCGGTGAACAAATTCATAATGCCATGGAAGAAATAAATCATTGTCATGTTCTGCTGGTATTTTAAGCGTTGGGTTGTTGTGTTGCGTGCAATGTTATGTATACCTTGTTTTTTCTTATAAGATACATTTATAATTCATTTGTGTTATCTAACTTTAGTTGTGGCTTGAGTATAATTTTTTGTGGCTTAAGAATTAAATTTATTTAAACATCATTAAATAGTGTTGTAATTCAGTTTTTCTCAATCTGTGGGTCGCGACCCTTAGGGGGGTCGCAGAGCCTTACTCGGGGGGTCGCCAGCAAAAGGGAACAGGCTATTTAAATTTATACCTCGTAGTTGGTACTTTCTGCGCTCAGCAGCTTTTTGTAGAGTACCTATAGGTCCGAATAATGAACATAGGTAACAAAATAGAGAGAAAAACATAAACGTAGTCTTTTAAATTACTAACTTTTTGTCCGTGTATATCCTAAGGGGGTCGCCGGAATTTCAACCTGTAAAGGGGTCGCGTATTCAAAAAGATTGAAAAGCACTGGTGTAACTTAATGCACAAATCCTGTTTGTAAGGTATGAAAATTGTCTTCTAATGAAAAACAATGTATAATTGAGTTATAATTAACAAGTATAGATAATTAATTTTTCAAGTAGGCTTTCAGGGCGAAATCCTAAACTATTCAATATAGTGAAAATTAAAATGGTATCATTAGATTTTTGAAAAATCAATTACCCTGGTCAGGTGTTAAATCGGCTGATTTCGAAAAAATAAACACATTCTGTATTATTACATCGTATTATAGTGTAGCTTGTCAGAATCAATTTCTGTGAAGGAATGTCAAAGGGCAAACCAAGGGAAAGGGTTGTTTTTGTACAAAATGTTCTATTGTTATGTATTATGTTTTCAAAATCAGCCGATTCAATTCCTGACAAGGGTAATTGATTTTTCAAAAATCTAATGCTACCACTTCAGTTGTCGTCAAATTGGCCTCCTGTCTCTTTTGAGTGTTTTTCGCTGTTTCGTATAGTTTAGTATCTGGCCCTGAAGGCCCACTTGAAAAATTCACCTGTATAGCTAGAATCTGTATTGTATCCTAGGCGTATCTTTATTATTTAGGGGGTATTGGTAGTAGGCGTTGTCAATGGTCAATCTGAAATTTTCATTGGTTTCTCGTGTCACTGGAATCGTTAGAGGAGCCAGAGTTGGAGTCACCAGTAGAACCTGAAGTGGAGTCACCGGTAGAACCTGAAGTGGAGTCACCGGTTGAACCGGAATTGAGTCACTACCAGAACCAGAAGTGGAGTCACCGACGGAACCGGTAGTAGAATCACCAGTGGAACCGGAAGAGGAGTCTCCGGTGGATGATTCTTGGACGTAACAGACGACGAGAACCTGTAACAGATATATGTGTATTAAGTCATTTCAAGTTCTAAAACCTTTCTTCCTCACTCTAATCCCATCTTATTATTTTTATCCGTGCACGAACGGAGAAATAATACAAATTCCTGCCTTGGGACGGCTTGTCGTAAGAGGCGACAAAACAACCCCCAGCCAGGTGGTAGGATATTTACCCGACTGGATGGCTACCACCCCTGGTCTAGAGTATGCCGCCGTAACAACCTTGAGTTGTGTTCCGGCATTAGTGACCAGGTTCCAGTCTCCCTTCAGAGAGCAGCAGCGCATTTGTAGCACCTTTGGTGTTGCTAATGTCCATAGGCGATGGTAACCGCTTTCCATCATGTGGGTCGTCTGCCTGTCTGCTGAACTTCGGCAATAAAAATAAAAAAATCCCCATTTACCTATTCCATTTCTCAAAATATAGAAGTGTGGGAGTTTCTTGCCGCTTATTCTCCTTAACCGCAATAAAACATTGCGAAGGGTGTACTTAGAATAGAAAGTAAAAATTTTAACTTATGTGTGACCGACTTTTAAAAAGTGTTCTCCAGTGGTACTTATTTTGAATTCCTTCAGGAGAAAAAGAGGAAGGTTTTAAATTCCTTCGCCTATCCACTGTCTACAATTTGCGCTCTGATACGTATCGAAAACTTATAACACCTTCACACACTTCATCCTATTATGATAATTCTTTTACAGTGCAGGCTGTCAAACTTTGGAATATGTTGTCTTTTACTGTCAGAGAGGCTAACTCCTTACCAACATTTAGAAATTTGCTCAGATAACGCTATTTGTCCACAAATAGCTAGGTCTGATTAACAGAATATAATAATGCTAATGCATTTATTATAATAACTTATGTATTATTGAATATATATATGACTATTTATATATGTATGTATTTGTATATTTATTTCTTAAACTAGTTTGAGTATTCAAGTATCTTGTGCCTTTTCCTGCACCACCTACATCGCCTGATTCAAATTTCTTTGATTTAGGTTGCCTGGAAGAGATAGCTTTGAGCGATTAAACCGCCTATTGTATTGCCTAGAAAATATTGTAAATATGGTCTGTTTTTGTAATTGTATATTTTGGTGTGCAATAAAAAGTGTTATCTCTCTCTCTCTCTCGCTCTGAATTTGAATTTGATCATCTCATGTGTCTAATGTGAGTGTGGCAACATGTCAGCTAGAACATTTTTCAAAGCTAGTAATGACACTAAAATACATCTGTTCAGGACGTTTTGACAGTCATTCTACACCTGTCAACTCTGGACTGAATGCATAAAGCGTTCTCTGAGTAGCACACGTGTTAAATATCTATAATATTATAAAATTCTCAACATGTCATGTCTGTACATTAAAGCTATTAAAAAAAAAACAACTGGATAGACTATATAAACAAAGGAGAATACGATGCATTGTTTTTAGATTTCTTATCTGTTTGTCCTTTTGTCTGTTTGTTCGGGATTCACGTAAAAACTACTGGGCCGATTTCGATTCGGTTTTCACTGATCGTGAAACGATACAATATGTTACACTAGTATTTATTTTAATTTTGAAGCTACAGAGTATTTTATTGTTGGTTTTATTAACATTTATTTATTTGTTTTACTAATTAAATATCGGTAGAATTAAATTTGTTAATTATTATTTAACAAATTGGGTCATTTTGGTCTTACGCCAAAAGGAAGTTTTGCACTAAAACTCAGCGTTGTGCCGGATGTAATTCCAGCACATCAATATGCTGAGTCCAAACCTTGTTCGCTGAAAATGCGGCGAACAAATTCTCAAAATATGCTCTGTGTATAATAATATATAAGGTATGTAATTACGTCACAAATAAAGTTTTCTTTCTACCGTCAGCGAATTCTTAGACTTGCAATCTGTGCTACTTTCTATCCTGCGAATCCCGTGGGATTTTTTCTGGGAATAATTTAAAATAGCCAGATTGAAAAAAAGTCGAATTCTAATGTGACTTTTTCTCTTTTTTATTTTTTTTTATTGCAGGAGTTCAGCTGACAGGCAGACGGCCCACTTGATGGAAAGTGGTTACCGTCGCCTATGGACATTTGCAACACGAAAGTTGCTACAAATGCGCTGCTGCTCTCTTAAGAACCTGGTCACTGATGCCGGAACACAACACAAGGTTGTTATGGCGGCATACTCTAGACTAGGGGTGATCGCCATCCAGTCGAGCAAATACCCTACCACGTGGCTGTGAGTTGTTTAGTCGCCTCTTACGACAGGCCGCCCGGCCGCAGGAAATTGTATTCTTTCTCCGTTCCTGCACGGATGAGGAACTCTGATCCTGACTTCTCTGATCGATAGCAAATTTTATGTAATAAAATGTGTAGTATCTTTTATCCCGGGAATCTCGCGGGAGTTTACCCGGGAACGGTTTGTAACTGGTCGGATGCATAAAAATTAGATTACCTACTCCGACAGTTTTCAACGAGACTATAGCATAGCTCACATTCTTTTTTAAATACTGCGGTATTTTGTTTCCCGGGAATTCCGCAGAAATTTCAAGTCGAAGGTGAATGAAGTCGCGGGCATATGCTAGTAATAATCTATTTCGACAGCTACTGCTGTTGAAAAAATACTGTTTAGAAACAGTATATTGTGGCCATGGCTGGCAGGTTGCATCAAACAAAAATTTATAGGGACTGGCTGCGGATTGCTGCATAGAATTAATAATTATTGTAAAACATATGTAAATTAAATCTTTAAATTAAAAATTGACCGTCTGACTTTTTGGCATTAACAAACAATTTGAATTTGTTATATTTAATTGTTTCTATGAATATATATATATACATACAGTCTATCTCGATAATTTGATATTTCTTTTCCGGTCCCTTGAAAAATACTCGATAAATTTAACAAAATCAATGTTAATTGGTCCCTTCAGTAATTTGAAGTTGAAGGAATATTATCTTGCTCGCTAACATGCGATAATTTGAAGTCCGGGCTTTCCTACTCCCTATAATATGAAGCGTTTATCATGCACATACCTGTCGTTTGTTTACATACATGTACAGACCTCTCAATTGTTTACTTGTTTATATAAATGAGATATGAGTAAGTTTGCATTCCAGTCTTCTTTCAAACGTTAATGAGTCATGATAATTAATGTTTGATTTGTGCTATTAAAATGAATCCAAGAAAGAACAAATGTCTTTCCATAAGTTTCATAAGTAAACGCTTGTTATTTTGAACTCTTGACAAGTTGAAATGTATCTCTTGTCCCTTGAATTTTAAATTATCGAGAGTCGACTGTATCTGAAAATAACTAAAGAATTATTATTAACTTTTGTTTGTCCTGGAAGACCACGCACCATAAAAATGGCCCGGACTTTTGGAGGGCTTGCGTGAAGCCTTAGAAAGGCCAACACGTAGAGGTCCCTTAGACATAATTTAATATAAATATGGCGTGACACTAACCGACGATTATACCTGTCTCACCACATCAAAATTCACTTAAGGGCAAGCCCCGGCCAGTGTAGGACTATTATTATACCCCTGGGCCGATTTTGGTGAAATCGGTCCAGAATTTTGTATGTGTGTTTGAGTGGGTCCCCGGACGGCTTGGATTGCCAAATGGAACCGGTGGGCGGCGCTACAATCTGATTATAGTATTTTATTTTTTTGAGAACAGGACGACGTCTACCGGGCCGACTAGTTCTGTCTATACGGGAGCGAAGCCGCGGTAAAATACCAGTAAGTATAAAAAATCAACTGATTTCATGAGTAAAAATAATATTTCGAAATACTCACCAAACAGACGAAGAGGACAAAGTACTTCATGGTTGCTTCTCTTCAGTTACTTCTTCCAGTGTAGGTGAAATAATAAATCCGTTGCTGCGTTTTTGATCAATTTATATCGAAATTGTATGTCAACAAGGACGATGTATTTCATCTTCGCCTGGGTTTGTGATTGAACATGCTTATTCAGTTAATTTTTTCCATTGAAAGAAAGAAGGAACTAAGAAAATAATATTTATTTAGAGTTATTTAAAATAGAATTTATAGATGAGCAGTTTCACAAAATCCAAAAGTTAACTAACTCTAAACAGGCCCCAATTCAGGAAATGCTGGTTGACAACAACCAACGCTGGTCTTACGTTAGTCCCAGCAGTAACGTCACCTTCACAGAAGAAAAAAAAAATACCTAATGAAAATTCAATATTTTAATATTATTTATAATTAGAACAACATGAAACAAAGAATAGACATATTTTGAAAAATTTAATAAAAGTACATATAATATGTAATAATTATTGAAATGTGAAAATATTGAATTAAAATTAATATATTGAATTTTCTGGAATGACTTGTTACGATGAATAGGTATCATATAGACTATAGTTTGCCAAATTGTCTACCATTTGCCTACCACCATAACTAGTGTGTTTTTTAGATTTTTTTACTTATAATTTCATTATCTTGTTATGGTATAGGTATATTATTGTGTAATTCTTATATGTTACATTTTATTATGACATACTAGAATTTACCCGCGACTTCGTCCACGTTGGACAGGTTACATAGCTAAGAGTTGTTTTGCAATATTTAAAATCAAAAGGATATTTCCAACGGGGAAACAGATTTTTAGCATGAGAATACATTAATCACGGTAATTCCCGTAAAAACCAAGCTTAAATGACATTACTAAAGGAATACATAACTACAAATGTCCTAATAAAGATGTCTAATAAACATAGAGAAAGTCACAGTGAAAAATTGGCATTAAAATCAGTTTTTTTCATTCTATCCACTTTAAACCATTCCCAGGAAAATTCCCGTGGGATTCCTGGGATAAAAAGTACCGCAGATTTGAAGTCTGACAATTTGCTATCGATTAATGAAATTCTCATCGAAATCGGCCCCGTAGTTTTTATGGGAATCCCGAACAAACATACAAACACAAAAAACCTAAAAAAGAATACTATACTTATACTTTTACAATATTAATATGTGATTTTGGAGGTGGGCATGAGTCGGCACATCAAAATATTGAGTTCCAACCTCATTTCTAAACTTGCGGCAATCAATTTTTGTATATAATGTATTTTCTAATCTGTTTGTATTGCAAATAAAATTGAAGTGTCTGTTTGTAACGTGATTAGGAAGTAAAAGTAAATTTTAACTTATATATAATAGGTCGGGGAAAAAGTCTTTTCGCATATAGTATATATGAACTTGTAATAAGATCTCTTTGGCTATACCATTTGTATCTGGCTGGTTTTGGTATCATTAAAAGTTTTAATTTTAAAGACGACATTTCCAAATTCAAATTAGGATAATGTGTGATTTTCATTTGTTATTGTTATTGTTAAAATGAGTGGATGTAATGAAGAAATTCGATACATTTTAAAATTTTACTACAAAAAGGTAAAAATGCAACACAAGCCGCGAAAAAATTTGTGATGTTTATGGACCTAATGCAGTATCTGTGAGAGTAGCGCAAATTTGGTTTAAGCGTTTTCAATCCGGAAATTTTGATATCTAAGATGCACGTCGCTCTGGTCGCCCTGTTACAGACAAAATTGATGCCATTTTTGGAAAAGTGGAGCAAGATCGGCATATTAGTAGTTACGATGTAGCTGGAGAACTGGGAATTGACCACAAAACGGTTTTGGCGTATTTGAAAATAGCTAGGTACACAAAAAAGCTCGATATTTGGGTGCCTCATGAACTCACTAAAAGAAATCTAATGAACCGTGTACTCATTTGTGATTCTTTATCACGACGTAATGAAACCGAACCATTTTTGAGGAAGCTGATAACTGGTGATGAAAAGTGGATCACGTACGACAAGAACGTGCGAAAACGGTCGTGGTCGAAGGCCGGTCAGGCTTCACAGACTGTGGCGAAACCCGGGTTAACTCGCAACAAGGTGATGCCGTGTATATGGTGGGATTGGAAGTGTATTATTCACTATGAGCTGTTACCGCCAGGCAGGACCATTGATTCTGAACTGTACTGCGAGCAACTGATGAGATTAAAGCAAAAAGTTGAGAGAAAGCGGCCGGAATTAATCAACAGAAGGGGTGTGGTTTTACACCATGATAACGCTAGACCTCACACATCTTTAGCCACTCAGTAAAAATTACGAGAGTTTGGCTGGGAGGTGTTAATGCATTCGCCGTATAGTCCTGACCTTGCACCTTCAGATTTTCACCTGTTGCGGTCTCTGCAGAATTCCTTAGGCAGTGTCAGGTTAACATCACGAGAGGACTGCCAAAATCACTTGTCGCAGTTTTTCAATCAGAAGCCCCAAATTTTTTATAGCAATGGCATCACGTCCCTACCTACAAGATGGTAAAAAGTTATCCAACAAAATGGCACCAACATACTTTAGTCAAATGTAAATAAACTTTATAAAAAGACCTTTTGAATTTTAATATAAAATGCGAAGAAACTTTTTTCCCCAACCTAATATGATATTTTCTTAAGTTTTTGCGTCTAGTATACATAATAAAACTGCGTTTTAATCGTTTTTTTTACCTCCCACTCATTTTAATATTACATAAAATGATTAGAGCTAGGTCTGTTTGCTGAAGAGTTTCTTGCGCCGCTTCTTCTCTTCAAGCCACAACATTTTACGAAGCGGTAGTAACTTAGATTAGGCTCCCATAGAGTAAATAATAACCATAAACAAAATTAAAAATATATAGTTAAAATGAACAAGTTGGCGATAGGCTAAATAAAACTTTAACAATACTCATTGACACTCGACATCTTTCGTCTTCCGTGATCACGGCCACTAAGAAATGGCCGAAACGTCAAAATAATAATTAAAAAAACAAATTACCGCGCTTAAAACCGTTAAAACGTAGTTTTATTATGTATACAAGTCGCGAAAACTTGATAAAATGTTATTATTTGTATTTAATTTTACAGACAACACGGATTCTATCGTTAATAGGCACTAAAATCTATTTATACTGTACGAGTTCATGACAGTGCTCACTATATCAGCAACTGAGCCGATTGAACCGTTGGGCTATTTTTTACTAACCGAGCGAATGAGGTTTTATAATGGGAACTAGTGCCCACTTTTCAAACAAACCAAGACATACAAAGAGCCTTAAAATTAATAACCTAGGCACAGAAAGGAAAAGCAACACAAATGGCACTAGTTAAGATATATATATATATATATATAGGTATAGACATAAGGCACACACTGCACATGCACTTCCTCACAACACCAGTATGTAACAGATACACTCTACATTAGTATAAGTTCAGTATTAAAGATAAAAAAAAAAAATTATAAGTTATTCTTAAGGTACACTACAACATAAAAATCACTAAATGTCACACACAATAACAAAATAAACAATAAGCGTGTACAAACCTAAAAACTTTAATAGAAATTAAGTTGTAAAAAAGGGTATGGAACTCGAGTCCGTAGAGTAAGTAGTAAATAAAAAAATAAAAAAATGGGAACTAGTACATTTTTATCTCTCATTCGTGAGATACGTAATTATCAACTTTTCACCTCACTCTAACCTTTACAGGTACAGAAACCGCGGTTTAATAGTCGTTTTCGTTATGTCCTTTGAGTTTGGGAAGCGTGCGCTAACCATTGCGCTACCACGATTTTTAATTAGTCATTGTTATGTATATAATAAGGTGGGCTCGTATGTGTAAAATGCAAGGAGAGATTTGGGTAAGAAAGTACCAAATATACCAAATATTAACTATTTGGGCAGGGTTTCCCCGTTATTGTTCAGCCTTTGATGTGAATATTCACACAGCACAGTAAGCAATGAACACCGTCTACACGCCACTACGCCTTTTATACGAAAATGCTACCCTACAAAACAATAACATTGCATCATTGCTAAAAATAGCAATTACATCATAGTGTTGCCAGGATCATAAAAACAATTATAATAATTAGTTACTGATGCACTAAATTATCTAGATGATAATTTAGTGGGCTTATAAAATTAACTAACCGGTAGAAAATGGTAATTTAATTATAAATCGAATCATCTGATAAATAGACTAAAAATATTATCTATGACGATTGTCTATGTCATATTAATATACACTATGGTTCTCATGACTACTGTAGTGGACATCTTGTAACATATGCTAAAATAAAACAATAATCAATGCTCAATTACATATTTATATAATATTATAAAATGCATAAGAATACAATTTTGAAAGGATATATTTAATAATAATAAAACAAGCCGCTAAAGAAATTCAGAATACCATGGAAGAAAGCGTTTTCTATTGCCATATATTGTACCGCTGGTAGTGAATATGAAGTAATTTTAATACACGAACGCATTGCATTGGTCATCCGACCAAGATTTCTCAGTTGGACTGTATGGGTTGCTTTTTGGAGTTTGCTTCCTAAAAATAGTAATTTTATGGGGAGTGAAATTTTTGAGCGTTAACTCAAAACCGTTTTGCTTTTTCTTTTAAACCACACCTGTAATATAGAGGACAAATAAAAAAAAAAATCAAATCGGTCAGTTCGGTATTCGGCCGCATTCGGCTGTTGTCGCCCCACGCTTTACATGGTTTCTAATGTTTAAGGAGTAAACTCCAGTCGCGCGTCGGAGTTGTCACACTTTTTTTTAACTATTTGATTTCAAGGATGAGAATTTAATACGAACATATAGAGTGAACTCAACACTCATTCAATCCATGTTTATCATTTAATATCTGTAATTGAACGAAATGATCAAGCTCTTACTAGAACTGGATAGTTATTCCAAACATAAGCTACATATATAGCACCAACTTAGTCGTGGCTGTTTTGCAAATAATTGCAAAACAGCCACGACTAAGTTGTCTACAAACTCGCCAGCTGGCTAATGGTTGTCGAATAAAGCCGAAAACTGACAAATTTACGGCTTAGGAATCAATCAACGGCAGTTGGTTAGCGAATCATTCGCCCATTAGCTAAATAGGCATCAACTGGTTTTTTAGCCTACTATTTAACCACAATTAGTCGCATGGCTAAGTTTTTGATATCTTCGGTGGTTACTAATCGATAGCTCATACTGTGTCCGTTTCAAATACATTGAGTGAACTCGAAGATGGTGGCTGATCGTTTGTCGTTATGTGGGTGTGGTGCATAGAATTCAGGTATGGTACAAATGTTAACTCTTACTGGCAATGCATTCGTACACTTAGAGTTACGGTCAATGACAATTGGTATATCATCAATAAGTACATACGTAGCTAGAATTTTATATCGCTATTGTATATACATATATCTTTGTCAACGCTTTATTCGTTGGTATTAGAAGTCACTTCGTTAGTGATCCAACTGGAATTTTGACTGCTGTCAGTGTCATCAATAGTGCTATCATTGGAATCTGAACTATAATCGGAAGTGCTAGTAGTCTAGGAAGTGTAAGTACTATCGGAATCGGACTTGGAAGTGTCGTCGGAACTAGAAGTATCGTTGGAACTAGAAGTATCGTTGGAACTCGAAGTGTCGTCGGAACTGGAAGTGTCGTCGGAACTGGAAGTGTCGTTGGAACTAGAAGTATCGTTGGAACTCGAAATGTCGTCGGAACTGGAAGTGTCGTCGGAACTGGAAGTATCGTCGGAACTAGAAGTATCGTTGGAACTGGAAGTGTCGTTGGAACTGGAAGTCTCGTCAGAATCGGAACTGGAGTCATCAGAGGACGTGGATCTGGAATCCCTATTGGAACCGCCAACAATTACATCTAAATTATATTTTTCAGATTCGATACCTCCTTCAAAAATCTTTGTCAGAACATTCTCCTGTTTATCTACTGCAGCAACGTCGTCACCTGAAAAAAAATATTAAGAAAAAGAGTTTCTATTACGAGAAAATATGGTCCACAACAGCAACAATACTCTTTATTGTACACCAGCATGAAAACAGTAACACATTTTCGGGTCTTAAAATTAGAAGAATTCACCCGTGCAGGAACGGAGAAAAAATACAATTTCCTACGGCCGAGCAGCCTGCCGTAAGAGTCGGTAAAACGACCCACAGCCAGTTGGGTTACCACCCCTGGTCTAGGGTGCCGACATAAGAACCTTTGAGTTGTGTTCGGGCATTAGTGACCAAGTTCCAGTCTCTCTTTAGAAAGCACCATTGGTAGCATCTCGGATGTTACAAATGTCCATAGGCGATGGTAACCGCTTCCAGCAGTGGTAACCTGTCTGCTGAACTCACGCAATAAAAAAAGGTAGTAGTACAATGGGCGGCCTTATTGATTAAAGCTATCTCTTAGGCACCCTTTCCAAATAATTGGCACTTTTTACGAAATCAAGTTTATTGCGTTTATTGAGACTCCTTTGAAGCTATTTCGCTATTTTGTATGATTTAGGATTAGGCCCTGAAAGCCTGGATGTTACCTCTATTAATGACAGGAAAACTGACATATTGTATATCTCCAAACTAAATAAGTTACTTTTTTTAAATTATTGTCTTAATTGTTTACTGTCACTTGTTTGCGTTATTCCTCTAAGCATTGAACTGAAACGATCTATTGTCAATAGTTAATCTCTTTGTGGTTATAACCGGCGTTCCAGTAAGACATGATAGACTTTAAGCATTGATGCGCTAGGATCAGCGTGGGTGTAGTTTTCTAAGTCTCACGCTCTTCCTATCACAGCGCGGGTACATGGGAGGAGGGTGGTTTTACTGGAGTATTGAGTAGTCGAGTCTCCACACAAGCCGGCGATTTGACTCTGGTACCCATTCGTGGTCTCACCTCTCGTCGCTTTGGTCTAATCCCTAGTAAAGGACCCGATAGTGTGCGAAATGCATTTCCCGGCCTCAAAATGATAGACTGTTTCTATTGTTCAAATTTCGCTGCAATATTGCAGAACCTATGTTGTTTCGGATTAAATTTACATTTAAAAAATTTAATGAATGCATGTCTATTGGGGGTTATTGTTACTTTGCAAGTATATAAGGTCGGTCCATTGAGACAGAGTTAGTTGAGTGTCAACTGCGATCGAAGTGTTATTATGTGTACATTCGGGACGGGAATTTAACACCAGCAGACTGCGCGTTTTATTATTACGTTCTTCTGTTTCACAGTTTGGACTTGTCATATCGGTTGTGTTTGTAAAAACTGAAATACGTGTGTGAACTTCTAATAAAGTTTTTCATAATTCCAACTGCGTTTTCGATTTAAATCCCACAAATTCCTATCAATACATGCAATGGATGACTATGAGGTCTATATCCGACTCTAGTAAATTACAGAAAGTTCGTTATAAAATTTATCCTGCAAGGAATTGAAAACAGGACCTCTGCACCATACTGAATTAAAGCGACAAAGGCTAAGCCAACTCAACTCAACGATATATGGATTGAAATACTTACTTTTGTTACCAGTACTCGTTGATGACGCATCATTACTTGCTGATGACGCATCTGTACTTGCTGATGACGCAGCAATACTTGCTGACGATGTAGCAGATTCCAGTTCTTTACTAAGACTTCTGATTACTGATGCTTGGACGTAAGAAATGGCGAGAACCTAAAACAAATATACGTATATTTAGCCAATTCAAATTAAAATATTTTATTATTTCCTCTCCCCCATCCGATACTACTATTTTCTTTTTTTTATGTAAGAACTCGTAGCCCCAGGCGAACATGATTGCCCGGGTCAAAACACTTGGGTTACTATAATTGACTCTATATAAACACAAAAAAATGCTAAATTACTTAATACAATCTAACACACATTTTAGAACCAGATTTGGAAAAGAATGAGATGTGTTGATTATGGTTGGGATAGGAATGAAAAATACCCACAGAGGTCGGTTCTAGGTGCCTTCCTGTGGAACATCGCATACGACTGGATTTTGAGGTGTCGGGCCCTCCCGCGCGTCGGCATCGTATGTTACGCAGATGAGACGCTCATCGCCGCGCGCGGGAGGATCCATCGGCAGGCGTGGCTTCCAGGCACGACTGGGGTGTCGTCTATAGTAAGCAGAATCTGGCGTCTTGGACAGGAGGTGGCATTGCACAAGGCCGAGGCCGTGATGTTTCACGGTCCTCGTAATCGACCACTTCCAGATACCATCATCATAGTAGGAAGCATCCGCATCGGTATCGGGGAGACCATGAAGTATCTGGGATTGGTCCTCGTTGGTCGGTGGGATTTTTCGGCACATTTTTGGCACCTGCTCCTCATTACTTACAGGGGTGAGACGGGTGCGCTTTCGCGTTTGCTCCCCAACGTCGGGGGGCCCAACGCCACGTGCCGGAAACTCTTCGAAGGCATCGTACGGTCGATAACCCTGTACGGGGCCCCAGTTTGGGCGGACCGCCTGACGGGCCGGAACACTGCGCTACTTCGCAAGGCGCAGCGTATATTGGCCGTCAGGGCAATAAAAGATTATCATACGGTGTCCTTTGAAGAGGCCTCGCTACTCGCCGGACTCCCCGCCATGGGACCTGGAAGCCAGGGTCCTAGCGTCGCTGTACACGTGGCACAAAGAGGCCCTGGCCGGGGCACTAGACCCGCGCCTCTCGAAATCGAGGCGTGGCGGTGGGAGCTCCGCCAGTTCGCCATGGGGGTCTAGGAAGAGCGCCAGAGACGCCCTAGCGCGCGGTGAAGCCCATCCTGCGCGAATGGTTGGACAGAAGACACGGCACCCTGACATTCTGGCTGACACAGATCCTCTCGGGGAATGGCTGCTTCGGGAGGAACCTGTGTCGCCTTGGCCGAGAACCTACGTCAGGATGCCATCATTGCGACACAGGCAACGAGGATACGGCGCTGCACACACTCTAGTTTTTATCCCCTGGCATCTTAAATTTAAATTCAAAAGTTTTTATTCAAAACAAGTTCCACAGGAGAACAATTTTTGAAGGTCATATATGTAAATAAAAATTTGAATCTACTTCCATTTCCCCAGGGAAGGTCCTGACTGGCCCTCCAGCACTGACGCGTCCTCTTTTGGCGGGAGCGGAGCAAAGACCTGCGCTCATGCTCCCGTTCCACCTCCTCCTTAGCAAACATAACGCGCTCGTGGAAGGAGGAGACATCCCATCCGGCACGGATGCCAAATCCTCAATTCTAACCCACTGCTCTTGTCTGATCTCTCATCCTATCTCATCCCATTTACCACATTCTAATGGCTGGTAAAGCATTGGCTTTGCCCCTGGAGTTACAAACGTCTACAGGCTATGGTGGTGAACCAGGCATCTACCATTTAATCAATTTAATCATGCTCATATCAAATAATTCCCCATAGCAACAAACCGAAGACGGCCCTGCTGTGAGGACGGCCATGTGGTGTGATGACTCAACTGCACGGGCCACCTGCGTCGTCAACAACAAGCGACACAATGTATAAGGGCGCCCTCGGCAGGCACCAAGACTTACAGCAAGATCACCATCGAGACTACACGCTACTTAGTATTAGCGAAATCCAACGGCGGCACTCTCCCCGTCGAGATTCTTTAAAATCAAATCATTCTCTATCTGAACTGTATCCCTTGGGTAACGTTAAGCTCAGTGAATATCAAATATTTTAATTATCAGTAATAAGTACTGTATTCAATTAATCCACGTATCTGATTGAACCTGGTACTGATGCATAAGAAGACGCTTGTTCCAACCACTATACGAGCCAAGTACATCATCACGCTGTCAGACAAACGTGAGGGTGTGATCAGAGGTTCCATACTTACATGATAACTCTGGTCACCCCTACAAGGCGACGGTAACCACTTCCCATGAAATGGGCCGTCTACTTGATGGAAAGTGTCTTCTTGCCAGGTAGGGCATTTGTCCGACTGAATGACTGGAACTTTGAGTTGTGTTCTAACGTCAGTGGCCAGGTTGCAGTTTCTCCTTCAAGGCCGGCAGCACATTGGCGACATCTCTGGTATTACTAATGGCCATAGGCGATGTTAACCACTTTCCATCAAGGTTGGACCGTCAGCCTGTCTGCTGTGCTTCAGCAATACAAAAAGCAGCGTCACGAATTTTATAAGCTGGAGCTTCTTCAAAATGTTTGCATAAGGTTCATATTTGGTTTAAAAAAATCTGACCACGTTTCTGAATATCGCAAAAAGCTCGAATACTCGGGTGGCCTATCTCACTTCGCCGGAATGCTCATCTTCTCAATTTACTATATCGTATACTGTTTATAGCTTATACCCCTCCTTATCTTATGGAATGTTTCAACTTCTTTTATACGTTACACATCCTCAATTTGCGCTCTACTAATAATCTTCTGTTAGTGGCACCTGCGCACTCTTCAACATTTTATTCAAACTCCTTCGCCATACAGGCTGTCTTACTTTGGAACTCTTTGCCCACTGACGTCAGAAAAGCTAAATCTTTTTCCATATTTAAAAATTCACTCAGGAATCATTATGTTAAGTCTTACGCAATAATGTATGGGTTTACAATACTTTAGACTGTAATCTGCTGTCCATGTATGTCATTTTTTCCCCCTTTTCTTTGTTGCATAATAATTATAGATAATTTAAGAATTTCCTTTGAGTCAGGTTGCCTGGAAGAGATCGCTTTTAGCGACAAGACCGCCTTTTGTTTTACCAAATAACTATTGTCTTGTTGTGCACTTTTGTAATTTTTGTTTTCGTGAACAATAAAGTGTTGTCTATGTCTGTCTATTTTTAAAAATTCGAATATGGAACTCAAAACGTATAATTCGACTGCTAATGGGTTTTGAAACATAGTATAGTGCCTCGACGCGTCGAGTACGTTCCTCAAGGCCAGATTGAACTCGTTTTCTGCTTTCCGGAGATATGATTGCATTGCAAATTTCTTGATCAGGGTTGAGAGGTATAGAAATAGTATAATTGCGGTTATTGCTAGCCGGTTATACCACACAAAAATATATTATTGGCACTGGCTGCAGATTACTGCATAGAACAATTAAGTAATGTAAATGAAATATTTAAATTAACTGCTCAAATTTTTATTGTTATAAACCCCTGGTCCGATTATGATGACATCTTTGCGTGTGAGTAAGTACTGTAACGGTTTCGTGATTTCCAATTAGACCGGGTAGGATGTATAGGGGTTCTCACTCACCTGCACATGCCGTCGAGATGTGAGCGTGACTGTTCCGCGCGCGGTAACCTCTCCTGCAATGGGGCGCGTTAGAAACCGCTCCACTCCGGATTTGACCTAGAAGATGCCGGGGGATAAACGTAGTCCCCGACAGTGGAAAAGGCCTGTGCGCGAGCCCCCCCTGCCTGCCAGAGCACGCGGAGTTGGGACTACCGTTTTCCCGTAGCCCTGGCATAAGGCGCAGGACAGAACACCCAGGAGTTTTAGTGGTATTCCTAACTGGGGAGTGGCAATAGCGTGGCACCAGTTATGACTGGACAAGCAAAAAAAAAAGGTTAGGCGGGTCTGTAATAGGATTCCAGATTTTCTACAAATTTTGAGGACAGTTCTATCTACAAAATTTATATTAACTGGAGCGAAACCGCGGGCAAACATCAGTAAGTATAAAAAACCTGAATTTATGAGTAAAAATTACATTTTAAAACACTTACCGAACAGACGAAGAGGGTAAACAACTTCATGGTTGCTTCTTTTCAGTTACTTTTTCCAGTGTAGGTTATAGCTGGATAAGTCTAGTCATCGCAGTGGACAACGAACTACTGGCTAGCGCAACGCGGGAGCGCACATATTAATAATTGCTGTACCTCGCTCGCACATCATTCGTCCCGCTCACACACTGTTCTATATATTACACTAGCTATACGACTTGTTAATATTAGTACTTAAGGTTACCGTTTCCAAAATAAATTAATTCACTTCAGTCCTCATCAGCACTCGACAGTGAATACAAATCTCTGCCATCTGAAGTATCATTTAAATAATAAATCCGTTGCTAAATTTTTGATCAATTTATATCAAAATGTATGTCAGCAAGCACGATGATAACAAAAATTAGATCGCCACCAAGCTTTTTCAGTAATTAGTTTAACTTTTGCAGTAAGTAATTTCAGTAATTCATATACACTTGTTCACTTGCTCTCTCTTTTGTACAACATCCTTTTTGATCCTCGTACTCCTCCTTATTTAAAGGAACGTTTTGATTTTCTACATCTTTCTCATTCCCGTTATTTGCGCTCTACTAATAATCTCTCCTTAATAACATCTGTACATACTTCTTCCTTCGTTGACAACTCCTTCACAGTATAGGCTGTCCGTTTATGGAACTCACTGCCACTCGACATCAGACAAGCTAAGTCAGTATCCTCTTTTATACTCATGGTTTTTAATTATTTTTGTTCCTCTCAGGTATAATAATGCTGCTTTTTCTGTATGTATCATGATATGTACTGTGTTTATATAGTATATTATAAAGATTTTTGTTTTTTATTTATTTACTTATTTCATATATTTTTTAATATTTTTATATTATTTATTTTCTCCACCGCCACTGTCATGTTTTAATATTTTCCTTAGTTTAAAGGTTTTTTTTTTTAAATCCTCTCTCCGGACGAACTTAATTGTCCGGGCTGTTCACTTTTGTTTTCTTTTCTAGTATATATATATATATATATATATATATATATATATATTGTTTTTTTTGTCTTTTTACCTTTTTTGTATGTTTTGTCTTTATTTTTTACTTCTTCATTATGTAATAATTTTACAATAGGTCCTTACTACTATTAAAGTCTATTATAGAGTCAAATTTTTTGTCGTACAATTTTGTTGTTTTTATGTTACATTTACAGTATTTTCTATTTACTAACTAAATTTCTAGTTCTTACATTTATATAGTATATCGGTTCTTTTAAATTTTTAATATTTTTATACATTTACTAGTTTTCCACCTATGATGTCCCTTATCTATTTTCTATTTTGTTTGTTTATATCTATTTTACTTACTTTCTTAGATTTAATTTTATATCTATGTTTACTGTCGTACATTTTTTCTGTATATACTTAAATATACGTAATAATGTACATTTTATGTGCTTGTTTTGTTCTTGTCTATGACCTATTTAACTATATTTGTGCAAAATTCTATAAATTCTTTGAAAGTACGTTTTGACATCAATCATCATTCATGTTTTTGTATTTGACATCAATTCCTAATTTCGACTCTATATCATGTCTCTCCCGGGAATACGAAGGACACCGGAAGACAAAATGCGGAACATCTTCTATCTCTTCGTCATCACAGATGCACGAGGGACTCTCCTTGCATCCGAAACGATTCAGGTACTCGGAAAATCCCCCGTGGCCTGTAAGTAGCTGGGTGTATAGGCCGGTGAGGCCGACCTGCCTAATTACCTTATAGAGTTTAAGGGGTTGCCTGGAAGAGATCGCTTCAAGCGATAAGGCCGCCCGTTGTTCAACATTTATTGTATCTAGTTTTTAAGAACATAGTTTTAATTTTGGTGAACAATAAAGTGTTATCATTCATTCATTCATTCATTCATACTCGTAAATTACTTTGTTAAGTTTATACTACATTAAGAAAAGTACGATGGGGCTGTGACATGACCAAAAAGGTTCAAAGCTCCTTTAAAATAAAAACAAGTAATTATATCTTTTATAATTTTTTTGCTTTTTAAAATTTTAAATAAAACACAAATCACAACGATTCTAAAGAAGTTTCACGTGGGCCATCGGTATCAAAATACGATAAGTTCAAGGCGAAACGTCCAAAGCAACACTCCGACCCAATTTGCATTGATCTTGACAATTTCACAATAGGTGGCAAAATGTCAAGTGCATTTATATACATAAATAAATAAATAAATAAATAATCGGCAGACAAACACACATATTGTATATCGCCAAATTAAGCAAGTTACGCTTGTGTTATGGGTAATATACAACGTACTACTCTGGGGCCGATCCTAGACACCCAGACCATAGTAAATAACGGAGAAAATGCGTTTCCGAAACTTACTATACCGGGAATCGAACCCGGAGCCTCTGCGTTGCAGTGAGGTAGGCCGGCAATGGCTTAGCCCGTTCAACCACAGAGGCCGTCAAACTAAAATTGATCAGTGTCTGTTTGTCATTAATTCAATCATTGATTTATATAAATAGGGATACAATAGCAAACTAAAACTAACTTAAAACATATAATTAAATACTAACAATAAATTAACTTATAAATATAAACTATAAATTACGTTTTAACGGTTTTAAGCGCGGTAATTTATTTGATTTTTGTTATTCCGACGTTTCGGCCACTTTTCAGTGGCCGTGATCACGGAAGACAAAGCGTGTGTTCACTGAAAAAATCCAAACCACTACATCAGATTCGATAACCCACAAATCCTCGGAAAGAGAATCGTTTCATACCTAGAATGATGCGTGAGGCTATTGAAATTAAAAAACACCCAAATTTCAATAGAGAAGATGGTTGGCAAGTACCACCTGTTTGGGATCCGATCATCAAAACTATCAAGACCCAAACCCAGCAAAAAGCAACTGCCAGACCTCAAGACACTGTGAGCTCTTTCTGCGTGCACCAGAACACAAACCAATTTGACTGATAATTTCTTTTATTTTTCCTTCCACCCATTTTAATATTATATAAAATTATTAGAGCTAGGCATGTTTGCTGAAGAGTTTCTTGCGCTGCTTCTTCTCTTCAAGCCACAACATGTTGCGAAGCGGTGGTAAGTTAGATTAGGTTCCCATAGAGTAAATAATAACCATAAACATAATTAAAATGAACAAGTTGGCGGTAGGCTAAATAAAACTTTAACAATACTCATTGACGCTTGACATCTTTGTCTTCCGTGATCACGGCCACTGGAAAGTGCCCGAAACGTCGGAATAACAAAAATCAAATAAATTACCGCTCTTAAAACCGTTAAAACGTAGTTTTATTATGTATACGAGTCGCGAAAACTTAAGAAAATATTAACTATATAAAACCTAAAACTGAATAAAAAAGGGGAAAATGCCTAAAGAGAAGTTGTTGGTCCCAAACCACTGTCACTTAGCGGGAACGTTCCCAAAAGGCTGGCGACGTTACCACGTTGTATGGCGACGCTTAATCTTGTCTGTTTGTAATATCAAAATAAAATTGTGAAAAAATCAGGGGGGATAATTCGGACCGGGATATTCCGAACATGCAATTTTTAGAATTTTTTCTGATCGATTTAGACGGGAATTTCACTAGCAGATAGTAGCACTAGAACTTAGACAAGACACACAAGACAAAAGATTTAGAAACTTTTTGTTCCAAATAATCTCTGAAACAGGTGGACCATTTTGACAGAACTTCCACTGGCAGATAGCTGATGTTATAAGTAATAACTTAGGCCACTATTTTTAGGGTTCCGTAAAAAAAACCACGTAGACGAAGTCGCGGGCACGGCTAGTTATACATAAAGATAAATAAAATTGACGTGTCTGTTTGTAATGTTAAAATAATAGATTTTTACTAAATACATATGAAACTATATACGCTACTTATATCAAAGGAACAATATTTAAAATTTTTGCCTATCTGCCTGTCTGAATGCTCCGCCTAATCTCTGAAACAGCTGGATCTATTCTATTCTATTCTATTCTATTTTTGGTCGGCGATGACTCCAACGCTTTATGCGCGAGTTGATTTTGCCAATGTCGGAGTGACTGTGTAAAAATGACAGGTGTAGGGCGATCAGATACTAAATTATAATAATAGCTCTGAGCGGTGAGAAACGGCAAGAACGTTTTCTGTTAACCTGAGGACAACACAAAACAATAATTGTATTAAACTAACTACATCATAAATAAATGTTATATATATATAGAAATTTACATAAAATATATACAAATTTAGTGTGACCAAGAGTTAACAGGTAATTGACATTCACAGGACGATCACATTCTGAAGGTAATATCATATATATGGGTGGTAATTTTAGGACAGTGAAAGAATATATGTTCCAGCTGGATCTATTTTGAAGAAACATTCACTGGCAGATAGCTGATGTTATAAGGAAAAACTTAGGGTACCTACATGTTAAAACTTTTTTTGGGAAAATAACTCGACTTACCGAAGTCACGGGCAAAGCTAGAAAACAATATCGTTACGACCGATAAAGAAAAATTCACACCTGCATACCTGTTTCGCACATTTTATTACCTTTCGGCATTAGGACTTCTTTTGTTTACTTTGTGTTTAAAATTTGTGATTAAGAAAACAGCCCAATGTGTATTGTAATCATTTATGGCAGTCATTAGCCAGGTGTGATTCTAGGAAATTCAAGCCGAGCAGACCTATTGCATTTGTACAGTATAAAGCAATGCCCCAATTGAGAGGTGGGGCAGTCGAGCGATAACCACAAGCGAAGCGAGACTTGTGTACATTCGGTAATCTATTTAGTGACGGACTTTGCGCGTGTTATTGAATCGTGCATTACGTTTGGACTTATTGCGTTCGGTTATATTTGCACCTGTGTTATACGTATGGTTCTAATAAACTCTATAATAACTCCAACGGCATTTTAATTCCAGTCCTGTCACTCGTAACAATATGAATAAAAACAAAAAACCAAAACCGACTTCATATAGAATAGCGAAATATAAATATTTAACCGACTTCTTTGTACAACATCTTGAAGCCGTTGCCAAGTAAACCATTCCTATGCACAATTTCCGGAGAAAACGATTAACGAACATACAAAAATAAAATTATACAGACGTATTTAGAACCCGCTCCTATTCGAAGTCGGTTAAAAGTACAGATAGTGCAACGGGCCGCCTTATCGCTAAACAGCGACCTCTTCCAGGTAACCCTTGGCAGAGATTGCAAAATATTTAATACTGACGGTGGTGCAATTTATAAATAACTAGTTTATCCGTGCAGGAACGGTGAAGGAATACGATTTCCTGCGTTGGGGTGGCCTGTCGTAAGAGGCGACAAAACAACCCACAGCCAGGTGGTTGGGCATTTGCCCGACTGGTTGGCTAGCACCCCTGGTCTAGAGTACGGCGTCATAACAACCTTGAGTTGTATTCCGGCATTAGTGACCAGGTTCCAGTCTCTCTTAAGAGAGCAGCAGCGCATTTGTAGCACCTTTGGTGTCGCAAATGTCCATAGGCGATGGTAACCGCTTTCCATCAAGTGGGCCGTCTGCCTGCCTGCTGAACTACTGCAATAAAAAAAAAGCTTCAGCCCGCGACTTTGTCCGCGTAAAACTTTGGACTAACACTAACGTTAACCCGCGACTTTGTTTACTCAGAACGTGAAAATATTTTCAAATCTTAATGACTGCCCGGCCGGCCTTGCACATCATAAATGCGCGCGCAGTACTTGATCATTATTTTGCTGCGATGTTATTTTAAAACTGCGATATCTCCTAAGATATTCATTGAAATCGAATATGATGTGATGAATAACGTATTTATTTGGATAAGAATTAATATCATATTTATAAAAACACCTTCGCAAATAATGCATTATTTTAGAAAAAAATTGGTTAACATAAAAAGGTTATAGTGAGCTGTAGATAAATTAGGATCGGCAGTGGTCTGTTAACAATATTAAATAAGCACAATTAACATGAATAAAAAGATAGGCATATGCTGTCGTAGACTTTTTTCGTAACTTTTAAAGGGGAACATTTCTGGCACACATGATTTTTGCGAAACTTTAACCGTTCACGCAGCGGAAGCTCTCAAAAGGAAAAAAAAACAGATTTTGAAACATTGTTCATTGGTGCTCCGCTCCTATTGGTCTTATGCATGATGATATATATATAGCCTCTAGCCTTCCTCGATAAATGGGCTATCTAACACTGAAAGAACTTTTTAAATCAGACCTACGTAGCTCCTGAGATTAGCGCGTTCAAGAGAACAAACAAACTCTTCAGCTTTATATATTAGTATAGATATTAATAAATCCTATTGATAGAGACAGAGTTAATTCCTGCGACCGGGAGGAGGGGTGGCCCGTCGTATTGAGGCGACAAAACAACCCACAGCCAGGTGGTAGGGCATTTGCCCGACTGGATGGATGGCTACCACTCTTGTTCTAGAGTATGCCGCCACAACAACCGAATTGTGTCCCGACATCAATGGTCAGGTTCCAGTTTCTCCTTAAAGCCCGCAGCACATTGGCAGCATCTAGAGCATAGACGCAAGGTCACGGGGCTGACTGTCTTCTATCGGATACATTTCATGGAGTGTTCCTTAGAATTGCACGAGCTGATTGCTCCATCCCCATTTCACCATCGGACAACCAGACGCACCGGTTTGCGCCACCGTTACACGGTGGAAACACCACCAGTCAGAACCAAGCGTTTCGCTTCATCTTTTCTGGTACGCACCGCCGAAGAGTGGAATAATTTGCCGGAGTCTGTTTCTCCTGACACATACAATGCTGAAGTCTTCAAGTCACGAGTGAATAGGTATCTTCTAGGTAAGCGTGCTCCATCCTAGGTTGCGTCATCACTCACCATCAGGTGAGACAGTGGTCAAACGCAAACCTATATGTACATCCATAAAAAAACCTCTGATATTGCTAATGTCCATAGGCGACGATAACCACTTTCCATCACAGTAGGGCCGTCAGCCTGTCGCTGTGCTTCAGCAATAACAACAAAAAAGTCTGTTTTATATATACTAGTCGCAAAAACTTAGAATTATTTTTATTTATTTATTTTATTTTCTACTTTTTAGTTACGCAAATACTTGAAAAGCTTTAGAAACTATATATATAAAACACATACATGTCTATTACATTCGACGGTCGCTATCAATTTACCTGGTATCCATTCATCAGATTCTGACTTGGTGACAATGGAACCACTTCTGGAGTATACTTTTTTGTATAAATAAAATAGAAAATCGGTTCACAATTGACGGAGAAATCGCGAAACATACATAAAAAAAAACATACAGTCAAATAGTAAACCTCTAATCTCGTAAATAATAAAGTATGAACTCATGAAGTATGGACTGTACGACTTCTTCAAATTAAATTGTCGATGGTAATGGTATCACATCGAAAATTTTATTTGAAGAACTGATTACTGTGTTGATACGAGTTTATGGCACTCGAATTAAAATGCCGTTGGAATTATTATAGAGTTTATTAGAACTATACAAACACGTATAACACAGGTACAAATATAACCGAACACATCATATTCAAACGTAATGCAGAAGGTCGTAATTCAACAAAACGCTCAAAGTCCGTCACTATTAGATTCCCGAATGTACACACGTGACGCCCATATCGTAGTCGTATCTCAACTGTCGCCCTATCTCCGTCGGGCCATAGTTTTATACTGCACAAATGCAAAATGTGCCCGCCCGGCAACGTGGACCAAATTTCCTAGAATCAGCTTGTACTTTATAATCCGTAACATCTGGCTAATGGCCTGTAAGTGGCCGTAAACGAGAACAATAGGCTGTCCTCACAATACTAGAAACGTATGCCAATAAATAAGTAAACAAAAGAAGACGATCATAAAAGGATTACAATTAGTTCAAATGCCGACAGGTAATAAAATGTGCTTTTACAGACTGTACGTGGAATTTGTCTTTGTCGAAGCCTAAGTTGTAACAGTATGTTTGCCAAATAAATTAAGTAAAAAGCTATTTCAATTTAAGGTAGGTAGTTTGCATAACTGTCTACAGAACTGTTAGTTCCTTTTTTTAAGTTTATGGCTTGGCAAACAAAACTGTTAGTCATTATAATATATAATAAGGCGGGCTTGTATACTAAAATAAAACAACAATTAATGCTCATTTATATATTTATATAATACACTTAATAAAATGCCTTGAAAATACAATTTTGAAAAGATATATTTAATAGTAGCAAAAAGTACCGTTCAACAGATTTAGAATGCCACGAACTTGATTGCTTGTGCTAGTGGATCAGCTATCGGTATTAGCACTGACAACGCTAACCACGCCGCCTAAAGTGTCTACTAGAAGTTCGGTAGCCCCTACAAGCGTCGCGTTCATAACATCCGCGACTGCGGTTAAAGTATCTGAAAAGAATTAAAACATTAGATTCCCGAATACTATTAAGAAGAGTTTCCATGTCGAGCACATATCGTCTCCGTCATGTCTTATTCAATTCCTGTTTAGGGTAATTGATTTTTCAACTGACAAATTAATTATCTCTATTTATTCTTGTGATGAAAATATTACTTTATGGTTTAATCTTTAATACATATTACTTCGTTCAAAATTTGCATTTCATTATATATACATTTTAATATAGTTATTATGTTTATATCAATACTGCCATGCTACTGCCACTCCTCGGTTAGGGATACCCACTAAAACCCCTGGGTGTTCCGTCCTTCGCCTTATGCCAGGGCTACGGGTATACGACCTAGCCTCTCCGCAGCCCTGGCAGGCATGGGCCTCGCGAGGCCTCTATGCGTGGGGCGGTCTGTAACTCGCCCCACGGGGAGGAGAGGTGAGCGCGCACGGAACACTCGCGCCCCCATCTCGACGGCATGTGCAGGAGAGTGAGAACCTCTATACCCCAAGAGGCCCCACCCGCGCCATCCGCCTACGGTGGCCGAAAGGTCCCCGCTGGCCCTCCGACGCCGACGCGTCCTCCTTCGGACGTGAGCTTACTCTGCCGTAACACGGCTTAAAACTAGTACGGGGAGTAATGATTGTCGCATATGTTAAATTAAACACTATTGTATATTGTACTTACTTAGCTTATAACTGAAGAGTAATAAATTGTTTAATTCTTAAAATATATAAGGACATAGTTTTGATTTTTTATTTAATATTAACTATTTGTACCCTGCGAAATCGCCCTATATAAACCTCATGTATATTTCAGGTTCCCGAACAGTATCTGGGGTAATCCATCGAATTATCGAATCCATCCAATCCAAACCATCCATCGAATACATCGTCGCGGATAGAGGGGTTTGGGAAAGCCAACGCTAGATGGCGTTGAGCGGTTAAAACAGGAGCAGTAGTGAGTCGACCATTGCAACGTATGCGTTTCCCAAAAACCAAAAAAACCTGTGAGTTGCAAGTGCTAGGCCTAGCTGAACTCCACGCACGACGACGTCTGGTAAGTACCATCCCCATTCCTTGGCGTGTGATTCGGGGTTGAGAAAAGAGGTTTGCGCAATTTATATGCAGTTTACTTGTAAAATAAAAATTATATATCGTTTGAAACAATTATATTTCTATTAATATTGGCCACGCACATTATTTTTCTTGTACGCCCAACCGGCAAAAATCATGTGCTCTGTATAAAATAACAAGACCTATTGTATAACCATGTTTTTGTGCAATAAACTATTTGATTTGATTTGAATGTCTGTTTAAATAACAAACGAAATAAACGCGTCCTGTTTGACATGTACCAATAGTTCGTATGGGCTAATAAAATAGTTACTACTTTTTTACTCACACCTTTTAAACCTTCCTTGGACTTCTACAAATATTTCAAAACCAAAATTAGGCAAATCGGTTCAGCCGTTTTCGAGTTTTTGTGAGACTAACAAACATCAATTCATTTATACATACAGGGCATTTGCGCGCCGGCCCATCTTACTTGCGCTGAAGTAAGATGGGCTGGCAAAAGGCAACCACAGAGGGCGTCATTTTGTGGACTGTTTCTATGTATAATATGAATTCGCATATTTACCATTTGCAGCATTAGCTGTTGAATTCACAAGAGCTGCCGCTGCCGACGCAGCATCAGAGACTAACCCCTTAGCTTTGTCCATTATTAAAAATGCTTGGACGTATGAGACGGCGAGAACCTGCAACAAACATATGTATATTAAAGTAATTTCAAATTAAAAACTTTCTTCCTCTATATCCATCAGTCCATCATCATATTCCCTTTCCATTTTTTTTTATCATAATAATGATAATAACAACAATTACAATTTACACCCGCGGGGGGGCTTTGTGGCGAAGCCTTAATTGAGTAACGACACCTCGGATACGACTCCGGGGGCCAAGGCGATGCCCCCGCCTCCGTGCTTGCCTAAGCCAGCCGGCACGGAGCGGAGATCGCTAGAGCTAAGACTCAAGCTCCAGGGGTGGAAGTGATAAATGGCATCACGTCCGAAGTAGCTTCGGTGAACCTGCAGCCCACCTCTCTACGCCCCTTATCCACTCACACCCATGTTGCCCCTGTCTTCTAAGGCATTTTTTGGGGCCCATGCAGGGAGTGGCGAGTCACCGTCTGCCCATTTTTCCATGTTCCCCGAACATTGCGACGAGCAGACGCCATAGTCTTCATATCCACAGACCCCTAGTATCACTAGCAGTTCACCCTAATGGCCCGGTACTTTTTGTTCTTATTTCCCACAATAGTCCTACACTGATCGGGGCTTGTCCTTGGGTGCATTGTTATATGGTGTAGACAAGTATAATCGCCGGTCAGTGTCATGCCACATTCAGATTAATTTTGTCAAAGAACCTCTACGTGTTAGCCTTCCCGTGGTCCCTCCCACGCAAGCCCTTCAAAAGTGCACAGACATACAAATAATAATTATAAATCTATATTTGTTAATGGCATAGTACAATAGTGGATGTTATGCTCACAAGCGTGTCACATGTCGAAGCCCTAAGGGTGTGCTAATGTTACATTTTATTCAATACTAAATATCAAATAAATTAATTATTGAAATAAATATTAGATACTAATTAATAACGGTGGGCAATGCGTTTGCGCATCCCCTCGGGTCTCGGGGGCGGCAATGCCGTGGGGTATGTTGTGGGACTCCCGACGACCGGCTCAGCACACTCGTTCTCCGAAGGAAGGAGTTGTGAGTTCCCGGCCGCCGGACTACCCACTAAGCCTACCAGCATCCCGCCGCGTTTTGGCGAGGCGCCATGCCATGGGTTATACCGTAGGTATTACTCCACGACTCCACGATGCCTCGACGCATGCCCTCAAAAAGGGTGCCCTTGGGACCAGGACATCCAGCGTCCTAAGCGTCGGTCGCCGGGAAGGAGGTGAGCATAGCGACGTCTCTGAAGCCCCAGTCGCCGTCTACGACGGGGCTCCGCCTTCTCATCCTCCCACTGTCTATCGGGAACCCCTTTCTGGTATATAACGTCCTCGCAGAAGGAGGCCACAGCCAGCCATCCTCCCTCGCTACGCAACATCTTACCCGTGACGCTACGCAGCGAGAGGTGCCGCTCTATTGTGTTTGTCAATATATGCCTCTGGACTCCAGAAGCACACATTGCCCCAGGCTGGGCGCTCCTTCGATGTGTAGTGCGCCGTGTCTACTGCCACGTCACATTCGTGAAAGGTCGGAGCAGGTAGTATCGGAATGGACAAAAAAATATTATTCAAAACAAAAGACGTCGCTCCGATCACGTATTGGCACCACCGTTGCAATTTACTAAAGAATACATTGCAATGGCAACGTTAATGACAATCTAACTTTAATGTGTTGCTCTCATGTCATATTCCACCTTCGCTAGATGGCGTTAGGTGTATTTTGAATTAGAAATTAAGTTCGAGATTCTTAAGGAGGGCCTTGTGAGGTGCCCAAAGCGGATACTCTATATCTGTATATAAAATTATTCTATTCGTGTGTATGTCACTGAATGTCTCCTAAGCTCGTGAAGCGATTTTAACGAAATTTTTTGTGTTTGACTAGGTCGCCGGATAGTTTATGTACGGTTCAACGTACAGGAGTATGCTGACTCTGCGGCCTACTTTATAATATTATAATATTACTATAAATAATGCCCACAAATCGAGTCCCTACGAGTTACTATTAGTCGTAACATACGACTTCAACTACCAGTAAGTTAAACCTTGGGATCAGCATTCAAGCTCAACTAGTACCAGAATAAATCCCTGGAAGCAACAAGGTGTATTTTCTTCAGTCTACTATAAGAATGCATCAGCACTCCACCAACTACTGCCGGCACCCACCACAACAAGCAAGAGCAAGTGTACAAACTGTACAGTTTAGATTCATGATTGGAACCGGTAGGTGGCGCTGGAATCGAGTTCCGGGATCCTCCTAAGCCTCTAGACGAACTTTGATGATTTTTTAGTGTATTTGAGTGGGTCTCCGGATGACTTAGATTGATAATTAGGACCGGTAAGCTGTTCTGCAATCGGGTTTTAGATTTTTTCAGGCCTGGCAACATCCGTCTGGTCCGCTAGTCATATATTTTCGTATATGTTTTTATTTAAAACAGAGATTGCCAAAGTGGTCGATATCGACTCCCTGGGGTCGAAATCGGTTTCCCAGGGGTCGACTTAAACGAAAACTCATTTTAATTAACACAAGTTCTTATTTGAAATTTTCGAGTTACTTTATAAGTTGTGTTACGTGTACCAACTTGTTTTAGGAATGACTAATATTTTAGTAGGAAGTATATGTCAGGTTTACTGAGTTAACCAACCGCAAAGTTTTAAATGGTTAAGTATTTTGTATCAATACGAAAAAAACTAGAGATAGGATTTTGAAAGTAATTTAGCTATGGGGGTCTGAGATATCAGTTCATTTTGGAAAAGGGGTCTCTTACCCAAAAGAGTTTCGGAATCCCTGATCTAAAATCATCACTAAAATTAATATTTTAAAATACTCACCAAACAGGCGAAGAGGATTAAGGACTTCATGGCTGCTTCTTTTCAGTTACTTCTTCCAGTAAAGACGAAATAATAACTTCGTTGCTGCATTTTGGTCAATTTATATCAAAATGTATGTCAACAAGAACGATCTTTATCACCTTCGACTGCATCTGTGTTTGAACATGCTTATTTAGTTAAATTGTTGTATTGAATTTTCTGGAGACTATTGTTATGAAGAATACCTACCAGACAGACCACGCATTGGCAAAGTGCCTACCATTTAATACATATTGAAGGGTTTCGTTGATATGATGAGTGACATTGATATGAGTTAGCTACGAGACTAAAATAAATAACAATACCGCGGGGGGGCTTTATGGCGAAGCCTTAGGTGTGTTAGTGGAGGGCCAAGGTGAGGTGCCCCTTGCGTGCTTGCCTTTGTTAGCCGGCACGGAGTGGAGATTGCTAGAGCTAAGACTCCAGCTCCAAGGGTGGAAGTGATAAATGGCAAAACATCAGAAGTATTTTCGGTGAACCTGTAACAGCCCACCTCTCCACAACCTGTAGCCACTGACACCCATATTCCCTCTCGCCGATCTTGTACGGCATATTTGGGGCCCATGCCGAGAGTGGCGAGTCACCGTCCGCCCATTTTATCCATGTTCCTCAAACGTTGCGACGGGCAGACGCCATAGTCCCCAAACCCCAGATCCCTAGTTCCATTAGCAATTTATCACAATAGCCCGGTATCTTTTGTTCATTTTTTTATATATAGCTAGAGTACAGTAGACAAACTGACGGCACACCTAGTGGTAAATGGTTATCATCGCTTATGGACGTCTGCGTCACAAGAGATATCACCAACGCGATGCCGGCCTCAAAGAAATTTTTTGACACCCTTATAAAAAAAAAAATCATATCGTAACGCTGTAGGACAATCTCAGCAGGAAGCTCATTCCAAACGCCCAAATCAAGATAAACTTTCTTGAGAAACGTTGAGTATATGAGCGAAGTGGCTAGAGGAAATTTGGACGAACGAAGGCGCCATTTTGAACAGTTCTTCGGAACACTCCTGTTATATAGTCGGTAGAATATGCAGAGAGATGCGAAGTTTCACCGAAGGCCAAGCGTATCTAACCCGTCTGTGATTATAGGATCATCGACAACGCGAATGGCTCGACGTTGAATACAGTCCAGGGGATTATTTTATTTATCTATTATTATATTATTATGAGGATAAGCTGGTAGGCTAGTGCACCAGACCTGAGGTGTGGGCAGTACTCCATACGTAGCCTCTCTTGGGCTTTATAAAGCACAAGGCGTTGCCGCGGAGTGAAGTACTGCTTGGACCGATTTAGCACTCTCATCTTCTTGGAAGCTATAAAATTCGGAATAAAATATATATTGATAATCGCACCATTTAAGAACCGAATGAGATGACGTGACATTTCAAAGAACCCATTATAAAAATACAAGGAACCTTTAAAGTATAAACATCACATCCCTTCCTACTAAACCTAAGGATACTAACAAACGGAAAATTTCACGGAAAATCAATGTTTATAAATAGGCGGTTCATTTAGTCGACATTGTCTAATGGGGCGCCCCTGAACTATCGAGCTTGCTGCCGGACCAGAGCCTTGCAGCGGAAAAAAATTCCCCCATGGCTCTGGACCAAACCACTGGATCCCGGTTGGGGATCCATTGCATTGTTTCTCGGAGTCACCAGATCTTCGTGCACCTCTGTTGTACTATTATTGGATTGAGATGGCTCTCTGTCAAAATGGTCAGGTTGAGGTTTACCGCTAGGACATAACACCCCCTAGTGGTATCACTAAGCGGTGAAGGACTACGGCTTAGCCGGTTTTTTAGTTGATCGATATACCTACGAATTAAAGTACCATCGCGGGTTACCACATTGTAGTCCCTACCTCCCAAACGATCAGAGACCCTAACCACTTCTCTCTACTTTTGAATTGTCATTACAAGACTTTACCTCCCTTAGGTACCTATCTAGCTACCCCACCTACACCGTCAAATTGGAGTTGTTGTGCCTTAAAGACTCTGACTTCTCTATCAGGCTTGATAATATTCAAGTGTGTCTGGATTCTTCTACCTAATAATAATAGTGATGGGCATTCACCGGTTGTTGAGTGCTCAAAATTTCTATAATTTAACAGGAATGTACATAAGCGGGAGCTCCTGACCCGGTCTTTTCGCGTCACTCCAATATATATATGTGGGATTCGAAGACGACTCGGTAGCCAGGCCACACATTATCTTTTTCAAATTTATAATCTCATATTGTAAATGTCAGTGTCAAAATATAGTGAGAAGAGGTAGTCCGAGAATATACGACGTAAGACTGATCTAATGAAGTTTGTTTTGTTTTTCTTCAAATAAAACCCACAACTTTATGGGGGCTCGTGCCAGGATCATACCAGGATCGTGCAAGGATCCTGCGAAGCATTGTTTTAATGTGAGTTTTTACTTGAAGATTACGAAACAACATCGAAATTAAAATTGAAGACGAGTCATTGAGTGCTGTTTTACCGACACTAATTTTCATAATGATACTAGCGCATAAAATTTCACATAATTTGGAATAAAGACTATTATTTTTCTTTTATGAAGACGTTTTATGAATTGGTTATTTTTTACGACTGAAAGACTTACAACCAATCATACAGGATGCCACCGATGAAAAATAAAGATATCGAAGACTCAGATAGCAATTGTTCAGAAGCTGGTTACAGAGTTCGAATTTCATTTAGCGACTTGGAAAAATCAATGACACCGTTCACAGGCGATGATACCTACCCTATTACGAATTGGCTTACCGATTTTAATGACACTTCAAATTTAATGGAATGGAATAATCTTGAAAAACTTATTTACGCGAAGAGACTGCTTTCAGGTACTGCTAAATTATTTTTACGATCGCTAGGCTCTATTACGTCATGGGATACATTAAAAGAATCTTTAGTAGAAGAATTTGGTCCGAAGTTAAATAGGGCCAGCATTCACAAGAAATTAGCATCACGCAAAATGAAACCAGATGAGACATATCAACAGTATTTTTTGCATATGAAAGAACTGGCGTTGCATGGAAATTTAGACGATGAAGCACTTATTGAATATGTTATTGATGGGATTCGTGATTCCGAAATAAATAAGGCCATTCTTTACGGAGCCACTGATATCAAACAATTTAGAAAGAAACTTGAAGTATATGCACAGATTAAAGAACACAAGACGCAACAAAGACCTATTCAGATGACAACCGGACGTAAAAATTATACCATCAAAAGATGCTTCAATTGTGGTGAAACTGATCATCAATCTCCAGCCTGTACTAAAGGTATAAAATGCTTCAAATGTAACGGATGTGGACATAAGTCAAAAGAATGTCAAAGTTCTACGAATAAGACACTGAAAATTCAAGATGAGAAACTTAGTACAGATATTCTTAAGCCATATAAAGAAGCTAAAATTAACGGAGTTGAAGTTAAAACCTTTATTGATACTGGAAGCGATGCGAATTTGATTTGTGAGAGTTGTTATAAACAAAATTTTGCCGAGAATAATGATTATAATATTAAAGATACCCTCAAATTATCAGGAATAGCCGAGTACGAAGTTTGAACGAAGGGATCTTTTATGGCAAAAGTTGAAATCGACGATGTTCATTTTGAAACCTTGATTCATGTTATCGACGATGATGTAATACCTGTTAATGTCATACTTGGAAACTCGATATTAAAAGATGTTGAAATTATTTTCTCTGCCGATGGGATCTCTGTAAAAAGAATATTACACCTTATACAAATTAATGACTACGAAGAAAAATTTGATGAGAAATATGATATCAAGAAGCTAAAATTTAAAGACAAGGTTAAACATTTATTGGATAATTACAATAACTTAAAGAGTAAAAAGAAGGAATCAAATGTTAAATTGAAAATCATACTTACCGATGAAGATCCTATACACCAGACTCCACGACGGCTTTCAACTCTAGAAAAGGACATAGTTAATAAACAGATACAAGAATGGTTAGATCAAGAAGTAATAAAACCTAGTAAATCGGAATATGCAAGCCCTATCGTGTTAGCGAAAAATAAAAATGGAAGCTACAGATTATGTATAGATTATAGAAAGCTAAATAAGAAGATTATAAAGGAAAGATATCCACTACCACTCATCGAAGATCAAGTAGACAAATTGAAAGAAGCAATACTATTTACATCACTTGACTTGAAAAATGGTTTTTTACATGTTGATGTCTGCGAAGATAGTCAAAAATACACTTCATTTGTTACTCCACAAGGGCAATACGAATTTAAGAAAATGCCGTTTGGATTATGCACCGCACCATCTGTATTCCAACGCTTTATCAATGATATCTTTCAGGATTTAATATTAGAGGGCACTGTTCTTGCTTATTTAGATGATTTGATTATACCATCTAGAACAGAAGAAGAAGGACTTTTTAAACTAGAGAAAGTACTTCGAAAAGCTGAAGAGTTTGGCTTACAATTTAATTGGGAGAAATGTCAATTCCTACAGAGTGAGATAAATTATTTAGGTTACATAATTCGTGATAATGAGATAAGACCTTCCAAGGAAAAGATACATGCTGTTGCAAAATTTAAAAAGCCTCAGAATATCAAATCATTACGATCATTTTTAGGACTGACTGGCTATTTTAGAAAATTTGTGAAGAACTATTCAATAATAGCAAAACCACTAACAGAATTATTGAAGACAGACGCTATTTTTAACTTTGATCTAAACTGCGAGAGAGCTTTCGAAGAATTGAAACAAATTTTATGTTCCTCACCAGTTTTACGAATTTACAACCCAAATTTTGAGACAGAGTTACATACAGACGCAAGTATAGACGGATATGGAGCTGTTTTATTGCAAAGAAATCCACAAGACAATCAGGTACACCCTGTTCACTATATGAGCAAAAAGACTACACCTGCTGAGAAAAAATACCATAGTTACTACTTAGAAATTTTATCCATTGTAGAAGCTGTCAAGAAATTTAGAGTTTACTTACTTGGACTCCACTTTAAAATTGTGACTGATTGCTCAGCCCTAACTATGACGTTACAGAAAAAAGATTTACCTGCCAGAATTGCTCGTTGGGCACTCCTTCTTGAAGAATTTGATTATAAGATAGAACACCGATCTGGAACCCAAATGAGACACGTAGACGCTTTGAGCAGAAATCCTGTTAGTCTAATACTTACTGAAACTACAGCACGGCTGAAGAGAGCTCAAGATGAAACTATTAAAGAAAATTTTAGAAAAGGAGTCATATGAAAATTTTATTCTGGAGAATGGAGTTTTATGTAAAGTTAAAGACGGAACTAGACTGATTGTTATACCTAAAAAGATGCAGAATGAAATAATAAGAAAATGTCATGAAAAAGGTCATTTTGGAATTTTAAAAACAGAAGAATTAATTAATAGAGACTACTACATAGATAATTGTAAAGAAAAGATACGAGCAGTGATAGATAATTGCGTAGAATGCATATTAATTTCACACAAGAAAGGTAAAAAGGAAGGATACTTACATCCGCTTGATAAAGGAGATACACCACTGTCTACTTACCACGTTGATCACCTTGGTCCGCTGACGTCTACTAACAAGAACTACAAGTATATCTTTACAGTAGTAGATGGTTTCACAAAATTTACATGGATCTACCCAACCAAGACTCCATCGACTGAAGAAGTTCTACAAAAGCTCAGATTGCAACAAGACACTTTTGGTTCCCCGGAACGAATCATAACTGACCGTAATGCTGCTTTTACTTCTAATGATTTTAAGTCATATTGTAACGACGAGAATATAACACACTATATGATAACTACTGGCCATAATAATAAATGTTTTGAGTAAACTAACAGTTGACGATCCTACAAAATGGTATAGAGTAATTGGAAATTTACAACGCTGTTTAAATGGAACATATCAACGTAGCATTGGAATGACACCTTTTGAACTACTGATTGGGACGAAGATGAGACATAGAAATGATGATATCTTAAAGCTAATAGAAGAAGAAAGTCTAGAAAAAATTCAAGATCAAAGATTAGAACTTAGAGAGAAGGCGAAGCAAAATATTCATAAAATTCAGGAAGAAAATAGGAAAGTTTATAATAAAAAGAGAACACAAGCTATACAGTACGAAATTGGAGATTTAGTCGCGATTAAGAGAACACAGTTTGTACAAGGATATAAATTACACCACAAATATTTAGGAGCATACAAAATTATAGAGAAGAAGAGAAATGACAGATACGTTGTAAGGAAAATTGGCAATGGCGAAGGACCTATGAATACCACCAGTTCGGCAGATTTGATGAAACCCTGGTCCAACGGCGATGAAGATGAAGTATCACATTCATCTGGGTCAGATGAATAATGCAGGATAGCCGTGTGGGATTCGAAGACGACTCGGTAGCCAGGCCACACATTATCTTTTTCAAATTTATAATCTCATGTTGTAAATGTCAGTGTCAAAATATAGTGAGAAGAGGTAGTCCGAGAATATACGACGTAAGACTGATCTAATAAAGTTTGTTTTGTTTTTCTTCAAATAAAACCCACATATATATATATATATATATATATATATATATATATATATATATATATATATGTGTGTGTGTATATATATACATGTATATATCTCTTCGAAAAGTAAATGTGTAACATATTTCAGTATAAAATTTATTTAAAAAAAAAAGAGGTTGACTATATAGACCATATAGATAAATAAGACAGAACATTTTTTTTTAGCTAGACGTGTTGCTGGGAAGTTTCTTGCCGCTTCTTTTCCTTAACAGCGGTAACACGTTACGAAGAGGTCTATATAGACTACGAGGTAAAATTAAATTTTAACTTATATGTATGACCTTCAAAAAGTGTTCTCAAGTGAAACTTATTTTGATTTTTTTCTTAACTTAAAATAAGTGACATACATACATATATATATATATATATATATATATATACACACAAACATACATACATAGTACATACACAATGGGTAGAAATAGGGAAAGGAAATGATCGGGAATAAATAAACATGATGCATTCTTTTTAATTCTCTCCCAGGCTTAGTGCTATATATTTTTGTGTTTATCATTCGCTTTTTCGTTTCATCGAGTTTCAAATCAAATGATATAAAGAAGTTTCACTTCAAAACCTCATGTTACATGTCATATCGTGAAGATTTATGATAATGTGTTTAAGTAAGTTATTGATTAATTTATACCAACGAAAAGTTGTTTGTTTTGCATTCCACTTTCGACCTTATGTAGCAATAGGGTTGTTTGCTTCATTTATTTGGAAGCTTGGTTTAGCGATTATTTTGATATATGTGGATTAGGTTGTTTAGAAATGTCTACACGGATGATGCGTATTCAAGAAGACTTCATTTCGTGTTGCCACTCTTATAAAACACAATTTGCGTGACCCGTTTTTGTATTACCAGTCTAACAAATCAAATTTAGTGTTGCTACTTACACGTAGGTTTTATGCCATCACGACACCTTGTCGTAGACAAGGGTCCATAATCTTCTTGATTTTATGCATCCTTTTTGTACAATAAAGTATATTCTGTTCTATTCTTGAGCTACTGTGAAATTGTCTTCAAGTTTATTTGTTTGAAGAGTTAAAATAGTTAAAAGTTAATAAAAGTGTTTTCATCTGTGCAGGAATGGAGAAAGAACACAATTTCCTGCTTTGGGGCGGCCTGTCGTAAGAGGCGACTAAACAACCCACAGCCAGGTGGTACGGTATTTGCTCGACTGGATGGCTACCACCCCTAGTCTAGAGTCTCTCCATTCTTTCACCATATCCCAATTATTTGGGGTCGGCACAATATGTCTTTTCCTTCCATACTCCTCTACTCTGACATACATCTTCTGTCACACCACATATCATCATATAATCCTTCACACTATCCATACATCTTTTTTTGGTCTACCTTTACATTTGTACCCATCTATCTTCAAGTTTAACTTTCCTTTTGTCACGTGACTTTCATCCCTCCTCATTATATGCCCATACCAACTTAATCTTCTTCCTCTCAATTTTTCATTCACGGGTGCAACTTTCAAAGATCCCCTTATGTACTCATTTCTCACCTTATCTATTCTTGTGACACTACACATCCATCTCAACATTCTCATCTCAGCTGAGTGGAGACGTTTGTGGTTTATCGCTTTAGTGGCCCAACATTCCGACCCATATAGCATGACTGGTCGTATGAAAGATTTATATATACCCCTGGTCTAAAGTATGCCGCCATAACAACCTTGTCTTGTGTTCCGGCATCAGTGACCAGGTTCCATCTCCTTTAAGAGAGCAGCAGCGTATTTGTAGCATCTTCCGTGTTGCAAATGTCCTTAGGCGATGGTAGCCGCTTTCCATCAAGTGAGCCGTCTGCCTGTCTGCTGAACTACTGCAATAATAATAATAAAACAAAAGCCTGTAAATTTTAAACTGGTACCAGGCCTCGGCCGGCGTATCTCTAGTTTTATTATGCATCCAACTCTTAGGTATCATGTAAAATAACGAAGTTTGAACAGCTGTTATTATTCGCTTTCTCGAATTTCCGTATGAACACAAGTGTACTTATTAAATGCAATTTTAATATTTTAGTTTTGTCAATAATTGATGGCTGGCAACAAAATGTAGGTATTAACCAAATTATAACAATTGGCACACAAACCTAGTAGCTTAGTGCTAAACCCACTTGCATGTCAAATGACCCTGGTTCGAATCCTGGGGCCCTTTTGCATATTCTACCGTGACGATATCGAGAAACTATTGTGGACTTAGTAGAATACAAATTTTTGACACTATCACAGCGGAATCGTACTTTGAATACGTACGGAACGCCAAGATATTATAAAAAAAGAACTTGAGATATAAATCGAATAAGAAATATAAACAAATACAATTTGCAGGTCGACGTGTCGCTGGGGAGTTTCTTGCCGCTTCTTATCTTTAACAGCAATAACAAGTTGCGAAGTGGTGTACATAGAATAGGAAGTAAAATTAAATTTTGGTTTATGTGCATGACCTTCAAAGTGTTCTCCAGTATAACTTATTTTGAATAAAAACTTTTGAATTTTTACATTATAGACTAAATTTACAATTATAAAATTACATGTAATCGAATACAATTAAAGAAAACTCATTTGTATTGTATTCTACCCATAGTCCCTTAAGACTATAAGTAGAATACTGAGCCTAGATCACCGTCTTCTATGGGTAAGCCCTGAAGGCTGGCTACGTTTCCTTGCTGGATCGCCATACTGATCCGTTGCCCGAGGTTAGCACCAGCCCTCTGCCCTCTGATCACCTGAAGAGTCAATGAGTCGTTTGATCAATTTTGATAGAGGCTCATGGCCTCAGGACCCCACGGTCCAAGCGTCATGACAGCAAACGGCACAAACATATAACTCTAACTGAGGGTTGCATGTTTGCGCCGCTTGAGTGACAGCTGTTTCTTTGTTTGAATCAGCTGACCTAGACGTGTTTAGTAAATAGGATGCGGCCAACATGTCTACGCAAGTCGCATACCACACCAAAGGCTTGCGACGCCGCCAGGAAAACAGAGTTATTCCGTCAGGACGCCTACCATCGTCACGTGCAATACCGTTCGGCTCCAATAAAGCCGGCACGTTAGCGGTGGCAAGCGCCCTCCGTGAGACATCATTCAAGGTGGCGTGGCGTGTATTATCCATCAATGTACCTATATTTGGGGAGGGGATAGTTTGGAGCCAGAAACCAGACTCTTTGCGGGAAAAGGCAAGGATGCGGGCAAGTCCTGTAGAGTTAGTTGAATTTAAAAGTTCTGTATTTAATCCTCTACAAATAGGTTCATCCCAGCATTGTTGCGAATTTAGGAACGTGGGAATGTCTTCACCAGGGCAGACCATTTTCCAGGCGTTTAGTGCTTCATTTAAAAACGATGTATTGGCACTATCCCAGTGTTGCATATATTTTTTACATAATAGGCTAGTGCTATAGGCAGATGAAAGAAAAGCCAGTTGAGCAACGCTAGAGATTTTGCAGATGCCTAAACCTCCATACCTAATTGGCAGGGAAGCTTGGATCCAGCAGCTGTCTGAAAGTTCAGAATTTAAAATTTTAGTAAGTACATATTTTATGCGGTCATCTAGTGGTTTTATAAGATCAGAAAATTTCCAAAGCGGGGCGCATCGTAAGACATATATTAATTTTGGTACAGACAATGTCGTATAATGTGATATGCAATCTGAGAGTGAATATCGAAAAGTTTAGAGCTTGATAGATCAAATTTGGACTGATTGCTCAGACAGATAATTTGGTATGGCCTCATCTAGAATAGGGGCTCGAAGCAAGCGAAAAGAATCTTTCTCCAGGACCTTAAAACCGGGTGCGACGACATTGAACATATTGCTAATATTGTCACTTTCGTTTTTAGACAGATTATCGGACAAGAAAATTTCGCACTTTGAGAAATTTAACTTTAATCCTGTTGAGTTAAATTTTGAAATCAAAATAAGTAGGTCTTGGAGTACAGTTTCTGCATCGCCACCTAGAGTCCCGTCGTCTAGATACCACACATAGAATTTCGATTTGACGGCTTCGATGACCGGATGGATCGCCAAGCTGAAGATGGCCGGTCCGAGCGGGTCGCCCTGTTGACAGCCCACAGATGATAGAATAAGGTTGTTTTATACATAAGATTTGTGAGTTTTGAATAGCTTTCATAAAGATAATTTGATATTTCTGGAATATTAGATATTACTTCGTCTAACATGACGGACCTGTCGACAGAGTTAAATGCATTATTTACATCTACTTTTAAGATAACTTCTCCGTATTTATTGCTAATGAATGACCGCAAAGAATGTACGGCTGCTTCACAGCCTCCTTTAGAGCCGAAACCTAATTGTAAGGGTAGGAATTTGTTTTTCAATTTTGTAAATATATAGCGGCAACAGACCTTCGAGACGATTCATCGTAACGAAATGCCTACGGCGATCGGACAAATACCCTCATCTTTTGATTTTGAATTGAATTTTAATATTGAAATAGCAGAATTGGGCCCCAGATGGAAGCGGTTACAATCACATATGGACATTTGCAACACCAAAGTTGTACCAATGCGCTGCCGCTCTCTAAAGAGAACCTGGCTACTAATACCGGAACACAACTCAACGTTTCTATGACGACATATTTTAGAAAAATGTATAAAATTAAAAAAAGTAGAAAAATCTTAGTATTGATAGCGTAAATGGCGTTAGCCGAAAGAAATAGTGAAAAGCTACTTAAAATTTTAAACATTTAATTCGCGATTTTTCGCTAATAAATATTTGTAAAGATGGAGCGGCTGGCTATGGGTACGCCATTAAAATCAACAGAATGCCGAAGTCAGGGCGATATCGACCAGATCGTAACAGCACAAATGGACCCCAGAAGCTCAATTCTGAAATTAATGTATCGTCAAAATCACCAGACAATAGTAGTAAAAAAGAGACCGCTAAGAGGCAAGATGGCAATTTTTATTTGAAACAGCTGATTCTCACCGAGTATGGGAAGAAGGGGACCGAACCTGTGAATTAAAATACATCAGTAAAAAGGCATTAAATTAGTGGTGCTACCGTAGCTGAAGAGCTAATTTTTAAAGAAAACGCTAAAAGTTTTATAAAATCATACTCAAATCAATTCTCATAAGCATAGGGTTGGAAATATTTTGAAGTCTTGAAGTTCATAAATCAAATGCATACAATTTTTTTGAATGTCTACTAGGGGTGATCTTTGCTCTCTAATGGAACGTTAATGGGCTATATAAAAATAATTGTAATGTTGACTAATACAAAATTGTACATATAAAGTATTTATACAGTGAGAAACTAAATATAATTCAAAAAATAAAACTAAATTATAAACCAAACCATCTTAAAAATTAAATACTACTATTGTTACAACTTAGGTTCCGACAAAAAAACAAATGCCACCTGCATATCTATAAAACACATTTTATTACCTGTCGGCATTTGAACGGATTGTAATTCTTTTATGATCGTCTTCTTTTGTTTACTTATTTATTGGCATACGTTTCTAGAGAACAGACCATTATTTTATTGCATACGCTTATGGCCGCTTGCGGCTGAATCATTAGCTAGGTGTTGCGGATTACGTCGACTACAATACGGGCACATTTGTATTAGTGAGATATAAAACGACTAATAAACTCTATAATATTTCTAACGGCATTTTAATTCGAGTTCCGCAACTCGTAACAATATATAAGAAAGATTGACTTTGATGTTTTCTAGCTTCCGTTGCTCATCTAAGAGGTAGTTTTTTAAGTGCTTGTGAAAAGTAATAATTGAGTGATTTATCTTAAAGGTGTTGGTATATTGTTCCATATCTCATACAGCATAACAGGAGGTACCTCTAAAGCATGTCCATTTATGTAAATAAATCTGAAATCATTTATTCATAACAAAGTTACACGTCAATTTCTACATCATTTAAATACACATGTCACAAAATTAAAATTATATCATTTTGTAGGATATAAAGTCCTCGTGATTCTAGCAGGTGTGCTCGACTAACCATTTCCTGAGCTGTGTTTTAAATGAGCCGACGGATGGTGACTCCGTTATCCTACTCGGTAGTTTATTGTATATTAGCGGACCCATGACATGCGTCAATCTCCCCGATTTCTCAAGTTTGTGTTTTACATGATTCATGCCATTCCTATGCCGAGTGAAGTGCGTATGCACGTCACTATACTTGGCATAGGTATGACCATCAAGTCGCACATGCACCGCAACTTGATATATTAGTATACTGGGTAGTGTGAGTATACCCAGTTTTTTAAAATGCGGTCTTGTTGACTCGCATCTACGCACCCGCACTATTGCGCGTACGGCCCTTTTTTGTATGCGGAAGGCACGCAGCCCGCGTCCACAGCTCCGTACCGTACTGCAGCAGCGAATGGACAGTAGCGAAATAACATGCCCGAGCGACGTCCATCGATACTATACGTGCAACCCTGCTCAATGCATAACACGCTTGTTAACTATTGCAACACTGGCGCGATGCATCAGCAGCGCCACCTGTCGAATTCGACATTTTAATTCGAGAATTAAAATGTAATGTTAAGAGAAAAGGGAGAATGTACTTACATTCTCCCTTTTCTACATGGACAAATATTCTACAGTGCTCTCACGCAAATAAATGCATATATATTATCAAAAACCTAGTGTGTGTCATTGGAAGCTCTCACAACAAAACCCTGCAACGCTCTTCCTAGTCTAGAGCAGAGCCCGTCAATGTGGTTTGTCCACTGTAGCCCCCTGTCTGACAACAAACACTAGTTGTCGAGAACTCTGTCTATATTAGATAATTTAACAAAATGAAGAATTATGCGGGGCGTTAAATAAGGAAGCCATTTTGAGTTAATGAGAATTTTTTATCATTCAATGTTGTTGGCGTAGCGTAGCTAGGGCGGCAGGGGCGGCACTTTTTAGGGGGAAGCAAAATTTCACAATAAATAATGAATGAATGAAAACACTTTGTTGTTCACCAAAAATTAAAACTAGATACAGTAAATGTTGAACACAGGGCGGCCTTATCGCTTAAAGCGATCTCTTCCAGGCAACCCCTTAAACTAAGGAAAATATTAAGACAATAGTGGCGGTGAAGACAATAAATAATATGAAACATTCCAAGAATAAATGAAAAATAATGAATAAGTTACTTTATATACTATACAAAAATACAATAAATCATACTTTATATAAAATCAGCAGCATGTTTTATACTTGTGAGAACCAAAGACATTATATATAAGGGCCCTTCAGACCCATCTTCACCCCTAACATAGTCAGGGCCTTTACAAAACTATTTTAATATTAGGTGTTCTTTTTTTTCAAGTCAGACCTTTATATAATATATCATACACTCATACATCATACATATTACCATGTTTCCGAAACTAAAAACAAAGCAAATCGTTCCAGATGCGGCCTCGAGTACCTGACATCAAATCAAAAATAGTAACCTTTGTGATCCTGGTTTTTGTAACAGACTTGAGGTCGTACCTGGACCGGTCGTATACCGAGCACTCTAACAACAAGTGTTGGATGGTTTCGTCACCTCCGGAGTCACAGAAACATCCTGGGCGACCAAAGATATTTAGTAACCATCAGTTTAAAAGACAATATGGATTTAGATTGTGTTACAAGATGTCCACCACAGTAGTCATGAGAACCATAGTGTATATTAATATGACATAGACAATCGTCATAGCTAATATTTTTAGTCTATTTATCAGATGATTCGATTTATAACTAAATTACAATTTTCTACCGGTTAGTTAATTTTATAAGCCCACTAAATTATCATCTAGATAATTTAGTGCATCAGTAACTAATTATCATAATTGTTCTTATGATCCTGGCAACACTATGATGTAATTGCTATTTTTAGCAATGATGCAATGTTATTGTTTTGTAGAGTAGCATTTTCGTATAAAAGGCGTAGTGGCGTGTAGACGGTGTTCATTGCTTACTGTGCTGTGTGAATATTCACATCAAAGGCTGAACAATAAGGGGAAACCCTGCCCAAATAGTTAATATTTGGTATATTTGGTACTTTCTTACCCAAATTTCTCCTTGCATTTTACATTTGTCTGATGTTGAACGACAGTGTGTTCTATAAACGGACAGCCTGTACCGTGAAAGAGTTATCAACGAAGGAGGAAGTGTGTACAGGTGTCATTAAGGAGAGATTATTACAAGAGCCCAAATAACAGGAATGAGAAAGATGTAGGAAATCAAAACGTTCCTTTAAATAATGAGGAGTACGAGGATTAAAAAGGATATTGTACAAAAGAGAGAGTAAATGAACATTCCGGCGAAGGCGAATAGGAACCATTTAAGCTTCTTGCGATATTCGGAAACATGGTCATATTTGCGCAACCTAAATATGAACCGTATACAGATATTTTGGAGTCGATCGAGCTTGTTCAGTTGTTCTTGTGTTAAGTCGATATTACTGGCATAAATAATAAAAATATTTGAACCATTTCATATTTTCATGAAAACATGAAATGGACTATAAACTACAAATTCGGACCGATTGAAAAGAGCACAAAATTTTTCATTACTTATTCTGTGACGAATTCGGGGGATATTCGGGACGAAAATATCATTCAAAGGAAGGGGTTCTTTGAATGATATTTTGTAGCGACTGCTGGCAAAACAGAATTTTCAAAATCAGTTCAGTAGATCCAGAGATTACCCCCTACAACGTCACAAACACACAAACTTTACCTCTTTATAATAGTATAATAATAATAATAATTTAGTATAATAGATATAGAATGCATTAAATTGAAATACCTAAATAAAAGGGCGGCAAAATTGTCTTCCGCCCCTGGCGGCCGTCAACCACGCTACGCCGCTGTTCCGCGTGGAATAGTTACTTTGGGCTAACGTGATGATATATAGCTTATAGCCTTCCTCGATAAATGGGCTATCTAACACTGAAAAAAATCAGTCAAGTCAGACCAGTAGTTCCTGAGATTAGCGCGTTCAACCAAACAAACAAACTCTTCAGCTTTATATATTAGTATAGATATTTTTAGTGTTGCCAGACTTAATTTTAAAATTAACATGTCTTATATCTTGAACAGTCTACCTTTGACAGCTGAGGTTATTTATTATACAAGTACTGGGGCACTTTGAATTTATGGACACCAAAGAGACGGCAAGCCAAATGTATTTTATGCTTATTTCCTGCAGAGGTAATTATTTTGGAGATTTTACGACTGAGCCGCCACTTGCAAGCCGCCAGCATTTCTCTCCAAGAAGCGGTCCAGCTGACTATGCTGACTGTTCCGAGTTTAGAGAGAGAGAGATAACACTTTATTGCACACACAAAAAGAGACCATATTTCCAATATTTTATAGGCAATACAATAGGCGGCCTTATCGCTCAAAGCGATCTCTTCCAGGCAACTTAAATGAAAGATATTTGAATCAGGCGATATAAGTGGTACCGCAAAAAGGCAATAGATACATAAATACTCAAATAATTAAAGAAACAAATATAAAAATACACACAACGCACTAAAGGTCGACCGCGAGAGTAAACTTTAGTAGGTATGCTACAAATCTAAGCGCAATCAGTCATGACGGGCAGGTACCCTTTCCTTGTAATTTGAATAATAAATTATATAATTTACTAGTGTTCACTAGGGTTTGACCCGCGGAAGAGCCGCGGGTCAAACCCTAGTGCATACCTCTTGTTTAAAGAGCAGGCGTTAATACAGGTTACAATGTATTATATCTTTATGTCGGTGCTATTTGCCCTCGGAAGATTGACTTCATTTTATATCGCAAGCTGTCCCATCTCCCGGGGTGAAAAGTATCTATGTCCATTTTCGGTATTCAGACAGACAGATCGAAACTGCCAAAACTACCAAAATTACCAAAACAACCAAAACTACCCAAACAACCTAAATTACCAAAACTACCGAAACTACGGAAACTAGCAAAACTGCCAAAACTATCACAACTACCAAAACTACCACAACTGCCAAAACTACCATTACTACCAAAACTACCGAAACTACCAAAACTACCACAACTGCTAAAACTACCACAACTAACAAAATACCACAACTACCACAACTGCCAAAACTACCAAAACTACCACAACTGCCAAAACTACCACAACTACCACAACTACCTAAATAAACAAAACGACGAAAATGACAAACCACAAATAAAAAACCTATCCTAGTTTCCGGGATAACCTTTACATAAATCTGTCCCATTATCCGGGATGAAAAGTATCCCTTGGTCACCTTGTAACTTTAATACCAATTACATATGTACCGAGTTTCGGCCAAATCAAATAAAAGGATAACAAACAGAGAGATAAATATACTTTTATCCCGGAAACTATCCCATTTTTCGGAATAAAAGGTATCCTATGTTCATCCTCGGCATCGAATATATATATATATATATATATATATATATATATACTGATTTTCAGCCAAATCGGTGCAGTAGTTTTTCTTTGAAAACGGAACAGACAGACAGAGTTACTTTCGCATTTATAATATTAATAGGGATTACAGAATAGAGAATTTGATTTCAAGAACGAAGACAGATATCAATTATTTCATGTTTTCAAATAAATAAAATGAACACTATCCTAATGTTATGTTTATGTTGTCAGAGGCCACAATATTATCTACATTTCGGAACTCACTTAGAAAGTACTATCTGTTTTTAAATAAATATGTCTAATATATTAAACATTTACTTATTTATCTATCGTTAATATAAAATGCTTGTCATATATGATGTTAATAAATATATTTATTTAGGTTATTTCGTATATACGGTATATATTTGTATTCTATAAATGTGTCTGAATTTATGTATGTATTAATAAGTTAGTGTAAGTGTATATATTTAATTTGTACAGTCCTATCTTTTTTCTGCTCCACTTACATCGCCAGATTAGAGCTAGGTTGCCTGGAAGAGCTCGCTTTTAGCGATAAGGCCCCTCTTCTTTTGCCAAGAAGTATTGTAATGTAACGACTAACCTCCTCAGTCGTTACGATATATTAAGAAAGAAGAATTAAGAAATTCTTTTTAATAAAATCGTAGAACGCCTCCCAAAACGAAAAGACAGAATTGTAACGGCCAGCGGTAACTGGTTCAGGATATAAGTTTATAATTATCAATGAAGAGACACTTTCAACGAGATGCGTTCTGCTCGCGGGCGATACAATTTTGTCTGCTCTTGTTTTGGCAGGCGTTCTATGATTTTATTTAAGTCAACTGTATTTCTTAATCTCATAAGGAGGAGGTTAGTCGTTGCAGTTATTATGCATTCTATTTTTGTGTTTGTTTATTTTGGTGAGACACCACCTCCCGACACCCGCCTTCTTACAGCTCTCGCCATCGACATGTCAGTACCTCACGCTTACGTCATTCGATCGAAGTCTTAAGTTAACTCTTGCGGGTTGTATCTATGTTACACAGTATACTTACTCACTACTTACATACACAATTCTTCTTCACCTTTCTATAACACATTGTTATAAAATTGATACAAACACTACCTAACTATCATAAGTCATATGAGTTACGTTCCATTAGAGACACAACGACCATGTTCACGACCGCAATTATTCCCGGTCCACTCGCATTCCGGCGTTACAGTCGTAAACTCAAGTGGAGCGGTTATTCGATCCACCTCTTGACATGGCCACGACCACAACGACAGCGGTCGCCTTGTGGAACGGCTAACAGAGCATTTCGGGCGTTGTGAGCTGTTGATGGAATGCGCTGTACAAACAGTGAATTCTCTTGACGTTGACAAATCGAAATTACCTACCCGTAAAATTAAATAACCGTTTCGTATTCAATATTACGCAAAAGTATATCGGACATCGCGTTGCGTTAACTGAACTAGTTTTTTTGACGCGGCAACATTGCACCGCTAATATTTATTTATTTATTTATTACATATCCAACAGCTTATAATATTTATAACTTAAACAATAAACTCTGTGTAATATGATTTTTGCCAATTACTGGATACTTTACACTTTACAATGTTTTTGTACAAAAGCAAGACCGCTATAAAGAGTTTATGACAAGCTCTGATATAAATGTATAATAGCAGCCCATAAATGTCCCACTGCTGGGCTCGGGCCTCCCACTATAGGGAAACGGACAGTATACCCACCACGCTTGTCCAAGGCGGCTTGGCAAGTTTGACACATCGGTTATCTCGAAGTGCAGGTTGCATCACGATGTTTTCCTTCACCGTTATTAGCACGTGGTAATTGTAACAAATGTAAATGTATTTAATAAAATAATGAAATAATACTTGCTGAAGTGTCGTCCCCCAATATATAGTATATATTATATATAAGTAACTAAAAGGTAGGCAGGCGTCCCGACGGAATGACTCTAAATCCCTGGCAGCGTGGCAAGCCTTTGGTGTGGGATGCGACCTGCGTAGACACTTTGGCCGCATCCCGTTTACCAAACACGTCTAGATCAGCCGGTACAGCGGCGGAAACAGCCGAATCACTCAAGCGGCGCAAGTATGCAACCCTCAGTGAGAGTTATATATTTGTGCCGTTTGCTGTCGAGACGCTTGGACCGTGGGGTCCTGAGGCCATGAACCTCTACCAAAATGTATCAAAACGACTCATTGACTCTTCAGCTGAGAGGGCTGGTGCTTACCTCGGCCAACGGATCAATATGGCGATCCAGCGAGGAAACGTAGCCAGCCTTATGGGCACCTTACCTATAGAAGACGGTGATCTGGGCTCAGTATTTTACTTATAGTCTTGAGGGACTATGAGTAGAATATAATACGAATAACTTAAGTGGCATTGTATTCGGTTATATATAATAAAATCTATACATGTATTTTTATACATATTTTTTTAAAATATTAGCATTCTGCACTCCTAATTTAGTTTATTTTGAAGTATTTGGTTTAATATTTTCTTTCTTTCTTCTTTACTGACTAAATTGTATAATAAATAGACAATCGACTTATATATGTATCTTATAAATACAATATTCACAGTAACTAAAAATTTATAATATACAGATATTCAGAATATATGTATTTATAACATTATTTATGTATGTATAATATATATTATGCACAAATATATATTATACATACATAAATAAAAATAAAAATTATAGAAGTGTTTCAAAGGCGTGATATTTATGGTGTCTGATAAACAGTTAAAATGTCATCCTAATTTTTATAATATCTTTGATTTGTAAATTAATTTTGACTGCTAGTCATAGTATCTACTTCATTAAATTTTTTGTTATAAGTGGCAGTAAGACGAGCAAGCACTTCATTTAAGCCATAATTAGTTCTGCTACAGGACACGTGAAACAAATTGTTAACGCTAGGGCGTTTTTTGAGATTTGGCACTGCCAGGAATACAGATGAGTTGAGAGTAGGACAGTCTAAGCGAGAATTTACGATATCGTATAGGAAAGACATGTCAAGGAGCTGTCTTCTGTTTGTAAGGCTTGTGATGTTATAAAATTGGCAGGCTTCTTCGTACGTAGCAAAATTGTTCTTGCTTTTGTAATTGAGATATTTTATAAACAGTTGCTGGATTCTTTCGATCTGATTTATATATATAGCGTACTGTGGTGACCAGGTGCTACAACTGAACTCAAGCAAGCTGCGGATATATGCAAAAAACACTGATTTAAGCATGTGACATTGTAAAACAAAAGAGCACGTTCGTTTTATAAATCCGCGATTTCGATAGCCTTTGTCCACTACTAAGTGTATGTTTGTCAAAAATCATTTCATTCATTTCAAAAATATGACGAAGAAAGCGAGGATTGGATTTGCAAAGGAACGGTTAGAGAAGTCGCTGCAAGAGCGTCAGTACTATGTGCAATTGGAATCTAAGTAATTTATTTTCCAGTGTTAGAATTATTCTAATTTAAAGAATCTTATTTATTTGCTTATTTGCTTAATTTGTTTGGAGAACATACAATAATTAATATTCTTAAATATAAAACACAAAATTAATATACATATCAATCAAGTTTCCGCTAAGAATAATTTATATAATAAAAATAAAATATGAATCAAACAGTGAATTACAAAAAAAAATTACAATTATACGAAAATTACATAAAATGTCTGTTTTTTTACAACGAAAACAAAAAAAAATATGTCACCACAATATTCAATTTCAAATTCAGAAGTTTTTATTCAAAATAAGTTCCACTGGAGAACACTTTGAAGGGCATTCATATAGGTTAAAATTTGATTTTTCTTCCTATTCTATGTACACCGCTTCGCAACATTTTATTGCTGTTAAGGAGAGGAAGCAGCAACAAAGTCCCCAGGAACACGTCATGCTCATACATATAGGTTAAAATTAAATTTTTCTTCCTATTCTATGTACACCGCTTCGAAACGTGTTATTGCTGTTAAGGAGAGGAAGCGGCAAAAAAATCTCCAGGAACACGTCTAGCTCATACATATAAGTTAAAATTTAATTTTTCTTCCTATTCTATGTACACCGCTTTGAAACGTGTTATTGCTGTTAAGGAGAAGAAGCGGCAACAAACTCCCCACGAACACGTCTAGCTCAACATATAGGTTAAAATTTGATTTTTCTTCCTATTCTATGTACACCGCTTCACAACATTTTATTGCTGTTAAGGAGAGGAAGGGGTAACAAACTCCCCACGAACACGTCTAGCTCAAACATATAGGTTAACATTTAATTTTTCTTCCTATTCTATGTACACCGCTTCGCAACGTGTTATTCCTGTTAAGGAGAGGAAGCGGCAACAAACTCCCCACGAACACGTCTAGCTCATACATATAGGTTAAAATTTGATTTTTCTTCCTATTCTATGTACACCGTTTCGCAACATTTTATTGCTGTTAAGGAGAGGAAGCGGTAACAAACTCCCCACGAACACGTCTAGCTCAAACATATAGGTTAAAATTTAATTTTTCTTCCTATTCTATGTACACCGCTTCGCAACGTGTTATTGCTGTTAAGGAGAGGACGCTGCAACAAACTCCCCACGAACACGTCTAGCTCAACATATAGGTTAAAATTTGATTTTTCTTCCTATTCTATGTACACCGCTTCACAACATTTTATTGCTGTTAAGGAGAGGAAGGGGTAACAAACTCCCCACGAACACGTCTAGCTCAAACATATAGGTTAACATTTAATTTTTCTTCCTATTCTATGTACACCGCTTCGCAACGTGTTATTCCTGTTAAGGAGAGGACGCGGCAACAAACTCCCCACGAACACGTCTAGCTCATACATATAGGTTAAAATTTGATTTTTCTTCCTATTCTATGTACACCGCTTCGCAACATTTTATTGCTGTTAAGGAGAGGAAGCGGCAACAAACTCCCTAGGAACACGTCTAGCTCATACATATAGGTACAAATTTGATTTTTCTTCCTATTCTATGTACACCGCTTCGCAACATTTTATTGCTGTTAAGGAGAGGAAGCGGCAACAAACTCCCCAGGAACAGGTCATGCTCATACATATAGGTTAAAATTTGATTTTTCTTCCTATTCTATGTACACCGCTTCGCAACGTGTTATTCCTGTTAAGGAGAGGACGCGGCAACAAACTCCCCACGAACACGTCTAGCTCATACATATAGGTTAAAATTTGATTTTTCTTCCTATTCTATGTACACCGTTTCGCAACATTTTATTGCTGTTAAGGAGAGGAAGCGGCAACAAACTCCCTAGGAACACGTGTAGCTCATACATATAGGTAAGAATTTGATTTTTCTTCCTATTCTATGTACACCGCTTCGCAACGTGTTATTCCTGTTAAGGAGAGGAAGCGGCAACAAACTCCCCACGAACACGTCTAGCTCATACATATAGGTTAAAATTTGATTTTTCTTCCTATTCTATGTACACCGTTTCGCAACATTTTATTGCTGTTAAGGAGAGGAAGCGGTAACAAACTCCCCACGAACACGTCTAGCTCAAACATATAGGTTAAAATTTAATTTTTCTTCCTATTCTATGTACACCGCTTCGCAACGTGTTATTGCTGTTAAGGAGAGGACGCTGCAACAAACTCCCCACGAACACGTCTAGCTCAACATATAGGTTAAAATTTGATTTTTCTTCCTATTCTATGTACACCGCTTCACAACATTTTATTGCTGTTAAGGAGAGGAAGGGGTAACAAACTCCCCACGAACACGTCTAGCTCAAACATATAGGTTAACATTTAATTTTTCTTCCTATTCTATGTACACCGCTTCGCAACATTTTATTGCTGTTAAGGAGAGGAAGCGGCAACAAACTCCCTAGGAACACGTCTAGCTCATACATATAGGTACAAATTTGATTTTTCTTCCTATTCTATGTACACCGCTTCGCAACGTGTTATTCCTGTTAAGGAGAGGACGCGGCAACAAACTCCCCACGAACACGTCTAGCTCATACATATAGGTTAAAATTTGATTTTTCTTCCTATTCTATGTACACCGCTTCGCAACATTTTATTGCTGTTAAGGAGAGGAAGCGGCAACAAACTCCCTAGGAACACGTCTAGCTCATACATATAGGTACAAATTTGATTTTTCTTCCTATTCTATGTACACCGCTTCGCAACATTTTATTGCTGTTAAGGAGAGGAAGCGGCAACAAACTCCCCAGGAACAGGTCATGCTCATACATATAGGTTAAAATTTGATTTTTCTTCCTATTCTATGTACACCGCTTCGCAACGTGTTATTCCTGTTAAGGAGAGGACGCGGCAACAAACTCCCCACGAACACGTCTAGCTCATACATATAGGTTAAAATTTGATTTTTCTTCCTATTCTATGTACACCGTTTCGCAACATTTTATTGCTGTTAAGGAGAGGAAGCGGCAACAAACTCCCTAGGAACACGTGTAGCTCATACATATAGGTAAGAATTTGATTTTTCTTCCTATTCTATGTACACCGCTTCGCAACATTTTATTGCTGTTAAGGAAAGGAAGCGGCAACAAACTCCCCAGGAATACGTCATGCTCATACATATAGGTTAATTTTTGATTTTTCTTCCTATTCTATGTACACCACTTCGCAACATTTTATTGCTGTTAAGGAGAGGAAGCGGCAACAAACTCCCCACGAACACGTCTAGCTCATACATATAGGTAAGAATTTGATTTTTCTTCCTATTCTATGTACACCGTTTCGCAACATTTTATTGCTGTTAAGGAGAGGAAGCGGCAACAAACTCCCTAGGAACACGTGTAGCTCATACATATAGGTAAGAATTTGATTTTTCTTCCTATTCTATGTACACCGCTTCGCAACATTTTATTGCTGTTAAGGAAAGGAAGCGGCAACAAACTCCCCAGGAATACGTCATGCTCATACATATAGGTTAAATTTTGATTTTTCTTCCTATTCTATGTACACCACTTCGCAACATTTTATTGCTGTTAAGGAGAGGAAGCAGCAACAAAGTCCCCAGGAACACGTCATGCTCATACATATAGGTTAAAATTAAATTTTTCTTCCTATTCTATGTACACCGCTTCGAAACGTGTTATCAAATCAAATCAAATCAAATTTATTTGTATAAAACACGGTTAAGCAGATGTAATATATGTTAGTGTACACATGTTTTGCTCACATAGGAGCATACAAATATTTATAAAAAAAAAATTATTAGATTAAATAATGATAAAATAATAATAATAAAAAAAAAAATTACATTTTACAATTGAGGAATTCGTCCACCGAGTAAAACATTCTATTTAAGAGCCATTCCTTTAACTGAATTTTAAATTTATTAATTCTAAACTCTTTTATGTGGATCGGAATTTTATTATAGATCTGAATGCACATGTATAGCAGTTTCTGGTAAAGAGGGTTGTTCTTGGAGACACATTTAATACTAGTCGTTGACTATTTCTAGTATTGTTTGGATAGAGGTTTTTAGCCGTCGTGAAAATCGTAAAATTGTTTTTGACAAATAAGCATATTTCATAAATATACATACATGGCAGTGGTAAAATTTGTAGATCTTTAAAATGAGGCTTACAAGTATCATAAAATCGGATACCTACAATAGCTCGGATGCATTTTTTTGAGCTATAAATGCTCTGTTTATGCCTGTAGAGTTACCCCAAATAATTATCCCATATCGTAGTACCGAAGCCACATATCCATGATATGCCATTAGTACTGTACTTAATGATGAAATTTTTCTTAACTTTGCTAGGACATACACAAAACTATTAACTTTTTTACTTATTTGGTCAACATGCGTTTTCCAATTACAGTACTTATCTATAGTTATACCAAGAAATCTTGTACTATTTGTCTCATTAATTTTAGTTCCTTTATATATTATATTTTTTTCATCTACTTTAGATCCATAAGTTTGAAATTGTACATAGTTAGTTTTAGCCAGATTTACGTGCAAATTATTCATGTCAAACCAGTTGATTACATTGTCAATAGTATTATTAATTTCATCGTCAAAATTATTGTTTTTGTTTTCAGTTAATATAATAGATATGTCATCCGCAAACAATGTGCATTTAAAACTAGTTATGTCAGGAAGATCGTTAATATATATCAGGAAAAGTAATGGCCCCAAAACACTTCCTTGAGGAACACCATGTGCGTTTTCCATGTATGGAGAAACTTTACTACCGATCAGTTGTTTACTGTCAACACAGGCTATTTCTACACATTGATTACGGTTGCTAAGGTAACTTTTAATCCATTCGTGTGCAGGTCCTCTTATGCCATAGTTTTCCAACTTTTCCAGTAATAACTCATGAGAAACGAAGTCAAAAGCCTTGGACATATCAAAAAATAAAGCAATCGTAGATATTTTTTTGTCCAAATTACACAAAATGTTATGGACAAGGTGAAAAGCTGCGGTTGTAGTAGATTTGCCTTTTTGGAATCCATTCTGTTCCTGTTTAATAACCCTAAACTTATCAAAAAACTGATTCAACTGTCCATGCATGGCCTTCTCAAAGATTTTCGAAAATATAGAAATTAAAGTAATAGGTCTATAATTACTTACTTTTGATTTATCACCCTTCTTATATAACGGTTTAACTATTGATGTTTTTAATTGTTCTGGAAATATACCATGTTCAAATGACAGGTTTATTAAGTATTGTAATATAGGCGCTAGTATGTTGACGCAGATTTTAATTAACTTTGTAGTAATTCCGTCAAACCCAACCGAATTTGTATTTTTTAATGACAGTATAATTAATTTTGTGTTTACAATTGATACGGGCTTCAGAAATATACTACTGGAGACACGTGATTTATTTGTATTATATATATTTTCGTTACTGTTATTAGTAATTTCAAGTAAATATTTATTAAAGATTGATGCTATTTCTTGAGGATCATTCACTACTTTGTCATTTATATTAATTTCCTTGATGAAGTCACGGTTATTATTAGGAACAGTATCGTCGTTGATTACCTTCCATGATGCCTTACATATATTCTTTGAGTATTTAATAAAATTGATGTTATATAGTTTTTGTGACTTGTTTATACATTGCCGCAAGATTTTAGAGTATTTTGATACAAAATTTTGTTTCCTTAGTTTTACGTTGATAAAAATTAAAACGAAGATTACGCTTTACATAACAACTGCGTCTAAGTCCCTTAGTTATCCATTTAATATTTTGTGTTTTAGTATTAATCTTCTTCTTTACAAAAGGAAAACATAATTCATAAAATAGGCAAAATTCAGCATAAAATAAATTGAAGGAAGTATTTAGATCAATCGAGTTGTAAACATCGTTAAAAGTTAAACTGGAAATTGCTGATATAAATTTTGAAATATTCTCTGTACTATAATCACGCTTAATTATAAAATATGAAATTGGAATATATGTACTCTTAATTTTCGTGTGTAACAATTGAGCCGTATTATGATCAGACAGACCCAAGTGCAATAATTCACCATAAGCGTCACTTAGATTGCTTATTATGTGATCAATGCAGGAATTTAGTCTAGTTGGTGAGTTAATATGTAAATTCAAGTTGTAGTTTTGTAATAAGTCTTTGAAATGGTTAACTGTATTTGTGTCTTTCAGGGTATCTATATTTAAGTCACCAGCCAGTATAATATTGATTTTTTTACTATTATCATGAACAATTTTAATTATTAGTGTATTTAAATAATTAAAGAATGACTCTATTTTTGATTGTGGTGTACGGTATATACACAATATTAATAGTTTTAGGTCGATTAATTGAATACCACAACATTCAAATGTACTATCGCATGTATATTTCTTAATATAACTTAATTCCTTGTATTTAATTCCCTTCTTAACATATATGCAAACGCCCCCTCTAGATTTTTGTCTACAGTATTGTGATGTTAATACATAACCGTTAAGACTAATTTTCCTCATAACATCTTTTTTAACAAATGTTTCAGAAAAACATAGCACTTCAGGTATTATGTTTTTTAATTTTAAATCTTTTAAAGTTATTTGAATAATATCTCTTTTTGATGATAGTCCAGCAATATTTTGGTGGAATAGTTTAAACGTTTGATTTTTTATTAGCTGAGGTACGAAAAAATGTGTTACTGCAGCGCCCTATTTCACTATTAGTATTTTTGTTAAAGTAGTATGGGATAGTTCCTTTTTTTGGTTTGACGTTTGTATTATTGTTTACGTTTAATTTAGACATGGTCAGAATATTATTATTTAACTTATGAAAGTAGTATGGAATAGTGCCCTTTTTTGGCTGACTTGTGTGAGATAATTTATTATTAGAGTGTTTTACTCGGTAACTATTATTATTATAATTTTCATTAAATGTCAAGAATTTTTTTTTTATAGTCATATAAGTCTATACAGTAATTAATATCATTGCACATATTTCTCAAGACTAGTTTCTTATCAATATAGTTGAGATTATAAGAGTCATAAAGCACATCGACAAATTGACAATGTTCAAATTGAGTGCAGGTGAGTTTTAGGATATTATTAAGCATTTTCCTATTCAAATATTTGTTATTAAATACGCTCAATATAAAGACTTGGGAATTAGTCAATACTTTCAAAGCTGCAGATACTTCTATTATCATTTTGGTTGGGTTGGAGTCGTGTTCTCCAACACAAAGTACGACCCGGTCATCTTGTGCAGGTTGGAATTCTTTGCTAAGTATAACCTTTAATATTTCGGACGTATTTGCTCCCGGTTTGATAAAACTTGTGATAAAATAGTCTTCATAATTGGTGTTGGATCTACTTTCGTATAAAAAATTGGTCAAACCTCGGCATTGGGCCCCTCCAAAAATAAATATTTTGTTTTTAGTTTTTAATGCGGTTTTCTGGATTTCCGGTTTTGTACTAGTCCGTAGTTTCGGCATTTTTTCAAGATCTTGATTTAACAAAGTGACCTTACCCGTTGATGGAGATTTTTTAGCTAAGTGATCAAGTTCTTTATTTGTAGTGGAATTACTCGCCAGTGGAACCTCATTGTCTAAGCAATTGAATCTCAGGCTATCGCTTAAATTTCGCCTTTGCTTTTTCCGGTTTGAAAGTGTTTGGGCTCTAAAGGTTTGGGATGGACTTTTACAGATACTTTTTAGTGATATTATGTGTTGTTTCTGTTGTGAGATTGTATTTTTCAGCTGGTTAATTTCCAGGTGTAAATTATCGATTTCATTTGTGGCACTTAGTAAGCGACTTGTCAAGCTAGATATTTCTTCTTTCAGTTTTCCCACGCAAGTGATTTCAGGTCCAGAAGATAGGTCAAAACTCCGTGGGCATGGATCTGAGTTACTGGAATCTAGAGACCAGTTAACGATGGATTCATCAGATTTCGTTCTGAACAATTGTCTTTTCCTGATTGTGACATTTTCTGTTTCATCATTTTCCGATACAGATTTATTCCTTATCATTTTTTTTCCTAATAATGTATGCTAATTAATTAAATCTTACAACAAAATTAGCAATCGAGCATCAACACTACATAACAGCGCCCTCTGTTATTGGTTTATTATAATACTATAATGGTTCATAGATATTTCCGTGGTAAGTTCAGTCGATGTGAATAATAACAATAGATGGCGTTAGTAATATTAGTGGTCGCTTGCATGTTTTTATGTTTACTAATAGATGGCCTTGCGGCGCCCTTTGATCCGAAATTTTTAAATCTGTTAACGTTCACTTGTAAAATGATTTTCCATTTATTTCTTCAGAAACGTAATTTTACATAAAACTTTTATTGTTTTAACATATGCTGTCGTCAGCACAATCCAAGATTGATTATAAAAGTTCTTTTGATGACTTATTTACACCATTCCAAACAAGAAATATGAGTCGGATAACTATTTTGAAATAAGTCACTAATACTGTTTTATTCCTTGAGATAACACTTTCACGGGTAATTTACATCAACCCAATGATTTGTACACGTTTTTATCACGAAAAAGAACATAAACTTATTTTTACTTAATTTTTGTTCGAGCACAGTTTTAACAGATGTGTTTACTTTGTAGCGCCATCTATAGCGAATCTGTTATTGCTGTAAAGGAGAGGAAGCGGCAACAAACTCAACACGAACACGTCTAGCTCATACATATAGGTTAAAATTTATTTTTTCTTCCTATTCTATGTACACCGCTTCGCAACGTGTTATTGCTGTTAAGGCGAAGAAGCGGCAACAAACTCCCCACGAACACGTCTAGCTCAAACATATAGGTTAAAATTTACTTTTTCTTCCTATTCTATGTACACCGCTTCGCAACGTGTTATTGCTGTTAAGGAGACGACGCGGCAACAAACTCCCCACGAACACGTCTAGCTCATACATATAGGTTAAAATTTGATTTTTCTTCCTATTCTATGTACACCGCTTCGCAACATTTTATTGCTGTTAAGGAGAGGAAGCGGCAACAAACTCCCTAGGAACACGTCTAGCTCATACATATAGGTACAAATTTGATTTTTCTTCCTATTCTATGTACACCGCTTTGGAACATTTTATTGCTGTTAAGGAGAGGAAGCGGCAACAAACTCCCCAGGAACAGGTCATGCTCATACATATAGGTTAAAATTTGATTTTTCTTCCTATTCTATGTACACCGCTTCGCAACGTGTTATTGCTGTTAAGGAGAGGAAGCGGCAAAAAAATCTCCAGGAACACGTCATGCTCATACACATAGGTTAAAATTTAATTTTTCTTCCTATTCTATGTACACGTTTTGAAACATTAATGGAGTTGTAGCAAACAGTGCATATTCAATAAGACAAAGACACAACTAAAAGGAAGGAAAATATTATTATAGTTTAATAATGACATGACGTACTAAAATTTTATACTGCAACATATCTCCATCAACTCCTTACATGTTTGGAAAGATAAAAACGTTATACAAAATATAATAGGTTGGAGCGAGTTGCTATGTAAATGAATCCTCTTCAATAGTGTGGTATCCCTTGTTTAGCAAGATACTTTTTAATTTGGTTTTAAATTTAGTGAAAGGCAGATCTAACATCTAACATTTCACTCGGAATCTTATTGAAGAAGCGTATACCAACCCCCAAGAAAGAGAACAGTACTTTCTGCAATCTAAAAGATGGCAACATCATCAATATTTTTATATTTTTTTTATAGCTGGAGTACAACAGACAGGCGACGGCCCACCTGATGGAAAGCGGTTACCGTCGCTTATGGATGTTTGCAACATCAGAGATGTTATCAACGCGCTGCCGGCCTCGAAACAATTTTATGACACCGTTTTTTAAAAACTCCATATCGTAGCGTTATGGGAAAACTCATTCCAAATCCTCACGATACGCAAGAGAAACATTCTATAGAACCGCTGCGTACGTGAGCGAAGCGGCTCGAAGAAGTGGGTATGAACTCCCAACAGATGGCGAGCGGTACGGTGGTAGAAAGAGGACGAAGGCACCAATATAACCAGTTCTTCGGAACACTCCCCGTTATGCAGTCGGTAGAATACGCAGAGAGATGAGAAGTCTCTCCTAAGGCCAAGCGTATCTAGATCGTCTGTGAGTATGGGATCATCAACAACGCGAACGGCTCGACGTTAAATACAGTTCAGGGAATTAAGTTTCTATGACTGTCTACAAAACTGTTGTTCACTATAATAATGACAGCCCATAAACGTTCCGCTGCTGGGCTCGGGCCTCCCACTATAGGAGAACGGACGCTATACCCGCCATGCTGGTCCAAGGTGGCTTGACAAATTTGCCACATCGATTATCTCGATGTGCTGATTTTACCACTGTGTTTTCCTTCACCGTTGTTAGCACATGGAAATTATACCAATATACACATCGGGTCAGAAACATGCCTAATAGGTGCATGCATTACGACCAGGATTCCAACCCGAGCCGTTTGAGTTTGAAATGCGTGCGCTTATCATTGTACTACCACAACTTTTTGGTTAGTCATTATGGTGAGCTAGTATGCTAAAATAAAACAACAATCAATGCTCATTTATATATTTATATAATTTTAGAAAATGCATAAGTATACAATTTTGAAAGGATATATTTAATAATAATAAAACAAACCATTATAAAAATTAATACCATGGAAGAAAGCGTTAACAATGCCAACGTATTGTACCGCTGGTAGTATATGAACATCAGGAAATTTTAGTATACGAACGCATTGTAGATGACCAAGATGTGCACCCAACACATGTTTATCACTTAATATCTGTATTTGAATGAAATCATCACGCTCATACTAGAAATGAATAGTTAATTTTAAAAACAAACAACACATATAGCGGCTGTTTACAAAACAGCCACCTAGTGTTTTTCAACTCGCCAGCTGCCTAATGGTTGTCAAATAAAGCCGAAAACTGTCAAGTTTATGGCTTAGCAATCAACTGACGGCAGTTGGTTAGCGAGTCATTCGCCCATTAACCAAATAACCATCAGCTGGTGTTTTAGTCAGCTATTGAACCACCACTAGCCGGATAAGTACGTTTTTTAAATTTCCGTTAGGTACCAATCGCCAGTTCATACCGTGTCAATTTCAAAGTGATTTAGGGAACGTGAAGACGGTGGCTGGTCATGGCGGCTGGTCGTTTGTCGTTATGTGCGTGTGGTGCATAGAATTCAGGTACAAATGTTAAATCTTACTGGCCATGCATTCGTACGCTTAGTGTTACGATCAATGCAAGATAATAAATACATCCTCAGTAAGTGTATATGTAGCTAGAATTGTGTATCGCTACTGTAGATACGTATGTCTTTGTCAACGCTTTATTCGTTGCTATTAGAAGTCGCTTCGTTAGTGGTCTAACAGTCTACCGGTCTAACGGTCTAATTGCTATCATTGACATCAACAGTACTCTCAGTGTCACTGTCACTGGAACTGGCGGTACGGTCACTGATATCGTCGGAATCGTCACTGGAATCGTCGGTACCGTCACTGGAACCGTCGGAACTGTCAGTTTCAGTGGAATTGTTTTCACTGCCGTCATTGGAACTGTCGGAACTGTCAGCGGAACCGTTTTCACTGTCGTCATTGGAATCGTTGGAACTGTCACTGGAACTGGCGGTACGGTCACTGATATCGTCGGAATCGTCACTGGAACTGTTGGCATCGACACTGGTATTGTTGGACCTGTTGTCACTGTCATTGGAGCTGGAAGTTTCATCATTACCGCCATCAGTTAGGCCATCTAAGACATTTGTTAAAACTTTCTTTACTGTGTCTAGATTAGCAGCCACGTCATCTGAAAAAACAAGGATTTCTATTACGTGAAAATATAGTCCGCGTTATGCCAATATTAAATAAATAAAATTGCCAATTTTTACGAAATCGGGTTTGTTGTATTTTCTTAAAGCTGAAATTGTTAGTTTTGGTACATTTAATATTTCTAGATCTTAGATAGGTAATTAACGGAAATTAAATTAGTAAATTATAATTATACATTTGACATTCATTCACTGAAATTAACTTAGGAGTTACATAATCATGTATTGGTCTTACGATAATACAGCGTATGGTTGTTTTCCAAAGTCAGCTTATTCAATTCCTGATTAGGACAATTGATTTTTCAAAAATCTAATGATAACAAGTACCGAACTGACAAATTTTCATTGAATATCATTAATCATCACATAAATATTGATGTATATATATACATATGTTACGAGTGCGGGACTCGAATTAAAATGCCGTTGGAATTACTATAGAATTTATTAGAACTATACAAACACGTATAACATAGGTACAAATATATACACAAACTGCACAATATAATAACGCGCGCAAATTCCGTCACTATATCGCTCGTCGAATGTACACACGTCTTACTCGTATCGTAATCCTCTCTTGACTGCCCCACCCCTCCGTTCGGGCATTGTTTTATACTAAATTGTATAATACCGACAATGGGCCGCGTTCACTGAGTTAATCTGCACATCAGGCAAGCTTCGACACAATGCAATAAAAACAAGAATTAGTTCGACACTAAAGACGGCCATAAAATAAGTACGATAACAATAGGATGTTTTTCAAAGTAAACAAAAAGAATTCCTAAATCCGGGAACGCAATTGCGTTTTACGACCTGCAGGTGTGCGAATTTCTGTGTCGGTATGTAACACTCATATAATATAAGTATTCTATATATAATAATAATAATAAATGATAGCATTTAAGAGCTATGCTCTTGTGGGTGGAGCCTCCTCCAATCATCTCTATTATGGGCCAGTTGTTTTACTTCTATGTAAGATAAGACACCCACTTTTTTTTTATATATTGATCCATGAATGCTCGCCTTGGTCTTCCCTTCCCTCTTCTTGCTAATATAAGTAACATCGTGTACATTTATTTTTACTTAACAAATAATGTTCGTTGCTTCAACAAATGATTGTAAATAAGATCCTTGTGCAATAAGGCCGCCCATTGTACTACTACCTTCTAATATTAAGATATGAAAATGTGTTACTGTTTTTATATTGGTGTACAATTAAGAGTATTGTTGTTGTTGTTGCTATCTCTGTAATTTTTACATATACTGACTAATAGGCAATGTTCGAACTCATTTTTTGTGTACTTACTAATTATTTCGAAGGTAGTTCGCAACAAATTTCTATCTTTTTGATATTTTCAACTTACGGGACATGAGCTTACTCTGCCGTAACACGGTTTAAAACTAGTACGGGGAGTAATGATTGTCGCATATGTTAAATTAAGCACTATTGTATATTGTACTTGTTTACGTTATAATTGGAGACTAATAAATTCTTTAATTTTTAAAATACATAGAGACATATTTTTTTTATTTATTATTATACATTTTTATTCGCGAAAGCCTAAAAAAGTAGCTTAAGTTAGTCCTTATAACATCAGCTATCTGACAATGAAATTCTCGTTAAAATCGATCAAGCCGTTTCAGGGATTAGCCGGAACATCCAGACAGACAGACATGTTTTTTTTAAATTGATTGTTGTTATAAATACCGTATATACTTTCATATAGAGGTAGTCACGGTCGACCATACACCGCATATAGTTACACAAAAATGTACTTATATATAACTCGGTAACTCCATAGTGTAAAATAGGTTCCCAAAGGGGGCGGTACCGCCCCCCTAGTGGGCGCCGATGCTTTTCGTGGGGGCGGTAGTGAGTCCAAAGGTAAACGGGGGGCGTTATGACAGTCAAGGAGGCGGTCGCGACGTTCTTACCTAATTAGAAATTTAATATAATTAAATACTTTGAAAATACCCCTATTGATTGTCTATTGACCCTCAGCCACGACCACGAGGAGCACGATTAGAGAGATAGACAGAGAGAGAGAGAGAATTAATTTTTAATTTGTGATTATTAATAGATAATATACAGAGATATAAGATTGGTATAATTGATTATTATCTAAAAGGGGGCATTGAAAATATTTTTCTTGTAAAGGGGGCAATATTCCTTACAAAATTGGGAACCTCTGGTGTAAAAGAACGTAATATTGTCTAGTAAGTGTTTGCGAACGAAGATACAAATGATAATAAATACACAAAATATGATGAAACTACCGTCATAAAGCTAATTACTGTTACACGGCTTGGAATAATCTGTGCTCTTCTAACAGTGGCTGTTTCTACCTGGGAGTAAAACGGTATTTAAGTTTGTAATTAACAATGGCTTAGTGTTCAGCGTACGGCAAGTTTCTCTCTCAAACAGGATGCCCTTGTATGTTCCATAAAGTTTACGTTGTCATTCCAGAATATGGTACGGTTCCCAGAACTTAGACGTACACCGAATGTGAAAAGAAAATACTGAAGAGTAACAACTCCAATACACCAGTAAAGGTGTTTGCGGAACTAATTCTCCGCTTGCATCAGTGTCACCTGTGAGTACATGTTCCTCTGAAGAACTACAAAGACGCTCCTGCTCGCCAGCTCCATTGGAAGATGACAGTGAAATTCGTGCAATGCATCGTGAGCTCGTCGAGTATATGTCAGAATTTCTCAAGGAAATGGGTTTGACGAGATGGAACGGTTTCGGGGTCGAAGGAAATTACGGAACCGGAGAGTAAGGTAACACAGCTTAAGCTTGAACTAAATGACTGAGACCAGGAGACTCTCTTAGCTGATCTGGATATCAGATGCCTATCTGAGGAAAACTGAGAAGACATCATACACACTGTAACAATGCTTGCGCCAAAATTGGGTGTGTAGGGTCAGCGCAAGCAAACGTCTCGACCTCTGGTAGCAATGAAGTGGGGAGGCAAACGCGCCGAGTTGTCGTACGGTACGGTGTCGTTTGGTTGGTCACGCTGGGTGCCGCACAACCTCACCGATAAACAAATTTGAAGCAGACTTGTCTCGGTGTGTTTACGACATCATTACAGCTGATGAGTCCTGGATTTATCAATACGATCCAGAAACGAAGCGCCAGTCGACGGTTTGGGTGTTTCAAAACGAATCAACGCGTACCGAAGTGAACCGGGGGTTAGATTTTGATAGCATTTTTTTTTTAATTTGACTGTCTACTTGGTGACTATTCCTTTACTGAACCAAAGAAGCAACAACGCCGAATGGTATACTACCAAATGCTTGGCAGATGTTTTCTCTGTTGTGAGCTACAAGCGACCAACCACGGTGCTCCGCGGGCAACTGCTCCACCACGACAACGCGCCCGCCCATATCGCGCTCAAAACGAGGGACTTTCTGGACAGCACTCCTTACAGCCTTGATCTTGCATCGTGCGACTTCTTTTTATTCACAAAAATAAAAAATCAGCTCAAAGGGATACAACTTTCGTCGCCGGAAGATGCGCTGTCAGCGTTCGAGCAAGCTGTAAACGAGGTTTCTGCGGCGGTCTGGAAAATGTTTCGAAAACTGGTTCAGACGCATGACACTTTATATAGAGGCTGGTGGAGAGTACTTTGAAAATATTTAATTAAAAATATTTACGTATAGAACATTTTTTTTATTTTCGTAAAACTTTCTGAGTGTCCCACGTATATTATACTCTCTTTATGAAAGGCTTTATTTTATTTATTATGAATTTTCTATATAATCCAATAATCCGGCGCACTCTGGTTTTAAATAGTATCGGATTCGATTGCCCAGTAAAAGCGATCGAATACTACTCTGGGTAAAATTTTGATCTTTTTCGTCGCTCAAGGTCCTATATCTAGCAGTAACGATGTAAGCATTGTACGTACCTAAGTCTGCAGCTAGCGCCTTTGGAGAACGTTGATAGTTTGGTGGGGGATATCACTTGGAATATTGCATGCGCGCTCGTATGTTGTATCAACAGTTTGGACGCCGTTATTCCACTAGTGTTGCAACTCTCCGCTTTGATCAGTACGTAGTGCTGACAGTCAAAAAAACTGATGTCCCGGTATTACTGTCTAGCCACAACACTTGAGCATCGAATAAATCAAAGTTAATACAATATGGTTCCGATACATATATATACAAATACTAACACATATACTGTATATCTTACAAGCTGAACGAGTTACGCTTGTGTTATGGTTAATATACAATATACACATACACTAACGTATATAGGGAAAGTGTGTTGTAAAATTTGCCCTGTCAGGAATCGAAACCGAGACTTCTGCGCTGAAGTAAGATAGGTCAGCAAAAGACAACCACAGAGGCCGTGAAGTATGTGGACTGCTTTTGTGTATAATATGAATAGGAATATTTACTTTTTACAGCAGCAGCTGCTGACGACACAGCAGCTGCCATATCTTCTGTAAGAACACTTTTCAGTACTAATGCTTGAACGCAAGAGACGGCGAGAACCTGTAACAGACATATGTATTAATAAAGTCATTTTTTTATTCTCCATCTCCTGACGCACACGCTTGTCAGGTTATTTCTTTACTTTTTTTTATATTTTTCTTGTTGTTTACTTTTATTTTCTTTTCTTGTAACTATTTTCATTGCCAAAAACTTATTTCTAGTACATTGTCATTTTTACAAAATTTTACGCCGAAGCATTCTAATTCAAATCCAATAATTTATTGCATAAAAACATGGTTATACAATAGGTCTTGTTATTTTATACAGAGTACATGTTTTTTGACGGTTGGGCGTGCAATTTTTTTCTAATTTATATCATAAAGGTACATACTTATTTGGTTTTAATTATTATCACTAATATTTTAATCTTATAATTACTTCTTATTTATTCTTTATATAATACTATCTAACCCGTGCCCACTTCGCTGGGCATCAGAAAAAAAAATACTTATTATTAATCACAATCAAATATACCCTATGTCACTCAGAAATAACGTAGCTTTCCACTGGTGAAAGAATTTTCAAAATCGGTTTAGTAGATCCAGAGATTACCCCTTACAACGTCATAAACTTTACCTCTTTATTTTTTGTTGAGTTTAATTACCTACTAAGCGAATTCAAAATATTTCCCCTCCCGTACTGCCCATATCCCAGTGACGCCTACATCGCATAAACCTATCGAGCCGATTAGGGTGCGCGGCGACCACGCAAGTTTTTTCTAATACTTAAATTTTTAAACTCGTGATATCTTTCGATTGGAATGATCGAATTGAATAATTCAAAAAGTTATATAAAGGTATTGAAGCAGTCTTGAATATGAAGTAATTTATTTGGACAAGAATGAATACCAAGATACAAATAAAGAGCCATTTCTAGCGGCGGCATTTCAATTAAATTTTTAAAATAAAAGAACACACAAGAATTGTGTCATAACTATAATAGTTAGACATATGCTGTCGCGACACTTTTTGTAAATAATGATGTGTTCTGTAAAGTACATTATTTTATTATATCATCAATAGTTTTGGCAGCGCACGCGATTTTAGATACTTTTTTGACACCTTGGGTTACACTATTAGAGTTTTAGTAAGGATCCCTATTTGTTTTTTTTAATATAATATGGCCTATGTGTCAACCGGGGATAGTGTAGCTTGCCAACAGTAGGCATTAAGATGGTGGAGGCGGTGCGCCTGCCCCTGTTGCGATGGCTCTCGCGGACACGCGGGACCCTGACCTTCAGGATGACGTAGATACTTAATGGGCATGGGTGCTTCGATAAGTATCTGAATCATATCACAGGCTGCCTGCCTTCCCCTCAGTGTCGCTAATGTGCCGCATTAGACACTGCGTTTCATACGCTGGTCGAGTACGCAGCATGGCCACCGCAGAGATTTGAATTCGATTCGCTGGGCATTTTGGTACAAGCTATGCAGCATAGCGACGATCATTGGGTGGGTGCGTCCAATTACTCCGAGGCAGTGATGTCTCAAAAGGAGGCCGCAGAAAGAGAAAGGGAGAGAGGTGCGCATGCGTCCCAAGGGTACCGACGTCAGTCAGGGTCCCGGAGGAGCAGATATGCGCAAGATCTCCTCTCGTAATACCGCTGCAGGGGCCCTCTAAAATCTAGGGAGCAGAGGAGACTTTACCCCCGTTGACGAAGTGAGTTTGCCTGTCCCGGGGCATTCTCAAGCACTGATGCGCTAGGATCAGCGTGGGCGTAACTACGTTCTAAGTCTCACGCTCTTCCTGCCATAAGCGCGGGGCACATGGGAGGAGGGTGGTTTTAGTGGAGTATTGAGTAGTCGAGTCTCCACACAAGCCGGCTATTTGACTCTGGTGCCCATTCGTGGTCTCACCTCTCGTCGCGTTGGTCTAATCCCTAGTAGAGGACTCGATAGTGTGCTAAATGCATTTCCCCCGCCTCAAAACAAAAAGCTTGCCAACAGTGAAAGAATCTTTTAAATCAGTTCAGTAGTTTCGGTGATTACCCCCTACAACGTCACAAACTCACAAACTTTACCTCTTTATAATATTAATATAGACTACTATTAATATGATGATTATATGAAGGTTGACGTTTAAACGATATGGTCAGTTTTAGCTGGCCGTATCACGAAATACAACTATTTCATGATATGGTCGGCCACATCATGAAGCGATCAATTCTAAGATCTGGCGACGACATATGCATTTATCTAAATTCATAAGTAAATTTTTTTTAAATACTCACCAAACAGACGAAGAGAGCAAAGGACTTCATGGTTGCTTCTTTTCAGTTACTTCTTCCAGTAAAGACGAAATAATAACTTCGTTGCTGCATTTTGGTCAATTTATATCAAAATGTATGTCAACAAGAACGATGTTTTCCACCTTCGACTGCATCTGTGTTTGAACATACTTATTTAGTTAATTTGTTGTATTGAATTTTCTGGAAAGACTATTGTTACGAAGAATACCTATCAGACAGACCATTAATTGGCGAAGTGCCTACCATTTCATACACATTAAAGGGTTTCGTTGATGTAAGGAATCTCATTGATAATATGTACTAGCTACGAAACTGAAATAAATACCAATACCACTAGAGAGCCAAGACAAGGCCCCCGCTTCCGTGCTTGCCTTAGTCAGCCGGCACAGAGCTAAGACTTGAGCTCCAAGGGTGGAAGTGATAAATGGCATAACGTCAGAAATAGCTTCGGTGAACCTGCAGCAGCCCACCTCTCCACACCCATGTTGCCCCTCGCCGATTTTGTATGGCATTTTTGGCGCCCATGCAGGGAGTGGCGAGTCACCATCTGCCCGTTTTATTCATGTTCCCCGAACATTTCGACGGACAGACGCCATAGGGCCCATGCCCCAGATCCCTAGTTCCATTAGCAATTCATCGCACCAGCCATCTTTTGTTCTTTTTTTATAGCTAGAGTACAGCAGACAAGCCAACGGCCCACCTGATGGTAGACGTTTACCGTCGCCTATAGACGTTTGCGACACCAAAAAATATCTCCAACGCGCTGCCGGCCTTGAAAACGTTTTAGAAAACCCTTTTTTTTAAAAGACACTATATCATTACTAACTATATAACTAGATAAGCTAGAACGCCTTCAATATATTTGGTTTGCGTAAATATGACCATGTCTCCGAATTTCGTGATAACCTTAAATGGTTACCTATTCGCTTTCGCCGGAATGTTCACTTACTCACACTTTTGCACAATATCTTTTACAATCCCTGTACTCCCCCATATTTCAAGGGACTTTTTAGTTTTCTCTATCAATCTCATTCCTGTCATTCATTCATGGGGTTGTCTGGAAGAGATCGCTTTTTAGCGATAAGACCGCCCTTTGTACACAACTAGATATAATTTTAGTCTTTAAGTTCATTTTTGTATTGGTGTATAATAAAGTGTTATCTATCTATCTATCTATCCTGTAATTTGCGCTCAAATGAAAATCTTTTGTTAACAATACCTACACACACTTCTTCCTACGAAGGAAATCCTTTTGCCGTACAGGCTGTCCGACTGTGGAACTCCCTCCCCTTACCAATCAGACAAGCTAAATCAATGATTACATTCAAACGTATGGTCACTGACCATTATTGGTCTATTAAATAAAATTGATGCATTACATGAATGTATCTATTGTTCGAATGTATATATATCTTATTTTTAATATCATCTTTATGTAATTATATATGTATATATAGTGGTATATTTATATTGTATTTTATTTTTAATAATATTTAATTGTGATTTTATTACTTTTATTTTAGTTTAATACACCACCAAAAATGTTTTGAAATCTCGTTTAAAATCTCCTTAGACGCCGGGTTGCCTGGAAGAGATCGCTATAAGCGATAAGGCCGCCTATTGTTCTAATGCAAATGTATCCATATCAATTGTCTAGAATTAGGTTTATGGTGAACAATAAAGAGTTTTCACTCATTCATTCATTCATTCATTACGCTGTGGGAAAATCTCATCTGGGAGATCATTCAAAATCTCCACAGTACGCAAGAGAAATATTCTAGAGAAACGTTGCGTACGTGAGCGAAGTGGCTCGAGGAAATGCTGATGAACGCCCGCCCAGTCTATGGCGAGTGGTCCGGTGGTAGAATGAAGACGAAAGCACCATTCTGAACAGTTCCTCGGAACGCTCCCATTACAAAATCGGAAGAATATGCAGATAGACGCGAAGTTTTTTCAAAGGCCAAGGGTATCTAAAGCGTCTGTGATTATAGGATTATTGACAACGCTAACTGCTCGACGTTGAATACAGTCCAGGGGATTAAGCTGGTTGGCTAGTGCTCCAGCCCACAGGTATAAGCAGTACTCCAGCCCACAGGTATATGCGACCTTATCTGGGCTTTATAAAGCACAATGCGTTGCCATGGAGTGAAGTGCTGCTTGGACCGATTTAGCACTCCCACCTTCTAGAAGGTAAGTCTTGCCTTACCTTCAAAATGGCCCTTGAACTGCACATCATTCGCGATGTCGACACCGAGGAACCCAATATTCTTTTAGGTGGTAAGAGGAGTTACTGAAGCGCTTGCTCGAATATAGATTTCTTGGCAGAGAATACGCAGTCCTGTGTTTTCGTGGGGTTGAAATGGACAAGGTTTTGTCTACCATTCAGAGACTCTTTGTAGGGAGTTCTCTACTTCAGATATAAGTCTAACCAGACTTTCCTACACAAATGATCGAGAAACATTTCCACGACCATAGTATTGTGCATCACCGATTCTGTCATCCGCATAGCAATTAATGTTGTCAACGGACATGTCATCGATATGCAAAATTAACAGGATAAGCGACAGCACACAACCTTGGAGCACGCCAGCGTTGATGGGTTTGATGCTATAAAAGCAATCGTCATCAACGACTTGAATGCTGCGGCCATTAAGACAGCAGGATAGCCAGATGCAAAGCCCTCGGGTATCGCACACGATGGGAGCTTCGACAGAAGAGCCCTGTGCCAGACCTAGTTGAAGGGCTTAGCAATATAGAGACTAACTTCCAGTGCTTCCTTTCTGCTGTCAATGGCATCAGCCTAACGGTGAGTTAGACAAACCAAAAGATCCCCAGCAGAGCGATCGTGGCGGAAGCCGTATTGCCAGTCATTTAACAGCTGGAAATCTTCAGGATAACCCAATAGCTGCGCGTTGGTGGTACACTGCATCACCTTTGAGAGCAAAGAGGTTATTGCTAGAGGCCTATAATTTGACGGGTCTGTTCGGTCCCTCTTTTTGGTGATAGCGTGCACATGGGCAATCTTCGACGAAAGAGGGTCACGAATCATTCGGTAAGAGAGAGTCAAAAGTCGGGCAAGCACTAAGGACAGCTCAGTTGAACACGTCTGCAACACAATGACAGGAATGCCATCAGAAGACTTCTTGACGTTGAGGGAACGGAGGGCACGACGGACTGTCACACTCAGAGACTGTAGCTGGAGTTTCTCCCCGTCGTCAAAAGTAAAAGTCGAATTGGCCGCAAAGATTTCACCCAGAAGAGCGGCTTTTTCTTTGCGTGTGCTAGACGGCCGTCCACTGTGCGCAGAGCTAGAAGAGAAGCCTGACAAAAATTTCCTTCAACAGCATTGACGAGGGCCTAAAAAACGCGAGTCCCAGAGGGTAGTTAGAAAGGGTTGTCCTCGCGAGCTGGATTTTTTTCTATCCTATTTTGGCAAAAATTGAAGAAGTAAAATGATTTCATTTCAATAATTTGGATTAGGAAGTGATTTGGTGAATGTTTTTCTTAACTTAAAATAACTATAAAAAAAGGAAAAAAACATGTTACGTACGTACATATCGTGGAGGTTTATTTGTCTTTTAGTAAACTATTGAACAACATACACCAACGAAAAGTTGATTCTTTTGCACCCCACTTTCGACCTTTTGTAGCAATAGGGCCCTTAATCTTCAAGGTTTTATATATCATTTTTGTACAATAAAGTATGTTCTATTCTTGAGCTATTGTGAAATTTTGATTGTGTTCAATTTTATATTTTTACACCTTGGGTTACATCAGTAGAGTTTTAATAGGGATCCCTAATTTGTTCTAGTAACAAATATGTAAATTTCAGCCACGGCCGACGTATCTCTAGTTTCATTATGCGCCCAACACTTAGGTATCATATAAAATAGCAAAATTTGAACAGCTGTTATTATTCGTTTTCATGAATTTCCGTATGAACACAAGTGTACTTATTAATTGCAATTTTAATTTGTTAGTTTTGTCAATAATTGCTGGCTAGTAATAAAATATAGGTATTATACAAATTAAACTAAAACTCGGTTATGACTCCACTGAAGCATTGTTATTCTTAGTTACCTAAATATAGTTTCCTAATATGACTACTTATTTATTTATTGCATTAAAATCTGCAATCATTATAATCATTATATTTAAAATTTAGTCGTATTTCATCATCGTAGACAGGTCTAATTATATGTAATTGTTGTTTTATAAACACGTTTTAGTATTCTACATCTATTATACACGATAACATACTCACAGTCACACATAATTACAATCATACAAAATATCTATCACAATTTATTTAGTCAGTTTCTCCGGGGAGAAAGAGGCTGGTGATCCGTCACACAGGATTATTCCTTTTACTGACACCAGGCTCTCACCATTTTAGTTTATACGGAAAATTGTTACTAATTTAATTATTGTTAATAAACAATATATATATATATATATATTGTTTATATTACATGTAGGCTGTAGGCTCACGGCGTGCGGATGACACAACACCGAGTATAACATAATAATAATAATGTGAAACATTATAATCAAGTTTATTACACTAGAATTATTACAATAACAATTTTAAATACAGCAAAATAATACACAGAAATATTAGGACAACTCCAAGAGTTGCATCCACGCTTGTCAGGTGTCGAGCAGCAATTTGCCCTCCAAGAATACTGCGATTATCAAGCAGTAATTATCGACCACAAGATGACTTGGTTGTAGACTGGTCGGTTGAAGACTGTCCCCTCTCTTTTTTTTTTTTTTTTTTTTTGAGCTGGATCCAGCTGAATAGCCGCAGATGGCTGTTTCAGCGATACCGGACTTTGGGGGCTTCCCGACTCCGTGGGAGCGGAGGCGTTCAGCCCGGGGCAGCGCGCTCGAGGAGGCACCTCCTGTGAGGTTCGACCTCGGCTCGACCGCTGCGGGGGATTGACTCTACATAGGAGTTAGCCGTGAGAGGCTGAATGAGCTAAGCCAATAGGCTGAAATGATTGTTATTGGGGACTCGTTATCGACTCCGCCGGCGGAGCCGATCCTAGTCTATCGTTACTACCGCTTCGCAACGTGTTATGGCTGGAGGAGAAGAAGCGGCGGAAGAAACTCTCCAGCAACACGCCTAAGCTAATCTTGTATGGCTACATGTGTCTGTAATGAGTGAGGAGTGATTGGTGGGTCTTAACCCTGAGAGAGACGGTTCGAGCCGGGGGCTCTCCGGCGTCTGTTCTGTCTGCGTCTGTTATGCCAGGCTGATGTTCTGAGCCTCGGGGGGTTAATTATGGCGAGAATTCGGGTGATTTCATCCGGCTCGTCAATGAGTAGATTGCGAGGGCGTCGTTTACTCGTGGGAGCGTTCGGAGTGGGTTCGTAATTGACCGTCTCCGTCACCAGAGGGTTCGGGTGTCGGGGGGCAAGGTCAAAGAATCTGCGCGAAAGGGAGATTATGTAGTCTTTGATGGAGGGAAGCTCCAGGTCGCGATGCAGGTCGACGAGCCGCATGTATGGCGGGGCGTCGGCTGCAGCGCGTAAGAAGTGGTTCTGGATCTTTTGCAATTTCCAGATGTTGTAATCGCTGGCGTGGCCGAAGACCACACTCGCATAGGTCATGATGGGGCGGATGCAAGTTTTGTACAGAGTCACCTTATTTCTAAGGCTCATCTTACTTTTCTTGCCTAACAACGGATAGAGTCGGCTTAGGGTCCAGTATGCTCTGTTCCTGACCGCTCTGGTGTGCTTGTGGAAGTACAAGCCTTTGTCGAGGGTTACGCCAAGATATTTGACTTCGTTAACCCATGGGATAACTCGGTCGAATAGCATGATGGGCGTGAGTCGGTTGGTGGGACGAGTATTGAGTGAGCAAGTGCCACGTCTGAACATGATGGCTGCACTCTTCTCGGGATTCAGCTCTATCCGCCATCTTCGGAACCAGTCGCCTAGTTCTTTGACGGCGGCGTTGAGCTGACTGCAGATTCTGTGTCTGCTGGGGTCGCTGGTGAATAGGGCGGTATCATCCGCATAAAGGGCTAGGTGGACTTGGGGGTGCCTTGGCATATCGCTGGTGAACAGCGAGAAGAGTAAAGGGGAGAGCGCGGAGCCCTGAGGGACTCCCGCTGCGATGGAGCGAGCAGAGGATCGAGTGCCCTCCACTCGGAATCTGAAACTACGGTCTTTGAGGAAGTCCCGTAGTATGAGAACGAGTCGGTCTGGTACACCGAGCCGATACAGCTTGTATATCAGCCCGTTGTGCCAGACCTTATCGAAGGCTTTGGCGACGTCGAAGAACACTGCGCCTGTTGACCAGGATTTATGACCGCCGCGTTGGAAGGTGGAGAGGACGTGTTCCGTGATGCGGAGCACTTGTTGGGGGCAAGAGTGTCTAGCTCTAAAGCCAAACTGCTCTTGGGGGATGAGATTATTACTGAAGGTAAAATCTCTTAGTCTAGTGAGTAGGACTCGCTCGTACAGTTTACCCAATGAGCTCAGTAGACTGATGGGGCGGTAACTGGAGGGCTTGGAGGCCGATTTGCCTGGTTTGCGGATACCGATGACCTCCGCTTCTTTCCAGGTCTTGGGAAATTGACAGTTGTTTATAGCAGCATTGAAGATGCTTACCATAATTAAGATAAGTTGGGCGGGGAGGATTTTTAGTAATTTGTGGCTGATTCCATCGTTGCCTGGGGCCTTGCGGGGCTTTAGGGCTTTGATGAAATCCTGTACTTCCTCAACCGTGACCGGTTCGAGTGTGGTTTCCGCCGGGAGGGAGGACCGATATTCGACCTCGGCGTCTACCTCCGATAGGTGAGACGGGTCGACATTGGCAGTATTGGGGAGCATTGGAGCTCTAGACTTTCGGCGAGGCATTCCGCCTTTTCGTCGTCATCAAACGCTTTGGTGTTATCGGGCCTCTCGAGGGGTGGCATGTTCGAGAGGGTTTCTGCTTTCAGAGATCTCGCCAGCTGCCAGTAAGCCTGGTGTGTTGGGGAGATGTCCTCCAGCAGTCGGTCCCAACGTTGGTTCCTGATCTCCTGGACACGGTATCTGACCTGTCTTTGTAGTGCTCTATAGTGAGCCCTATTTTCGAGAGAGGGGAAACTGCCGCAAGCTCTAAATGCTGCCCTCTTTTCCCTCATCAGCTCTCTGACGTCGTCCGGGAGTGACAGTCGGCGGTCCTCGAGGGGTACCTGCCGAGTGGACTCCCGTACCACGCTCTGGAGGTGGCTGGTGAGGGCTTCGATGGCAACATCGTTGTCCTGGGCTGAGACAATCGGGTCTGGGATTTGGTCCAAGTCCGGGGAGCTTGTCGTTGCGAGCAAGTTCCGGACTTTGGCCCAGTCTATGACGGGTTTCGTCGGTGGCGTCGAGTCAGTCGGGGGGCCTAACTGGAGTACGACCGGCAAGTGGTCGGAATCGATTTCGTCCCGTGTTTCGATTGAGCGAAACTGAAGGGAGACTCCCTTCAGTAGCGCTATATCGAGAACGCTCGGTCTTTGTGTGTCCGGTCTGTCGGGGTATCTAGTGGGGGTCAAGGGGGCTATAATGCCAAAGAGGAGCCTGTCCGAGAGGCGGAGAAGCTCCCTCCCTTTGGCGGTTTCAGTTGCGCAATTCCAACTGGGATGTTTACAGTTTAGGTCCCCGGCTATTATAACCGCGGAACCCAGACTGAATAGGGCGTTGAGGTCGTCTTCTAGTATGGGCTTTTGACAACTTAGGTACGCTGAAACTATGACGATGGGCTGATGGCCCGTCATCGATAGTTTGCAGGCGGAGACTTCTAGTTTCTCTAGAGGGGGGGTATCGATGGGGAGGCAGTGCAAGGACCGCTTGTAGTAGATAAGTGTCCCTCCGCCGTGGGAGGTTAACCTATCGTGCCTGATCAGGTTGTAATTAGCGATTCGGGGATCTCTAATACTCGGCTTTAAGAAGGTCTCTTGCACTAAGAGAATGTCTATATTATCGGTGACCAGGAAATCGTGAACCAAGTCGCGTTGATCTTTAAGTCCGTGGGCGTTATAAGTAGCCAAAGTCAATGAGCGGGGTTTTTCCCTACTTGTGGTAGCCATTGAGACGGTTGAATTAGGGCAGATCGTACAGGATCTTCATCAGCGGGCCGTGTTCTATCACGAGCCGCAGACGAGCCTGTAGGGTAGTCGTTGTTTCCAACTTTCTGGCCAAGATGGCTACCTCCTTCAGGTCGAAGGGCAGCGTCTTGGCAAACTGTGTTACCATCGCGAGGTCCTCCGAGATGGAAGGGGTAGCACCTGAAGGGGGTGGTGGCGTAGCGATGGGTTGGGGTTGGGGTTGGGGCTGGGGCCTGAGAAGGGGCATCGGGGCTCTAGCCTGGGTGGGTAGAGCGGGGAAACCTGTCCAGGGGTTGAACGCCGGGAGAGGAGGAGGCACGAATGCCGGACGTTTGGGGGTAGCCTTGGAGGCGGGGGGAGAACGCTTAGCGTTCTTTTTGAATTTGGGAGCGGCCGGGCACCCGCGGTAGTTCGCGGGGTGTCCGGTTTGTCCGCAGAGTATGCAGGCCGGAGGGTCGGGGGAGTCCCGAGTCCGTGAGCATTCACTGGTCCCGTGGTCCCCGAGGCACTTCACGCATCTCGGGCGGGAGTGGCAGTGATTTGCCGAATGCCCATATAGTTGGCAACGGTGGCATTGCCGGGGGTTTTGATTATTATAAGGCCGCTCGAAGCGGAGATTTGTAAGACCGCAGACGCTCTTCAAGTTGAAGATCGCCTTGCCTTGGTCGGAGCGGTCGAGGATTGCGAGCACCATGTTGTATGGCGACTTATCGCTATTGCCTTTGTGCATGCGGTGGACTTCATGCACTGGGAGGTTTTGGGCTTGGAGGTCTTCCAGTATGTAGGAGGTCTCAAGCTCCTGGGAGAGGCCGCGTATGACTACGCGGAGGCGCTTCTCTTCTTCGAGAGCGTATGTGTAATAGTTGACATTTCTGTCAACTAGGAGACTGGTTAGGGCGCGATGGTCGGCCGGGGTCTGCACGGTGACTTTGATACCGTGCTGGATGTCGCGTGCTTCTTTCAGCACGATGTTAAGGGCGGGGAGAGAGGTAAGTACATCTCTCCAGAGATGTTTGTCTCTGATGATCAGAGGCGGGGGTAGTCGCTCGCGGCGGGGCTGGCTAGCGGCGTTGGTTTTGGCCTGTTTAGGCTCTTTATCGAGGTGTCCTTGTGGAGAGCTGTTGAGCTGTCTCTTCTTCGCTTTTCGGTTTGTGACGACTTGGAAGCCGTCATCGTCACCGTTTTGGGTGGAGGGGTCGATCTCCATGTCGCTTTCAGACGCGGCTGAAGCGACAGTGGGAGATTCAGTCGTGGCGGGGGCGGGGGTCGGTGCGGGCGGGGCCGCGGTGGGGGTGGCCGAAATGGCCGATGGGGTTGCAGCCTGAGGGGCTGGGGTCGCGGGGGCCTTGGGGGCCGGGGTGGCGGCTTTGGAAGCCTTCGGTGGGGCGGCCTTAGGGGCCTTGGGGGGCGGCGCGGAAGACGCGGCTTTCGCGGTGGTGGCTGCCGGAGATGCTGGGATAATCTCCATCAGGGGGAGGTATCCCTTCATCTGCTGGCAGTACCATGACTTGAGAGCAGGGTCGCGGCTCTCAAGTAAGTGGAGGGTTTGAACTCACCAATCTTGTGGGGTGGCCATCCCTCAGGCGGGGGCAGCCCGAGGGATTTGTGTGGTGCGTGTGTTGCCTAGTCCCCCTGCCGGGTGTAGGCAGGGGGGTGCGCCCTATTGTGAGCCCTAAGCTTGTAGCCCCTTTGCCGATCTTATTGTGCAAAGGGGTCCCTAACTGCTTTGTGGGTAGACAGAACCACAAAGGATGGGAAAAAGGAGGAGGTCACCTAGGACGGAATTGGAGATGCCTGGGGTCGGCAAGGGTACTCCCCCTGTGCCGGTGGTTCCACGCCCGTCCGGGTTTACCGTTTCCCTGAAGGGGAACCGGCGGGCGCCCGGGTCACGCCCCAACTAGGTTCGTTAACACCGTTAGGTGTCCCCTAGCTGACCTAGTGGCGATTAAAATTGGGTAAACAATTAAAATCACCACGAGGGTTCGCGCAAACGAACTACGCGGGTGTGGGGTGGAAACAACCCCGCGTCAGAGCGCAATGAAAATTGCGATGACGCAACCTTGTGTGTGTATATACCCAACTAGTGTGCGCATATACCGACCAACCTACTAAAAGTGTGTGCAATACTCGAGCGACCAAGTGTGCAAAACTTGACCGACCAAGAGTACCTAATATCGGGCGGAAGAGCCAGAGTGACGTCACGAGGTACGGACACGTCCGCACTGTGCGAGCGCCGAGACTGGAATGTGTCCCCTCTCTGCCCGAACACCGCGTATTTAAGGTCCTCGTAGCGCGCCGTAGTGACAATATCCGGTAATGCTTTGGTGCCACTACAGTTTCGCTTTCTTCTTAAAACCAACTTCCGCCATCCATATTAACTTCCAACTTCCGGTTACTCCATTTCCGATATTCGTTGCTCGATAATAAATGCCTCTACGTTGATATCCGGTTATACGACGGTTATTGACTACTTCCGTCATATGGTTAATTTATAATAAAAAATATGATTCCTATATATATATATATTGTTACAAGTGCGGGACTCGAATTAAGATGCCGTTGAAATGTTACTATAGTATGTATTAGACCTATACAAAATACATAGGTACAAATATAACCGAACACAATAAGTCCTTATGTAATGTACAATGAAATAACACGCGCAAAGTCCATCACTATATAGCTAATCGAATATACACACGTCTTGCTCGTATCGTAATCGTCGCTTGACTGCCTCCCCCTCCGTTCGGGCATTGCTTTTATTCTATACAAATACAATATGCCTTGATGCAAAACAATAATTTCTTAGAATTAGTTCGAAACACCTGCCTAATTATGCCTGCGAACGGCCATAAAAGCGCTTCTATGAAATTATCTCAAACACCGAGCGACTAATAAATGTGCTTATATATGCACTGGTGCGCTCTCAAGGGAGACTGGAACCTCATCATCCATGACCCGGATTACAACTCAAGGTTGTTACGGCGGCATACTCTAGACCAGGGGTGGTATATATATATATATATATATATATATACATATATATGTATATAACTATATAACTAGTTTATCCGTGCAGGAACGGTGAAGGAATACGATTTCCTGCGTTGGGGTGGCCTGTCGTAAGAGGCGACAAAACAACCCACAGCCAGGTGGTTGGGCATTTGCCCGACTGGATGGCTAGCACCCCTGGTCTAGAGTACGGCGTCATAACAACCTTGAGTTGTATTCCGGCATTAGTGACCAGGTTCCAGTCTCTCTTAAGAGAGCAGCAGCGCATTTGTAGCACCTTTGGTGTTGCAAATGTCCATAGGCGATGGTAACCGCTTTCCATCAAGTGGGCCGTCTGCCTGTCTGCTGAACGCATCCAATAAAAAAAATCCGAAATCAGGCAAACCCACATTGAGACAATGGTGTTCGGCGATATTGGCGAGATCGTAATTCTGCTATTACCGTGTAGACAAAATCAGCCAACACTATCGTCTCAATCCTAGCTTTGCCCGATTTCGGTATTGTGTTGTTAATTCTAATGGCGTATCCGTGGCACGCATGGCACTCTATAAATATTTATAGAAAGAAAGAAAAATATTTATTGTCTCAAATAAATGCACACACAAAAAATATAAGGATTTTTACTAATAAATAAATACAGTTTAAGATATGTACGTACATAAAACTCAGCATTGTACTGTGTCAGGTGCTAACACAGCGCTCATTTCCACTTCCAGCCTCCATCGAACCAGAATCAAACCAAACCACCTACTATTTACCTTCATGTAGGTAATTATAAAACAGTGTTAAATACTTCTAATAATAACATTCAAATCAAATCAAATTTATTTGCTCAAAACATGATTAAACAGTTGGCATAATGTTATAGTGTACACATGTTTTGCTCACATAGGAGCATACAAATACAGTCGACTCTCGATAATTTGAAACTCAAGGGACCATAGATAAATTTCAAACTGTCAAGAGTTCAAAATAACAAGCGTTTACTTATTGAACCTATGGAAAGACATTTGTTCTTTCTTGGATTTATTTTAATAGCACAAATCAAACATTAACATGACTCATTAACGTTTGAAAGAAGACTGGAATGCGAACTTACTCATATCTCATTTAAGTAAACAATTTACAGGTCTGTACATGTATGTAAACAAACGACAGGCATGTGCATGATAAACGCTTCAAATTATAGAGAGTAGGAAAGCCCGGACTTCAAATTATCGCATGTTTGCGAGCAAGATAATATTCCTTCAACTTCAAATTACCGAAGGGACTAATTAACATTGAATTTATTCAATTTATCGAGTGTTTTTGAAATGGACCGGAAAAAAATTTCAAATTAACGAGTGTCAAATTATCGAGAGTAGACTGTATTTATAATAAATTTTATTAAATTATATAATGTTAAATGAAACATATGAAAAAAAAATACTGATAAATGTCAAAAATAACAGTAATAATAATAATAACATTCATAAGTCAAGGAAGGTATTTATTTACAATGGAGGAAGTCGTTCACCGAGTGGACTCTAATTTAAGAGCCATTCTTTTAACTGAATTTTAAATTTATGTATCCTAAACTCTTTTATGTGGATTGGAATTTTATTGTAGATTTGAATGGACATGGTAAAGAGGGTTGTTTTTGATGCCACGTTTAATACTAGTCGTTCACTACTTTTGGTATTGTTTGAATAGAAGTCTTTAGCCGTCCTAAAAATCGTAAAATTGTTTCTAACAAATAAGCATATTTCATTAATATACATACATGGCAGTGGTAAAATTTGTAGATCTTTAAAACAAGGCTTACAAGTCTCATAAAATCGGATACCTACAATAGCTCGCATGCATTTTTTTTAGCTAAAAATGCTCTGTTTATTCCTGTAGAGTTACCCCAAGTAATTATTCCATACCGTAGTAACGAAGCCACATATCCATGATATGCCATTAGTAGTGTACTGAATGATGACATTTTTCTTAACTTTGCTAGGAGATACACAAAACTGCTAACTTTTTGAAGTGAAACTTCTACATAGACGGGGTGTCTTAGGATTTTTCTGTCACGAACAAGCGTTATGGCCTCGTGGAGGGGCAGCATATTAGACTAGACGTGGTGGAGAGGCGGTATAATTGGATGCGTTTTTTGGTTCAATAAAACAAAATATGTTTAAATAAGAAATGCATTCATTAAAATGTGCCTAACCTAACCAAATCATAATTTACAGTAAACCTGCGAACAATTGAAATGTGTGCTGGGACACATAGCAGAAGTGAAACTTCAACGGACAAGTGGCAAAACGAATCGCAACAAAATTTTCACTTGAAGTTTTACGGGCAGGTTTTCAAATTAGACAAGTACATTAACAACCTGCCCGTAAAACTTCAAGTGAAAATTTTCTTGCGATTCGTTTCCACCTGCCCGTTGAAGTTTTTTTACTAATTTGATCAACATGCATTTTCCAATTACAATACTTATCTGCAGTTACACCAAGAAACCTTGTACTCTTTGTCTCATTAATTTTAGTTCCTTTATATTGTTACCAGTTACGGGACTCGAATTAAAATGCCGTTGGAATTATTATAGAGTTTATTAGAACTAAAACACGTATAACACAGGTACAAATATAACTGAACACAACAAGGCCAAACGAAATGCAGAAGGCCGTAATTCAATAAAATGCGCAAATTACGTCACTATTAGATTCCCGATTGTAGTACTCACGTCTTGCTTTGATCGTGGTTCTCGCTCAACTGCCCCTTCCCTCTATCAGGCCATCGTTTTATACTGCACAAATGCAATGTGCCCGTATCGTAGTCAACATAATCTAAAACACCTGGCTAATGAGTCGGCTGCAAGTGGCCATAAACGAGTACAATAAACAATGGGCTGTTCTCTAGAAACGCATGCCAATAAATAAGTAAACAAAAGAAGACGATCATAAAAGAATTACAATTAGTTCAAATGCCGACAGGTAATAAAATGTGGTTTTACAGATATGCAGGTGGATTTTGTTTTTGTCGGAACCTAAGTTGTAACAATATATTGGTTGGGGAAAAAGTTTCTTCGCATTTTATATCAAAATTCAAAAGGTTTTTTTATAAAGTTTATTTACATTTGACTAAAGTATGTAGGTGCCATTTTTTTGGATAACTTTTTGCCATCTTGTAGGTAGGGACGTGATCCCATTGCTATAAAAAATTTGGGGCTTCTGATCAAAAAACTGCGACAAGTGGTTTTGGCAGTCCTCTCGTGCTGTTAACCTGACACTGCCTAAGGAATTCTGCAGAGACCGAAACAGGTGAAAATCTGAAGGTGCTAGGTCAGGACTATACGGCGGATGCATTAACATCTCCCAGCCAAACTCTCGTAATTTTTGCTGAGTGGCTAAATATGTGTGAGGTCTAGCGTTATCATGGTGAAAAACCCCACCCTTTCTGTTGATTAATTCCGGCCGCTTTCTCTCAACTTTTTGCTTTAATGTCATCAGTTGTTCGCAGTACAGTTCAGAATCGATGGTCCTGCCTGGCGGTAACATCTCATAATGAATAATGCCCTTCCAATCCCACCATACATACAGCATCACCTTGTTGCGAGTTAACCCGGGTTTCGCCACAGTCTGTGAAGCCTGACCGGCCTTTGACCAAGATCTTTTTACACGTTCTTGTCGTACGTGATCCACTTTTCATCACCAGTTACCAGCTTCTTCAAAAATGGTTCGGTTTTATTACGTCGTAATAAAGAATCACAAATGAGTACACGGTTCATTAGGTTTCTTTCAGTGAGCTCATGAGGCACTCAAATATCGAGCTTATTTGTGTACCCAGCTTTTTCAAATGCGCCAAAACCGTTTTGTGGTAAATTCCCACTTCTCCAGCTACATCGTAACTACTAATATGCCGATCTTGCTCCACTTTTTAAAAAATGGCATCAATTTTGTCCGTAACAGGGCGACCAGAGCGACGTGCATCTTTGATATCAAAATTTCCGTATTGAAAACGCCTAAACCAAATTTGCGCTATTCTCACAGATATTGCATTAGGTCCATAAACATCACAAAAATTTTCGCGGCTTGTGTTGCATTTTTACCTTTAGTGTAGTAAAATTTTTAAATGTATCGAATTTCTTCATTAGATTCACTCATTTTAACAATAAGAAAAACAAATGAAAATCATACATTTTCCTAATTTTAATTTGGAATTGTCTTCTTTAAAATTAAAACTCTTTAATGATACCAAAACCAGCCAGATACAAATGGTATAGCCAAAGAGATCTTATTACAAGTTCATGCATACTATATGCGAAAAGAGTTTTTCCCCCACCTATTATTATATTTCTTTCCTAACGTTATCTTACATGTATCACAAAAATGAGTTTGCCAAAAAATATTGTCTTTCAATCTACAAATATAGTAAGGGATTTATAAAGGGCCGCCACTTTCGCAAATTGGTCTAAACTCTAGCAACTCCAATATTAGGTCAAGAATAATTTCGATACTTACTAGCAATATTTAGTATGACGTCAAACATCCTGCAAGTATCAAGTTGCTTTAGTTACGACATACGCATTTTGTCAACATAGCCTATGATGTTTACTTTAATAGTAATGAATATAATTTTATAAGCAAGAGCTTTAAGATCTTGTGTTAGTTAAAAGAACAATTATTTGATTAATGGAAGCTAAACTAACCATTACAAACCTATCATGTCGGCTGTTCTTTGGTAAATATCGTCGAATAATATCGAAATTACTTTTGCTTCAAATTACACGAGACATCCTTGGTAAATTTAAAAAATCACTGCTCACGTGAAACATGGTATTGTTACATGCGTATTTAGATAGATAGATAACACTTTATTCCTCACGAAATATGCAATTTCAAAAACACACAATTACAATATTGTCATGGTAGAAACGATAGGCGGCCTTATCGCTTAAAGCAATCTCTTCCAGGCAACCTAACTTAAGGAATAGTTTAACCTAATCTGGCGATGTAGGTGGTGCAGATTATTAGGTATATCATAAATAAACATACTGTTACGAGTTGCAGGGACTCGAATTAAAATGCCGTTGGAATTACTGTAGAATTTATTAGAACTATACACGCACGTATAACACAGGTACAAATATAACTGAACTTAATTAGCCCAAACGTAGTGCGAGATTCAATAACACGCGCAAAATCCGTCACTATCTAGATTATCGAATGTACGCACGTCTTGTCTCGCTAGTGGTTATCGCTTGACTGACGATCTCTCCATTGGGTCATTGCTTTATAATGCACCGATCCAATATGTCTACCTGGCAAGAGTCAACGCAGTTTCCCAGAAAACTTAATCCGCACACCTGCGTAATTATGCATGCGAACGGCCATAAACGAGTACAATACAAAATAGGCTGTTTTCTAATTACGAATTTTAAACACAAAGTAAACAAATTTAAATTAAATACATACAAACATATTTATATATATATATATATATATATATATATATATATATATATATATATATATATATATATATATATATAACTGACGGCCTCTGTGGTTGAGCGGGCTAAGCCTTTGTCGGCTTACCTCACTGCAATACAGAGGCTCCAGGTTCGATTCCTGGTATAGTAAATTTCGGAAACGTATTTTCTCCTTTATTTACTATGGTCTGGGTGTCTGGAATCGGCCCCAGAATGGTCCGTCATAAATTCACTTTGTTTATGATTCACGAACCATGACTACAGATCAAATAGTGTTGCCAGACGGCAAAAAAATTGGTTCTCGTTCTAGACGTTACGGTCAGGTTGTTCATAGGGCTTAAGTTTAACTGATCACCATGTAAAGAAAAAAAAAATAAACACAACATGTATTATTATACCCTGTATTACTATACCAAATCATAGTGTAGCTTGTAGAGATCAATTTTTGTGAAGGATTTTTGAAGTACAGTCAACACTTAAACGGCTAGAGTCATTGTAATTTTGACTGTTTTCATTGCAGGTATATGTTTCATTTTGTAATATACACTTAGGCAAAAGTTAGAGCAAGTCAAAGAATTTGTTTATCTAGGGTGCATGTTTACCAGGGACGGAAAGCAAGAAAGTGACATCGAAAGAAGATTAATTGCAGTTAATAAGGTGAATGGAGCGCAAAACTCTCTTATGAAAAGCCAAAAAAGTCTCTGTAAAGGCACGCTTGGCTGTCCATCATGGGGTGTTGGTGCCAACACTCATGTACGGCAGTGAAAGTTGGGTGTGACAGAAGAAGCATGAAATGAATGAATGAGTGATATGGTACGGAATAGTGTAATAAGAGAAAGGGGGGATTGAAAGAAGTTGTAATAACAAGAGTTGAAAAAGAAATATTAAGGTGGTTTGGGCATGTAGAGAAGATGAATGGAATCACAAAACAAATGTATGACAGTATTATCAATGGAAGAGTTGGTACCGGTAGACCACAACGTACACATCATGATCAAATAACAGAAGTGTTACAACGAGGTCAGGTAAAAAGCATATCAAATAAACGTGCATGTATGAAGAGGTCAATGAAAGTAGATGAAGCGAAAGTTGTTTGTTAGGATCGTCGCAAGTGGAGATCTATAATCTCTGCCTACCCCCATGGGAAACAGGCGTGATATTATATAATATGTGTGTATGTATGTTTCATTTTCATTTGTGTTTATTAGGATCTCATAAGTATTCTTTGGTGGTGTATTTATACCTATTTGTTGCATTTTCATAAAAATCGTTCTCCTTGAATCTTCTTCCATCGTTCGTCCGTCTTTTTATTTATTTAATTTTTAATAATATAAATTTACTTTATTACAATATATATAAAGAAAAACACATAACCATTACTCAAAAGTTATCAAAGTCTCTTTTATATAATAAAACTGCACAGAACAAGGCTCCTTTTCAGTTCCCGTTAAAAAAAATTACCATGTTGTTTATGTTCCCGCCGCCATTTTGTGTCAGTTTGACAGATTAGCATATTTGAAAAACATGGTGCGCCAGAAATAAGCCCTTTCAGGTGTCAACGTTGTTACGTATTGTGGCTCTAGGGCTATAGCTAGATGATGCGGATGCGGAAGCCATTCTCCATTCGAAGAATCTGGAGTCGGCGATCTGGAAATTAAAAGCGTATTGAAAAAATTTGTCTATGTCACCTCCGACGCACGACTGTCGTTTACATTAAAAAACACCTGCACGTGCGCGAAGCTGGCAAACAGTCATGATTGTAAATCGGGTAAATTACAAACGTCAAAAGGACCGGTTTGTCTGTTATTATTATACATGTATGTCTCTGCAGATCGCGAGCCATAAAAATGGCCCGGACTTTTGGAGGGCTTGCGTGGGGCCATGGGAAGGCCAACCCGCCCTTAGCCCCAAGGACCCTTGACAAATTTAACCTATATGTGGCATGACACTGACCGGCGATTGTCCCTGTCTACACCATATAAAGATGCACCCAAGGACAAGCCTCGGTCAGTGTAGGACTATTGTAGGGAATGAGAACAAAATGTACCGGGCTATTAGGATGAACTACTAGTGGAGTTATATATAGATCGGGGACTATGGCGTCTCCCCGTCGCAATGATCAAGGAACATGGAAAAAATGGGCAGAGTGTGACTCGCCATACATTATTATTATCACACATGTATATTTATGTTTTTATAATATACTAGCTGCGCCCCGCAGTTTTACACGCGTGGTGATGGAAAATCGTTATATTTTGGATAATTCACACTATGTATTTATAAATTTTAGCCTTTGTGTTATTCTGATGTGTAAACTATATTACTGTAAAGTTTCATCAAAATCCATTCAGTAGTTTTTGCGTGAAAGAGTAATAAACATACATCCATACATTAGTAGGATATATAAAAATAGACACGTATTAAAAACGCTCTAACATCTTATACTATATTTGGTATAACGTTATCTTGCCAAGTTTGTAAGGGATTTATGAAGATATATTGCAGAATACATTTAGTACGTCATGTCATTATTATAACTTTCATAATATTTTTCTTTCCTTTTATTGTGTCTCGGTCTTATTGAGTTTGCACTGTTTGCTACAACTTCATTAATTCTTCAAAAAGTAATTCTGTAACATACTTCTGTATAAAACTTATTAAAAAAAAGACAACTTGAGATATAAATAGAATAAGAAACTTAAAGAAAAACATTATTTAGCTAGACGTGTTGCTGGGGAGTTTCTTGCCGCTTCTTCTCCTTAACAGCAATAACACGTTGCGAAGCGGTATACATAGAATAGGAAGAAAAATTAAATATTAACTTATATATATGACCTTCAAAAATCGTTCTCCAGTGGAATTTATTTCGAATAAAAAACTTTGAATTTGAATTTGAAAAATATATAAAAGATGACGTCCGTCGGCAGCGGGGCCTAGGGTCTAGGCTACTGGTGGTTAAGGCTCCATAGACAGGAGCTTCCTCACAATGCGTTCCGTGCTCAGGAGAACCGCTTTCTGTATCTGGCCCTTCAACCATTTTCCGAGCGAGAGCCTCTCTAGGTGTCGGTCGAGGCTCTTCGCTATTAGTCCGTTAACAGACACCACTATTGGTACGATGATCGTCGACTCCATATGCCACATGTCAGTAATCTCATGCGCGAGGTCACGGTATTTCGTTGATTTGTCAGTTTCAACTTTTACGAGTTTATATATCAACGAGCATCGCACGTCTCGCAGATCGTGAGGCTTGTTAGCACTATGACCATCTTCGAGAACTGGCACAGGGGTATATTTATAATAAGGTACCTCAGTCGCTATCAAACCGTATTGAAGAGCAAGTTGCTGGTGGACGATCCTGTTTCATTATTATTATGTCTAATGGCACCCGCACAATGCTACAGCGCAAATAATAAAAGAGTAACTAATAAACATGTCTACATTTGACGAAGAAGACTATCTATAATTTCTTATTGGAAATCATCTTCTTCACATTATTGTATATATTTCCTTAAGGTGAGACATTACGATGGAAAAAACCATAATGTTAAGTCTTATATAAAATGTAGTTTAGAACAAATTGAAAATCTCCTTGAAAATCAGACAACTACATCAATGTATACATTCAAACACTTGATCACTGACCATTATTTGTCCATTAAATAAAATTGTTACAGTTAATTGAATTGTATTATTCCTCGCATATAAATATATGTAATTTATATTATTATAATCTATATTTAATTATGTATATGTATATCTATATTAGTTTATTATTTTGTTTGTATTTTTTTCTTTAATTACGATTAGTTTTAATTTAGTTAAACCACCAAATATTATTTAATCTTTCTTGTAATGTCTCCTTGGACACCGAGTTGCCTGGAAGAGATCGTTATAAGCGATAAGGCCGCCCATTGTTCTAATAGAAATGTATTCATATTAAATGTCTAGGTTTAAGTTATGGTGAACAATAAAGAGTTTTCATTCATTTTCATTCAAATAACCCTTTTTTTATTGCATGAGTTCAGCAGACAGACAGATAGCCAACCTAATATGAAAAGCGGTTACCATCGCCTATGGACATTTGCAACACCAAAGGTGTTACAAATGCGCTGCTGCTCTCTTAAGGAATTCTGGAACCTGGCCACAAATGCCGGAACACAACTCAAGGTTGTTATGGCGGCATATTCTAGACCAGGGGTGGTAGCCATCTAGACGGGCAATTGCCCTACCTGGCTGTGAGTTGTTTTGTCACCTCTTACGACAGACCGCTCGGCCGTAGGAAATTGTATTCTTTCTTCATCTTTCGATTTGATCTGTACTAATATTATAAAGAGGTAAGGTTTGTAAGTATATCTGTTTGTAGGAAGTAATCTCTTGTACTACTAGACCAATTTTGAAAATTCTTTCATCAGTCGAAAGCTACATTATTCCTGATTGACATAGGCTATATTTTCTTGTGAGTAATACTATTTTTTTAATTTTTTAATGACGCCCAGCGAAGTGGGCACGGGAACGCCTGTGAAATATGTAACAGCAATGACTTTCCACGTAAGAATTACGCACATCCTCGTAGGAGGCCCTGCGATTGCTTTCCGAGTTTAGAATTTAAATAAAGGTTACAAAGCTTAATAATTAAACCTTGATTTACATGCGTGAATGTGTATTTTTTAATGATGCCCAGAGAAGTGGGCACGGGAACGCCTGTGAAATATGTAACAGCAATGACATTCCACGTAAGAATTGCGCACATCCTCGTAGGAGGCCCTGCGATTGCTTTCCGAGTTTAGAATTTAAATAAAGGTTACAAAGCTTAATAATTAAACCTTGATTTACATGCGTGAATGTGTATTTTTTAATGATGCCCAAAGAAGAGAGCACAGACCAGCTAGTTTTATATATAAAAAGGACTCTTACCCAGTCTTAGCAAAATTAGTCCACATTTGTGTCATAAAGGTGATCATGCGAGCATCATCCTCTTCGATAGCTAAAGGAAATCTTTCTAACTCAAATATATAGTACAATTCATCTCTGTTCGTAGTTGCTGGTAGACTTGAGTTCGTCAATATCTTCCCTATGTTCCTGTTACCGACATAATTGAAGATATATTGATATACCGGCAAATTAGTAGTGTTTGCATACATGTCAGCCATTAAGGAAATCGGTCCAACAAAAGAAAAGTCTGAATGATAATTAATTAAACCACCTATTACATTCTCCTCTGTAGTTGCATTCGAAAAATAAGTGTCTGCAATAGTTTTGCAGTACTCTTCTTTATCATCTGCAGATGGCGTGAATGATTTACAGTTTAATACTGAGATATCATCATGTAATATTCTATCCATTTCACTAGTAATAGTAAAGAAGTCTAAAGTTTTCGTCAAACCTTCAACAGTATTAAGTCCTATAATCATTGGAACGGGATTTCTAAGTCCCTCTTTTAATATATTGAAAGGCGTATCCGTCAAGAAAGCTTCTTCATCGTCAAATAGTTTCTCGACTGATGGCAAAAATACAGATTTAGCATTCATTTGCTTCATTAATTCTTCTTCTATTTTAATTAAGGGTGTAGTATCAAAAAGTTCGAACAGTTCATCAGGATCTTCAGAATTAAGTTCAAGAGTTTTAGCAAATTCTATAGCAGTCTTTAGTGGGTTCGGATCGAATGATTGCGGTGTGAATACGCTACCACTTTGCGATATGATTCTATGAAACAATCCTTTAGTGGTTTCGGTCATTGTAAGCATTATAGCAGCTGTGCCACCAGTGCCTTGCCCAAAAACTGTAACATTATCAATATCACCGCCAAATTCGCCTATATTCTCGTTAATCCATCTCAACGCAGCTCTTATATCTTTCAAGCCAGCGTTACCAGGAGCGTCTTCTATACCAAGATTTAGAAAACCATAGATATTTAGTCTATAATTCACACTGACAACTATAACACCTTGGGTGACAAGATACTGTGGATTGTAAAATACAGTGCTACTGCTTCCAGTGCCGAAATCACCCCCATGTATATACACCATAACAGGGTATAAGGTGTTGTTCAGTTCTTTTGGTGCATAAACATTAAGGACTAGGCAATCTGGAGTATCGCTTGGGGCTGTCAAAGGGTCATTTGTAGGAAACTGTGGGCAGATAACTAAACGATTGTCCGCTTTGAAGATTCCATCATGTGATGGTGCTGGTTTTGGAGCCTGAAAAAGTTAAGATGTATTGAATTTTGTAACAGAAGTTGCCGAGATGTCAAATTTCGACGTCTTGACGGCGTTTTTTTTATTGCGAACCTGTAAAACAGGCCTATGGTCCACCTAATGAGAAGTAGTGTAATGAGATAGGTAGGTAGATAGATGGGATAGGGAGGATGGTATAGGGAAAATGGGATAGGGAGGATGGGATAGAGAGCATGGTATGGGGAAGATGGGATAGGAGAGATGAGATAAGGAAGATAGGATGAGGGAGATGCGAAAGGGAAAATAATATAAGGAAGATAGGATAGGGAAAATGGAATAGGGAAGATGGAATACGGAAGATGGTATAGGGAAGATTGGACAGGGAAGATGGGATAGGGAACATGGGATGAGGAAGATGGGATGGGGGAGATGGGTTAGGAGAAATGTGATAGGGAACTTGGGATGGGGGAGATGGGATAGGGGAGATTGTTTAGGAGAAATGGGATGGGGTAGATGCGATAGGGAAGATGGAATAGGGAGAGGGGTAAGTGGTCCGTAGGTTCTCTTACTCATCGTACGAAACACGATCATCTCAAAGCTAACCATTTCGCGCTGATATACTCTGAGAGCGTGGCATCATACCGATTGAGCCATCAATAAGAGCTATAATCTTGTCTGCTTGATAATATTACATTTCAGTCTGATTTTAAAGGAACCAAGGCTCGTTTTCTTTTTCAATCAATATCCACTGTTGGACGTAGGCCTTTTCAAGTGTGCACGACATATCCTGGTCTCCCGCTTTCGTCATCCAGCACCTGCCGGCGCCCAAGTCTCATCTCAGACAAGCATTACGAGTTCTTTTATGTGGAATAATCAAGTAAATAGATTCTAGATGAGCTTACCCGAAATTTGACAGGCACCGCGTAAGGTATGCCTAAAAATTCATAGTACAGCCCGTTGTATGACAATTGTCCTTCAATGTCACCCTGTGTAGTTTTGACAGTCCACGTGCTCTCATTTCCGAACGAAAATTCAAAAGACAAGATGGCCGCCAGAAGAAGGCGTGACAGCATATTCGATTCAGGTATCTGAAAATTAGAGATATATATATCATATACTCCCTTATACGAGGCAGACTCAGAAAGTTTTTCGCGAAAAAAAAAATGTTCGATAGGTAAATATTTTTTATTAAATCTTTTTAAAGTACTCTCCACCAGCCTCTATACAAAGTTTCATGCGTCTGAACCAGTTTTTGAAACACTTTTCCAGTCCTCCGCAGACACCTAGTTTCCAGCTTGTACAAACGCTGACAGCGCATCTTCCGGCGACGAAAATTGTATCCCTTTGAGCTGATTTTTATTTTCGGGAATAAAAAGAAGTCACACGGTGCTAGGTCAAGACTGTAAGGAAGGAAGGTGACCCAGGAGTTTGACCGGCTTGCTGTCAAAGTTGGAAGCCATCGTTTTGAGCGCGGTATGGACGGGCGCGTTGTCGTGGTGGAGCATTAGCCCACAGAGCCCTGTGTTTGGTCGCTTGTTGCTCACAACAAAGAAAACTTCTGCCAAGCATTTGGTAGTATACCATTCGGCGTTGATGATTCTTTGGTTCCGTAAAGTAATTGACACCAAGTAGCCAGTCAAAATGAAAAAACTCACGATCAAAATCTTCCCCCCGCTTCTAGATCGCTTCAATTTGGTAGGCATTGATTCGTTTTGAAACATCCCAACCCTCGACTGGCGCTTCGTTTCTAGATCCTATTGATAAATCCAGGACCTGTAATGTTGTCGTATGTCTGTTACCTTCGTTCTCTTACGGATATCCTCATTTCCAATTTTACCCATAAGAGAAAAACCCAACATAACTCGTTCCGTAGCCCATAGGAATACTGACTAATTCCCCAAAAAGATTATGTGGTCCAAGCCCAACAGTGGGACATTCATGGTTTGATATTATTATTTATTTATAGAAGCTTTTTCAGTCACATTTTGTTGGGCGATTGTAATTTCTAAATTTTTGTTTTTATGTCTAATTAAACTTAAAACATTGAATTGATTTGACTATTGTAGTTGTGTTAGTGTAGCTGTAGTAGTAAGTAGTACGGCTATTACAAATAAGTCGTGGCCGTGTGCCAGTCGGATTTGCGGAGGAGTCATCCGGTTGCCCTATTTCAAAATTTAGTAAATGACAATGAAAATAATCAGCGGTCAAACGAGTAATATTTGTATCCCAAAACTAAACAAGTTACACTTGTATTATTGGTAACCCGAATTCTTTGACCGATCAGAGACACCCAGACAAAAGTCAAAAACGGAAAGTTTTACGAACATGGAAATTTTACGGTTTATTAAAAATCAAGTCTCTCTTAAATTCAAATATATTTATTTGTATAAAACACGGTGACAGCATAGATACAATTGAGGTGAATTAACTGCTGCATCTCTCACCCCCTCGGGTTGAAAAAATGTTTATCGGCGGGTTCCTCTATCTTACAGACCGTTCCTTTACTATTGGTTAAAATTTGACATAAGTTCTATACATTCATGTCAAAATTCAACCGATGGCAAGGTAAGGGAATAAATAGGAACCGGCTATAAGAAGGCAAAGGTAAAAACGCTTTGCCTCATAGTTATACAACTTTTTTTTAGTTTATGGCTTAGTTATACAAAAATTCCTTCACAGAAATTAATCCTTAAAAACATATTATTTTCTAATAATTTCCTAATGAAATAAAACTATATATATAAATCAAAATTAAACTATAAAATCTAGTGCCAGACCGCTGTCACTTGGAAACGTGCCCAAAAGTCTGGCTACATTACCGCGCTGTATGGCAGTCTTTTGGTCACTTGAGACGACTACCAAGCGTTTCGCTGTCCCGATAAAGTTTCTGCACCTCCGGCCGCCATGGTTCCCGGGTCCAGACCCGAATAGTAGCAAATATGTAACCATTCCCGATGGCGGAATATTTGCGGCATTTTAGGGCCTCCTGTTGTGCAGCAGCTGTACCAGCAGAAATGCTAGTGGCTGAAAGATGGGACGCCGCCAGATTATCGACGCAAGATGCGTCCCATTTTAAAGGGCGACCCATCCTCCAGGGAACCAAAGACATTCCACCGTGTCTCTTGCCATCGTCGCGGCACAAGCCGTTTGGTTCTAGAACGGCAGGTGTCGCGGAATTCTGCCGGCACTTCTGGTGCAAGATAAACCGTGGTGACCGAGGCGCTCCACCTTGTCTCCACACTGACAGCGCTGTATCCTCACAAATATTATTAGCTTATGGATTGGTGTAATAATACAGGATTTTTTTTTTAATCAGCATGTTCACTAGCTAAGGTAATTCTTTTTAAAAAAATTGAACGATGTTATTCATCACGGTCGGCCGCGAGACTCCATTGAGTATTTTTTGCTACTTCGTATAGTTTATGACTGGACCCTGAAGCCCCATTTCAAAAATTCAACTTGTATATTTTATTGTAGCGCGCACAATACATCAGCAAACGCTATATAATACAATAAAATATGCACGGTCATTCATTTGTAAAATAATGTCATTTGCTAGTTATGATATATGTATTTCAGCACTGCTTACAATTTACTTACCAGCAAAATCAATGACGCCCAGACTCGTATTGCTATATTTAAAAAATAAAAAATAAACTATTATAATTAGAACACAGATTTTTAAAAATATCTTTAGAACACAATATAAAAATGTAAGTTGCCACGTTTGAATTTAGAAAGGAACACTTTCTTAATAATCTGTGCAATTTTTTTTTAGAAACGTCAAAGGTCTACCATTCAAAACGAACATAGAATAACTAAAGCTAAATAAATAAATAATGCCCTTTTTCTTTTGTCTGATAACATTTATACTTTTTTGAACGTGACTTATTTCATTGTGCGTATCACTTTAAAGTTATGCAAATATTGGGAAGGTCTGAAATCATTTTTAAAGAGAATTTTATAGAATCATATCGCCTCTTTCCTTCAACTAGTGGTCGCCCTTGGTCGAAATTCGACCATAATAATTTGTTGTCAAAGACTATACTTCTATAATCACAGATTTCGCCAAGGCAACAATTCGACGGCCTCTATTGTTGAGCGGGCTAAGCTTTTGCCGGCTTACCTCACTGCAAAGCAGAGGCTCCGGGTTCGATTCCAGGTATAGTAAATTTTGGAAACGTATTTTCTCCGTTATTTACTATGGTCTGGGTGTCTGGGATCGACCCCAGAGTGGTCCGTTGTATATTACCCATAATACAAGCGTAACTTGCTTAATTTGGGGATATACAGTGTTTGTCTGCCGATTTATTATTTTAAAAAAAATAAACAAAAGATTATATGCATGTGTGTGTCAAATACATGGTGGTGTTTGTAATGTTATTTTTATTGATTTAATGTATATTTTATGCATACTGTTAAAAAAATATTAGCATTTGTCGCTTCTTCTCTAAATAAACTATAAGTGTGCGAAATTTCGAACTCCTCCGTCCGCGCAATTTTCGTAAAAAGGGATACAAAGTTTTTGCTTCACATATTAATATATAGATAATGTGTTATCTTAAAAATTGAAATTTTAGAAAAGAGTTTTATGTTTTTCTAAAAATTATTGTTTCGAAGCGAATAACTTTTTTATGTCAATCAACAATACATTGTAAAAGATACCAAGTTACTCATTTCGATGCTATTAGTTATTGAAGGTTGAAACGACTGTTCAATGTTTCAATTTTCAAGATAACAAACATATTATTATTATTATTTTTATTAATAAGCATGTTACGCTTGTGATATATATACAACGGACCACTCTGGGGCCGAGTCCAGACACAATACATCATTGACGGAAAGTGGAGAGAGATATCACGACCTCAGCATATTTTTTGACGGGAAACTTCATTAATATCGTTGAGGTTATAAAAGGGACACTTAAAAGAAATAAACACATAAATCTATAGGACTAAGCCTGAGAGAGAATGAGACAGAATACATTATATTTGATCATTTAAACACTATGCTCATACAGATAGAGTTGGAAATGTTTTGAAGATTTTCGTTAATACTTCAAATTTCGTGTTTTAAAGCTTAAATATATTATAACGATATAATATATTGTTACAAGTTGGGCCAAATACAAGGGATGCACATCTGCCTGCCATAAAACCTGGTTTGTTGCCCTTCTATTCCGATTTCTTTTGTTTAGGCCATAGCCTATTGTTATTGTACTTGCTTATAGCCGTTCGCAGACATAATCCTGCAGGTGTGCAGAATTATGTTTTCTGGGAATAGCGTCGATGGTGGCGCAGGTGTAATTCGTGGAAATCATTGTTTACACGGTCCTAAGCTGAGCATGAAGGGGTGTTCGAACGGAGAGATGGGCAGTCAAGCGACGACTACGATACGAGTAAGACGTTTGTAGTACTCTCGATTAGCGATACAGACGACGGACTTTACGCGTGTCGAGTTGCATTGAATCGTGCAATGTGAACTGGTTGCATCCAGTTTTATTTGTATTTGTTTTATACGTGTTTGTACAGTTCTAATAAACTCTATAGTAATTCCTACCGCATTTATTTTAATTCGAGTCCTGTGGCTCGTAACAATATGAACTGTGACGTCACGAAATTTATATTCCCTCCACCCCTTGTCACACTTTGTTTCACTTCGGCTCCGTGTGAACTGCACACACACAATCTTTTTATTGACGACCGTTGTTGAGTGGGCTGAGAAGACTCTGCTGGAGTAGCTCACTGGAGCGCACAGGCTATGGATTAAATGCCTGACATCGTATATTATCGGCGCAGAAACGGAGAAACAATACAATTTCCTGCATTGGGGCGGTCTGTCGTAAGAGGTGACAAAACAACCCAGAGCCAGGTGCAAGGAGATTCGCCGTAAGGATGACCATCACGTCTGGTCTAGAATATGCCGCCATAACAACCTCTTGTTGTGTTCCGGTATTAGTGGCCAGATTCCAGTCTCTCTTTAAACATCTGCGGCACATTGGCAGAACCTTTGGTGTTACAAATGTCCATAGGCGATGGTAGCTGCTTTTCATTAGGTGGACCGTTGGTCTGTATGAATTCATGTTATAAAAATATGGTAAATTTTGTGAACGAACTTTCCGTTATTGACTATGGTCTGAGTGTCTGGGATCGGCCCTGAGTGGCCCGTTGTATATTGCTATACAATCTGTGTGTTTATCTGCTGAATATTTATTGCTGCAGTACAGCATACAGGCAGACGGCCCACCTGATGGAAAGCGGTTACAATCGTCTATGTACATTTGTAACACCAAAGGTGCTGCCACTGTTTAAAGGGAGACTGTAACCTGGCCACTAATACCGGAACACAACTCAAGGTTGTTATGGCGGCATATTCTACACCAGGGGTGGTGATAATTCAAACGATGAATCCCCTGGCTGTAGGTTGTTTTGTCACCACATCAGACAGACCGCCCCAAGGCAGGAAATTGTATTCTTTGTCCGTTTCCGCACGGAAAATACAGCGTTTATATTTTATCTATAGCGTTAAAAATAACGCTACTCTCTAATAAGCTACATTGGTGTACATACATATGTTATCTGTCAATATTGAATGAAAAATGAACATGTATTCATATTAAAATTGTCTAGGTTTAAGTTATGATGAACAATAAAGAGTTTTCATTCATTCATATCCATAGGTCGCTGGTTCATATCCGGCTCGAAGGACCACAAACTATGTTAAATAATTTAACACAGAGAAAAATTCTGGGGGATGTTTTAAGAAGCCATTTTGAGGTGAAGAGAAATTTTATTTATAATGTTGTCACATATTAAAAATTAGTTCCTAGTGTTGCCATGTATAAATGTTATTTTACATATTATATGTCTTGAACACATTCATTCATTCATTTAACATCATTCACAATTAATAACAATAACGCATCTCTCGCTACATCTGCGTGAAATGGTCTGTAACTATAACATTACCACAGGTGAAGCAGTAAGGTAAAGAAAAACAATTATACGTTACACAATTTATCTTTTGTAATTGTAATGTCATAATTCATTATCTTTAATCTCGCCGATACGTTCATCACGTTTTTATCTCCCGTGTGGGATAACAATGAAATGCATCGTATCTTAAAGTATTGATAAGATTTTTTTTGTTATTTATTGCAGGAATTCAGCAGACAGGCAGACGGCCCACTTGATGGAAAGCGGCTACCACCGCCTATGGACATTTGCAACACCAAAGGTGCTACAAATGCGCTGTTGCTCTCTTAAGGGAGACTGGAACCTGGTCACTAATGCCGGAACACAACTCAAGGTTGCTATGGCGACATACAAGACCAGGGGTGGTAGCCATCCAGTCGGGCAAATGCCCTACCACCTGGCTGTGGATTGTTTAGTCGCCTCTTACGACAGGCCGCCCCAAGGCATGAAATTGTATTCTTTCTCAGTTCCTGCAGGGATAATTTTTTGTGATAAAGATTTTGTCGATAATTACAGTTCGATCGTTCGTTGTGATACAATGCAAACAAATCTGCCCTCCTTATAACAAACGCAGTACTTGTAAAATGGCGCTAAGAGATGGGGCAGGGGCGTAGCCTCCTTCGTATCAGCCGTATCAATGATTCGGCGCCTCAGACTACAGGGGCGCCCCCTGTAGTCTGGGGCGAAAGTGTGTAAACAAAAATTCCTAAAATGTTATCCACAACCTTTTATAGATTAATAACGTATTTGAGAACAGCTGCTGGGCCAACAGGAACGTCTATCAGATTTGTATTTATTGTCTATTGAGGAAGAAAATCTAGAAAAACTGAAATTGTCTTCAGCTATAGTTGGTAAATTAGCTTGCCGAAATTGATTGATTTAAATTGTTTGTCTAACTTAGCTCTTAGGAGTATTAAGTGTAAATAATAACTTGCAAACTTCTAATCGTTTTTTATAAAAGAAACAATTTTTCTTTTGTATTCTTATAAAAAACTTTACCCTTCCTTTGGGCCCCTCAACACAATTTGATACAGGGCCCGGGTGGGATATAAGTAAATATACGGCACATTTATTTATTATGATTAGGTCCGAAAGCGGAGCGCCCGCCTTAGACTCCGTGGTTATTTTTTTTTTTATACCACCCAAAGGTAAACTTAATTCGAGTCCCGCTAAACTTGTAACAATATATTGTATTTAATTTTATATTAAATATTGACTCATTGACTCTTCATGTGATCAGAGGGATGGTGCTTACCTCGGCCAACGGATCAGTATGGCGATCCAGCGAGGAAACGTAGCCAGCCTTCTGGGCACCTTACCCATAGAAGACGGTGATCTTGGCTCAGTATTCTACTTATAGTATTGAGGGACTATGAGTAGAATATAATACGAATAACTTAAGTTTTCTTGCATTGTATTGTATTTAGATATTATATAAAATATTATATATAGAGTTCTACGTGTAATAAAATAAATCAAATTATTTTATATTATAGTTACATTTAATTTGTTATATGTGAATTGGTTTATTCGTGAAGTAAATACTCGCAAATGAGTATTTTGATATTCAAATATAGTAAACACTTCTGTAGTTAACAAAACTTCGTTTTAACGGTTTTAAACGCGGTATTTTATAAATTTTACTAACACTATTATTTAAGAACTGTAAATAGATTTTCTGTTTGTTCATAATTTTGAGTTTTTAACCACTTAGTACCTTTAGATTTGCAGTTATGCCTGTTTAGAGAATAAAGGTCGAGTATTTTGTTTAATTTATTATACAACATAGGAGCTAGATAACATTGGAATTTATTTATGAACAATGTTCTATAAGAAACAGATGGGCACACTACATCTTTTCGTCTAGTAAGGGACTCTTTAGATTTATCTACATATACGACTTTAGATACACAATTAGTAAACGAAGTGGCGTATGCCTTCCATCCTGGGGCCCAATTCTGCTATTTCCAATATCTTGGCGTCGCGAAGATATTCAAAGAACGATTCCATTGCGACAGTGTCAATAATTCGTATTCTACTAAATCCACAATATCTTATTGATATCGTCGGGGCAGAATAATAGTAAGATAAATTGGTATTACCCTTTTAAGAAACGAATATAAAAATGACAAACAATTTTCACTTATAAATATTTATAAAGATAATAGTGGCATACCACTGGCACTTCATTGGAATTAACAGAATACCGAAACCAAGCGAATCTACCATCGAGACGATAGTGTCTAGCGATTTTGTACGAATTAGCAGAATTGGGCCCCAGGTGGGCCGTCTGCTATCTGCTGAACTCATGCAATAAAAAATATATTATTCTGCCGCGACGAGAAGATATTATAGATTTAGTAGTATACGAATTTTTTACACTATCGCAATGGAATTGTTCTTTGAATATATTCATAACGCCAATATATTGAATATTGAAATAGCAAATCTGGCCCCAGGATTCGAACCTGGGTCATTTGAGATGCGAGTGGGTTAAGCACTAAGCTACTACGTTTGTTTGCCAATTATTATAATTAGTTTAATACCTATATTTTATTACTAACCAACAGTTATTGACAAAAGTAACAAATTAAAATTGCAATTAATAAGTACACTTGTGTTCATACAAAAATTCGAGAAAGCGAATAATAACAGCTGTTCAAATTTTGCTATTTTATATGATACCTAAGAGTTGGGTGCATAATGAAACTAGAGATACGTCGGCCGAGGCTGAAATTTACAGGCATTTGTAGTTTGTAACTCTTCAAAATCTGTCTTCTTCTGTCTAGAAAGATCTTCTGTCTAGATCAGCCGGTTCGGCGACGGAAACAGCTGAAACACTCAAGCGGCGCAAATATGCAACCCTCAGTGAGAGTTATATGTTTGTGCCGTTTGCTGTCGAGACGCTCGGACCGTGGGGTCCTGAGGCCATGAGCCTCTATCAACATTTATCAAAACGACTCATTGAATCTTCAGGTGATCAGAAGGCTGATGCTTATCTCGGCCAACGGGTCAATATGGCGATCCAGCGAGGAAACGTAGCCAGCCTTCTGGGCACCTTAACCATAGAAGACAGTGATCTAGGCTCAGTATTCTACTTATAGTCTTGAGGGACTATGGGTAGGATACAATATAAATAAGTTAAGTTTTCTTTTATTAATAACCAAATGTATAAATAGGTAAAAAAAAACTCTTCAAATATAAACTTGAACACAATCAAAATTTCACAGTAGCTCAAGAATAGAATATACTTTATTGTACAAAAATGATACATAAAACCATGATGATTAAGGACCATATTGCTACAAAAGGTCGAAAGTGGGGTGCAAAAGAATCAACTTTTCGTTGGTGTATGTTGTTCAATAGTTTACTAAAAGATATAATAAACCTTCACGATATGTATGTACGTAACATGTTTTTTTCCTTTTTTATAGTTATTTTAAGTTAAGAAAAACATTCACCAAATCACTTCCAAATTATTGAAATGAAATCATTTTACTTCTTCAATTTTTGTCAAAATAGGATAGAAAAAAAATCAGCTCGCGAGGACAACCCTTTCTAACTACCCCTCTGGGACTCGAGCTTTTTAGGTCCTCGTCAATGCTGTTGAAGGAAATTTTTGTCAGGCTTCTCTTCTAGCTCTGCGCACAGTGGACGGCCGTCTGGCACACGCAAAGAAAAAGTCGCTCTTCTGGGTGAAATCTTTGCGGCCAATTCGACTTTTGACGACGGGGAGAAACTCCAGCTACAATCTCTGAGTGTGAGTCCAGTATGCCGGGGATCCGCTTTACTCAGAAATCAGTCCGTCGTGCCATCCGTTCCCTCAACGTCAAGAAATCTTCTGGCCCAGACGGCATTCCTACCATTGTTCTGTAGATGTGTTCAGCTGAGTTGTCCTCAGTCCTTGCCCAACTTTTGATTCTCTCTTACCGAATTATTTGCTGCTGCTTCGTGGTAGATTGCCCATGTGCACCCTATCACCAAAAAGAGGGACCAAACAGACCCTTCGAATTATAGGCCTACATCAATTATCTCTTTGCTCTAAAAGGTGTTACAGTGTATCATCAACGCGCAGCGCTTGGGTTACCCTGAAGATTTCCACCTGTTAAATGACTGGCAATACGGCTTCCGCCACGACCGCTCTGCTGGGGATCTTTTGGTTTGTCTAACTCACCGTTAGTCTGATTCCATTGACAGCAGAAAGGAAGCACTGGAAGTTAGTCTCTATATTGCTAAGCCCTTCAACTAAGTCTGGCACAGGGCTCTTCTGTCGAAGCTCCCATCTTGTGGGATACCCGAGGGACTTTGCACCTGGCTATCCAGCTCTCTTAATGGCCGCAGCATTCAAGTCGTTGATGACGATTGCTTTTGTAGCATCAAACCCATCAACCCTGGCGTGCTCCAAGGTTGTGTGCTGTCGCTTACGCTGTTCATTTTGCATATCAATGACATGTTGTCCGTTGACAACATTAATTGCTATGCAGATGACAGAATTGGTGATGCGCAATACTATGGTCTTGGAAATGTTTCTCGATCATTTGTGTAGGAAAGTCGGGTTAGACTTGTATTTGAAGTAGAGAACGCCCTTCAAAGAGTATCTGAATGGTAGACAAAACCTTGTCCATTTCAACCCCACGAAAACACAGGACTGTGTGAAGAGGGTGCCCCGGCTAGGGTGGAGGAGCGAGATGGAATGCTCCTTCGTCTCAAAGGAAGATCTTCCAGCGAGGCTATTGTTGTTCCTCGCAGGCCTAGGTTCATCTGTTATTGTTGAAAATTTGTATATATTCTTTGTACGTTTCAGGAAACGTTTGCAACCTCAATTATTGCACAGCGCCGTCTATTGGCTTGTAAGTTATCCACTACATGCATATTCTCTGCCAAGAAAACTTCATTCGAGCAAGCGCTTCAGGAACTCTTACCACCTCCAAGAGTATTGAGTTCCTCGGTGCCCATCGCGAACGATGTGCAGTTCAGCGGCCATCTTGAAGGTAAGGCAAGACTTACCTCCTAGAAGGTGGGAGTGCTAAATCGGTCCAAGCAGTACTTCACTCTGCGGTAACGCATTCTGCTTTATAAAGCCCAGATGAGATTTTCCCACAGCCTAATGATATGGAGTTTTTTTTAAAAGGGTGTCCTAAAATGTACATCTAGCAAATATCAGGTATTCATGAATATATGAATACCTGATATTTGCATAATCATGTATGTTGTGTGTTTAGACATTTATCTATAATTACTTAGTCTGACCATAAATACTGTTACAATTAAAAAGAAACAAAATATTACATTTGAATTTAGAATCTGTCATTTTTATATGATTATTCATTGTGTTTTCTCATTCTGGCGCCAATACATTGTACAACATTTTGCGATATTAAAAAGGAATGGGGCGATAAAGAGAACCGAATCGCTGCGATTGCTTTACACAAAGTAGGTATGGAGCCAAATGAATTTTTTAAAACTCTCCATACGCTTGGTATTAGTCAAATGTTTGTGTACCGAGCATTAATAGGTACAATGAGAGCTCCTCTGTTTGTGACAGAAAAAGATCTGGCCGTCCACATAGTGTTCGTACGAAAAAGGTGGTCAAAGCAGTAAGGGAAAGAATTGGAAGAAATCCTGTCTAAAAACAAAAGATTTTATCTCGGGAGATGAAGATATCACCTAGAACCATGTCGCGTATTTTAAAAGATGACTTAGGATTTGCAACCTATAAGAGACGCACTGGTCATTTCTTAACTCATAATTTAAAAAAGAATAGGATGGTAAAATGAAACTACTACTGAAGCGGTACGCAAAGGAGGTCACAGAGAAATTTTGTTTACGGATGGGAAATTTTTTACAATTGAGCAACATTTAAACAAACAAAATGACCGTATTTATGCTCAAGGCTCTAAGGAAGCTTCTCAATTAGTCGACAGAGTGCAACGTGGGCATTATCCGTCTTTAGTGATGGTTTGGTGGGGTGTTAGCTATGAAGGAGTGACTGAGCCATATTTTTGTGAAAAAGGTATCTAAACATCGGCATAACTGAATCAAGATACCATTCTTGAGAAGGCAGTTAAGCCCCTTAACAACACCATGTTCAATAACCAAGAATGGTCCTTCCAGCAAGACTCGGCGCCGGGTCATAAAGCTCGGTCCACGCAGTCTTGGTTGGAAACGAACGTTTCGGACTTCATCAGAGCTGAAGACTGGCCGTCGTCTAGTCCCGATCTCAATCCGCTGAATTATGATTTACGGTCAGTTTTAGACAGTACGGCTTGCTCTAAACGCTATGATAATTTGGAGTTCCTAAAACAATCCATACGATTGGCAGTGAAGAATTTTCCCATGGAAAGAGTGCGTGCTTCTATTGATAACTGGCCTCAACGTTTCAAGGATTGTATTGCAGCCAATGGAGACCACTTCGAACAAGCTTTTCATATTTTAAATTGTTTTATATTTATGTATGGACATATGTAGGTATATATAAACTACTGTGTGTACTAGACTATTTTGTTATTACTATATATACCATTTTCTTATTCATTTATGTTAATATTTAATTTATGTATATAACGTTCTTTTTATTTTTAGTAATAAATACATATGTATAACTAATACTAATAAGTAACAGACTTTGTTTTTTATACGGGCCTCAATGTAATGTTTATAGACTAAGAAAGAGGTTGGCACTGAAAGTCAAGTCAGCCTCATTAGTCCAAAAGCGGCATACAACTTTTAAAATGTTATGATGCTCTATTAACCTTATATACTTTGTGTGTGTCGCCGTTGACAAATAAACGTTTCCTTCTTCCTTTCTTTCAACATGTCTTCAAGGCCGGCAGCGCGTTGGAGACATCTTTAGTGTCGCAAAGTCTATAGGCGACGGTACACGTCTACCATCAGGTGAGCCGTCCGCTTGTCTGCTGTACTCTAGCTATAAAAAAAGAACAAAAGATGGCTGGTGCGATGAATTGCTAATGGAACTAGGGATCTGGGGCATGGGCCCTATGGCGTCTGTCCGTCGAAATGTTCGGGGAACATGAATAAAACGGGCAGATGGTGACTCGCCACTCCCTGCATGGGCGCCAAAAATGCCGTACAAGATCGGCGAGGGGCAACATGGGTGTGGAGAGGTGGGCTGCTGCAGGTTCACCGAAGCTATTTCTGACGTTATGCCATTTATCACTTCCACCCCTGGAGCTGAAGTCTTAGCTCTAGCGATCTCGACTCTCCAGTGGTATTGGTATTTATTTTAGTTTCGTGACTAGTACATATTATCAATGAGATTCCTTACATCAACGAAACCCTTTAATGTGTATGAAATGGTAGGCACTTTGCCAATTCATGGTCTGTCTGATAGGTATTCTTTGTAACAATAGTCTTTCCAGAAAATTCAATATAACAAATTAACTAAATAAGTATGTTCATACACAGATGCAGTCGAAGGTGATAAACATTGTTCTTGTTGACATACTGTTACGCGTGCGAATTTATTAGAACTATACAAGCACGAAAATAGGTACAAATATAACTGGATACAACCAGTACAAACTGCACGATTAAATAACACGCGCAAAGTCCGTCACTATATCGCTTATCGAATGTACGTCTTGCTCGTATCGTAATCTTCGCTTGACTGCTCCACCCCTCCGTTCGGGCATTGTTTTATACTGCACGGTGCAATATGTGCACGGTACGCTAACCACATCGCGTGCACCCGATTTCCCGGAATCACACCTGGCCACTGCCTACCGGAACAGATTACAATACACAATAGGCGGCTTTTCTAATTACAAATATTAAATACAAAGAAAACAAAGGAAGTGCAAATGCGGGCGGTAATAAACTTGGGGTTTATGACCGCAGTTGTTCATTCGCATTTCTTGTTGTGCTTCGTGGAATTTTGGCTAAGTCTTAACAATACATTTTGATATAAATTGACCAAAAATGCAGCAACGAAGTTATTATTTCGTCTTTACTGGAAGAAGTAACTGAAAAGAAGCAACCATAAAGTCCTTTGCCCTCTTCGTCTGTTTGGTGAGTATTTTAAATTATTATTTTTACTTATGAATTTAGCTAAATGCATATGTCGTGGCCAGATTTTAGAGTTGATCACTTCATGATGTGGCCGACCATTTCATGAAATGGTTGTATCTCATGATACGGCCAGCTAAAACTGACCATATCGTTTAAACGTCAACCTTTGATCATGTGTCAGTCCACGTTTGGCCATATCATCTATGTAGGGTTTCCATTATATCTGAATATGAAGTTTAATAAAAAAATCAAAATAAAGAAGCAACTTATATTTATAATAAAACTATGTTTTAACTGTTTTAAGAGCGGTAATTTATTTGATTAAAACAAATTTTAATTTCACTGTCATCTTCCAATGGAGCTGGCGAGCAGGAGCGTCTTTGTAGTTCTTCAGAGGAACATGTACTCACAGGTGGCACTGATGCAAGCGGAGAATTAGTTCCGCAAACACCTTTACTGGTGTATCGGAGTTGTTACTCTTCCGTATTTTCGCATTCGGGGCACGTCCAATTCCTGGGAACCATTTTCTGGAAAGACAACGCAAACTTTATGGAACATACAAGGGCATCTGTTTGAGAGAGAAACTTGCCACACGCTGAACACTAAGCCATTGTTGATTACAAACTTAAATACCGTTTTACTCCCAGGTAGAAACAGCCACTGCTAGAAGAGCACAGATTATTCCAAGCCATGTAACAGTAATTAGCTTTATGACGGTAGTTTCATCATATAATTTTGTGCACTTATTATCATTTGTATCTTCGTTCGCAAACACTTACTAGACAATATTACGTTCTTTTACACCAGAGGTTCCCAACTTTGTAAGTAATACTGCCCCCTTTACAAGAACAACATTTCCAATGCCCCCTTTTAGATAATAATCAATTATACCAATCTTATATCTCTGTATATTATCTATTAATAATCACAAATTAAAAATTAATTCTCTCTCTCTCTCTCTCTCTCTCTCTCTCTCTCTCTCTCTCTCTCTCTATCTATCTCTATCTCTCTAGTCGTGCTCCTCGTGGTCGTGGCTGAGGGTCAATAGACAATCAATAGAGGTATTTTCAAAGTATTTAATTATATTAAATTTCTAATTAGGTAAGAACGTCGCGACCGCCTCCTTGACTGTCATAACGCCCCCCGTTTACCTTTGGACCCACTACCGCCCCCACGAAAAGCATCAGCGCCCACTAGGGGGCGGTTCCGCTCCCTTTGGATACCTATGTTTTACACTATGGAGTTACCGAGTTATATATAAGTATATTTTTGTGTAACTATATGCGATGTATGGTCGACCATGACTACCTCTATATGAAAGTATATACTGTAAGTATAAAACAATCAATCAATTAAAAAAAAAATGTCTGTCTGTCTAGATGTTCCGGCTAATCTCTTAAACGGCTTGGCCGATTTTAACGAGAATTTCATTGTCAGATAGCTGATGTTATAAGGACTAACTTAAGCTACTTTTTTAGGCTTTCGCGAATAAAAATGTATAATAATAAATAAAAAAAATATGTCTCTATGTATTTTAAAAATTAAAGAATTTATTAGTCTCCAATTATAACGTAAACAAGTACAATATACAATAGTGCTTAATTTAACATATGCGACAATCATTACTCCCCGTACTAGTTTTAAACCGTGTTACGGCAGAGTAAGCTCATGTCCCGTAAGTTGAAAATATCAAAAAGATAGAAATTTGTTTCGAACTACCTTCGAAATAATTAGTAAGTACACAAAAAATGAGTTCGAACATTGCCTATTAGTCAGTATATGTAAAAATTACAGAGATAGCAACAACAACAACAATACTCTTAATTGTACACCAATATAAAAACAGTAACACATTTTCATATCTTAATATTAGAAGGTTATAGTACGATGGCCGGCCTTATTGCTTAAAGCAATCTCTTCTAGGCAACCTTTGGTTGGACAAGGATCGTATTTACAATACAGTCTACTGTCGATAATTTGATACTCGTTAATTTGAATCTCTCGATAATTTGATTTTTTTTCCGGTCCAGGTTCCATGGCCAAAAATCGTCATTAAGCTTGGTTTTGAAAGAAATTGGATTTTCTTATAAAAAATCGGACAACCGTAAAATATTGATGGAGTGTCACGACGTTGCTATGGCTCGCTGCGAATTTTTGAGCGAAGCCAAAAATATATCAGATTGGTCAAATGTTATTTTCACTGACGAGACTTGGTTAAATGCAAACCACACAGTATCTAAGAATTGGACTGATGACACCGCCGCTTCCACTAGTTCAGTGCCAATGGGAAAAGGTGAACGCCTTATCATATGCCATGCAGGGTCTACGAAAGGACTCGTGTCAGATGCTTTACTGGCCTTTAAATCCAAGAAAACAGTGGACTACCACGAAGAAATGAACGTGGAGATTTACGAAGGATGGTTTAAAGAAATGGTGCAATCTCTGGATGAACCGTCGATAATTATTATGGACAACGCTACATATCACTCCAGACAAATTCATAAAATGCAGACGCAGGCCAATAAAAACAAGAGATAATTGACTGGTTCCAACGTCATGGCGAAAATGTGGATAATACTTCATTAAAAGTACAATTAGTGAATATTTAAAAATCGAAAAAAGCCTCCCTAAAAGATATATTACCGACGAGATAGCTGCCGAATGTGGTCGTTGGGTTCTTCGACTACCGCCGTATCATTGCCAGTACAATGCTATAGAACTAATATGGGCACAAATCAAAGGACACGCCACTCGAAACAATACCCATCCCCCTTTTACGGCAAACAAGATGTTAGATTTATTAAAAAATGGCCGAACATTGGGAAAAAATTGTGAGAAGAACCCAAAACATTATAGCGTCGGATTGGGAAATTGCAATTCAATGTGGCATTCGATAATATAGAAGTACAGGAACTTATAATAAATGTTGGGGATAGCTCATCGAGTGACAGTGACGATTCATCAGATTAAAATAAATAAATAAAGAATCAACATAATATAATTACTTAATTCTTGTAATGAAATGTAGTATTAGTTAATAAATTTGTACAAAATTATCCGGCAATAGTTTAGTTTCTTACACTTTGTAAAAAAATATCGGGTCTGTTATCGTGTTACGTTTATCGATAGCTCCATCCCTATCAGTTTCTCCGACTCTGCTATGACCTTGTACGTGCGTAAGCGTCATATTTTTATTAAATAATGTATACATAATGTAAAAAAGACGCTCGTTCAAGTTTCCACAGGAGCTGTCATCGTGAAAATAAAAAATAGAAATAGTATAATGAGTAATGTTAATGTTTGATTTATGCTATTAAAATGAATCCAAGAAAGAACAAATGTCTTTCCTTAAGTTCCATAAGTAAACGCTTGTTATTTTGAATTATCGAGAGTCGACTATATATATACTAAGTTTCAGCCAAATCGGTCGCGTAGTTTTCCGTGCAAACGGAACACACAGAGTTACTTTCGCATTTATAATATAATAATAATAATAAGGTATAACAATAATGATGATGCAGGGTTTGGCTGTAAATGAAAGTACCCAAAGTGGGAACTTCAGATGGCCAAGCGTTTAGAAAATAAAATTTTAGACGCGTATTTAGCAACATACTAAACCATCTATTAGGTTGGGGAAAAAGTTTCTTCACATTTTATATAAAAATTCAAAAGGTTTTTTTATAAAGTTTAGTTACATTTGACTAAAGTATGTAGGTGCCATTTTGTTGGATAACTTTTTGCCATCTTGTAGGTAGGGACGTGATCCCATTGCTATAAAAATTTTGGGGCTTCTGATCAAAAAACTGCAACAAGTGTTTTTGGCAGTCCTCTCGTGATGTTAACCCGACATTGCCTAAGGAATTCTGCAGAGACCGAAACAGGTGAAAATCTAAAGGTGCAAGGTCAGGACTATACGGCGGATGCATTAACACCTCCCAGCCAAACTCTCGTAATTTTTGCTGAGTGGCTAAATATGTGTGAGGTCTAGCGTCATCATGGTGAAAAACCACACCCTTCTGTTGATTAATTCCAGCCGCTTTCTCTCAACTTTTTGCTTTAATCTCATCAATTGTTCGCAGTACAGTTCAGAATCGATGGTACTGCCTGGCGGTAACAGGTCATAATGAATAATGCCCTTCCAATCCCACCATACACACAGCATCACCTTGTTGCGAGTTAACCCGGGTTTCGCCACAGTCTGTGAAACCTGACCGGCCTTTGACCACGATCTTTTTCGCACGTTCTTGTCGTACGTGATCCACTTTTCATCACCAGTTATCAGCTTCTTCAAAAATGGTTCGGTTTCATTACGTCGTGATAAAGAATCACAAATGAGTACACGGTTCATTAGGTTTCTTTTAGTGAGCTCATGAGGCACCCAAATATCGAGCTTTTTTGTGTACCCAGCTTTTTTCAAATGCGCCAAATCCGTTTTGTGGTCAATTCCCAATTCTCCAGCTACATCGTAACTACTAATATGCCGATCTTGGTCCACTTTTTCAAAAATGGCATCAATTTTGTCCGTAACACGGCGACTAGAGCGACGTGCATGTTTGATATCAAAATTTCCGGATTGAAAACGCTTAAACCAAATTTGCGCTACTCTCACAGATACTGCATTAGGTCCATAAACATCAGTTTTTTTTCGCGGCTTGTGTTGCATTTTTACCTTTTTTGTAGTAAAATTTTAAAATGTATCGAATTTCATCATTAGATTCACTCATGTTAACAATAAGAAAAACAAATGAAAATCACACATTTTCCTAATTTGAATTTGGAATTGTCTTCTTTAAAATTAAAACTTTTTAATGATACCAAAACCAGCCAGATACAAATGGTATATATAGCCAAAGAGATCTTATTACAAGTTCATACATGCTATATGCGAAAAGACTTTTTCCCCAACCTATTATATTAGCATTTTTCAGAAGCGGCGGTGAGTACCAGTGGCGGTGTAACATGCATCGGCATCCGGGACGGTTTTCTATTGGGCACCCCCAAAATGAAACAACAAGTAGGTAAACGTGCTTCCATGACTTTATTTTACTAAAATATTCGATCACATCTCACATCAAAACTTTACTAATTGTAATATAATCGTACAATAATATTTTACATTATTGTATAAGTTTCTTTCTACCAAACTAGATGGCGCTGTATAAAATTAAATCTGCGCAAACATTTCACGGAACAATTATTAAGGTAAGTATTTTTTACCGTTTAGGTATCCCACAACTGAAATTTACAAGGAATTCAATTAGGGATGTTCATTAAAAGAAAAATGGATATTTTTTGGATATAATATATCGTAGTGTTCTTAGATATACTTTGCGATATATCGTAGAAATATATCGATATCTTCGATATATCGTAAGAAAATGTATTTTTCGTATTTAGTATATTAAATATTTGATAGGGATCAGGTTAATATAAGTAAAAACAGCTAGGCTAAAGAAACAAATCAAGTTTATTTATTTATAATACCCAATATTTTTTCTCTAGGGCTTGCATAAACAAAATTTTATTTAAACTGTAATAAATAAAACAGATAATAATTTTATTGTCACAGCTTGCTTCTTCTATACAAATGAATTGTAGCCGTTTTTATATATCGTATTATTTATTTTTATTAGTTAGGTTTTATATACCTGTATTTACATCTGTATCAACAAAACACTCAAAACAGACAACTTTTATTTGTAGGTTATTTTGTACTGAGACCGAAACTTGTAATCACAGACTATACCATTTTTAATACTAATGCTGCCCTTAGGAAGAGTAGAAGTAGAATTTTCTTTAGCGGTGGGCGATTATGACTAATCTCATAATCGAATTATTTTCGAATACTAATATTGAAAATCGATTATGAAATTAGTAGCTTACTTATTTTCATTATCGAATGATTTCATTAGTATATCTCATAATCGGCCACCGCTGAAAAACTACTAAAAAATAAAATCGAGAGTTTATTCGAGAGACTCGGGATTTGCTCTTTAGCTGTTGAGATGAATATATATTGTAGGTTAGGTATATAGTGGAATTTGATTTGAAGTAATTTAGAGTATTTTGTTAACAACGAAACTTTCGTTATTGCGAAGGCTAGTTATTCAATAATTCAGGGTTTTACGTTTTATTTTTACTCAAGTTGCCAATCATAAATCAGTATATAAAATTAAAAGTATGTTCTTAATTTCTAACGATATTTGATACATCAAATAAAATGTATCGCTTGTAAATATTGATACTAGATTATTCGATAATATCGAGTGGAAGCGATATATCGTGTGCATATACCGATATTTTATGAAATATCAATTTATATCGTGCACTCTAAAATCAAGTGTGCTTATACTAAGACAAATATACGTTACAACCATAATCATAAAACAGCATTCTTGCCCTAATAAAAATAATGAACATACTCGTAAAACACGGAAACATGAAGTCTACAAAATTGCACAATGTAAAACGGAATTCGCTCATAATTTTACGTATTCTTTAGCTCCATTGTTGTATAATCGTTTGAGTAAGACTGTAACTTTAAAAGATAAATCGAGAAATCAATGTAAAAAAGCACTGGATAAATATGTTTGCAAAAATTAGATTATGAAGCAACAGAAAATTTAATCAATTTATCAAATAGGTACTTGTATATAAACAATAAACACATCTAGGAATAAATTGAAATTACTATGTCAAAGCCCAAAACTGAAAATGTAATAGTTTGTCAGTAAAGTTTACCACAAAAATGTCTAGATTGTGGAATAGATGATTAATGGAGCTTCTGCCGAATTTTAACCGATAATAAAGTAAAATATGAAGTAAGAAGTTAAAAGGAACGAACACACAAATAAAAATAATACTCTTACGTAAGCGCCTGTAGGAAATATAATTCTAAACTATATTAACTAAGTTGCTCTTTAAAATGGATTGGCGCTCTTTTATACTTTGCGACATTACTCCTAAATTGTATTTTGGTTTTCATATAAGTTTTTAAACTTAAACTAGTTATAAATAAAAAGTCCTAAATAACTGTTTCACAATTTCATAAAATGTATGAATTTGAAAAGGAAATAATTGGGATTTTTTTGCGTGAGTTCAGCAGACAGACACACGGCCCACCTAATAGAAAGTTACAATCACCTATGGACATTTTTAACACCACAGGTGTTACAAATGCGCAGCTGCTCTCTGAAGAGAGGCTGGAACCAGGTCACTAAAGCCGGAGCACTTTTTTTATGAAATTTCATTATATTGTAGTAGTATTCGCCACAAAGACAGGCAAAGGAATCTCTAATCCATACAGTCAATTCTGATGTATAAGTGTTCGTATAGTAGAGCAGTTGTATTGTAGGCTACAATTTACCGCATTCAACGGAGTTCCTGTGAAAACGCGAAAGGCCATATTTGACTAGATGTATGTATTTCTATACAGTTCATATTTCTAACAAAAATACATTAATAACTACTCAAAAACTATTAATATCCTACAACTATTGTTCAATTTAGAGTGATTTTACACATTTATACAAAATAAAACGGCACAGCACAATGTCCCCTTTTGGTTCCCGCCAAAAATTCCATACAATATTAATATAAAAGTGAAAGTTTCACATAAAAAGTTTCAGAACGCAAACATACTTACGCATTTTTTTGACGTTTAAACATTTGGTTATTTGTCTAATTGTCTTTGCACTTTGTTTTCACGATTATTATGATTAAAATATTAAATTCTACCAATACCAGCATTTTTTGCATAATATATTGACTAAAGTAACGTGCAATGAAGTGGAACTATAGATTTATTTAATGCAAAAAGTATATAAACAAATTTGCTTACGTGTTGGGTTACCTAAAGACAATTTGCATTATTTTTAAAGAAAATAACTGTTATTTAAATTTCTAAGTGTTTGAACCTTACAAGAATTCTAATACTATATGAAAATCTACATAAATCCTAGACTTTAGTGAAAATTAAAGTGCTTATTATAGTTTGTGTACAACAAAGTGTGTTAATTTCATACGCATTTCTGTATAAAAATGAATAAAAAGCAACGCACAGGCCCTAGAATAAGGATAACAAGGACGCGAACCCGTAAACCAGAAGAGTTTGACGACAAAAAGTTTATATACTCATGTCCGTATTGTCGTTTAAAATTCTCACAAAACATCGATTTCTTTAAACACATGTCATCGAACCACGAGATACAGCAGAAAGCAGCAACATTCGAATGTAATGACTGCCAAATTGTGTTCACGAAGAAGAGTAGCCTAGATTTACATTGTAAAACAAACCACCAACTACGGACTAGTTTAAAGTGTAATAGTTGTTCAATAACTTTTAAATCACGGTATTGTCTCCGTCGTCATATGAAACTGAAGCAAACACTGGCCGAAAACTCGTGTTTGAAGTGCACAAAAAAGTTTCAGAACAAAGATGGCCTCCAAAAACATGAAAGAAATAAACATTCAAGTAAAAATGCCATTTATCAATGTAATTTGTGCTCTTTAAAATACAAAGTTGAAGCATCCTTAAAATCACATGTACACAGAATCCACAAGTGCCTATGATTAAGTAGTAATAATTAGATTACGGGCCAATCTTTCAATCTTCAGATAAAAGTTATCAGTTGAATAAATCATAACCTGAGTGAATTGAAAAGTGAAACCATTCAATTGTTTTACATGTGCAACTGATGTTTTTAATTTTTCCATGTTATATCTAATGATTAAAAACTTGGCCCTTAATAATACAACATACATACAGTTAGGGATAGCATTAAAGGGTGCTCGCCTACAACTTTTCCAGTTCATATAATACCTAAAATAGAGGGTCATCAGCTAAATAGATAAATAAAACAAATTAATTGTCTGCTAAAACTAAGTTTGTAATTGTCCATTGTCTTGACCTATACTGTGAAATGCATGAAAACCATGGACTTACTGGAACATTTAAGTGCAGGGGTTGGTGAGTGTCCCAACTGACTATAACCATTGTTTAAATAGTTATCAAGGAATAAATGGTCACAATCTGTTCTGGCACTTGCCAGCCGCTCGAGCAGCACTTCAGTCTCAAACTAACAAAAAAACTTTTAAAAACATCACTTACCTTTTTTAACAATTGACATTGTTTTATTTTTATGTCTTATTTCTATACAAATTGAAATACAGAAATTAACCCATCTAATTTCAGCTAAGTCTCCATAGACTGGGTTCGTTCGGTCTATGTGGTGCTCTAGCAACATAGCCTGAATGAACCCAGTATATATTGTCAGTATATTGCTGATGACCTCCAGTGATGTTCCATCTTGAGCTCTTCCAATATGGAGGCACTTTTTCGGTGAGCTGTCAATGTAATTCTTGGCATCCAAAATTAACACCACATTTCTTGGAATAATTATCTGTTATTTCAAAAAATGCAAAAATTGTATACAATACAGTTAAGTACATATGCTCTTATAGAGCTGCATGAAAAGCCTAAATTGTAAATAAAGGTTAGTGATAGGTGTCTAGGTAACAATGTGTAACAAAAATCATGTTGTTGTATCAACAGAATCTGTTTTTATGTTTAAGAAAATAACTCCCTCTGAAAGCACTTTAATGAAATATGTTTTCTGTATTAGTAGTTATATTTTATGTGTACACTTACATAAAATATATGTATGTCTCAGACAAACAAAGTAGGTATATGGAGCCCCAGCCTCTCAGATTAAAGCTAGCTAATGGAAGACAATTATGGAATAGGAAACCAATTGCAAAGCAGTTTACTTTGAAAACTTAATATTAAATAATCGAATTAGTGTAAATAAAGTTGGAATACTTTCCAGTCGATACATTACTATTAAACACACGGGTGCAAAACATGTCTATACTACATAAGTATACACACACAGGTTTGTAAAAAATCCTTCACTTCATTTGGCGCTTTTGATTACATAGGCTCCGTCTATACTTTCATTTGTCTGAGATGTATGTTTCGTGTCCTGTAAAATATATTAACTTATCAATTCCCAACATGAAAATTTAGTTTATGACAACACTAAAAAGTTTAATGAACTAAAAACAATTAAGTGTTTGTATACTGCATTGGGACTAGTGTTAGGTAGGACACAATTATAAAATGAGTTTGTAAGAGTAACATGACTTTTTGTATTGAACCAGTACAACATACCACTTCAAATGAGGTGAGGAGTTTTGTATGATTTGTACGGCTGCTGTACATTATTTTAAAGCTAATTTTTGATGGTTCTAAGATTGTTTTAGTGTCACCTGTCTGGATGGGTACCACCCCTGGTCTAAAGTATTCCACCATAACAACCTTTATTTGTGTTCCGGCATTATAAGCCAGGGTCTATTCTCCCCTTATAGAGAGGCAGCACACTAGTAACACATTTGGTGTGACAAATGGCCATAGGTGATGGTAATCATGGTCATTCATCCCACCTGAGGGAAAGTAGGTGGGCTGTTTGCCTGTCTGCTGAAGTCATGCATTAAAAAAAATTCAACTTCTATAAACAAACAACAGGGTTTTTGTTACAGTCTGTATTATTTATTTTATTTATTAGATTTAAGACACATAAAATTATTATATTGTAAATATTTTTTAATATATATAATATAAACAGTCCGCAGATGATGTTAGAGCTTATTGTATTTATGTTGAATGAAAAATTGTACAAAATGCATGGATAAAAGGGTTTTAGATATTTTAGTGTAGTGAAACACATACAAGCCAATAGATGGCGCTGTACAATAATGGAGGTCGCAAACGTTTCCCGAAACATACAAACAATATATACAAATTTTCAACAGTAACAGACGGGCCTAGGCCTGCGAGGATCAACACTAGCCTCACTGGAAGATCTTCCTTTGAGACGGAGCATAATTCCATCTCGCTACTCCACCCTATACGGCTCAACTACCTTCACTGATAACCCCGACGTGAATAGATAATATAGAACCTGGCCTACCTAGTTTTAATCATATTGTTTCAAAATAGTGGTTATACTTAAAACATATATTACTATTATCCGTGCAGGCATGGAGAAAGACTATACTTTCCTGCGGTCGGGTGGCCTGTCGAAAGAGGCGACAAAACAACCCACAGTAATATCCTACCACCTGGTAGGGTATTTGCCCGACTGGATGGCTACCACCCCTGGTCTAGAGAATGCCGCCATAACAACCTTGAGTTGTCCGGCATTAGTGACCAGGTTCCAGTCTCCCTTAAGAAAGCAGCAGCGCGTTTGTAGCACCTTTGGTGTTGCAAATGTCCGTAGGCGATGGTAACCGCTTTCCATCAAGTGGGCCGTCTGCCTAACTTCTGAATGTCTCCTAATCATTTCTGAGCTATATAAATTAAAGATGGTAGGTATTGTAAAAACTAGCTAAATAATAATAAAATAAATCGGGACACAAACACATTGTATATCCCCAAGCTAAGCAAGTTACATTTGTGTTATGGGTAAAATACAACGGACTACTCTGGGGCTGTCCCAGACACCCAGACCGTAGTAAATAACGGTAAATTCGTTTACGAAATTTTACACACGAACCCAGAGCCGCTGCGTTGTAGTGAGGTTGGCCGCTAAAGTCCACTGATCCGCAAAGACCGTTAAATACCGGTTGTTAACAAAATCGCCATAGCTAAGTTATCCATCTACTCGCCAGCTGGCTGGCGACCCCTCCCCCGTGCTCGTCACAGCTGGTCACATTCGTGAGACTCCTCCCTCCCTAGTGTGACATCACATATTCTATAATATTACATCAATAAATTATGAAATTAAAACAGCAGTTCCGTAATTAGTTTTATATATCCATTTAAATTGTTTTTTAATCATTCAAACACAATGCTCATACTGATTGAGTTGGAAATATTTTGAAGATTTTCTTTAATTGTTCAATTTTCGTGTTTTAAAGCTTAAAATTTGGGACCCCTTGTCACACGACGTCACATTTCGTCAGACGTATGACGTGATTTATAGATGGCCCCTAATGGATATCCAATAAAACCGAAAACGAAAAGTTTACTTCGGGTTATCATATAACTATTAATTTCTTTTCTATTTATTTAAAAAATTAGAAAAAGCCAGAATATTACATTTTATTTATACAATGAGATTGTACAATGTACATAATATAAGTTATGAAGCACAATAAAATGCAATATTTTTTACTTGTTATTTTATTTCATAGAACCCATCATATTGCTACAATGTCGTCTAGGTACGTGGTAATACAAAGAATTGACATATAACGAACAAAATTTAATAAAACATTGGCTATAATAAAAAATCTTCAAAAGTATAAACCACGTTTTAACGGTTAAAAAAAATCGCGATAATTTATTGGATTATTATTATTCCGACGTTTCGTACACTTCAGGAGCCGTGATCACGGAAGACGAAGATGTCAAGTGTCAATGAGTAATAATACAAATCAAATAATTTACCGTGCCTCTTTAACCGTTAAAACTTAGTTTTATTATGTATACTAGTCGCGAAAACTTAAGAAAATAAACTGCAAAAGTAATTAAAAAGAAAAAAATAAATATTTTACAATCTCTATCTTGAAGTCGGTGGGAAGTATAAACAGAGCAATAACTGGTGTGGTCGTTATTCCTCTTTGGCCTTAAGAGTTGGCGGCGAGGAGGCAGGAGCCTCGAGACAAACCCCTTTGCCCCGGCATCTACTGAGGCGACTACCCGTCGGTGGCAGGGTTTGGAGCCTTTGCGTACCCGCATCCGATGGTCTTCGCGGCAGGGCCGGTTCTAGGAGGGGCAAGCCACCCCATACCTCTGGCAGCAAATTCAAACTTCGCAGACAGACAATTCGGCATTAAGGCAACTTTGACCACTGAGACATCCAGTACTTTAACCTCCTAGCGCCCAGGTTCTGCAACGCTTTCAAGAACAAAACGCCCAGTCCTTAAAAAAGGTTACCATGGCGAAGACCCAAGACTTTGAACTTTAAAAATTGTACCTTACAGTAATCTCACAAATATGGTTTTTTTCTTGTATCATGTGAACGAGGAGAATAATAATAAAGGACAAAAATAGATTACCTTTTGGTAGGCCTTTGGGTCAAAAGCACTAGACTTAAAACAAGAAACTTTTACATCAATTTTTTTTTCAACTACCTTGGAAAATGAAATTAAACTAAAAAACCAATTTAAGAACCTTAATACACAAAAAAATCCTTTAAAATTAATAGAAACATTTATTTTATTATTATTTATTTGAAACAATCATGATATTCCTTATTAATCCAAAGGTCTATTAAAAGGTCTTAAATTTTGAATACGCATGAATTACTTTTCGCATGGCACGTAGGCATAGGTTAAAAACCACAGAAGCACCCGTATCATATATATATATCAGTGAGCGTCTGATGGCTAAAATGATGATGATGATTAAGGTAAGAATATAGGCGAGTGGAAGCGGCATTTTTCAGTTTCTGCCCCCTTTCGAAAAATTCAAGATGGCTGCTTCGCGGGCTTTGTCTGCGGCTTAGCTGTAATGTCAAAATAGCAATAGGAAAAATTTAGGGGGGGGGGGGGGTACTTCGGACCAGGGGGTACTCGGATTCCGAAAATGCAATTTTTAGAATATTCGTCTGTCTGGATGTTCAGGCTAAACTCTAAAACGGCTGGGCCGATTTTGACAGGACTTTCACTGACAGATAACTGATGTTATAAGGAGTAACTTAGGCTTCTTTTTTAGGGTTCCCCGATAAACAACCCACGCGGACTAAGTTGCGTGCACAGCCAGTTATTTATAAATTGAAAGTCCTAATTAATAAATTTGCAAGAAGATAATCAGGACTCAATTTATAACTGATTTAATAGTAATAAACTATGTGGTAACGCCATCTGGCGGTAAGCGTCATCCTCCCCCAATTCTTCTTCACGCCCGCCGCTCGCTGGCACCTACTGTGAAGTGTGTAAATCGATCCGGCTCTGAACGCCCGCGAGTGATGTAATAGTGCCTCTGAAAGGATGCGCTGACTAGGGTGGATGAGCGAGATGGAATGCTCCTCAGTCTTACAGGTAGGGATGCAAACAAAACATCGATGTATCGTTCATAAAAATCGATGTTTTAACATCGATGTTGAAACCAACACATCGTTGTTCAAGAACGATGTTTTATCGTACATAGACATAACACGCCAGCCATCTTGCGCGCTCCGTCTGTGATCTACGCAGATTTCCGTTATATTATATTTTTCATTAATTTTACTTACTGCCAATAATAATGTATAATATAAAAGTTGATTATTATACCTATTTCTCTTCTTTCTTCTAGATGGAGTGACAGTGGTGTAAAAGGATGATGTTAATGAAAGCAAGAATTAAGAAAGATGGGCTAAGGTGGTTTGGACGATACATCGATGTTAGAAAAAAACGATGTTTCATTTGTATCGCAGGAACAAGCGTTAAAAGTTTATGTAAATGGCAATAAAGAACATCGATATATCGTTCATAAACGTCGATCGATGTTTCACTTTTGAAAACATCGATGCTTTTTATGAGCGATGTTGCATCCCTACTTACAGGAAGATCTTCCAACGAGGCCATTATTGTTCCTCGCAGGCCTAGGCCCATCTGTTCATACATCTGATATGTTCTTTGTACATTTCGGGAAACGTTTGCGACCTTAATTATTGCACAGCGCCATCTATTGGCTTATGAGTGTTCCACTACACCTCTATTGTAAAGCTAAGGGAGATCACACCACAGCCGGCCGGCCAAGAAGCCTTTAGCGGCTGTCCGTCTAGATAACCTAGATCCCATTTCACAAAGACGTTGACCGCCCAATACAGTCCATTACCCGCCGCATCAATATGTTCTAAATAATAAGACATTTATTAAGTTTGGAATCTTTTTATAGAAACAAGATCGGACTGTTATCGCCATCTGTAACTGCAGTGAGACGTTTCTTCTCAGTAAACCTCGCTCTCTACACCGATCAGGGCGAGCGACGCGAAAGCTACACTATCCCACAATCTATATATTTTTGTGGTACACTTTACTGAGAAGAGAAACTATCACACTTTCAGATTTGGGCTTTAACATAGTAATTTCAATGTATTTCTAGATGTGTTAAATATCAAAAAAAGATTATTTTAAATACATTTAAAAAATAGAAGGTATAACATTTCTTATTAGTTAGAATTTTATTGTATTCTTAACGCCATCTGTTCGAAAATTATACTAATATCGATATAAACAGAATATTATTTAGTTAAACATAAGACGGATTTTTTTGGTTAAATACAAATAAATAATTAGTAATTAATTAATTATTACTAAGTATATAAACTTCGCGAGCCCTCCTAAAGCACCGCTTTTTGCTAGTATTATAAAGAGGCAAAGTTTGTGTTTAGATGTACGGGGTAATCTCCGGTACTTTTATATATATATTATTAACTATGCTAAAATTCTTCCACCAGTAGAAAGCTACATTATTCCCGAGGAACATAGGCTATATTTATGTATATTTGATTGTGATTAATAAATAAAAAAAATAAAAATGTTTTACGCCATGTTTTATGTTACGAAGTGGGCACGGGAACGCCTATCAAATATGTTACAGCAATAACGTTCCACGCAAGAATTGCGCAAACCCGCGTACGAGGCACTGCGAGTACTTTCTGCGTTTATGAATTAAAGGTTATAAAGCATAATTAAACCTTGATAAGCATGCGAGTGTGTGTGTGTGCATGTGTATTTTTTTACGGCGCCCAACGAAGTGGGCGAGGTTCAGCTAGTAAGTAATAAAAGCGCACATAGGGGAGCGGATAGTATATCTGCCACGCTTGTCCAAGTCGGATTGGCGGCTTTGACACATCGGTTATCTCGAGGTGGAAAACATCGTGATGAAACCTATCATCACGATGTTTTCCTTCGCCGCTAGCACGAAGTGGTGCATGCTTTCCTGTCAGGATTCGAACACGAGCCCTTTGAGTTAGGGACACGAATGCGCTAACCATTAAGCTAATACAGATTGCAGACTTAGTCGCTTTTAAAAAATTACTTGTGACAGATGATGGATGAATATGATGCTAGCATAATGGTCCAAAACATACGAAAATGCCTGGAACTGTAACAAAAAAATTAAAAAAAGTATCATAGTAACTTTATTAAAAAACGGACTTATTAACAATTATTATACAACTTAAAATCTAGAAAAATAGACCTAAGTACAGTATTCACTAAAAAAAAAATGATCTTTTAGCCTAAAACAATATTATTAATTTTAAACCAACATTACAAGTAAAAGCAAAAACCCGCACAGCAAAATATCTCTTCAAGCCCCTGAAAAACTCTTGGACTCAGAAAATTATGACGTCATACAACAATACGTTCGTCGATGTTGCCAATTTAGCAACTTTCCCTAATTTAGGTCTTCCTCGGCGCGAGCATTCGCCTGTAAATGTAACGTTACAGATCCGAGCATTACATCAGTGAAAGAGAACCGAGCATTACAATGCGCAACCTGTAATGATACAATCTGTAATATTTTGATGCAACTTGTAACACAACCACCACTTCGTTTGACATTGTGGAATCAACTGAATGCTCAAAATCGAATCATAAATGTTTCGTTACAGGTAAATGCTCGTCAGTCAACTGTACAACATTACAGCATGTTTCTGTATCCTCTCGGTTACAATAACAGCTCGCAGATGAGTACGCGGCTTTACATCCCTATTATAAGATGTTCCTCTTGGTTCCTATCCTCCATGGTATCTCTTATTCCTCGTTCATGATAACACGACACGCAGGGTTAATACCTCATAAAAATCGACACTACTTATATATCAAATTATAAAATAGATAATAAATAAAAAATATTACAATACATATATTGTTGTTTGTTTTTGGAGGGAGTTTTCTAATTTACCAACGCTTCGCAACATGTTATGGCTTGAAGAGAAAAAGCGGCGCAAGAAACTCTTCAAGTTCTTTTCAAGGCATAACATGTTGCGAAGCTTTGGTAAATTAGATTATGCTCCCATAGAATAAATAATAACCATAAACAAAATTAAAACTAAATAATTAAAATGAACAAGTTGGCGGTAGGCGAAATAAAACTTTAACAATACTCGTTGACACTTGACATCTTTGTCTTCCGTGATCACGGCCACTGAAAAGTGGCCGAAACGCCGGAATAACAAAAATCAAATATGTTGCCGCACTTAAAACCGTTAAAACGTAGTTTTATTATGTATAAAAGTCGCGAAAACTTAAGAAAATATTAATTGTGACGATTTAAGCTGGTTTTGACGTTAAGGCATTAATAGTTTTGGTTGTTGGTACCCCTGAGTGTCAGGTGAATATGAAGGCTAAATAAAAATGCGTTATTTTTAGACGAAAATATTTTACTCTGGCATTGGCAAAATCAACGCCAAAAGCCTTAGAGACAGTACCAATAAAAATAGAATAAACGAAAACAGTCAAAGACCGATAAGTGTTGAAGTTTCCTCTTGTATTAAAAAAAGTTTTATATCACAATAAATCAATTCATCGATCAGTTATTCGCCTTCTGTACATGTAGTGGAAATAATTAAAGACTGCAGTTTATCTCTCAGTTTATAAATTCTCGGTTGACTTTCATTCGGAGTGAAATCTTCAATAACAACTTCTTCGAATTTAAAACCATCGCCATGATGTGTCATAATATGAACATGCAACTCCATAACTAAAAACTGTAAAAGGCACAATTTACATTGGATATATTCTCTAGTATCTAATTTCGTGTGATTTGTGACGTGTGCCTGGCAACACTCTACTTTTAAGAAATAAACGTCACAAACGCTGCAACTAAACAGTTTAGTTTCATATGGTATAACTGCTGAATTGCTTTCTGTATTACTGTCTTCGTTTACTGTGTTTTTAGTATTTTCAGAATCAGGTATATCATTCAAATTACTTTCTATTATATTATGTTCAATAACGATTGCATCAGTATTTGTAATTACCTCGCTAATAATTCTTATAGAATTTTCATCATATTTTGTAGTTATATTACTAGATTCTAAATCTACATTTTCCACAGCAGTGTTATTGTCAGTGTCCTGTAAACAAGTCGCATTTGTAGTTTGAGAATCATTAGTTATATATATATCTTCATTATAACTCTTTGTATTTACTTCCTGAGTCCTATTTAGAATTTTAGGAAACTCAGTATTATTATCAGCCATATTACTTTGATTTGAATATCTAAGACTTTCGTTCAAACTTTCTGCTATATTAAGTAAACTGTTTTCAGTTGTACAGACCGTATTGTCAGTTTCATTTGAAACATTGCTGTTATTTGTTAAATTAGTATCTTCACAATTGTCTATACTTGGTGTATCCGCTTTATTCTCTGTAGCTTCGTCATCTGAAGAACCTGTTGTTGGATTAACATCTAAATCTTGTTCTGTTTCATCATGTTTGAGAGTTCTCATTGTATTATTTTCTAAATCATAAATTCTAATACATCCACTCTTATTTTTTAACGGACATGTGGGTTGATGCTTACCTGCCGTCCTCGTAGAGAATCTTAACTTACAATATCTACAGTATTCGAATCCTAATATCCCTATAACATGATTTCTGCCATTACTGTGGTTTTCGCAGCTTCTTTTATGTATGAAGTGTATATCACATTGAGCACAGACATATATGTTATACTTTTCATCAATGAAGTTTGGAGGACTTTCGGATTTTGTTTGATCTTTTTGGCAAACATTTGCCCTCTTACGTCTAGTAGGTTTATAGTCTTCGTCATCACTATACGATTTTTTAGATTTAAGTTTTGATGTGTTCCTCTTATTTATAAGAGATTCAGATGTATCTTCGCCGAATACTCCAGAAATAGATGCAACATCAGCGTTCATTTCAGTCATCTCAAGTGATAACGATTCAATATTTTCCACTATTTTGCCGTGTTTTACAGTTTTTGGTTTGAAATCTCTAATAATTAAATTAATTTTTTTATATTCCTCATGGTAACGATTATGCGTGTTCCAATTATTGGACGTGAATGTCTCCTGACAAAGCCTACAGAACTTCTGGTGAACATCAGAGCTGCAAATATGACTATCTAAATCTTTTGAAAAAATACAAGTTTTGCAATTAACACATTTGGAAACTACTAAATTTGCAATTGGTCTTGGATTAATAGGTTCATCCTCAACATCAGGCCCAGATGTTTCTTTATCACTGATGTTATCTTCACGTGTATTTTCATCACTCGCTACCAATGCATTTTTTAAATTATTATAATGTTTTAACTTCAAAGTATATTTTACTTTTAGCGGTTTAAAATTTCTGACAATTAAATTAATATTTTTATTTTTTCTGTGCCATTTTCTATGTCTAGCAAAGTTCCGAACTGGGAAGAATTCTTTGCAAATGTCACAGAATTGTTTGTAAATGTCGATAAGACAACGGTGGCTGCTCTGGTTAGCTTTTCTCGTGCACGCCTGACAATGCACGCATCTATATATCTCTACATCGTTTTTACGTGTAGCTACGATTGTCTTTTTAGCTAGTATTTCATGTGAATTTTTAGTTAAACATCTTCCATCATTATCAGATTTCAGAACTCTTCTATTATTCACATTTGTACTGTTTTTGTCTTCTAAAATAGTTTTGATTTTAGGTAAAAACTTAGTATTTTTCGCTTTACTTATAATTAAAGTTTTTGTCTTAGAATGCTTTAATATGCTAGGAGTAAAGTATATTATTTTTAAATTATTTTTATTACCAGGGCAAATTTTTTTCTTATGTATATAGAAAGAAGTTACTGAGAAGCCTTGCTTGCAAATATGACAAATTCGCTGTCTCGAAACTTTATTACATTTATGTTGTGTTTGATTTTTACTATTCAAAATACAAACTTTGCAATTAGTACATTTGAAAAGTCTGATTTTACCTGATTTACTATCACTCGCAATTTTTTCTTTAATACCTATATCTTGTTGAACATCGTCACTGTAATTATCAATTGAAGCTTTTTGAGCTCTCTTGTAAATTGCAGCCATATATTCACTTCTCTCATTTTTATTATTGCTAGATACTGAAGGCGCTGCTTTCGAATGCAGAAATATGCCAGGAGTGAAATTTACTATTTTTAGATTATTTTTATTACCATGGCAAAATGTTTTCTTATGTACATAGAAAGAGGTTACAGAAAAAGCTTGCTCACAAATACGGCAAAACTGCAGCTTAGTAACTCTATTACATTTATGTAGCGTTTGATGGTTTATATTCAAAATACACACTTTACAAATAGTGCATTTGAAAAGCTTTATTTCTCTTGATTTACTAATACCCATCATGTTTTCTTTTGTGTCTCTAGATTGTTGACCATCATGACTGAAATCATCATTTACAGCATTTTGACCAGTCTCGTAACTTTTAGATGTGCATTTGCTTTTCTCATTTTTATCACCTGCTTTCAATGTCATTGAAGGTTTTGCCTTATGCTTTAATATACTAGGTGTGAAGTATATTATTTCCAAATGGTTTTTGTTACCATGGCAAAATAATCTTTTATGTGCATAAAAAGACGTTACAGAAAACCCTTGGTTACAAATACGGCAGAATTGCCGTGCCGTAAGTCTGTTACATTTATGGTTTGTTTGATTTTTTTTAGTCAAAATACACACTTTGCAATTAATGCATTTGAAAAGTTTTATTGCGGCTGATTCACTGGCGTTCGATATTTTCTCTTCGGTGCTTCTATCTTGTAGAACGTCATCGTTGATATCATCATTTGCAACATTTTGAGCTCTCTGGAAAATTTTAGACATATATTCGTTTTTCTCATTTTGATTATCTACATTCATCGCCATTGATGCCTTTACCTTAGAATGCTTTAGTATAGTAGGTTTAAAGTATATTATTTTTAAGTCATTTTTATTACCCTGACAAAATGTGTTCCTATGTGCCTTGAAAGAGGTTTTGGAAAAGGCTTGGTTACAAAAACGGCAAAAGTGCCGTTCTGTATCTTTACTACATTTATGTCGTTTTTTATTTTTCTCAGCCAAAATACACACTTTGCAATTAATGCATTTGTAAAGTTTTACTTCACTTGATTTACTAACACTCGATATTTCTTGATTTGTGCTTCTATCTTGTTGAACGTCATCGCTAATATCATCATTTGCAGCATTTTGAGCTCTCTGGTAAATTTTAGACATATATTCGTTTTTCTCATTTTGATTATCTACTTTCATTGCCATTAAAGGTTTTGCTTTAGAATGCTTTAATATGGTAGGTTTGAAGTATATTATTTTTAAGTCATTTTTATTACCCTGACAAAATGTGTTCCTATGAGCCTTGAAAGAGGTTTTAGAAAAGGCTTGGTTACAAAAACGGCAAAAGTGCCGTTCCGTATCTTTACTACATTTATGTCGTTTTTTGTTTTTTTCAGCCAAAATACACACTTTGCAATTAATGCATTTGTAAAGTTTTATTTCGTCTGATTTATTAACCATCGAAATTTTTGCTTTTGTACCTGTATCTTGTTGAACATCAACACCGAAATCATCACTTGCAACACTTTGATCTATCTCACAAGGTTCAGATGTGAATTCGCTTTTCTCATTTTCGTTGTCGTTATCTACTTTCAATGTACATCGCTTTTTTATAGTTCTTTTAGCATAAACAATTTTCTCGGGTTTAAAATATTTAATAAGTATATTTACCCTTGCCTTGGTACTATGTACTGCTTTGTGTCTCTCCCAATTCATAACTGAAAACCATTGTTGACAGTAATTACAAAATCGTTTGTAAAACTGTATAGTACACCAATGACAACTTATGCTCTTTTTTCTAATTATACAAGTCTTGCAGTTAGTGCATTTATAAAGTATTATGTCCTTTATTATATTGTTATTAGGAATTTTCTTTAACATCACATCTCTAACATTAATTTGGGACTCTGTATTAATACCATCCGATTCTAAATCATTTATCTCCACTGGAATACTTTGAGAAACATTGTTATCACTAATGATTTGATTAGATCTTTCTGTTTCTATTGCCTTAGTTTTATCATAAAGTATATATGTAACTCTACTAATGTAAGCTTGTCGTTTACCTGTTTTGTTGATTTTCATTCGAAAATTGTTTAGTTTAAAATTTATTTTTTTCATGTCACTATGTATAAGAAGGTCATGTTTCATCCACTTGGTTTTATAAAAGAATTGTTTACAATTATCACAAAACCTTATATAATTTGGGTTACAAAAATGCTTCTTAGTATATTTACTAGAAAATATGCAAGCTTTGCAATCCATACATTTAAAAAGACTCACTTCTTTGATATCACTGTCAGAATATTGATTACGCTCAATTGAATCAGAAGCTACACAATCTGATTGGTTGTTACCTATAGAAACCATGGAATTTAAGTGAAGTCTACTTGCATCATCTAAATCTCTCTTCATCCATATATCCTTTTTACCACATGTTCGCCTTTGTAATACAAGTTTAGTGCAAGTCTCTGGTGGTTTAATAACCATGCGCGTCTCCAATGCTGCTGCTTCTAGAGACGCACCGTCAACATTATTCACTGATATTATACAAAAGTCTTCTTTTTGACACCATTAGAGTGCAACGTTTTATGGGCTTCCATGGTACCTGGTGAGTAGAAATAGAGGTCGCAAGTATCACACTTATATTTCCGATTTTCCCAACAGTACATTCTGTTCAACACATGTTTTTCTAATGCCGTTTTTTCTACTATTATATTGCAGGATGAACAAACATACAAAGTGTTCTCAGGGTCGCCCTTTTGAATAAAAGATAGATCAAGACTTCTTGTGTCTTTGTATGCACTATCCATTAATATATTGCCTGTTTCAACTTGATCCAGGCCATCAAATAGATCAAACCATGCATCGGAGTGCAATTTTTCGAAATGAAAGTTTAATATTTTTAATTTTGTAAAACTATGTTTGTGAAAAGTATGTATGTCTAATGAAGTGGATTCAAAAGTTTTATTACATTTTTCACAGTACGTTATTTCTTGAGGTTTTTTTGATATATGATTTTGGGCATGTCGCACTGCCTGGTCATAGTCATAAATAAAACATTTACACTGAACACATTGGAAAATATAAAGAGAAGGTTTAAAACCTACATATCCTCCACTACGAATAGTTTCTTTAACAATTACATCCAAATTATAAGTGTGAAATTGTTTATGCACTTCATAGTGTTCTTTTTCAAACTTCTTAGAACAGATATTACATATTTTGTAATTTTTGATACAAATTTTGTGCCATCTTAAATAATACATCTTACAAGATCTGCAGTATCTGTAATTTGGCATTGGCGGTTGCACAAACTGGCGCTTCTTGAGCGAAAACAGCAAAAAATTGTGCAAAGTCAATGTTTCGTCCAAATGCAACTTTTTGTGGGTTTCTATTGTCTTTGGGCTGAAATACAAGCCACAATATTTACACAAGCGCTTGCGACTTATATTACAGTTATGACTTAAGTCAACTCGACCGCACATTTTACAATTTTCGCAGTACCACAGCCTGTTAGTCCTTCCATTTTTATCTCCAACAAAGTCTTTATCATTTATACTCTTACCTATAGGCTTTTCGACATCGTCATAGTAATCAATAACAACATGAACCTCGCAACGCACGTGACCTGTGTTCATGTAAGTCTCTCTATTGATGTTCAGATTGCATTTCTTGCAATGGATGAATGTTTTGATGCAAGGACTCAGCAAGTGCTGCCAGAAAAGGCGTTCACTGAAGCATATATTACATTTCGGGCACCTGCAGAGAAATCTCTTTGCCAAATTACTTTGAAACACATAGACTTTGAACGATTTACTCACTAAGTGTTGGAGCTCATGCATTTCTAAATCACGCGGCTTAAATTTGCGTTTACATTTTTTGCATTCATTTTGTGTTTTTGAACTACAGCACAAAGTTGAATGGTTGAAAGCACCCTGTGCAGTTATTAGATGCAAATCACATTTGATACACTTAAACAGTACACTTATCGGTATAGGGGGGTTTTTGATTGTCACCCCCACCATATACTTAAATTCTAAATTCTGCTTCTTTATTAAATCTATCTTAGCTATTTTAAGCATATTAGTTTTATTATTTTCAATATGTCCTACTTTCGTCGTATGAATATTTCCTTTACTTTCAACATCGCCATTCTTTTCGCTTTTAGCAGCAAAAGTTTTAATAACATTACCACTATGATTCGGATGCATGAATCTTGCGTGAAATTTAGCAACAATGTTGTTTGAAAAAGATTCATCACATATCTGACATTGAAAATTACAAACGCTTTTTGAAGCAGGACTACCTTTAACTTTAGAAAAACCTTTGCTAAGTACCTCGTCATACATGTGCTTTATAAGCGCTGAGTAATCTGTGAAAAACTTATTACAGTGAAAACACTGCTCGCCAGATACTGTATTATCGAAATTTGTACTGTTTTTTGCTGATCTAATGCTTTGTTCCACCCCATCGCTGAATTTCCTTTTTCTAACGCGCCTGTTCGTCTCTTTATCTTTAGTATCAATACTCCTAATTGAATTTGAACGACTAACAGAAGCTCTTTCTGAAATGTGGCCAATTTCGAATCACTTTCAGATTCAATACTAGCATCAGCTTCTCTCTCAGAAAAGGCAACTAAAAAAGAATGTGCTGATATTTTATGCGCATCTAAACTATTCTCTGACGGGAACAATATTTTACAAGTAACACAATAACATGAACTTGCTTTTAAAAATGAACCACAGTTTTTTAAAACTACAACCGCAGGTAAATATTCCTTTTCTTGTATTTCCGGAGTTTCAGTAACAATTCTCGAGCCTAAAATTATCTTATTTGGAATAATATCACATGCATTTCCGTTTATAGTATATTTATTTGTTCTAGCGGCAGTAATCTGATTGTAATGTTTTAAAGAATTCAATTTATCACATGGGGGATCACAAGATTTAAACTGCAAAAGTTTAGTAGAAACTGAATTCTTTTCATTTGCTTGGATAAGAGAATTACTGCAATTTCCACCAGACCCATTAATTACAGACAGATTCCGTTCTGCAGCTGCATTCTTAAAAGCTATTTGTTGAGTTTCTTCACATATAGAAACATCATTATCAATGGCTACATTTACAATATAATCTGTGTCAAACCTTTCACAGGGCAAAACAAGTTGGTCATGATTTTTACTTGAGTTTAGAACATCTGTTCCTGTATCCGAGACAATTGGATCTATTAAATTATTAGTTTCTTCACGAGCAGCATCACAGTCTTGATGATCCTCATTAAAATCTTCTTGTTTGACTTGAAGGTGTGGGTTGTATTCTTCAAGTGTTACCACATCTGTAAAATTATTAATGCCGTTTTTAATTTAATTTTTATCGCGATACAGGCAAACAGGCCGATGGCCCAGGTAATGGAGTGGCTACCGTCGTTTATGGACATTTGCCACACCAGTAGCGAAGACAATGTCTTGCAAAAGCCTTTAGGGTGGGATACAGGGGTTAAGCGGAAGGAATGAGATAGAAGACGGTATTGGGGCGGGCAGTACTGCACACCATTTGGTTTATTAAGAAGTCCGGTCACACGCGTGCGCAGCAGATGGCGGCCGCAATTTAAAACTCCTCGCTGCGGCAGTCGCACCTCGATAATCGCGCCGTGAGGCTGCGCGCGAGCCGACCCGACTATCCTCTAAATCAGGGATTCCCAAACTAATTTGAGCAAGAGACCCCTTTTCCAAAATGAAATAATACCTCAGACCCCCACAGCCAAATTACTTTAAAATACTATCTCAGTTTTTTCGTGTTGATATAAAATACTTACCAATTCAAAAACTTTGCAGTTGGTTAAGTAAGTAAACTTGTCATAATTTTCTCAACAAAATTTAACAAAATAAATAGACATAAAATTCAGTAAATATCAAGTGTAATCAATAATTATTTAAAAATACTTAAGCAGGTAATTATTTGTTGAAAAAAACACATTTGTACACGTAACACAACTTATACAGTATCTTGAAAGTTTCAAATAAGAACTTGTTTGTGTTAATTAATAGGGGTTGATTTTTAGATCTCGTCGACCCCCAAAATCAGTTTTCGTTTATGTCGACCCCGGGAAACCGATTTCGACCCCAGGGGGGTCAATATGGGCCACTTCGGGAATTCCTGCTCTAAATTATTTATACTAACGGATTTATAGTGCTGAAATTGTCGATTTCCTTTTCTTGTGTTCTATTAGTACTTATGACACCTGCACATACTTCATCCTATTACGATAATTCTTTTACAGTGCAGGCAGTCAAACTTTGGAATATGGTGCCTCTTACTGTGAAAGAGACCAAATATCCTTACCAACATTTAGAAATTTACTCAGAAAACACTATTTGTCCACAAATAGCTGTCTGATTAACACAATATAATCATGCTAATACATTTATTATAATAATTTATTTATTTTGAAATATATTATTGTATATGTGCATATATATGAGTATGTATATATGTATGTATTTGTATATTTAATTCTTAAACCAGTTTGAGTATTTATGTATCTATTGCCTTTTTCCTACACCACCTACATCGCCAAATTCAAATTTCTTTAATTTAGGTTGCCTGGAAGAGATCGCTTTGAGCAATAAGGCCGCCTATTGTATTGCTTGGAAAATATTGTAAATATGGTCTGTTTTGTAATTGTATGTTTTGTTGTGCAAGTGTTATCTTTCTCTTTCTCTCTCTCTGTCTCTGTATTCCTGTGCTCGTTATTATATGTATTACAAATTGATAGACAATATATATATATATCCTTATTTTAGTAAATCTCTGTTTGTTTCAATCCGTTAATATAATAATGTTGGGTGTGAATGGATAATCCGCCCACAGTATAAGGTGAGGGGATACAGGGGTTAGGCCAGCGACACTCAACCCTCGGCCCGCGGGCCGCATGTAGCTCGCCGAGCTTTTGTAAGTGGCTCATCTGACATACTAATAGTTATATACAATGACATTCCTAATGCCTCCAGTGTTGCAAAAGTCCATAGATGACAGGGACCACTTTCCATCAGGTGGGCCGCAAACCTCTTTGCTGTACTCTAACAATCGAAAACACCGAAGAAATTAATGTTGTGGCCCACAACACCTTGTCTAATACATCTATGTGGCCCTTATAAGAAAAAGGTTGAGAATGGCTGGGTTAAACAGAAGGAATGGGATAGGGATGATAGATGAGGAAGATGATAAGGGGAGCAGGAAATAAGCCATTGGAACTTTCATTCAACATATGAAACATGTTTAACTCAAGGCTGTAAAGTTTTCAGACTTTTACAGACTGTTTCAAGTCATATTCTCTGTGAAATATAATATCAATTCTTTACTATAGAGTTATATATACAGAACTCTCTAAAACTATTCTCCAGAGCTAAAAAATTCTTAGCTGGAAGCATTAAAAACCTCAATAATTATCAATAAAATTTAAGCTGATATCCTTTCCACCAAAACTAATAGATTTAGTTGAAAGGCGCATAAGTAAGAGGAAAAGACTACATTCAATGACATTGAATGATAAAATTTTATGTTTACATTAATCAATTTGGTTAGAAGCTGGTGGACTTCCTGGAGGAGCTGGGCTGGATGGAGTAAACCCTCATCCACCCTCGCACGCAAAATAGGCACTTTGTCGTCAAGTTGCGGAAACCGCCCGCTCGCAGAAGAAGAAGAAGAAGAATCAATTTGGTTGCTTCATCTAAATTGATAGCTAGATGTGAACTTTGTAACATCTGTTTTATAAAAGGTATCCAACAAAATAGCTTCAAGATGATGTCTGTGCCTTTAAGTTATTCAAAATCTTTTAAACAAATACAGCCATTTGTCATAAAAGACAATAAAATATGAATTAGAGAAATACTTAATTACTTAAATGTTTAAAGTTTTAGGCATTGTATTTTATTTTATTTTGTCAATGTCATAATGAGTAATATTAAAGTTTATAAATAACTTTATAAAATTTAATTACATTTAAACGTGAAAAGATGTCTGTTAAGACATCTTATAGGTCAATATAGGTGTCACCGACACCCCCCTGTGTAGAGCATGCCTGGAGGCAGAAGAAACAGCCGCCCATGTCGTGCTTGAATGCGAAGTATCTGGACGCCCCAGGTAGCCTCCGAGAAGTCTTTAGCGGCGTCAAGAAACTGGTGGACTTCCTGGAGGAGCTGGGCTTGATGGAGTAACCTCTCATCTACCCTCGCACGCAAAATAGGCGATAAATCATCGAGTTGCGGAAACCGCCGGCTCGCATAAGAAGAAAGTTTATAAATAAAAACTTTAAAAGTACTCATTGACATTTGACAACTTTGTCTTCAGTTATCATGGCTACTTAAAAAGTGGCCGAAACAACGGAATAAAAATAAAATAAAACACAGCACTTAAAGCCGTTAATATGTAATTTTATCAATTACTAATTGTGAAAACTTAAGAAATACTACAAATAACACTTTACCATCTTCTTCAATAATTTCTGTCTTGACTATGGACAGGTCTGGAAAAATATCTTTGATACGAGGATTGTCCAAAACATCATGCTCCTCAATATCTATGTCATCCTCCATCTTGGAGTTGTTCTGAAATAAAACAAAATTACCTTAATATCTCTTAGAATATTAGGATAATCAATCAATCATTTGCTCAAACACATGGTGTATACATAGATGATATGTTGCTTATAAGGTTTCTTCACATGTTTTGCAGGTCAGGCATGCAAATTGTACATACATACTGTTACGAGTTACGGGACTCATAAGAGTTTATTAGAACTATACAAACACTTATAACACAGGTACAAATATAATCGAACATAACAAGTCCAAACATAATGCAGAAGGTCGTAATTCAATAAAACGCGCAAATTGCGTCACTATTAGATTCCCGATTATAGTACACAAGTCTCGCTTCTGTCGTGGTTCTCGCTCGACTGGCTTCTCTCTCCATCAGGCCATCGTTTTATACTGCACAAATACAAATATTGCCCGGCAAGCGTCGACGTAATTTCCTAGAAATCGTAATCCGCACACCTGGCTAATGATGCCTGCAAGCGGCCATAAATGAGTACAATAGGCTGTTCCCTACAATAACCAATAAATAAGTAAATAAAAGAAGACGATCATAAAAGAATTACAATTAGTTCAAATGTCGACAGGTAATAAAATGTGTTTTTTTACAGATATGCAGGTGGATTTTGTTTTTGTCAGAACTTAAGCTGTAGCAATACTTAAAACTACTTCAATAATGTTGAGAACTTTTTAATTCACACAGGCTGATTTATGTTAAATATAGAATTGTCTCTTTACAACTGACTGTGTCACTAAAACTGTGTTGCAAAAAATTACATATTCTTCTCCTCCGCTCTTCCATCTAACATCTATACCACCAAAAAATAATTATATAGAGCACCTTAAAATTTAAGTAATGGGACGTGTTTAGGGGGTGGGGGGAGGGCAGGGAGGCATACTTACCCCTTCTGCAAACCCTATATCAAGAAAATGATACATAGTTCTTGAGATATTAATGTTTTGTAAATATAACATCACTTATATTTTTTACTAATATTGCACTTATTTCATAGATCCAAAGTTGACCCACTTACCGCTGCCGTGACACACTCGCGTCGCTCGCTCGGCTTGTGTGCTTTAGTCGAAAGTCGCGAGAAGTGACTAGAACGGTGAGATCGGTTAGGTTAGACTTTACCAGAGATGTGACTTATCTAGATACCAAGTATCTAAAGTACAGATACAAGATACATATTTTCATCTTGTATCTATATACTTTTTAAAAATGTATTTTGTATCTTGATCTTCTTGTTTATATATAATTATCTATGCATTTTTTTTACTATGCCAACTTACAGTGTAGATAAAACTGAATGCACATTTTAAATTTAAATTAACCTATCAAAAGGCATCTCCATGTGGAACCCGATGGAACTCTTATTATAATTCCATACAAGATCTTTTAGCAGTGCAGGAACTTCCTAATGAAACCATGAAAATGCAAATATTACCTTCATTGAAGGAAAATGAAATACACTTTCTAAGTGAATATGTGGATTGTTCAAAATCAATAGCAGAAGGTACTCAAAGCTTTTAAGGACATAAAGACATTTGCTGTGGTTGTCAATAGTCAATTGCTAGATCAGTGGGGCTCCAGGGGCAGAGTTCGTTCTGCACTATGTGGTATGGGTGCCCCCAGGGATCTTAATTCAGGCTGACCAGCAAATAATAATAATAATCGGCAGACAATCACAAACATTGTATATTCCCAAATTAAGCAAGTTACACTTGTGTTATGGGTAATATACAACGGACTACTCTGGGGCCGATCCCAGCCACCCAGACCCACCCAACCCACCTATGGTAAATGATGAAGAAAATTTGTTTCTGAAATTTACCATACCAGGAATCAAACCCAGAGCCTCTGCGTTGAAGTGAGATAACCTGGCAAAGGCTTAGCCCGCTCAACCACAGAGGCCTCAAAGATTCTCACATTCCGCCAACTTGGCTGCTCTAATGACTTTTGGAGCACCTCTGTACCCCTCATATAACTTCGTCTCCGTTGCGCCTGCGAGGGCCCATCCTCGGCATTGCAGCATCACAAGTTGCCGACATCAGCAACCATAACTGTTGCTGCTTGATGAACAGGGCCTCTTGGAACATCCTCCTGATCTAGACCCATTCAAACTACGTCAGTGAGGAGAGAGGGGGCAATTCATAGCCATCCGTCTTCCGCCCAATCATCTTTGGATGGGACGCAATACGGCTAGGAAACCACTGACACCTGAATGCCCCACTGCTCCAAGCTTTGGACTATCAGGTCCTGGGCTGCGGTGCCAAGGTTCAACTTTGACTAGAAAGGCTTAGAGTGTGGTACATTATTTTTGGTGCTCTTTTTTTTCCTGCACTCACTGCAGTGCACCAGCCAACTATGGCTGGGCTTGCATCCCAGTCCCGGCTTTGTGCTTTCTTTTTTTCTCTTGCTTTCTTATACCTTTGTCTTGTCTTTTATAATTAAATGTTAATCCTACAATAAAAATAATATTTTTCAAATATAACACCTATTTGCCGAGTTCTGCCCGCCCATATGTAGAGACTATTCTCTTTTGGGGGTGTGATATTGAGACCTCATGGAAAAAAAATGAGTCATAAAATGTTTGAAGAACTGGTCTCAACTAAAAACCTTCAAAATATCACAGTTAGGATTGCTTTCAACAAGTATTTTATCTTTAAAAAGTATTTAGAAGTTACATATTTTGTATCTAGTATTTCAAATACAATTTTCAAAAGTATCTTGTATCTGGTATCTCAAATACTTATTTTAATAGTATCTTGTGTTGTGTTCTGTATTTAGATACTTTGTATGGGGGTATCTTGTACATCTCTGAACTTTACTCCAAAGCACAAGAGCCGAACGAGCGAGGCGAGTGTTCCGCGGCAGCAGCCGGCGAGCGCCAGAGCAGACTGCTCATCATTTTCAACCTATGATATTAATGCAATATTAGTGAAAATCAAAAGTGAAATTACATTTACAAAAAACATTAATATCTTAGAATACATTTTTTTAGGCGTTGCAGAAGGGGTAACCATTTCTCCCTATCCGCCCCCTCCCTCCACCCCTCTCATTACATAAAATGAAGGTGTCCTACATCTATGCCGCACCCTTTTAAGGAGCAATGCATCAGCTCCTTTAGTGTTATATGGTTATAGTCAGTAACAACATACAATCAGATGGCATATTTCCAATATGCTTACCTGTTAACATAAACACAAATGTTTTCTATGATCTGTATCCATAAGATCTCTTATAGTACAAGTTGTACAAGATAGTACAAGTTGATTATTAGATAATAAGCAACTTGTACTAAGTTTGTAACTTTGTATATAATGCTTTGGGTTTTCTAAAGAAATAAATATTAGTTTTGTAACATAATAGGGGTACGCTAGAACTGACCTTAGTTAAAGTCGTGTGTAAAAATAACACATGGACGTTCAAAATATAGCAATATAGTTTGAATTTTCACACAATATACTTTCAAAACATTTTTATGTACTAAATAATGGAAATGGTGTAATAATTACGTCGAAAATTAATTAAAACATTTAAGTTAGATAAAATAGTATTTGACCAGTCCATTCCATAGATTGTTTTCTTATGTTTATGGTTTGGCAACTAGGCCTTCCATTCCATAGATAGACAGACAGTAGTCGCCACAAAAACCTTTTAAAGTTTAAACTATAATTCAGGACGTGGAGCTGTAATCGCCCTAATAATGATGGCAGAACATGCTGATCCGTAAATCCATGCAGATACTTATTATGTGTTGAATAATAAATACAAAATAATTTTGAATTAAAGCCGCATATTTATTTCTTAGAACAAAATTTAATGAAATGGCGTCTGTCCTTTTATTTCTATATTTTCCTTTGGGTTTGTTTTATGGCGCAACTTAAAGGGCCCATTCACGGGCCTGTGTTGCAGTACACCTGGCAGTCCGCCGCAGCCGGTATTGTATCCTGCAATGACGAGCAGAATGCCTCTTGAGTCTTGCAAGTCCGTTGCAAGACTGCAGATATAGAATGCTCTTAAAACCTGTTACCAGGCCATAAAATTGTTTAACTTAAGTTTATTTTACTTTTTTCGTTTTCATAGGTTGTTTTTTCGTATTCATTTTTGTTTATATAATAAATTAATGCAAACCTTGTAAATTTGCAAAATTACACGTGGGTCGTTCGTTAGTTGAAATTATATTGCAACAACTACAAAATCCATATAGGTTTTTTACACAGGACAGCAATTTAGGTCAGTAAATGTTGTTAATCCTTTAAATGAAACTTTCTACAAATGATAGGCATATAACTTGAGCATATTATCCTACATAGTAAGATTTAGTTTGAGCATAATCTACTGACTACTACTACTAAGTACTACTAACTACATAGATCCTCTTTAGTCAATAATGTACCTTTCTAACAATTTCGTTAATTACGTCCATAGGTTTCGCGTTTCCAAGTACCGTCAACCAGCCATAAAAACATTTAACAATCGGCTAGTTATTTATTCTCTAATTTTTCATTTTTGCTACTTTAATGGTCATACAGTAATACAATAATACATCCCATCTTCATAAGCATTATTGGCATTCCAAACTGTATTGTCCAGAAATTAACTTCAGAAATATAGGTCATTAGGATTTTTTTCATGATGCTGGTGCTTCATCTGTGTTAGTGTTAAAGATTTAGTCTGTGGCCGAAAGCATTCTTACTTAAAGCGTTAAAAAATAATGTTGCTAAGACATGGCCACATTAGTGTATGTACATACATTATCTGTCAATATTTAACATCATTTACAATGTCACATCTCAAATTGTATATTACACCCACCGCCACATCTGTGTAAAGTGGCCTATACCTGTAACTTTATCCCTGATGAAGCCACCACCATGAAACATAATTTTGACATTTCTAACAATACTATTAGAATTAGAATTCCAATGGCCCACATCTCCATCTTCCCTATCCCAGGTGTGGTATAGATATAAGGCACCTTTAGTTTATGTAATGAGAGGTGTGTAGGGGGTTGGAGGGAGAGGGTAAAGAGGCACACTTACCCCTTCTGTCAAGAAAATGTATAGTTCTTGAGATATTAATGTTTTTGTGTAGTGGTCAGCAACTGTCACAACCAATTTGTAACCATAATTTAAAAGATAATGAATAAATGGTGACCAGTCTGTTCTGGAACTCTCTGGCCGCTGTAGCAGCACACTCTACTTGTGCGCTTTGGTCTAAAGTGTAACCTAACCTTATTGTTCTAGTCACTTGTCGCGACTTGTGCCACAACAGAGTGGTCGCCATTTATTCATTAAAAACTATTTAAATGTTGATTATAAATTGTTTGCGACCTGACCTGAGGTTACATTTACAAAAACATTAATATCTCAAGAACTATACATTTTCTTGACATAGTGTTGCAGAAAGGGTAAGCATTCCTCCCTCCCGTTGTTTATATAGTCCATTCCAGTTGCTTTTTTTAAAATGGTTTCTATTCTAGATTATTTTTGTTCTTATTTTAAGATTTCTTGTCTTCCAAGTAGAATTTAGAGCTGATGTTCCATTTTGTAATAGAAGAATATAACACTTATTTTAAACCATATTACATTTCTGAACCTATTACATTTCTTTGGCCTAAAAGTTCTCTTCGCCTTCACATATTCATGACTGTCGTGAATGAATAGAAATACAATTCTTTTTTAGCTAAATGTGTTGCTTGGAAGTTTCTTGCCGTTTCTTCTTCTTTGAACAACAATAACACGTTGCGAAGCAGTGTATATAGGAATAGGAAGTAGATTTAAATTTTGACTTACGTGTATGACCTTCAAAAAGTATTCTCCAGTGAAACTTATTTTGAATTTAAATTTCAATTCAAACACAATTTCTGATAATAACTCTATTTATTTTAGGACATCATAAAGATGGATGGTGACATAGATATTGAGGAGCATGACATTCTGGATAATCCTCAGATTTCAAATATATTTCCTGACCTTGCCAAGATCAAAAGTGAATTTACAGACGATGGTAAGTCTTGACTGTGCAGGAACAGACAAAGAATGCAATTTCCTGGTGCCAGGCAGCCTGACTTATTTACCCGTCTGGCTACCACCCCTGATCTAGAATATGCATGGTTTTTATGGTGAACAACCGTGAGTTGTATTCTGGTATTAGTGGCGAGGTTCCAATTTACCTTTAGAGAGTGGCAGCACAATGGTAGCACATTTGGTGTTACATATGTCCATAGGCAATGGTAACTGCCAGGTGATAGGGCATTTGCCCAACTGGATGGCTACCTCCCCTGGTTTAAAGTATGCCACCATAACAACTCTGAGTTGTGTTCTGGCATCAGTGGCCAGGTTCCTGTGTCTTCTTCAAGGCTGGCAGCACATTAGCAGGACCTTTGGTATTGCTAATGTCCATAGGTGACGGTAACCACTTTCGATCACAATTGGTCTGTCAGCCTGTCTGCTGTGCTTCAGCAATAAATAAAAATAACTGCTTTCCATCAGGTGGGCCAGCTGCCTATCTGCTGAACTGGTGCAATGAAAAAGAAGTTATGTCTTAGCTCAACTTATTTACTTTTATGTATAAATGGGCTTAGACCTCCTCTAAAGATGTTCATTTCAATCTATCTCTTGCTATTCTGATTCAAAGAGCTCCTACTCTTTGTTTGAGATTGATTTTCCACCTTGACTTCCTCTGATTTTTTTCCTATCTTAGATAAATAAATAACTGCAAAACCCAAAATGCACCATTAGGCGTTTCACAAGGCGACCGCGGTCGTTGTAGGCGTGGAGAAAACGTCACCAATGACGTCATTATATTCAATCACACAACACTCAAAACAACCCATGTGAAGAGGTGGGTTGAATAACGGTTCCAATTGGGTTAACTATTGCAATGCTGCAAGCAATTGGAATGGGTAAAATCGCAGTAGTGAATGTGGTCGTTGTGAGTCTCTAATGGAACATAGCCTATATGGATTAAGTTGTTTACGTCATCAGTCACAGTTTATGTATATAGGCTACAATGACATGCCCTGCATTTTGCTTATAGCCTTTAGAGTTTGTGTAGGGCAAAATAAAGAAACTTTTATTAATCCGTGCAGGAACTGAGACAGAATACAATTTCCTGCAGCCAGGTGGCCTGTCGTAAGAGGCGACAAAACAACCCACAGCCAGGTGGTAGGGCATTTGCCCAACTGGATGGCTACCACCCCTGGTCTAAAGTATATTACCATAACAACCTTGAGTTGTGTTCTGGCTTTAGTGATCAGGTTCCAGTCTCCCTTAAGAGAGCAGCAACACATTTGTAGGACCTTTGGTGTTGCAAATGTCCATAGGCGATGGTAACCGCTTTCCAACAAGTGGGCCATCTGCCTGTCTGCTGAACTCCTGCAATAAAAAAACTTTTAAAATAAAATACACACGAAGCATGCACGGCCCCTTATGGATATAAGAACATACACACATAAAACTCATTGTTAATATTAACATAAGTAACATTTAACTCTTAATCTAGTATTAGAATATATTATTATTGTTATGAGCTACAGGACTCAAATTAAAAAAATGACATTGGAACTACTATAGAATTTATTAGAACTGTACAAACACGTATAAAACAAATACAAATAAAATTGGATGCAACCAGTTCACACTGCACGATTCAATGCAATTCGACACTCGCAAAGTCCGTCGTGTATATCGCTAATCGAGAGTACTACAAACGTCTTACTCGTCTCGTAGTCGTCGCTTGACTGCCCACCCCTCCATTCGGGTATTGTCTTATACTCACTACACAGTACAAAAAAAATGGCCACGCACACTGAGTTTCCGAGAAATAGTAATTGGCACACTTGCTAACGGCCACAAAGTCGAAAACAATAACAATAAGGATTAGTTCGACGCTAATGATGGTTATAAAACAAGTAGAAAAACAATAGCATGTTTTTCTTAATTACAAATTCGAAACACAAAAGAATTCCTAAATCTGGGAAGACAATAAACTGCGCTTATCTTTGACGGCATGTAACATTATTATATACATCTTTAATGCACGAAGACATCACATTTATATACTATGTGTTTATACACATTGTTATTATTATTATCATCCCTATTATTAAGTACCATATGACCAAAGCCAATTCAACTGTAGCCCGTCACACAGACTAAAAAGACCTAACTCGGGTATCAGAGTTTCCTTTGGGACACCTCTTGTTCTAAATGTTCTCTATATTTTAGTAATATTGTATGAACCCTGTATTGTTTACAAGTCAATAAATTTTCATTTCATTTCATTTCAAAATGATAAAAACTTTGAAGTCAGATAGGCATACTATCTGTCATTTTCACGAGCTTGAAGCCTGCAGGCATTACTATCCATCAATGTATTAGTTTATTTAATACATTAATGAGTAACCAATTATATGTCATTCTCAGCTTCTCCTTCAACAATGGCCTTTCTCAAGCTATTTGAAGCTCATTTCTCCCTGTCTTTCAAGCTTCTGGGCCACAATCCCTGCTGTGTTTTTCAGATCATGCTACTAACTCTTATTGGCATCTTTTTATTTATTGCTTGAGTTCAGCAGACAGGCAGACGGCCCACCTAATGGTAAGCGATTACCATCGCTTATGACCGTTTGCAACACCAAAGGTGCTACCAATGCGCTGCTGCTCTCTGAAGGGAGACTAGAACCTAGCCACCAATGCCGGAATACAACTCAAGATTGTTATGGCGGCATACTCTAGACCAGGGGTGGTAGCCATCCAAATGTGCAAATACCCTACCACCTGGCTGTGGGTTGTTTTATCGCCACTTATGACAGGCCACCTGGCTGCAGGGAATTGTATTCTTTCTCCGTTTCTGCATGGATAAATGTTTCTGTTCGTTTATTTTTCTCTTTCTTTCTTTTCTCATGATATGTCAGGTTCAGTCCTATTTCAATTGTTTTATTATCCTTAATGCATTTTTGAACTTAGTATTATTGATTATCTTTAATTTAATTTTATCTTTCAATTTTCCTCCAATAAAAATTCTTTCTATGATCTTTCTGACAAACTTTAAATTCACTAAACTCTTTGTTAGTGAGCAACCAAGTCTAACTAACATATGTTAAAATTAGATGTAAACAGAGATGAAAAACTTTTTTTATGTGTTTTTCCCTGTCTTGAATATCATTCTGTAATTGGTCTTATTCATTTCTCTATTTTGCCTCTGATCATATGTCCAATAACATTTTAGTTGTTTCTAATTGCTTCTACATCCTTGAATGTAGTTATTTGTCGGTTAGTGTGCAACTTCACCTTATTTTTTTCATTTTAACTCCCAATACACTTCATTCTATACTAATTTCACACACCTTTACTGTGTTTAGCTGTTTTTTATTCAGTGCACAAGGCTGGCAAGCATATGTTAACAAGGCCTATGTCAGAGGACAAGTTGAAGAATGAAGGGTTGTCCAGAAATTGTGTCATTATTTATTTGAATATTAAAATGGAAGATGTAATGTTTCTTCAGTAATAAAAGATTTATTATTATAAATATGCATTTGAGGGCCTGGCATATGTATTCCATATAGATGTATATGTGAGATAGAGATAATGAACTCAGGATACTGTGTTTCTTGCTAAAGTAGTTTCCGCATATGCTCACTCCAAAGACTATAAAGAATAAGTAATAACCTAACAAAGCCACTTTTGAATTTATACATAACAAATCAAAGTCCTGCGACAATGGTGGGTCGTCTACGGTTTGCCTGCTTCAGGCAATTTTAAAAAAATCGTGTGTTCAAAATGTTTTACATAATTTAAATTTTGTATTTTACAGACGTAACTATAGTAGAACACAGTCCGGATCTTGAAATCAAGCAAGAAGTAGATTATGTTGATGAACGTCAAGAGCGTGATGCTGTTTGTAAGACAGGTTTCAATAATACAATAAATAAAAATGTTTCTGATGTAGTAATAGATATTCAAAACAGTGGCAGAAATAAAAATCATACTACATTATCTTCTAATAGCCTTAACATGTCTCAAAGAACAAGTATAGTTAAAACTAGTGATGCTTCTTTAGTTGCAAAAGATAATCAAAATATTTTTTTGGATAACGCAGCTCAAATGATTAAAAATACTCAATCAGTAGTTAAAAGGCTTGGCAGAAATTCAAGCCATTCCGATGTCACAACTATTGTGAGGAAGTCAGTGGCTTCTAAACTAGTTCTTAAAGAAAACAAAGCTTCCAATTCTGTTGATTTGCAATCAGGTTCTTCAAAATTTCGTAACTACATTATTGTTGGTGGTACAAATAATGACAATAAACCAAAAGTTTCGTCATCCAATGTAAAGATTATGTCGAATAAGATAATTCTAGGCTCGAAAGCACCTCCAGTTAAAACTAAGGAGTATCTACCTGCAATAGTAGTTTTAAAAGATTGTCGTACAGTATTAAAAGCAACATCGCGCTATTGTGATAGTTGTAAAATTCTGTTCCCAACAAAGAATGGTTTAGATGCGCACAAAACTTCTACGCATTCGGCTTCAATTGAATTCATTAGTAATGCTGTTGTTGATACAGAGTCAGATAATGATTCAGAAATTATGGAATTTAAAGGAAGTGTCCAATATTCTGTTAATTGTGAAAAATCAGTTAAGAGTGTTAATACTAAAAATATGGAGATGAATAAATGTGTAAATAAAAGGAAACTTAGTGGACAAGATGAAGAAAGTATTAAGTCGGCGAAAAGATTTCGTAATGCTGCGAAAAATATAAAGAATATACCAAACCGTATATCAAATTTTGATGGTACAATAACTGGGGAAAAATGTTATCACTGCTATAAAGTTTTCGCAAATAATTCAGAGCTTATAAAGCATTTGTATAGTTTGTTATTAGATAAAAGCGACAATAATGATGTTGCAAAAGTTAAAAATACCGTTCCAAAAAGCCTTTTTAAATGTCAAATATGTAATGAAACTTTTCCGAATAATACTGTTGCAAATTTTCATAAAAGATTCTTGCACCCAAATCAAAGTGGTAATATAATTGAATCTTGTAATGTAAATATCCAGAAAAAACAAACTATATCAAATAATAAAACTGCCTTGATTAAGAAAAATAAATTATTTGATACAAATGCATTAGTAGCTAAGAATGTTATAACAAAGAAACAAGATGTGGAATTTCAATTTAGGACAGGAGTGTTAATTAAAAACCCGCCGATACCTATCGGTGCAGTTTTTAAGTGCAGTAAATGTGATTTGCATTTTATAGTTGCACATACTGCTCGTAACCATTCGAAGTTGTGTAAAAATCTAATCAAACAACATGAATGCAAAAAATGTCAACGGAAATTTAAACAATGTGATCTAAAAATGCATGAGCTCCAACACTTGGTTACCAATTCATTCAAAGCATATGTAATTCAGAAGAATTTATTAAAGAGATTGCTCTGTAGATGCCCAAAATGCAATATATGTTTCAGTGAAGGACTTTTTGCAAATCATTTGCTGAATCCATGCATCAAAAAATTCATTCACTGCAAGACTTGTAATTTGAACATCAATACAGATACTTATGTGAATACTTGCCACGAGAATTGTGGGGATTACATTATTATTGATTACTTTGACAATGTCCAAAAGTCTACAGTCAAGAGTATATGTGCTAAAGATAAAGAATCTGTTAAAGAAAAAAAGAAAAAGACATATAGGCTGTGGTACTGCGAAACTTGTGAAATGTGTGGTCGAATTGACATAAGAAATCACAACTGTAATTCAAGTTGTAAGCGCTTGTGTTATTCTTGTGGCTTGTACTTCAGTCCAAAGAGAATAGACACGCACAAAACGATGCATTCAAAGGAGCCATTGAGTTTGCACAGTTTCTTGGTGTTTTCGCTTGAGAAACGCAAATTTATTCAACCGCCAATGCCACGATACAAGGTTTGCACAACTTGTAAGATGCACTATTTAAAATGGCACACGAGTTGTTCTAAAAGTTATAAAATATGTGATTTCTGTTCTAAGAAATTTGAAAAAGAACATTATGATATGCATAAAAATTTTCATACTTATAATCTAGATGATTTAATTAATATAACTATTCATAATGGAGGGTATGTAGGCTTTAAACCTTCACTTTATATTTACCAATGTATTCAGTGTAAATGTTTTATTAACAACTATGACCAGGCAGTGCGACATTCTAAAAATCATATTACAAGAAAACATCAGGAAAAAATGTACTGTAATGTATGTGAAAACACATTCGACACCTACTCATTTAACAGACACAAACACAATATTACAAGATACAAAATATTGAAGTTCGATTACGATCAATTACTTTCCGATGCATGGTTCGATATGTTTGATGGCCTAGATCAGATTGAAATTAGCAACATATTAATGGACAGCATGTTCAAAGACACAAGAAGTCTTGATCTAACTTTGGTCCAAAAAGGCGACCCTGAGAAGACTTTATACGTCTGTTCATCCTGTAATATAGTTATAGATAAAACAATAATAGAAAAACATGTATTGAACAAACTTTGCATCAGTAGAAATCAGAAAAATAGATGTGATATTTGCGACCTTAATTTCTTCTCTATAGACAACATAGAAATACATACAAACCTTCACTCTACAGGTGTTAAAAAGGAAGACTTTCGTATTATATCTATCACGAAGAACAATAATCAACATATAGCCGCAGTAGCAGCATTAAAAAACTACAATGATGACGAACCAGCCAAGCTTAGCATTAAAGACGCGTTGCAAAGAAAAAGGTGTGGTAAAGAAGATAGATCTATGAATAGAAAAATATCCGATGTTAATGAATCTAGTGTAGATTCCAAAACTGCTTATGAAGACAAGCAATTTGAGATTCAAGGTACAAATTCAAATGTACCAGGAAAATGTTTAAATGACAATATCAAAGAAGTAAATTTATATAAATGTATGAATTGCAAAGCTTGTATATTTCCCAGCAAGTATTTTGGAAACCATTATTGTTCTGGATATTCGATACGGTTTTGCGACTCTTGTAAACAATTTTATTATAAATCTAGTTGGGCGAAACATAGTCTTTTAATACATAGTGATAGTGATGCAAAAAACATAAGTTTTAAATTTAAATGTTTTCAAATGAAAATTAATTCGGCAGGTAGACGACGGCCTTATGTCATTAAAGTAGAACGTAAACTTTACGACAAAAGTAAAGTTAAAAGCAAAACGGGGTTACATAATAATTCTATAGGCACGGTGAAAGAAATTAATGAAGACATTAGTGACGACAAAGATTCTAGAAGTGATAATAAATCGGAGATAACTGAGAAAGAATATCATGAAACCAATGAAGTTTCTTTAAATAAAACTAGAGATAAAGTGAAAATTGAAATTCCAAATAACAATATACAAATTATGAATATACATACCGACAAGAAAATCAGTAAAAGTAAAAGATACAAGAAATCTGCAATTGAGTTAAAAGAAATAAATGAAACTGATAAGAACATTAGTAGTGATGAGGATTCCCAAGGTAATGTCACAAATAATGTTGATAATAATGGTGTTTATAAATTTTCTTATGCCAAAAGTAACGCTTTAGCGCGACTTGTAATTCGGAATAATGAAGAAACAAAAGACGTAATACTTTTCAAATGTATAAATTGCAAGGTATGCGTTTTTAGACATAAAACCATTACACGTCATACGTGTACAATAGAATTTTACAACAAATTCTGCAACACTTGTGAACAATGGTTCTCAATTCATAATTGGGATCTGCATAACATAATACACGAGAGCAAAGAAAAAATAAATATACGCATTAAATACTTTAAACCAAAGATAATAGTTTATTCTAAAAGAACTATGAAACGGAAGCGAATATTAAAAGCCAATGCAATTAATAAAAAAAGGCAAAATAAAAAACAAACTAAAAATTTACCTATAATACATAGGAATAATATGAACAATAGTGATGACGAAAATGATACTGAAGCAAATGACAATACTGATGATGAAATTAAACACATTGCTGAAAATTTAGAATCAGATAAATATAAAAAAGGACTGTCAAGTGGTATGTTAAAAGAAAGATACAACATTTTTATATGTACCAATTGCAAAGTGTCTATCTTGCATCATAGATATATAGAAAATCATAAATGTGTAAATGTTGCGAAACAGTGGTTTTGTCGTGTTTGTAAGCTTTCATTTACGGACCAAAATTTTTATAAACATTGTAGGCTATTTTGCAATAGTGAAAAGAAGAAATCAAAAATTATTAACTTTACACCTGGATCATCAGTGAATTTAAATAAAGACTCACAAATAGCAGCTAGATCAAAAATTAGCAAAGTCGTATTGGATAATAAGGATATTACAATAAGTAATAAGAACATAGTTGATGACAGTAATCTAATAGCTGACAAAGATGAAGAAAATATTACAGAAGTTTCACCTACCCAAGCATATGAAAAACTCATAGCAACGGATAAAAAAGATATTGTGATGTACAAATGCAAGCGTTGTTTAATATGTACTAAGATCAAAACTGTGAAAAATCACCGCTGTTTAATTGATAATTTTAAAAAGTTCTGTAAAATTTGCAAGCAATACTTCACGGCTCTTCATTTTTCAAGACACATACAATTGCACCAAGAATATGGAGAATTCAATTTGATTATTAAACATTATAAGCCAGTAAAAGAAAATTATACTGTTGAAACTAAAAGAGTGAAAAGAATATTCAATAGAAGGGAAAACCAGAAAGAGAGTCTTTCTGCTAAGAATTACAAAACGACATCAAACCAAGAAACTTTAAGTGAAGATATTTGCAGAAATGATGAAATATACGAGCTGGATGATTCCGACATAAAAGATGAAATTATTGTCCCAGAAGATAATTCTAATGATTCGAATAATACACAAAGAAGAGATTTAAAACTATTCAAATGTCTTGATTGCAGTGTGTGTCATTTAACAACAAGTAGTATATATCGTCACGTGTGTGCTATGTCTGACCTTGATAAAAAGTTCTGTGAGTTCTGCCAGCAGTCCTTTGTATCCAATAATTGGTACGCACACAATAACATCCACAACAATCACAAAAAATTCAAAGTTATTATCATATACTTTGAACCAAATGCAAAATTATCAAGCCGCCCATACAAACACAGCTCTACCATAAGTAATAAAGAATTTTACAAAGTGTACCCCTGCGTCGAATGCGGCTTGTATTATTTAAATAGAAAGTCTCTCGAATCACATATAATTAATTTCAATCATAAAATAGTACGAAAACCGAAGATCTGCACATATTGTGAATTGAAATTCGCTAGTTTATCGTTTAAGAGACACATAAAAGAATGCCCAATTAAGATGAAACAAGGTTATATAAGAATTATGGAAAACTATAAAGCTACTATAAAAATCCACAAATTAGACATGGGACTAGAATCGGCTAAAGAGCAATCAAGTAGCACATCAAAAAACAAATCTAGGTTGATTAAAATTAGAAAATCAAATGAAAAGAATTCCAATGAAACATGCTTAACAGATGACAGTATTGTTAATGTTGCACGTTTTACAAGGAATCTTAGAAATACAAGGGTTTATGTAAATAAAAGAAAAAGTTCTAATAAACTATATTTAGATAGCTCACATAATTCAACCATAAATATGTTTAATATAGATAGTAGAGACGCAGGTAATAACAGAACAAAAGGTTTAGAATTAATAAATGAGAATAAAAATATTGAAGATAGAACTAAAAGCCCTGTTAGTGCAAAATCTCCTGATATTGATATAAACGATCCTAAGCATGCCAAGGCATCAAATTCAAAGGCCTCTACAATAAAAGAAAATTCAGATAACAATTCAACAATAATGTCAGATGAAACTAAACTATATAGCTGTGGCGCATGTGAAGTTTATTTCCTAAAAGCAGAGTGCTGCCAGGCGCATATGATAAATCACGTTAAATTAAATACTAGAGAATATATTAAATGTAAATTGTGTCTTTTGCAATTTTTAATTATTGATTTACATAAGCATATGTTAACACATCACGACGATGAGCTTAAATTCAAAGACGTCTTTGTTGAAGAGTTTTTGCCAAATGAAAACGAACCGAGAAATTATAAATTAAAAGATAAGCTGAAATCTTTAGTTATTTCTACAACAAGCATAGAAAACGATTAAATTTTTTTAAATATAATTCTGTACTATAGTAAGAGCAATAGGGTGTTTGGCTATCTGTTACGACACGACCCCTTATGCACAGAAGGCAAATTGAAAGCAAGGAGAGAGATGGGAAGGCGAAGGCGACAATTCATGCATAAAATTAAGAAAAATAGAGTGTCGTGTAAAACAGCTGACCCATAAAAATGAAGATTGGAGGAGGCATCACTGACAAGAGCACAGCTCTTATAAATGATACATAAGTACAAGCAAAACTTATATGCGTCCTTGAAGTTCGTACACGTTATAAGCTTCACAGACAGAGCTGAGTGGGGAGAGTGTTGCGCTCTCGCTCTACCGCTTTCCGAACTCGCATGGCATCTCTTGCACAATACCGTAAGGTGTAATAAACATTAACATTTGTTTGTACCTGCTCAACTCACGGAACTAACTTCACTCGAAGCGTATTTAAGTTTTACGCGAACTTTTAAGTTTAATTATGTACATCACAAATCTTCTGTACGTGTGCCAAATGTGAAGCCTTATTACTTTTTAAGATATAAAATATAGCTGTGATACACAGACCGTCTTATACAGTACAGACAGGGATAAGAAGTATGTTTACTTTTAAGAACTCTGAATGTGTAGTATGCATTTGACTTTCAAATACAGTGCTGTGATAATACGATATTATTACGTGTCGATAAGTTTTATCGCGTTCTTATTTGGTGACATCAATGCGAGACGATTGCCCGACATTAAGTTAGGTAGGTACTGTCCTGTAGTGGCTGCACTTCATTTCAAAAAAACATAATTCCTTCAAGTTTATCTATGAAATACCTCTTTGTGCCTATAGATAATATACGAATATAATACTGAAAATCAGAAAACATTATTTAGTAGAAATATTAATAACGTTTAAAAGAATTAATTCGATGATTTTTTTGCTATTTAAAAAATAAAATAATTTTTTTTAAATACCATTTAAGTGGACTTAGTGTCCACTTAGGCTACGTTCCATTAGAGACCCACAACGACTACGTTCACGACTGTGATTTTTCCCGTACCACTTGCTTGCCGGCGTTACAATCGTAAACCCAACTGGAACGATTATTTGACCCACCTTTTGACGTGGGTCGTTGTGAGCGTTGTGGGATTAAACATGACGTCATTAGTGACGTTTTCGCCACGACTCCAACGACCGCGGTCGCCTTGTGGAACGGCTAACGGAGCATTTTGGGCGTTGTGAGCTGCTAGTGGAACGCGCTGTTAAATGCTTCTAAAAATTGCAAATTTCGTTTAATGACGATGTGATTCTTTCTAAGCGTTGGATATATTATAAGCTATGTCAATTAATAAGTAAAAGCCTAATAAAATATTAATTATCCAAAAAATATATATTACGAAAAGAAATATTTAAATGTATCTTTTTTTTTTAATTATGAGAACTGCCATTAAATTTTTAAAGATTTTTAGTTTTTTTTTCTATTGAGTGCCGTATACAGTTTGCTGATCACATTACGGTATTAAGTTATTTGTCATTATACCCTTTTCAAGCGTTTATTTTACTTTTGACAGCTCGATGTCGGTTTAATTAGTCGTGTCCTAATGCATTACCGCCTCGATTTGTTATTTTCAAATCGATTACTTTCGATCTATTTACCTATGCTATCGATGGGTTGATAGTCTGTGCGTTACGAGACTCAGGACATCACTATTACGTCACCCACAACAATATAGTACGACAATGACGTTATTTGTTTCATGTGGGTTTTACTGTCAAGACACAACTCTATCTATAGACGTGTAAATATCAAAAGTAAAATAAACGCTTGGAAACAGTATAAAGATTCTCGCAGTTTAGCTTGTGTTAAACTTGAAAATTTTCAAATTTCGTTTAGTGAAGGTTTGATTGTTAGCGTGTGATGTTTAACTTGTAGATTCTATGAATTAATGAGTTAGATTGTAACATAATTGAAAGGTTATCTATATAAAAAAAACATGAAAAGAAATGTTAATCATCTAGATTATTTTAGGAAGAATGTATGAGACGAATCGAGTATGTCGCGAATTTTAATTTTTTTCTATCGAGTGCCTTATACAATTTGATGAACACATCACAATGTAAGTTTAATTATAAACAAAGATTTTAAGATATGAGAAGATTTTATGTAGAATGACATTTAGTGTAATGCTACATTAAATCTCGTATCACAATATATGTCCGGGACAAACTCCGTAATCACCAAACAGATTCTAATTAAATTTTGTAAATATGTGTAACTTGGTTCAACTTAAAAGAGATGATTTGATGACGTTTTTATCTCAATTATAAAATTCTGATGTTAGTGCGTGTGTCACTGAATTCCTTCTAAACCCCTGGACCAATCTTGATGAATTTTTTGTGTGTGTTCCAAGTGGGTCTCTATATGGTTTAGATTCAATTAGCGTAGGTGGTGTTGCAATTTGGTTTTAATTTATTCAGGATGAATTTTTCAAGTGGGCCTTCAGAGCCAAATCCTAAACTATACAAAATAACGAAAAATACTCAAAAGGGTCTTGAAGTCGATTTTGACGAAAACTACAGTGGTGACATTAGATTTTTGAAATATCAATTTACCTCGTCAAGAATCGTATCTGCTGATTTTGAAAGAAATAAACACTACCTATATTATTATACCAAATCATAGTGCAGCTTGTCAGGGTCAATTTCTGTGAAGGAATGTGAAACGGCAAACCAAGGGAAAGGGTTGTTATTAGTGATATTTCTGAAAACTATTGAAAGACAATAAATACTTGCATTTTCTACAAATGTAGGAGTTATGAGCGATAAATAAAAGTACTAATTAACTTAATAGTTATATAGTCATAGTATGCTTTCACGGTTTAAATTAGAATTTAGTTCTATCAATGCTTGAAACCGGTTAGTCAAGGAGGTTATTTTATTTAGGTTTATGGCTTGGCAGCTAGGCCCTTAAGCCAGATCCTAAATTAAAATGTAGTTCCTTCATTTTATTAAGCCTATGTGTAGCACAGCTGGACTGTAGGTTATCAGCTGATGCCATTCAACAGAGTTGTTGTGAAAACTCTAAAGGCCACATTTGATTATACAGTTCACATTTCTCACAAAACATATTATTACTACTCAAAAACTATCAATATCCTACAACTATTGTTCATTTTAGAGTAATTTTACATATTTTTAGAAAATAAAACTGCACATCACAACATCTATTTCAGTTTCCAGAAATTGAAAGGAGCTGAAAGGATATTGATAGTTTTTGAGTAGTAGTTATGTGTTTTGTGAGAAATGTGAACTGTATAGCCAAATGTGGCCTTTTGAGTTTTCACAAGAACTCCGCTGAATGGCACCAGTTGATAACCTACAGTTCAGCTGTGCTACACATAGGCTTATGAAAATGAAGAAACTATATTAAAGTCTAAGATCTGGCTTAAAGGCCTAAGTGCCAAGCCATAAACCTAAATAAATAAACCGCCAAAAACTCAGTCAATGAGGTTTAAACGCATACAGTGTACTAGTACTGTAACCGGTTTCACTTTTTTACCGGTGTATTAGCCATACGTTAAAGAATTGGATCACGTAATAATAAGAGTGCCTTCTATGTGCCTTTCCTTCACACCTTTACAGCTCCTAATAATCTCCTCCTTATCCCATAATTCACCAATTAAAAATGCCGCGCCACCTAGCGGACGGCTTTAGTCGTCGATCTGTTACGGCGGAACAATTACGTGCGCGTGCGCCACCCTCTTGCTACCCTTAGTAAAGTGCTGTGCAATTATTAATAGACCAAAATCAAACTGTGTTGTGCTTCCTGGCTTCCGTCATCGGCATCAAGACAAATAATTGGTGAATCCTCTCTTGTATCCCATCCTCTGTCAATAGAGGATTACTTGTATTTATTGCGTGATCCATTCTGCCATTTTTGCCAACGCGACAAGACTATTAAAAAAACCAGCGCATAACTAACCGGTTTCCAGGCCTTGAGTTCTATAGTGATTATATTCTTTGTTAAAGCTGATTTAGTTATATAGTTATTACAAAGTATGGTTGGCAACCTTATGTCTACCTGTTTTACTTCGCAATAATAAAATTGTTTAATATTTTAAATTAATTAATAATTATATAAGACTAGGTAGTAGGTTACTGTCTTGTAAGGGTAAGGTGCACAGAAGACTAGCTACATTACTTCACTGGATAGGTATACGGGGGCCTTACTCTCGAACACCTTTCGTCGTTCGTTTTTGTCCGATCAGCCCGCGAAGAGTCTTCAAACTTTAGATAAAACAAATAAAGAAAAAATATTTCTTTAAAACTACAATAATAGGTGCGTTCTCTAGTAGCTCACAACGCCCAAAATGCTCCGTCAGCCGTTGGTCACTATGGTCGTGGCGAAAACGTCACTAATGACGTAATTATTTTAGATCACACCGCTCACAACGACCCATGTCAAGAGGTGGGTCGAAGTGGACATTGACCACAGAGCGTTAATATCGGTTGACATTAAATGCCGCGATTTTCTAATCAATGACATTAGTATGTTGCGTCGTTAATGACATCAACGGTCTAATCCGTTCAACTTGTGTTTATGATTGTAACACCCACAGACAGGTGGAACGGGAAACATCGCGGTCATAATGTGCGTTGTGAGTCTCGTGTGGAACGTAGCCGATATAGACAATATAACCATATAATACAAAAATGGCTCTTAAATATAGTATATAAAAAAAGCATAAAATTTCTAAAAATAAAACGTTTAGAGTAAGCTCTCTGATCCGTTGTACGCAGTAAGCAACAACTAATAGATCGGTATTGAATTCAGTCAATTATTTAATTTTATTGGTATTATTTGATTGTAGTTCTAAGGTGTCAGGAATTCAAATTGTTACATTAAAACTTTTATAATTATTTAAAATAATTGTTTTTTTTTTATTATACGTATTTTTCTTTCCTCTTCGCTTCGCATCCGCCTTGGCCTTCTAATCTATATTACGCTCACTCTACTCTGTATGTGGTAGAGCAACTGGAATCAATGTCTTGATTATTAAATCTCGATTGGCGTGATACCAGTTACCATACAAACACAATATCGGCTTGAAATGTTCAGCCTCGAGCTAATCCTGTTTTGTACGACGAGTAAGAGTTCAATAGCCCATTTCCCTAATTCTCATCCTTGTATCCCATTACTCTTGTCTAATCCCTATGTCGCATCTTAAAGGCTGGCAACCTGTTGGTTTCGCCCCTGATGTTACAAACATCTAACAGCGCGTACCTTTAGTAGCTCACAACGCCCAAAATGCTCCGTTTGCCGTTCTACAAGGCGACCGCGGTCGTTACGGTCGCGGTGAAAACGTCATGATTTTCGCTCACGCAGCTCTCACAGTGATTCATGTCAAGAGGCGGGTCGAATAATCGTTCCACTTGGGTTTACGATTGTAACGCCGGCAAGTAAATGGAACGGGTAAAATCGCGGTCGTGAACGTGGTCGTTGTAAGTGTCTAGTGGAACGTAGCCGTAATACACAAATGCCATTGGTTGATTTGAAAATCGCGCCTTTTTAAATGTCAGGACAGAAAGAATTAATGCTCTGTGGGCAACGCCCATTACGACCCATCTCTTGACATGAGTCGTTGTGAGCGCTGTGTGATTGAAAATGATGACGCAATTAGTGACGTTTCCACTACGACCATAACGACCGCGGTCGCCATGTGGAACGACAGACGGAGCATTTTGGGCGTTGTGAGATACAGCAGGAACTCGTTCTAGCTGGGCTGTATGCCAGCTTCGCAATAAAAAGAAAAACAAATTCGGATGTGTGCTAATAAAAAATAGGTAGAAGATCTCTTTAAATGATACATGGTGTATATACAATTTATTTAACTTTATTATTATTATTATATTATTACATACTAGCGGTCTCGGCAGACGTTGTCCTGCACTGAAAGAATAAAAACCTAGAACCCGATTCCAGCGCCAAGTATTTCGTTTAGTTTTTTTTTAAAATAATAATTGTATATCCCCAAGCTAAGCAAGTTACGCTTGTGTTATTGGTAATGCCCAATGGAACAATGAAAAAGTAATTCTGTAACATACTTCTGTATAAAACTTATTTAAAAAAAAACAACTTGAGATATAAATAGAATAAGAAACTTAAAGAAAAACATTATTTAGCTAGACGTGTTGCTGGGGAGTTTCTTGCCGCTTCTTCTCCTTAACAGCAATAACACGTTGTGAAGCGGTATACATAGAATAGGAAGAAAAATTAAATTTTAACTTATATATTTATATGACCTTCAAAAAGTGTTCTCCAGTGGAACTTATTTTGAATAAAAAACTTTGAATTTTGAATTTGAATTTGAATTTGAACATTCTCGGGCCGATCCCAGGCACCCAGACCATAGTAAACAACAGAAAGTTTGTTTCCGGAATTTATCATGCCAGGAATCTAACCCTGAGCCTCTGCGTTCCAGCGAGTTCTGCCGGTTAAGATATAGCCCGCTCAATCAAAGAGGCCGTCAAGATTGATGGGTTACATTATTGAAGTTTTAGTAGGGATCCCTAATTTTTTTAAAGTCCAGTAGTTTTTGTGATTATTCGTTACAAATATATAAATATTCAAAAGTACAAATCTTTCCTCTTTATAGTACTAGTATAGAATTAATAGCCGTCATTAAATCTTATTTTAATTTTCTTTTACTTAATTATGTTACGTCTCCAAAAATACTCAATAATTAGGAACAACAAATATGAAAATGGCTGTTGACAGCTTATATGATACATTTATATAAAAGTTGTGGGGGCTTCATCAGGGATTTTTTTCAATGGCTTCCACAGTTAACTGGGATAAAGAAACATTCAAAATAATTCAGATTCTGCAGTGCAATGGACTTGCAGGACTCAAGAAGCATTGATTTATTTAAGTTTATGGCTTGGCAGCTAGGCTTTTAAGCCAGATCTTAGATTGCAATGTAGTTTCTTAATTTTCTTAAGCCTATGTTAGTACAGCTAAACTGTAGGTTATCAGCTGGTGCCATTCAACGGAGTTCTTGTGAGAATTCAAAAGGGCACATTTGACTATACAGTTCACATTTCTCACAAAACGCATAATTGCTACTCAAAAACTATCGATATCCTACAACTATTGTTCATTTTAGAGTAATTTTCAGAAAATAAAACTGCACAGCACAGCATCTCTTTTCAGTTCCCGCCAAAAACTCCACTCAAGAAGCATTTTATTTTTTACTTAATTTACTCATGACCATGGAATCTATGTCTTTCAGTCGGAAACATGTTTAAAATAAACTTATGCTATGTGTAGCACAGCTGAACTGTAGGTTATCAGCTGGTGCCATTCAACGGAGTTCTTGTGACAACTAAAAAGGCCACATTTTACTATACAGTTCACATTTCTCACAAAACACATAATTACTACTCAAAAATTATCAATATCCTAAAACTATTGTTCATTTTAGAGTAATTTTACACACTTAGAAAATAAAACTGCACAGCACAACTTCTCCTTTCAGTTCCCGCCAAAAACTCCACTCAAGAAGCATTCCATTCGGTGTTGCCATAGTACGTCCATAGTGTTGCCGGACGCAATGGAGGTACATCAAAATCCAAGGTCCTTCATTACGCGGCTGACTGCAATGCAGGACCATGAGTAGGCCTCTTAATAGTGTTTCAGATATAAGCCGTCTAACGCAGATGTGGTGATGGGTGTAACGTGTTATATGAGATGCGACATTGTTAATGACGTTAAATATTGATACAAATAACACGTGTATATACACTAATGTAGCTATTCGTTAAGAGCTTCATTGTTTAACGCTCTATATAAGATGCATTGGGCCTTAATCTAATTCTTTAAAACTAAAGCAGATGACGCCCCAGTATGATAGAAATTTTTGAAACTAAAATCCACGTCTAAGAAGATGTAGCAACGGATTATAAAAGAACTAAAGGCGGTTCCGTTATTTTGTAGAATTTTGTTTGTAAAGTAATCTGGAAGTAAATTTACAGCTTTTAATTATGGAATATTTTATATTTATTATCCATTAATTATATCTATATCAATTTACAGATTAGGTATACATATAATAATAACCATGGTATGATTAAGTACGACGATTGCAGCACCGCGTCTGTGGGAATTCTTACTGGTGTTGGCACATTTCACTGATCACCGGTATAATAACGATTAAAATAAATCACTTTTCACTCCAGTTACAAGAATAGGAAACGGCCATTAAATTTCACCATAGCTTTATTTCACGTGAGGCTAACCATTACAGCGCCATGTAGTACAAGATAACTAAAGTAGATAGTGAAACGATAAACGAGCTTTTGAGTCGATTTGAAAAAAATTAACCTTATTATTTAAAACGGTAGGCATTTGTTTGCTTGAGTTATATAGAACGCCTTGAAGTAACGTTGAGAGTGCAGCGTATTATTCCATTTTGCAGTTCCAATAATCATCGGCCGTTTTAGTCGTCACCGCGGTACTGTTATTTTATTGTCACTTCTAAAATATTACAAGTGGTGATTTATCACTTGTTAAATAACTACTTAATGCAGTGATCGGTATATTAAAATAGCTGTTAGAACGTTTTTTTTCTATAGACTACTAACTTCGCAACAATCATTTAGTCAATTGAAAATTTAATTCATTTTTAAACTAGACTGGCAAATTTTCTGACTTCTTTTTCAGCGGTGCGCTATAAGTGTGAATACATACCGTATTTTTAGGGTCCCATAGTCATTTCTGCAAAAGCGAAATCCTTGATAACGTCAAATTTATTTATACAATATCAGCAATTGGCACTAAGACCTTTGTTACTAGACCATATAATAAAAAAAACCCAAAACCATATACTAATCATATGGTAGAATGGTATTTTTCCGTTGCATTTTTCGTTTTGTGTTTTTATTATTGTAAATATTGTGCGTTAGTCGGCGCATCGATTGCAATATCCATGTAATCGTTATCCACGGAGAAATAATTTAGGTCAGTAAATCCTGTTATCTTATAAATAAAATTTTCTACAAATTGTACACAAAAAGCGTATTTCTCGGACAATGCGTGATGTTTATTGTATTTACAAAATTATGTTTCCATTTTAAAGCTTATTTTTATTGGTATTTGAATAAAATTGTTTTTAATTTACTTTATGAAGGCCAATAAGACGTTACTTGTTTGTCACTTATAATTTAAATGGAGGCTGGTACAGAAAATCACCGCTGTGTCAGCTCTTGACGCAGTATAATGCTGAGTTTTATATACTTGTGTACTTTATAAACCAAGTCGTTATCTGCGTCTGTCTGTATATCTGCTAACTCTTCCTAAGCCACGCAACAGATTTTTGAACAGTTTTCATCGTCAGTTAGATAATTATTCAAGTAAGGTTTATATATACTCTAGGTTTTGGCCCCGGCTTTGCTCGCGATATATATATAATTCTAATTAAGTTTTAATGTAAATTGAATAGAACTATTTGTTAGGGTTTATATTCCTAAACTTAAATCACACTTTGTAATCATCAAAAGTGACTTAGTTTTGAGCAGTACATGATTTTAAAATGAGTTTGTAAGAGTAACATGACATTTTGTACTGAACCAGTACAATGTACCACTTCAATGGAGGCGAGGACATTTGTACGGTTTGTATTGTGGTAGTACATTTGAAGTGATGAGGCAGGTGAGGCGGTGAGTATCATTCCCTCATTTTTCCTGTTCAGAAATGTTCATTATGAATTGGATGTGCTCAGCCTCAGTCACCTCATTTTACTAACAGTCGTACTATGACATTGTCATGTTGTCCCTCTGTGTCATGTCAATATCTGTAGAGGCATTATTGTACTGTTGTAGCATAAGCCTCGTTCTGTCCTTCCTCTTACTTTTGACTATTAGCATGATAAAAATTTTGAAGTGGTACACTTTAAATTTTGAGCCTTATCAGTACAAATGTATTTTGTATGGGGCAAAAATACTGGCTCACACATGTACTGCTCGTCGCTAAAAGTGACATAACTGCTATCCATGAATACATATTGCAATGTTAGAAAGTATAAGCCCTGTGTTAAGGATTTATATTAATAACACTTCCTTGTTTAATGCAATAGTAAGAATGTGTCCTTATATAATAGCATTCGTATAAACAATCCTACTGTGTACAGCAGCCGTGATTTGGTTGCCGAAGTCACCTGAGGGCATAGCTGTGGTAGTAGGGATGGAGGTACATTGTGTTGCAGACGTGTGAACTAACCCTATAGTAGCTACCAGTGATGATTGGCAGTGGAGACTAGCAGGATATACTCGGTGTCTAAGTATGCGGGGAGTGTGGTACTGATGATGGTGCTTGAAGTTGAGGTTGAATTGAAGTTCTCGAGGCTTGAGGTTGAAGTGAAATCTTGAAGTTAAGTTTTGAGACTTGATTGAAGGTAGTTCAAGATCTTGAAGTTATTGAAAGTTGAAGTTACTTGATTGAAGGTTGAATGAATTTATTGAAGATGGAAAGTTATTGAAGTGAAGGTTGTGTGTTCGTTAGTCGGGAGTCACCAGTAGCCCATCTGTTATAGTCTATGTCGGGGTCACCAGTGAAGGGGTGACCCATATAGGGTGGAGGAGTGGGATGGAATGCTCCTCCGTCTTAAAGGAAGACCTTCCAGCGAGGCTAGTGTTGTTCCTCACAGGCCTAGACCCATCTGTTTTGTTGAAAATTTGTATATATTGTTTGTATGTTTCGGGAAACAGCACCATTTATTGGCTTGTAAGTGTTCCACTACAATACTGAACAACACATCTGTATTGTAATATTTTGAAATTTAAAAGATGTGTACTCATTAATTAAGCGGATATCACTGTAATATTATTGTCAGTGTCTTTAACACTGCTTGTATGAATTCCAGAATGTTCTTTTAACACACATTATTTAAATTGTATATATAATATTTGAACAGCACAATTTTGTTGAAGATTTAGGTGTGGTTGAAGTTAAAAATAAAATAAAAATCGGGAGACAAACGCACACACTATATCCCCAAATTAAGCAAGTTACGCTTGTGTTATGGGTAATATACAACAGACCATTCTGGGGCTGATCCTAGACACCCAGAACATGTAAATAATGGAGAAAATATGTTTCCGAAATTTACTATACCAGGAATTGAACCCAGAGCCTCTGCATTGCAGTGAGGAACCACAGAGGCCGTCAAAATTGTGGTAGAAGCTGAATGGCTAATGCACACATCTTAAACTCAAAAGATGTGGGTTTGAAACCTGACTGGAACACATGCACGACTTAGGCAGTTATCTATATAAATAACACACTACATACTCGTCCTGTAATACATGGCAAAAATAAAGTACAATGTCACGTGTTAATGTTTGCTGTCCCCTCTCACTTGGTACTAGAAATGGAGACAGTAGACGTAATAACTCAAACTATCTCATATTTATTAGTTGTACTTAAAGCGTACGTAGCATTATTTAGCATCTTCATCAAACCCTTTCAGGTTTTGAGATGTAGATATATAAAAATTATGTATGTTTTTGTTTAATAAATAAATTAAAAAAAAATCTGACTAATGTGCATTTTGTTATATTTACCACATGCTAATAATGCTGAAGAAAAACATTGTGATGAAACCTGCACATTGAGATAACCGATATGTCAAACCCACCAGGCCGTCTTGGACAAGCATGGCGGGTATACTGTCTATTACCCTATAGTGGGAGGCTCCAACCCAACAATGAGACATTTATGGGCTGTTACTATTATAATTAAACTCTTTAAATTAGAACAATAATCTAATACTAGTCAAATGTAATATTCACACTCACAACTGCAGAGTAAGAATAAAGAAACTCATTTTCCGATGTGGTTATTTGTTTTAGGACATCATTAAGATGGATGGCGATATAGATATTGAAGAGCATGACATCCTAGATAATCCTCGGATCAAAAAACTGTTTCCTAACCTCTGCAAGGTCAAAACTGAACTAACGTATTATGGTAAGATACTTCAAAAATTATTTATAAATGATATATAAAATATATAGATAGTTTCTGACCAAAAGGGCATATTGTTATAATATGGTGTTATTAAACTAAATATAGAACAACCCACAGCCAGCTGGTAGGGTATTTGTCTCTCTGGAGTATGCCCCCATAACAACCTTGAGATGTGTTTCAGCATTAGTGGCCAGGTTCCAGTCTCCCTTTAGAGAGCGGCAGCATGTTGGTAGCACCTTTTGTGTTACATATATCCATAGGCGATGGTAACTGCTTTCCATCAGGTGCGTCATCTGCGTGTCTGCTGCACTGATCCAATAAAAAGAATATAAAGATGATGTAACTTCTAACAGTGTAACTTTAATATGATGATTTTGTTGATATTCTAGGAGATTTTTATAAATCTCCTAGAATGTGCTGTAAGATTTAATACAAAATATATTATCATTTTTACTACTTTACATTACAAATATACTTTTGTAAAAACTTTAATATCACAAATTTTCAATAATTGCGAAACATAAATAGTAAGATTAGGAAGTATAATTAAGCTCTGTATAAAGGTTTTTGTCAACCTACAAACTTTTCATAAAGTATTCGACCAACCATCTAACCAGAATTCATGTTACTTCATTTTTGACTAAACTAAAAATAACATTGTATATCAAATATGTAGATCATTTTGTATCCAAGATTACGAAAACATTATAAAAATGCTAATAAAGTTAATTCTAATGTATAGAAACAGTCCTGCCACAATCATGTGCCTGAACTCATGACGTCTCACATACACAAATATTTTTATTTTACAGAGGTACCTATAGTACAACACAAGCCACCCCTTGTAATCAAACAAGAAGAATTTACTAAAAAACAGCAAGATGGTAATGCAGTTCGTAAAACAGAGTTCAATAACACAACAGATACAAAGGTTTCTGAGAATTCCCACAATGTTCTACCTAATCGCCTTAAAATACTGCCAAGAGCAAATATAGCTAAGATTATTAATAACTCATTAGCAAAATTGCGTCAAAATATTTCTTTAGAACATACAGTCCGAAGATATAAAAATACTAAATCCATAGACAGAACCCCTGATAGAGATCCTAGCAAGTCTTTTTTCAAAACTATTGTGGAGAAATCAGAGGCTATTAAACCACTTATTGACGAGAATGAAGCTTCTAATTCTGTTGATTTACAATATAATCGGCGAGGTTCATCAAAATGTCGTAACTTTGTAATTGTTCGCGGTACTAATAATTGTAATACACCAGAAGTTTCATCTCCTAATGTAAAGTCTATGTTGAATAATATCATTCCAGTCTCGAAAGCACTTTCAGTTGTATCTTCAGCTAAGGAATATCTACCTGCAGCAGTAGTTTTGAATGACTGTATTACAATCTTAAAACTAAGTTCGCGATATTGTGACAGTTGTAAAATTCTGTTCCCATCAAAGCATGGCTTTAATGCACACAGATGGTCCACACATTATGCTCGACATGAATCTACTAGTAATGCTGTTGACACAGAGCCAGAGAATGTTTCAGAAATTAGTAATTCATCAGAAAGTGCACAACCTTTTGCTTGCCTTAAAAATTGGAACAAACATAATATTGTTCATAACAATAACAAAAAATTAAATTACATTGTCACATACTTTGAACCAAACAAAATATCATATGGCAAAAGAAATAAAAAAATTGCAGGCAAATTAACACTTGTCGCAAAAGAAGATAATAACAATGTTAAACATAAATTTTACAAAGTCTACCCTTGTCTTGATTGCAACATATACTATTTAGCTAGCAATGCTCGTAAAACACATATAATGAAAGATAATCATAAAATATTACTAAAACCGAAACACTGCAGATTTTGTAAATTAAGATTCGCCAACGAATTATTTAAAAAACACGCAAACGAATGCCCAGTGAAGGGTAATACAGGCTATTATATTAAAGTTATGGAATACAAGAAAACGACAAACACCAAGAAATCGGATGATGTACCAGACTCACATGAAGAACGAGAAACTGCAGCTATGAGTGATGAATTTGGGATTGTTAAAATAGAAAAATCAGACACAGAGGATGTCAATGAAACAAGCATAGCAGATGACAGTGATGTAGATATTGTAGATGTTAAATGGAATGTTAAGCGAGAACTAGATAAGGCCGAGGCACAAGTCTGAGGAACTAACCAAACTAATGGATGCGTCCATAACTTAGCTTATAGATAAATCGGCAGACATATTATATATCCCCAAGCTAAGCAAGTTACGCTTGTGTTATGGGTAACATATAGACTGAGATCCGGCTGCAAGATTACTATGTTCATATTATTTAATTAAAATCAAGTTTTTATATACAACTAGCTTTACCCGGCAGACATTGTCTTGCCCTTAAAAAATAAAGATCTAGAAATCGATTGCAGCGCCATAAACCGGGACCTATTGTTAATCTAAACCATTCTCGAGTCTACTTGAAAAATTACAACAAAATCAGCAAAATCGAGCCCACCGTTGAAGAGGTGTTCAGCGGCGCCACCTACCGGGACCAATCGAGAATCTAAACCATCCCGGGATCCACTTGAACACACACAAAATAATTTCACCTAAATCCTGGAACCCGATTGCAGCGCCATCCACCTGGTTCAAATTTGAATCTAAACCATTGCAGGACCCACTTGAAAGACACAAAAATAATTCACCTAAATTAGACAAATGAAAATGTCTTAAATGCAGTCACCATTGCCGAAATCGGCCGGGAAAGATGCAATGAATGGCTAAACTGATGTTTCTTTAATGAATTTTTTTAATGATGAATATCATATATTGATACTTATTATCCTATTCCAGACGAAGACAATTCCAAAAACACAAAAATCATAATAATTGGTCCAGCCGTTCTTGAGTTCTAAATGGTGTAACTAACATGACTTTGTTTTATATATTGTAGTATTATATAGAATTTTTATTTTTGTATTTGTTTATTTTGGTGAGCAATAAAGTGTTATCTATCTATCTATCTGTCTATTATATCGCTAGGTTGTCTATAAAAATGTGGCCGCTAATATTTTTAATTAAAATAATACTATTGGGAAAAAATTCTTTCACTTGTTTTTAAAATAAATTATATGTCAAGTTAAAGCTAATTTTTTTCCTGTGTATCAAGGAATATGGTTGCCTATATAAAAGTGGCCGCAAATAGCTGGTAACCCCTATTTGCGGCGACTTTTACATGGGCAACCGTATTCCAACATACACAGTAAAAAATAGTTTTTAATTTGATATATAATTTACTTTAAAAACAAGTGAATGAAATTTTGTCCCACAATATCAAACTAATATTATTTTAATTAAAAATATTAGCGGCCACATTTTTATAGGCAACCTAGCAATTATGTATTCCCCATATATAATTATTTATAAAAACTAGATTATAATTAAATAATACATGAACGTAGTAATCTTGCAGCCGGATTTCGGTGTAATACCAAAACTGACCACTCTCGGGCCGATCCTAAACGCCCAGACTATAGAAAATAACGATAAATTCATTTACGAAATTTACCGTGCCAGGAATTGAACTGAATATACTATCACAATGAAATTGTACTTTGAATGTCTTCACAACACCAAGCTGGACTAGACATGGGTAGCGTCTCATGGTGCAGTTGAGAACCAGCGTCAAGCAACCACTGCCTAGCATTTTCTGAACTCCTGGTACCATCGCGAGACA